>CANUEZ040000195.1:0-600000 GCA_948099385.1 Fasciola hepatica
AGAATCAGCGTGCCCGTAGGACGCCGTTTAAGCCCAGTTTCGATCAATTCACCTATTTGCGCTAGTCCTACTGGAATTTCTCTTGTGCCAATGTGTTTCTCAGGCCGTGACTTTTCATCTGGACAAAGAATCAGCGTGCCCGTAGGACGCCGTTTAAGCCCAGTTTCGATCAATTCACCTATTCGCGCTAGTCCTACTGGAATTTCTCTTGTGCCAATGTGTTTCTCAGGCCGTGACTATCCTCTGGACAAAGAATCAGCGTGCCCGTAGGACGCCGTTTAAGCCCAGTTTCGATCAATTCACCTATTTGCGCTAGTCCTACTGGAATTTCTCTTGTGCCAATGTGTTTCTCAGGCCGTGACTTTCCTCTGGACAAAGAATCAGCGTGCCCGTAGGACGCCGTTTAAGCCCAGTTTCGATCAATTCACCTATTTGCGCTAGTCCTACTGGAATTTCTCTTGTGCCAATGTGTTTCTCAGGCCGTGACTATCCTCTGGACAAAGAATGAGCGTGCCCGTAGGACGCCGTTTAAGCCAGTTTCGATCAATTCACCTATTTGCGCTAGTCCTACTGGAATTTCTCTTGTGCCAATGTGTTTCTCAGGCCGTGACTATCCTCTGGACAAAGAATCAGCGTGCCCGTAGGACGCCGTTTAAGCCCAGTTTCGATCAATTCACCTATTTGCGCTAGTCCTACTGGAATTTCTCTTGTGCCAATGTGTTTCTCAGGCCGTGACTATCCTCTGGACAAAGAATCAGCGTGCCAGTAGGACGCCGTTTAAGCCAGTTTCGATCAATTCACCTATTTGCGCTAGTCCTACTGGAATTTCTCTTGTGCCAATGTGTTTCTCAGGCCGTGACTATCCTCTGGACAAAGAATCAGCGTGCCAGTAGGACGCCGTTTAAGCCCAGTTTCGATCAATTCACCTATTTGCGCTAGTCCTACTGGAATTTCTCTTGTGCCAATGTGTTTCTCAGGCCGTGACTTTCCTCTGGACAAAGAATCAGCGTGCCCGTAGGACGCCGTTTAAGCCCAGTTTCGATCAATTCACCTATTTGCGCTAGTCCTACTGGAATTTCTCTTGTGCCAATGTGTTTCTCAGGCCGTGACTATCCTCTGGACAAAGAATCAGCGTGCCCGTAGGACGCCGTTTAAGCCCAGTTTCGATCAATTCACCTATTTGCGCTAGTCCTACTGGAATTTCTCTTGTGCCAATGTGTTTCTCAGGCCGTGACTATCCTCTGCACAAAGAATCAGCGTGCCCGTAGGACGCCGTTTAAGCCCAGTTTCGATCAATTCACCTATTTGCGCTAGTCCTACTGGAATTTCTCTTGTGCCAATGTGTTTCTCAGGCCGTGACTATCCTCTGGACAAAGAATCAGCGTGCCAGTAGGACGCCGTTTAAGCCCAGTTTCGATCAATTCACCTATTTGCGCTAGTCCTACTGGAATTTCTCTTGTGCCAATGTGTTTCTCAGGCCGTGACTATCCTCTGGACAAAGAATCAGCGTGCCCGTAGGACGCCGTTTAAGCCCAGTTTCGATCAATTCACCTATTTGCGCTAGTCCTACTGGAATTTCTCTTGTGCCAATGTGTTTCTCAGGCCGTGACTTTCCTCTGGACAAAGAATCAGCGTGCCCGTAGGACGCCGTTTAAGCCCAGTTTCGATCAATTCACCTATTTGCGCTAGTCCTACTGGAATTTCTCTTGTGCCAATGTGTTTCTCAGGCCGTGACTATCCTCTGGACAAAGAATCAGCGTGCCCGTAGGACGCCGTTTAAGCCCAGTTTCGATCAATTCACCTATTTGCGCTAGTCCTACTGGAATTTCTCTTGTGCCAATGTGTTTCTCAGGCCGTGACTATCCTCTGGACAAAGAATCAGCGTGCCGTAGGACGCCGTTTAAGCCCAGTTTCGATCAATTCACCTATTTGCGCTAGTCCTACTGGAATTTCTCTTGTGCCAATGTGTTTCTCAGGCCGTGACTATCCTCTGGACAAAGAATCAGCGTGCCAGTAGGACGCCGTTTAAGCCCAGTTTCGATCAATTCACCTATTTGCGCTAGTCCTACTGGAATTTCTCTTGTGCCAATGTGTTTCTCAGGCCGTGACTATCCTCTGGACAAAGAATCAGCGTGCCCGTAGGACGCCGTTTAAGCCCAGTTTCGATCAATTCACCTATTTGCGCTAGTCCTACTGGAATTTCTCTTGTGCCAATGTGTTTCTCAGGCCGTGACTTTCCTCTGGACAAAGAATCAGCGTGCCCGTAGGACGCCGTTTAAGCCAGTTTCGATCAATTCACCTATTTGCGCTAGTCCTACTGGAATTTCTCTTGTGCCAATGTGTTTCTCAGGCCGTGACTATCCTCTGGACAAAGAATCAGCGTGCCCGTAGGACGCCGTTTAAGCCCAGTTTCGATCAATTCACCTATTTGCGCTAGTCCTACTGGAATTTCTCTTGTGCCAATGTGTTTCTCAGGCCGTGACTATCCTCTGGACAAAGAATGAGCGTGCCCGTAGGACGCCGTTTAAGCCCAGTTTCGATCAATTCACCTATTTGCGCTAGTCCTACTGGAATTTCTCTTGTGCCAATGTGTTTCTCAGGCCGTGACTATCCTCTGGACAAAGAATCAGCGTGCCCGTAGGACGCCGTTTAAGCCCAGTTTCGATCAATTCACCTATTTGCGCTAGTCCTACTGGAATTTCTCTTGTGCCAATGTGTTTCTCAGGCCGTGACTATCCTCTGGACAAAGAATCAGCGTGCCCGTAGGACGCCGTTTAAGCCCAGTTTCGATCAATTCACCTATTTGCGCTAGTCCTACTGGAATTTCTCTTGTGCCAATATGTTTCTCAGGCCGTGACTTTCCTCTGGACAAAGAATCAGCGTGCCCGTAGGACGCCGTTTAAGCCCAGTTTCGATCAATTCACCTATTTGCGCTAGTCCTACTGGAATTTCTCTTGTGCCAATGTGTTTCTCAGGCCGTGACTATCCTCTGGACAAAGAATCAGCGTGCCCGTAGGACGCCGTTTAAGCCCAGTTTCGATCAATTCACCTATTTGCGCTAGTCCTACTGGAATTTCTCTTGTGCCAATGTGTTTCTCAGGCCGTGACTATCCTCTGGACAAAGAATGAGCGTGCCCGTAGGACGCCGTTTAAGCCCAGTTTCGATCAATTCACCTATTTGCGCTAGTCCTACTGGAATTTCTCTTGTGCCAATGTGTTTCTCAGGCCGTGACTATCCTCTGGACAAAGAATGAGCGTGCCCGTAGGACGCCGTTTAAGCCCAGTTTCGATCAATTCACCTATTTGCGCTAGTCCTACTGGAATTTCTCTTGTGCCAATGTGTTTCTCAGGCCGTGACTATCCTCTGGACAAAGAATCAGCGTGCCCGTAGGACGCCGTTTAAGCCCAGTTTCGATCAATTCACCTATTTGCGCTAGTCCTACTGGAATTTCTCTTGTGCCAATGTGTTTCTCAGGCCGTGACTATCCTCTGGACAAAGAATCAGCGTGCCCGTAGGACGCCGTTTAAGCCCAGTTTCGATCAATTCACCTATTTGCGCTAGTCCTACTGGAATTTCTCTTGTGCCAATGTGTTTCTCAGGCCGTGACTATCCTCTGGACAAAGAATCAGCGGGCCAGTAGGACGCCGTTCAAGCCCAGTTTCGATCAATTCACCTATTTGCGCTAGTCCTACTGGAATTTCTCTTGTGCCAATGTGTTTCTCAGGCCGTGACTATCCTCTGGACAAAGAATCAGCGTGCCCGTAGGACGCCGTTTAAGCCCAGTTTCGATCAATTCACCTATTTGCGCTAGTCCTACTGGAATTTCTCTTGTGCCAATGTGTTTCTCAGGCCGTGACTATCCTCTGGACAAAGAATCAGCGTGCCCGTAGGACGCCGTTCAAGCCCAGTTTCGATCAATTCACCTATTTGCGCTAGTCCTACTGGAATTTCTCTTGTGCCAATGTGTTTCTCAGGCCGTGACTATCCTCTGCACAAAGAATCAGCGTGCCCGTAGGACGCCGTTTAAGCCCAGTTTCGATCAATTCACCTATTTGCGCTAGTCCTACTGGAATTTCTCTTGTGCCAATGTGTTTCTCAGGCCGTGACTTTCCTCTGGACCAAGAATCAGCGTGCCCGTAGGACGCCGTTTAAGCCCAGTTTCGATCAATTCACCTATTTGCGCTAGTCCTACTGGAATTTCTCTTGTGCCAATGTGTTTCTCAGGCCGTGACTATCCTCTGGACAAAGAATCAGCGTGCCCGTAGGACGCCGTTTAAGCCCAGTTTCGATCAATTCACCTATTTGCGCTAGTCCTACTGGAATTTCTCTTGTGCCAATGTGTTTCTCAGGCCGTGACTTTCCTCTGGACAAAGAATCAGCGTGCCCGTAGGACGCCGTTTAAGCCCAGTTTCGATCAATTCACCTATTTGCGCTAGTCCTACTGGAATTTCTCTTGTGCCAATGTGTTTCTCAGGCCGTGACTATCCTCTGGACAAAGAATCAGCGTGCCTGTAGGACGCCGTTTAAGCCCAGTTTCGATCAATTCACCTATTTGCGCTAGTCCTACTGGAATTTCTCTTGTGCCAATGTGTTTCTCAGGCCGTGACTTTCCTCTGGACAAAGAATCAGCGTGCCCGTAGGACGCCGTTTAAGCTCAGTTTCGATCAATTCACCTATTTGCGCTAGTCCTACTGGAATTTCTCTTGTGCCAATGTGTTTCTCAGGCCGTGACTATCCTCTGCACAAAGAATCAGCGTGCCCGTAGGACGCCGTTTAAGCCCAGTTTCGATCAATTCACCTATTTGCGCTAGTCCTACTGAATTTCTCTTGTGCCAATGTGTTTCTCAGGCCGTGACTTTCCTCTGACAAAGAATCAGCGTGCCCGTAGGACGCCGTTTAAGCCCAGTTTCGATCAATTCACCTATTTGCGCTAGTCCTACTGGAATTTCTCTTGTGCCAATGTGTTTCTCAGGCCGTGACTATCCTCTGGACAAAGAATCAGCGTGCCCGTAGGACGCCGTTCAAGCCCAGTTTCGATCAATTCACCTATTTGCGCTAGTCCTACTGGAATTTCTCTTGTGCCAATGTGTTTCTCAGGCCGTGACTATCCTCTGGACAAAGAATCAGCCTGCCCGTAGGACGCCGTTTAAGCCAGTTTCGATCAATTCACCTATTTGCGCTAGTCCTACTGGAATTTCTCTTGTGCCAATGTGTTTCTCAGGCCGTGACTATCCTCTGGACAAAGAATCAGCGTGCCCGTAGGACGCCGTTTAAGCCCAGTTTCGATCAATTCACCTATTTGCGCTAGTCCTACTGGAATTTCTCTTGTGCCAATGTGTTTCTCAGGCCGTGACTATCCTCTGGACAAAGAATCAGCGTGCCCGTAGGACGCCGTTTAAGCCCAGTTTCGATCAATTCACCTATTTGCGCTAGTCCTACTGGAATTTCTCATGTGCCAATGTGTTTCTCAGGCCGTGACTATCCTCTGGACAAAGAATCAGCGTGCCAGTAGGACGCCGTTTAAGCCCAGTTTCGATCAATTCACCTATTTGCGCTAGTCCTACTGGAATTTCTCTTGTGCCAATGTGTTTCTCAGGCCGTGACTATCCTCTGGACAAAGAATCAGCGTGCCCGTAGGACGCCGTTTAAGCCCAGTTTCGATCAATTCACCTATTTGCGCTAGTCCTACTGGAATTTCTCTTGTGCCAATGTGTTTCTCAGGCCGTGACTATCCTCTGGACAAAGAATCAGCGTGCCCGTAGGACGCCGTTTAAGCCCAGTTTCGATCAATTCACCTATTTGCGCTAGTCCTACTGGAATTTCTCTTGTGCCAATGTGTTTCTCAGGCCGTGACTATCCTCTGGACAAAGAATCAGCGTGCCCGTAGGACGCCGTTTAAGCCCAGTTTTGATCAATTCACCTATTTGCGCTAGTCCTACTGGAATTTCTCTTGTGCCAATGTGTTTCTCAGGCCGTGACTTTCCTCTGGACAAAGAATCAGCGTGCCGTAGGACGCCGTTTAAGCCCAGTTTCGATCAATTCACCTATTTGCGCTAGTCCTACTGGAATTTCTCTTGTGCCAATGTGTTTCTCAGGCCGTGACTATCCTCTGGACAAAGAATCAGCGTGCCAGTAGGACGCCGTTCAAGCCCAGTTTCGATCAATTCACCTATTTGCGCTAGTCCTACTGGAATTTCTCTTGTGCCAATGTGTTTCTCAGGCCGTGACTATCCTCTGGACAAAGAATCAGCGTGCCCGTAGGACGCCGTTTAAGCCCAGTTTCGGTCAGTTCACCTATTTGCGCTAGTCCTACTGGAATTTCTCTTGTGCCAATGTGTTTCTCAGGCCGTGACTATCCTCTGGACAAAGAATCAGCGTGCCCGTAGGACGCCGTTTAAGCCCAGTTTCGATCAATTCACCTATTTGCGCTAGTCCTACTGGAATTTCTCTTGTGCCAATGTGTTTCTCAGGCCGTGACTATCCTCTGGACAAAGAATCAGCGTGCCCGTAGGACGCCGTTTAAGCCCAGTTTCGATCGATTCACCTATTTGCGCCAGTCCTACTGGAAATTCTCTTGTGCCAATGTGTTTCTCAGGCCGTGACTATCCTCTGGACAAAGAATCAGCGTGCCCGTAGGACGCCGTTTAAGCCCAGTTTCGATCAATTCACCTATTTGCGCTAGTCCTACTGGAATTTCTCTTGTGCCAATGTGTTTCTCAGGCCGTGACTATCCTCTGGACAAAGAATCAGCGTGCCAGTAGGACGCCGTTTAAGCCCAGTTTCGATCAATTCACCTATTTGCGCTAGTCCTACTGGAATTTCTCTTGTGCCAATGTGTTTCTCAGGCCGTGACTTTCCTCTGGACAAAGAATCAGCGTGCCCGTAGGACGCCGTTTAAGCCCAGTTTCGATCAATTCACCTATTTGCGCTAGTCCTACTGGAATTTCTCTTGTGCCAATGTGTTTCTCAGGCCGTGACTTTCCTCTGGACAAAGAATCAGCGTGCCCGTAGGACGCCGTTTAAGCCCAGTTTCGATCAATTCACCTATTTGCGCTAGTCCTACTGGAATTTCTCTTGTGCCAATGTGTTTCTCAGGCCATGACTTTCCTCTGGACAAAGAATCAGCGTGCCAGTAGGACGCCGTTTAAGCCCAGTTTCGATCAATTCACCTATTTGCGCTAGTCCTACTGGAATTTCTCTTGTGCCAATGTGTTTCTCAGGCCGTGACTATCCTCTGGACAAAGAATCAGCGTGCCCGTAGGACGCCGTTTAAGCCCAGTTTCGGTCATTTCACCTATTTGCGCTAGTCCTACTGGAATTTCTCTTGTGCCAATGTGTTTCTCAGGCCGTGACTATCCTCTGCACAAAGAATCAGCGTGCCCGTAGGACGCCGTTCAAGCCCAGTTTCGATCAATTCACCTATTTGCGCTAGTCCTACTGGAATTTCTCTTGTGCCAATGTGTTTCTCAGGCCGTGACTTTCCTCTGGACAAAGAATCAGCGTGCCCGTAGGACGCCGTTTAAGCCCAGTTTCGATCAATTCACCTATTTGCGCTAGTCCTACTGGAATTTCTCTTGTGCCAATGTGTTTCTCAGGCCGTGACTATCCTCTGGACAAAGAATCAGCGTGCCCGTAGGACGCCGTTTAAGCTCAGTTTCGGTCAGTTCACCTATTTGCGCTAGTCCTACTGGAATTTCTCTTGTGCCAATGTGTTTCTCAGGCCGTGACTATCCTCTGGACAAAGAATCAGCGTGCCAGTAGGACGCCGTTTAAGCCCAGTTTCGATCAATTCACCTATTTGCGCTAGTCCTACTGGAATTTCTCTTGTGCCAATGTGTTTCTCAGGCCGTGACTATCCTCTGGACAAAGAATCAGCGTGCCCGTAGGACGCCGTTCAAGCCCAGTTTCGATCAGTTCATCTATTTGCGCTAGTCCTACTGGAATTTCTCTTGTGCCAATGTGTTTCTCAGGCCGTGACTATCCTCTGCACAAAGAATCAGCGTGCCCGTAGGACGCCGTTCAAGCCCAGTTTCGATCAATTCACCTATTTGCGCTAGTCCTACTGGAATTTCTCTTGTGCCAATGTGTTTCTCAGGCCGTGACTTTCCTCTGGACAAAGAATCAGCGTGCCCGTAGGACGCCGTTTAAGCCCAGTTTCGATCAATTCACCTATTTGCGCTAGTCCTACTGGAATTTCTCTTGTGCCAATGTGTTTCTCAGGCCGTGACTATCCTCTGGACAAAGAATCAGCGTGCCCGTAGGACGCCGTTTAAGCTCAGTTTCGGTCAGTTCACCTATTTGCGCTAGTCCTACTGGAATTTCTCTTGTGCCAATGTGTTTCTCAGGCCGTGACTATCCTCTGGACAAAGAATCAGCGTGCCCGTAGGACGCCGTTTAAGCCCAGTTTCGATCAATTCACCTATTTGCGCTAGTCCTACTGGAATTTCTCTTGTGCCAATGTGTTTCTCAGGCCGTGACTATCCTCTGGACAAAGAATCAGCGTGCCCGTAGGACGCCGTTTAAGCCCAGTTTCGATCAATTCACCTATTTGCGCCAGTCCTACTGGAAATTCTCTTGTGCCAATGTGTTTCTCAGGCCGTGACTATCCTCTGGACAAAGAATCAGCGTGCCCGTAGGACGCCGTTTAAGCCCAGTTTCGATCAATTCACCTATTTGCGCTAGTCCTACTGGAATTTCTCTTGTGCCAATGTGTTTCTCAGGCCGTGACTATCCTCTGGACAAAGAATCAGCGTGCCAGTAGGACGCCGTTTAAGCCCAGTTTCGATCAATTCACCTATTTGCGCTAGTCCTACTGGAATTTCTCTTGTGCCAATGTGTTTCTCAGGCCGTGACTATCCTCTGGACAAAGAATCAGCGTGCCCGTAGGACGCCGTTTAAGCCCAGTTTCGATCAATTCACCTATTTGCGCTAGTCCTACTGGAATTTCTCTTGTGCCAATGTGTTTCTCAGGCCGTGACTATCCTCTGGACAAAGAATCAGCGTGCCCGTAGGACGCCGTTTAAGCCCAGTTTCGATCAATTCACCTATTTGCGCTAGTCCTACTGGAATTTCTCTTGTGCCAATGTGTTTCTCAGGCCGTGACTTTCCTCTGGACAAAGAATCAGCGTGCCCGTAGGACGCCGTTTAAGCCCAGTTTCGATCAATTCACCTATTTGCGCTAGTCCTACTGGAATTTCTCTTGTGCCAATGTGTTTCTCAGGCCGTGACTATCCTCTGGACAAAGAATCAGCGTGCCAGTAGGACGCCGTTTAAGCCCAGTTTCGATCAATTCACCTATTTGCGCTAGTCCTACTGGAATTTCTCTTGTGCCAATGTGTTTCTCAGGCCGTGACTATCCTCTGGACAAAGAATCAGCGTGCCCGTAAGACGCCGTTTAAGCCCAGTTTCGGTCATTTCACCTATTTGCGCTAGTCCTACTGGAATTTCTCTTGTTCCAATGTGTTTCTCAGGCCGTGACTATCCTCTGGACAAAGAATCAGCGTGCCCGTAGGACGCCGTTTAAGCCCAGTTTCGATCAATTCACCTATTTGCGCTAGTCCTACTGGAATTTCTCTTGTGCCAATGTGTTTCTCAGGCCGTGACTATCCTCTGGACAAAGAATCAGCGTGCCCGTAGGACGCCGTTTAAGCCCAGTTTCGATCAATTCACCTATTTGCGCTAGTCCTACTGGAATTTCTCTTGTGCCAATGTGTTTCTCAGGCCGTGACTATCCTCTGGACAAAGAATCAGCGTGCCCGTAGGACGCCGTTTAAGCCCAGTTTCGATCAATTCACCTATTTGCGCTAGTCCTACTGGAATTTCTCTTGTGCCAATGTGTTTCTCAGGCCGTGACTATCCTCTAGACAAAGAATCAGCGTGCCCGTAGGACGCCGTTTAAGCCCAGTTTCGATCAATTCACCTATTTGCGCTAGTCCTACTGGAATTTCTCTTGTGCCAATGTGTTTCTCAGGCCGTGACTATCCTCTGGACAAAGAATCAGCGTGCCAGTAGGACGCCGTTTAAGCCCAGTTTCGATCAATTCACCTATTTGCGCTAGTCCTACTGGAATTTCTCTTGTGCCAATGTGTTTCTCAGGCCGTGACTATCCTCTGGACAAAGAATCAGCGTGCCCGTAGGACGCCGTTTAAGCCCAGTTTCGATCAATTCACCTATTTGCGCTAGTCCTACTGGAATTTCTCTTGTGCCAATGTGTTTCTCAGGCCGTGACTATCCTCTGGACAAAGAATCAGCGTGCCAGTAGGACGCCGTTTAAGCCCAGTTTCGATCAATTCACCTATTTGCGCTAGTCCTACTGGAATTTCTCTTGTGCCAATGTGTTTCTCAGGCCGTGACTATCCTCTGAACAAAGAATCAGCGTGCCCGTAGGACGCCGTTTAAGCCCAGTTTCGATCAATTCACCTATTTGCGCTAGTCCTACTGGAATTTCTCTTGTGCCAATGTGTTTCTCTGGCCGTGACTATCCTCTGGACAAAGAATCAGCGTGCCCGTAGGACGCCGTTTAAGCCCAGTTTCGATCAATTCACCTATTTGCGCTAGTCCTACTGGAATTTCTCTTGTGCCAATGTGTTTCTCAGGCCGTGACTATCCTCTGGACAAAGAATCAGCGTGCCAGTAGGACGCCGTTTAAGCCCAGTTTCGATCGATTCACCTATTTGCGCTAGTCCTACTGGAATTTCTCTTGTGCCAATGTGTTTCTCAGGCCGTGACTATCCTCTGGACAAAGAATCAGCGTGCCCGTAGGACGCCGTTTAAGCCCAGTTTTGGTCAGTTCACCTATTTGCGCTAGTCCTACTGGAACTTCTCTTGAGCCAATGTGTTTCTCAGGCCGTGACTATCCTCTGGACAAAGAATCAGCGTGCCCGTAGGACGCCGTTTAAGCCCGGTTTCGATCAATTCACCTATTTGCGCTAGTCCTATTGGAATTTCTCTTGTGACAATGTGTTTCTCAGGCCGTGACTATCCTCTGGACAAAGAATCAGCGTGCCCGTAGGACGCCGTTTAAGCCCAGTTTCGATCAATTCACCTATTTGCGCTAGTCCTACTGGAATTTCTCTTGTGCCAATGTGTTTCTCAGGCCGTGACTATCCTCTGGACAAAGAATCAGCGTGCCCGTAGGACGCCGTTTAAGCCCAGTTTCGGTCAGTTCACCTATTTGCGCTAGTCCTACTGGAATTTCTCTTGTGCCAATGTGTTTCTCAGGCCGTGACTATCCTCTGGACAAAGAATCAGCGTGCCAGTAGGACGCCGTTTAAGCCCAGTTTCGATCAATTCACCTATTTGCGCTAGTCCTACTGGAATTTCTCTTGTGCCAATGTGTTTCTCAGGCCGTGACTATCCTCTGGACAAAGAATCAGCGTGCCCGTAGGACGCCGTTTAAGCCCAGTTTCGATCAATTCACCTATTTGCGCTAGTCCTACTGGAATTTCTCTTGTGCCAATGTGTTTCTCAGGCCGTGACTTTCCTCTGGACAAAGAATCAGCGTGCCCGTAGGACGCCGTTTAAGCCCAGTTTCGATCAATTCACCTATTTGCGCCAGTCCTACTGGAATTTCTCTTGTGCCAATGTGTTTCTCAGGCCGTGACTTTCCTCTGGACAAAGAATCAGCGTGCCAGTAGGACGCCGTTTAAGCCCAGTTTCGATCAATTCACCTATTTGCGCTAGTCCTACTGGAATTTCTCTTGTGCCAATGTGTTTCTCAGGCCGTGACTATCCTCTGCACAAAGAATCAGCGTGCCAGTAGGACGCCGTTTAAGCCCAGTTTCGATCAATTCACCTATTTGCGCTAGTCCTACTGGAATTTCTCTTGTGCCAATGTGTTTCTCAGGCCGTGACTTTCCTCTGGACAAAGAATCAGCGTGCCCGTAGGACGCCGTTTAAGCCCAGTTTCGATCAATTCACCTATTTGCGCTAGTCCTACTGGAATTTCTCTTGTGCCAATGTGTTTCTCAGGCCGTGACTATCCTCTGGACAAAGAATCAGCGTGCCCGTAGGACGCCGTTTAAGCCCAGTTTCGATCAATTCACCTATTTGCGCTAGTCCTACTGGAATTTCTCTTGTGCCAATGTGTTTCTCAGGCCGTGACTTTCCTCTGGACAAAGAATCAGCGTGCCCGTAGGACGCCGTTTAAGCCCAGTTTCGATCAATTCACCTATTTGCGCTAGTCCTACTGGAATTTCTCTTGTGCCAATGTGTTTCTCAGGCCGTGACTATCCTCTGGACAAAGAATCAGCGTGCCCGTAGGACGCCGTTTAAGCCCAGTTTCGATCAATTCACCTATTTGCGCTAGTCCTACTGGAATTTCTCTTGTGCCAATGTGTTTCTCAGGCCGTGACTATCCTCTGGACAAAGAATCAGCGTGCCAGTAGGACGCCGTCTAAGCCCAGTTTCGATCAATTCACCTATTTGCGCTAGTCCTACTGGAATTTCTCTTGTGCCAATGTGTTTCTCAGGCCGTGACTATCCTCTGGACAAAGAATCAGCGTGCCAGTAGGACGCCGTTTAAGCCCAGTTTCGATCAATTCACCTATTTGCGCTAGTCCTACTGGAATTTCTCTTGTGCCAATGTGTTTCTCAGGCCGTGACTTTCCTCTGGACAAAGAATCAGCGTGCCCGTAGGACGCCGTTTAAGCCCAGTTTCGATCAATTCACCTATTTGCGCTAGTCCTACTGGAATTTCTCTTGTGCCAATGTGTTTCTCAGGCCGTGACTTTCCTCTGGACAAAGAATCAGCGTGCCAGTAGGACGCCGTTTAAGCCCAGTTTCGATCAATTCACCTATTTGCGCTAGTCCTACTGGAATTTCTCTTGTGCCAATGTGTTTCTCAGGCCGTGACTATCCTCTGGACAAAGAATCAGCGTGCCCGTAGGACGCCGTTTAAGCCCAGTTTCGATCAATTCACCTATTTGCGCTAGTCCTACTGGAATTTCTCTTGTGCCAATGTGTTTCTCAGGCCGTGACTTTCCTCTGGACAAAGAATCAGCGTGCCCGTAGGACGCCGTTTAAGCCCAGTTTCGATCAATTCACCTATTTGCGCTAGTCCTACTGGAATTTCTCTTGTGCCAATGTGTTCCTCAGGCCGTGACTTTCCTCTGGACAAAGAATCAGCGTGCCCGTAGGACGCCGTTTAAGCCCAGTTTCGATCAATTCACCTATTTGCGCTAGTCCTACTGGAATTTCTCTTGTGCCAATGTGTTTCTCAGGCCGTGACTATCCTCTGGACAAAGAATCAGCGTGCCCGTAGGACGCCGTTTAAGC
Organism: Fasciola hepatica; assembly: GCA_948099385.1. Classification (NCBI taxonomy): domain Eukaryota; kingdom Metazoa; phylum Platyhelminthes; class Trematoda; order Plagiorchiida; family Fasciolidae; genus Fasciola; species Fasciola hepatica. Next base: position 13,277 of record CANUEZ040000195.1, read on the forward strand.
CCAGTTTCGATCAATTCACCTATTTGCGCTAGTCCTACTGGAATTTCTCTTGTGCCAATGTGTTTCTCAGGCCGTGACTATCCTCTGGACAAAGAATCAGCGTGCCAGTAGGACGCCGTTTAAGCCCAGTTTCGATCAATTCACCTATTTGCGCTAGTCCTACTGGAATTTCTCTTGTGCCAATGTGTTTCTCAGGCCGTGACTATCCACTGGACAAAGAATCAGCGTGCCCGTAGGACGCCGTTTAAGCCCAGTTTTGATCAATTCACCTATTTGCGCTTGTCCTACTGGAATTTCTCTTGTGCCAATGTGTTTCTCAGGCCGTGACTTTCCTCTGGACAAAGAATCAGCGTGCCCGTAGGACGCCGTTTAAGCCCAGTTTCGATCAATTCACCTATTTGCGCTAGTCCTACTGGAATTTCTCTTGTGCCAATGTGTTTCTCAGGCCGTGACTATCCTCTGGACAAAGAATCAGCGTGCCAGTAGGACGCCGTTTAAGCCCAGTTTCGATCAATTCACCTATTTGCGCTAGTCCTACTGGAATTTCTCTTGTGCCAATGTGTTTCTCAGGCCGTGACTATCCTCTGGACAAAGAATCAGCGTGCCCGTAGGACGCCGTTTAAGCCCAGTTTCGATCAATTCACCTATTTGCGCTAGTCCTACTGGAATTTCTCTTGTGCCAATGTGTTTCTCAGGCCGTGACTATCCTCTGCACAAAGAATCAGCGTGCCCGTAGGACGCCGTTTAAGCCCAGTTTCGATCAATTCACCTATTTGCGCTAGTCCTACTGGAATTTCTCTTGTGCCAATGTGTTTCTCAGGCCGTGACTATCCTCTGGACAAAGAATCAGCGTGCCAGTAGGACGCCGTTTAAGCCCAGTTTCGATCAATTCACCTATTTGCGCTAGTCCTACTGGAATTTCTCTTGTGCCAATGTGTTTCTCAGGCCGTGACTATCCTCTGGACAAAGAATCAGCGTGCCAGTAGGACGCCGTTTAAGCCCAGTTTCGATCAATTCACCTATTTGCGCTAGTCCTACTGGAATTTCTCTTGTGCCAATGTGTTTCTCAGGCCGTGACTATCCTCTGGACAAAGAATCAGCGTGCCCGTAGGACGCCGTTTAAGCCCAGTTTCGATCAATTCACCTATTTGCGCTAGTCCTACTGGAATTTCTCTTGTGCCAATGTGTTTCTCAGGCCGTGACTATCCTCTGGACAAAGAATCAGCGTGCCCGTAGGACGCCGTTTAAGCCCAGTTTCGATCAATTCACCTATTTGCGCTAGTCCTACTGGAATTTCTCTTGTGCCAATGTGTTTCTCAGGCCGTGACTATCCTCTGGACAAAGAATCAGCGTGCCCGTAGGACGCCGTTTAAGCCCAGTTTCGATCAATTCACCTATTTGCGCTAGTCCTACTGGAATTTCTCTTGTGCCAATATGTTTCTCAGGCCGTGACTTTCCTCTGGACAAAGAATCAGCGTGCCCGTAGGACGCCGTTTAAGCCCAGTTTCGATCAATTCACCTATTTGCGCTAGTCCTACTGGAATTTCTCTTGTGCCAATGTGTTTCTCAGGCCGTGACTTTCCTCTGGACAAAGAATCAGCGTGCCCGTAGGACGCCGTTTAAGCCCAGTTTCGATCAATTCACCTATTTGCGCTAGTCCTACTGGAATTTCTCTTGTGCCAATGTGTTTCTCAGGCCGTGACTTTCCTCTGGACAAAGAATCAGCGTGCCAGTAGGACGCCGTTTAAGCCCAGTTTCGATCAATTCACCTATTTGCGCTAGTCCTACTGGAATTTCTCTTGTGCCAATGTGTTTCTCAGGCCGTGACTATCCTCTGGACAAAGAATCAGCGTGCCCGTAGGACGCCGTTTAAGCCCAGTTTCGATCAATTCACCTATTTGCGCTAGTCCTACTGGAATTTCTCTTGTGCCAATGTGTTTCTCAGGCCGTGACTTTCCTCTGGACAAAGAATCAGCGTGCCCGTAGGACGCCGTTTAAGCCCAGTTTCGATCAATTCACCTATTTGCGCTAGTCCTACTGGAATTTCTCTTGTGCCAATGTGTTTCTCAGGCCGTGACTATCCTCTGGACAAAGAATCAGCGTGCCCGTAGGACGCCGTTTAAGCCCAGTTTCGATCAATTCACCTATTTGCGCTAGTCCTACTGGAATTTCTCTTGTGCCAATGTGTTTCTCAGGCCGTGACTATCCTCTGGACAAAGAATCAGCGTGCCCGTAGGACGCCGTTTAAGCCCAGTTTCGATCAATTCACCTATTTGCGCTAGTCCTACTGGAATTTCTCTTGTGCCAATGTGTTTCTCAGGCCGTGACTATCCTCTGGACAAAGAATCAGCGTGCCCGTAGGACGCCGTTTAAGCCCAGTTTCGATCAATTCACCTATTTGCGCTAGTCCTACTGGAATTTCTCTTGTGCCAATGTGTTTCTCAGGCCGTGACTTTCCTCTGGACAAAGAATCAGCGTGCCCGTAGGACGCCGTTTAAGCCCAGTTTCGATCAATTCACCTATTTGCGCTAGTCCTACTGGAATTTCTCTTGTGCCAATGTGTTTCTCAGGCCGTGACTATCCTCTGGACAAAGAATCAGCGTGCCCGTAGGACGCCGTTTAAGCCCAGTTTCGATCAATTCACCTATTTGCGCTAGTCCTACTGGAATTTCTCTTGTGCCAATGTGTTTCTCAGGCCGTGACTTTCCTCTGGACAAAGAATCAGCGTGCCCGTAGGACGCCGTTTAAGCCCAGTTTCGATCAATTCACCTATTTGCGCTAGTCCTACTGGAATTTCTCTTGTGCCAATGTGTTTCTCAGGCCGTGACTTTCCTCTGGACAAAGAATCAGCGTGCCCGTAGGACGCCGTTTAAGCCCAGTTTCGATCAATTCACCTATTTGCGCTAGTCCTACTGGAATTTCTCTTGTGCCAATATGTTTCTCAGGCCGTGACTTTCCTCTGGACAAAGAATCAGCGTGCCCGTAGGACGCCGTTCAAGCCCAGTTTCGATCAATTCACCTATTTGCGCTAGTCCTACTGGAATTTCTCTTGTGCCAATGTGTTTCTCAGGCCGTGACTTTCCTCTGGACAAAGAATCAGCGTGCCCGTAGGACGCCGTTTAAGCCCAGTTTCGATCAATTCACCTATTTGCGCTAGTCCTACTGGAATTTCTCTTGTGCCAATGTGTTTCTCAGGCCGTGACTATCCTCTGGACAAAGAATCAGCGTGCCCGTAGGACGCCGTTTAAGCCCAGTTTCGATCAGTTAACCTATTTGCGCTAGTCCTACTGGAATTTCTCTTGTGCCAATGTGTTGCTCAGGCCGTGACTATCCTCTGGACAAAGAATCAGCGTGCCCGTAGGACGCCGTTTAAGCCCAGTTTCGATCAATTCACCTATTTGCGCTAGTCCTACTGGAATTTCTCTTGTGCCAATGTGTTTCTCAGGCCGTGACTATCCTCTGGACAAAGAATCAGCGTGCCCGTAGGACGCCGTTTAAGCCCAGTTTCGGTCAGTTCACCTATTTGCGCTAGTCCTACTGGAATTTCTCTTGTGCCAATGTGTTTCTCAGGCCGTGACTATCCTCTGGACAAAGAATCAGCGTGCCCGTAGGACGCCGTTTAAGCCCAGTTTCGATCAATTCACCTATTTGCGCTAGTCCTACTGGAATTTCTCTTGTGCCAATGTGTTTCTCAGGCCGTGACTATCCTCTGGACAAAGAATCAGCGTGCCCGTAGGACGCCGTTTAAGCCCAGTTTCGATCAGTTCACCTATTTGCGCTAGTCCTACTGGAATTTCTCTTGTGCCAATGTGTTTCTCAGGCCGTGACTATCCTCTGGACAAAGAATCAGCGTGCCAGTAGGACGCCGTTTAAGCCCAGTTTCGATCAATTCACCTATTTGCGCTAGTCCTACTGGAATTTCTCTTGTGCCAATGTGTTTCTCAGGCCGTGACTATCCTCTGGACAAAGAATCAGCGTGCCCGTAGGACGCCGTTCAAGCCCAGTTTCGATCAATTCACCTATTTGCGCTAGTCCTACTGGAATTTCTCTTGTGCCAATGTGTTTCTCAGGCCGTGACTATCCTCTGCACAAAGAATCAGCGTGCCCGTAGGACGCCGTTTAAGCCCAGTTTCGATCAATTCACCTATTTGCGCTAGTCCTACTGGAATTTCTCTTGTGCCAATGTGTTTCTCAGGCCGTGACTTTCCTCTGGACAAAGAATCAGCGTGCCCGTAGGACGCCGTTTAAGCCCAGTTTCGATCAATTCACCTATTTGCGCTAGTCCTACTGGAATTTCTCTTGCGCCAATGTGTTTCTCAGGCCGTGACTATCCTCTGGACAAAGAATCAGCGTGCCCGTAGGACGCCGTTTAAGCCCAGTTTCGATCAATTCACCTATTTGCGCTAGTCCTACTGGAATTTCTCTTGTGCCAATGTGTTTCTCAGGCCGTGACTATCCTCTGCACAAAGAATCAGCGTGCCCGTAGGACGCCATTTAAGCCCAGTTTCGATCAATTCACCTATTTGCGCTAGTCCTACTGGAATTTCTCTTGTGCCAATGTGTTTCTCAGGCCGTGACTATCCTCTGGACAAAGAATCAGCGTGCCAGTAGGACGCCGTTTAAGCCCAGTTTCGATCAATTCACCTATTTGCGCTAGTCCTACTGGAATTTCTCTTGTGCCAATGTGTTTCTCAGGCCGTGACTATCCTCTGGACAAAGAATCAGCGTGCCCGTAGGACGCCGTTTAAGCCCAGTTTCGATCAATTCACCTATTTGCGCTAGTCCTACTGGAATTTCTCTTGTGCCAATGTGTTTCTCAGGCCGTGACTATCCTCTGGACAAAGAATGAGCGTGCCCGTAGGACGCCGTTTAAGCCCAGTTTCGATCAATTCACCTATTTGCGCTAGTCCTACTGGAATTTCTCTTGTGACAATGTGTTTCTCAGGCCGTGACTTTCCTCTGGACAAAGAATCAGCGTGCCCGTAGGACGCCGTTCAAGCCCAGTTTCGATCAATTCACCTATTTGCGCTAGTCCTACTGGAATTTCTCTTGTGCCAATGTGTTTCTCAGGCCGTGACTATCCTCTGGACAAAGAATCAGCGTGCCCGTAGGACGCCGTTTAAGCCCAGTTTCGATCAATTCACCTATTTGCGCTAGTCCTACTGGAATTTCTCTTGTGCCAATGTGTTTCTCAGGCCGTGACTATCCTCTGGACAAAGAATCAGCGTGCCCGTAGGACGCCGTTTAAGCCCAGTTTCGATCAATTCACCTATTTGCGCTAGTCCTACTGGAATTTCTCTTGTGCCAATGTGTTTCTCAGGCCGTGACTATCCTCTGGACAAAGAATCAGCGTGCCCGTAGGACGCCGTTTAAGCCCAGTTTCGATCAATTCACCTATTTGCGCTAGTCCTACTGGAATTTCTCTTGTGCCAATGTGTTTCTCAGGCCGTGACTTTCCTCTGGACAAAGAATCAGCGTGCCCGTAGGACGCCGTTTAAGCCCAGTTTCGATCAATTCACCTATTTGCGCTAGTCCTACTGGAATTTCTCTTGTGCCAATGTGTTTCTCAGGCCGTGACTTTCCTCTGGACAAAGAATCAGCGTGCCAGTAGGACGCCGTTTAAGCCCAGTTTCGATCAATTCACCTATTTGCGCTAGTCCTACTGGAATTTCTCTTGTGCCAATGTGTTTCTCAGGCCGTGACTATCCTCTGGACAAAGAATCAGCGTGCCAGTAGGACGCCGTTTAAGCCCAGTTTCGATCAATTCACCTATTTGCGCTAGTCCTACTGGAATTTCTCTTGTGCCAATGTGTTTCTCAGGCCGTGACTATCCTCTGGACAAAGAATCAGCGTGCCCGTAGGACGCCGTTTAAGCCCAGTTTCGATCAATTCACCTATTTGCGCTAGTCCTACTGGAATTTCTCTTGTGCCAATGTGTTTCTCAGGCCGTGACTATCCTCTGGACAAAGAATCAGCGTGCCAGTAGGACGCCGTTTAAGCCCAGTTTCGATCAATTCACCTATTTGCGCTAGTCCTACTGGAATTTCTCTTGTGCCAATGTGTTTCTCAGGCCGTGACTTTCCTCTGGACAAAGAATCAGCGTGCCCGTAGGACGCCGTTTAAGCCCAGTTTCGATCAATTCACCTATTTGCGCTAGTCCTACTGGAATTTCTCTTGTGCCAATGTGTTTCTCAGGCCGTGACTATCCTCTGGACAAAGAATCAGCGTGCCAGTAGGACGCCGTTTAAGCCCAGTTTCGATCAATTCACCTATTTGCGCTAGTCCTACTGGAATTTCTCTTGTGCCAATGTGTTTCTCAGGCCGTGACTATCCTCTGGACAAAGAATCAGCGTGCCCGTAGGACGCCGTTTAAGCCCAGTTTCGATCAATTCACCTATTTGCGCTAGTCCTACTGGAATTTCTCTTGTGCCAATGTGTTTCTCAGGCCGTGACTATCCTCTGGACAAAGAATCAGCGTGCCCGTAGGACGCCGTTTAAGCCCAGTTTCGATCAATTCACCTATTTGCGCTAGTCCTACTGGAATTTCTCTTGTGCCAATGTGTTTCTCAGGCCGTGACTATCCTCTGGACAAAGAATCAGCGTGCCCGTAGGACGCCGTTTAAGCCCAGTTTCGATCAATTCACCTATTTGCGCTAGTCCTACTGGAATTTCTCTTGTGCCAATGTGTTTCTCAGGCCGTGACTATCCTCTGGACAAAGAATCAGCGTGCCCGTAGGACGCCGTTTAAGCCCAGTTTCGATCAATTCACCTATTTGCGCTAGTCCTACTGGAATTTCTCTTGTGCCAATGTGTTTCTCAGGCCGTGACTATCCTCTGGACAAAGAATCAGCGTGCCCGTAGGACGCCGTTTAAGCCCAGTTTCGATCAATTCACCTATTTGCGCTAGTCCTACTGGAATTTCTCTTGTGCCAATGTGTTTCTCAGGCCGTGACTATCCTCTGGACAAAGAATCAGCGTGCCCGTAGGACGCCGTTTAAGCCCAGTTTCGATCAATTCACCTATTTGCGCTAGTCCTACTGGAATTTCTCTTGTGCCAATGTGTTTCTCAGGCCGTGACTATCCTCTGGACAAAGAATCAGCGTGCCCGTAGGACGCCGTTTAAGCCCAGTTTCGATCAATTCACCTATTTGCGCTAGTCCTACTGGAATTTCTCTTGTGCCAATGTGTTTCTCAGGCCGTGACTATCCTCTGGACAAAGAATCAGCGTGCCCGTAGGACGCCGTTTAAGCCCAGTTTCGATCAATTCACCTATTTGCGCTAGTCCTACTGGAATTTCTCTTGTGCCAATGTGTTTCTCAGGCCGTGACTATCCTCTGGACAAAGAATCAGCGTGCCCGTAGGACGCCGTTTAAGCCCAGTTTCGATCAATTCACCTATTTGCGCTAGTCCTACTGGAATTTCTCTTGTGCCAATGTGTTTCTCAGGCCGTGACTATCCTCTGGACAAAGAATGAGCGTGCCCGTAGGACGCCGTTTAAGCCCAGTTTCGATCAATTCACCTATTTGCGCTAGTCCTACTGGAATTTCTCTTGTGCCAATGTGTTTCTCAGGCCGTGACTATCCTCTGGACAAAGAATCAGCGTGCCCGTAGGACGCCGTTTAAGCCCAGTTTCGATCAATTCACCTATTTGCGCTAGTCCTACTGGAATTTCTCTTGTGCCAATGTGTTTCTCAGGCCGTGACTATCCCCTGGACAAAGAATGAGCGTGCCCGTAGGACGCCGTTTAAGCCCAGTTTCGATCAATTCACCTATTTGCGCTAGTCCTACTGGAATTTCTCTTGTGCCAATGTGTTTCTCAGGCCGTGACTATCCTCTGGACAAAGAATCAGCGTGCCCGTAGGACGCCGTTTAAGCCCAGTTTCGATCAATTCACCTATTTGCGCTAGTCCTACTGGAATTTCTCTTGTGCCAATGTGTTTCTCAGGCCGTGACTATCCTCTGGACAAAGAATCAGCGTGCCAGTAGGACGCCGTTTAAGCCCAGTTTCGATCAATTCACCTATTTGCGCTAGTCCTACTGGAATTTCTCTTGTGCCAATGTGTTTCTCAGGCCGTGACTATCCTCTGGACAAAGAATGAGCGTGCCAGTAGGACGCCGTTTAAGCCCAGTTTCGATCAATTCACCTATTTGCGCTAGTCCTACTGGAATTTCTCTTGTGCCAATGTGTTTCTCAGGCCGTGACTATCCTCTGGACAAAGAATCAGCGTGCCCGTAGGACGCCGTTTAAGCCCAGTTTCGATCAATTCACCTATTTGCGCTAGTCCTACTGGAATTTCTCTTGTGCCAATGTGTTTCTCAGGCCGTGACTATCCTCTGGACAAAGAATCAGCGTGCCAGTAGGACGCCGTTTAAGCCCAGTTTCGATCAATTCACCTATTTGCGCTAGTCCTACTGGAATTTCTCTTGTGCCAATGTGTTTCTCAGGCCGTGACTATCCTCTGGACAAAGAATCAGCGTGCCCGTAGGACGCCGTTTAAGCCCAGTTTCGATCAATTCACCTATTTGCGCTAGTCCTACTGGAATTTCTCTTGTGCCAATGTGTTTCTCAGGCCGTGACTATCCTCTGGACAAAGAATCAGCGTGCCCGTAGGACGCCGTTTAAGCCCAGTTTCGATCAATTCACCTATTTGCGCTAGTCCTACTGGAATTTCTCTTGTGCCAATGTGTTTCTCAGGCCGTGACTATCCTCTGGACAAAGAATCAGCGTGCCAGTAGGACGCCGTTTAAGCCCAGTTTCGATCAATTCACCTATTTGCGCTAGTCCTACTGGAATTTCTCTTGTGCCAATGTGTTTCTCAGGCCGTGACTATCCTCTGGACAAAGAATCAGCGTGCCAGTAGGACGCCGTTTAAGCCCAGTTTCGATCAATTCACCTATTTGCGCTTGTTTATTCCAACGCACGTCTTGTGTACTCAATTCCCTTCCAGCGTATAAAGACGCAGAACGACAGCGATTGATGGTTTTTGTACTTTTATTGATTGCCCTGTATGAAGTACAGGAGAAGGGAGGCTGATCGAGCTAATCACCAGAGCTGATGAGCTGGAGCGCGCCTTGCCGTTTTGACGTAGTGTGACGAAGGTTGTTCCCTTTTTTAACGTGTTCTTATTTTCACACCGGTGGACTTAAACAAGGCGCGCCTAAGCTCTAAGCTCGCGATTGTGTTTTATTGAATTTGGTGTCTGCGAAGCCGCTACACTAGTCCTACTGGAATTTCTCTTGTGCCAATGTGTTTCTCAGGCCGTGACTATCCTCTGGACAAAGAATCAGCGTGCCAGTAGGACGCCGTTTAAGCCCAGTTTCGATCAATTCACCTATTTGCGCTAGTCCTACTGGAAATTCTCTTGTGCCAATGTGTTGCTCAGGCCGAGACTATCCTCTGGACAAAGAATCAGCGTGCCAGTAGGACGCCGTTTAAGCCCAGTTTCGATCAATTCACCTATTTGCGCTAGTCCTACTGGAATTTCTCTTGTGCCAATGTGTTTCTCAGGCCGTGACTATCCTCTGGACAAAGAATCAGCGTGCCCGTAGGGCGCCGTTTAAGCCCAGTTTCGATCAATTCACCTATTTGCGCTTGTTTATTCCAACGCACGTCTTGTGGACTCAATTCCCTTCCAGCGAATAAAGACGCAGAACGACAGCGATTGATGGTTTTTTTACCTTTATTGATTGCCCTGTATGAAGTACAGGAGAAGGGAGGCTGATCGAGCTAATCACCAGAGCTGATGAGCTGGAGCGCGCCTTGCCGTTTTGACGTAGTGTGACGAAGGTTGTTCCCTTTTTTAACGTGTTCTTATTTTCACACCGGTGGACTTAAACAAGGCGCGCCTAAGCTCTAAGCTCGCGATTGTGTTTTATTGAATTTGGTGTCTGCGAAGCCGCTACACTAGTCCTACTGGAATTTCTCTTGTGCCAATGTGTTTCTCAGGCCGTGACTATCCTCTGGACAAAGAATCAGCGTGCCAGTAGGACGCCGTTTAAGCCCAGTTTCGATCAATTCACCTATTTGCGCTAGTCCTACTGGAATTTCTCTTGTGCCAATGTGTTGCTCAGGCCGTGACTATCCTCTGGACAAAGAATCAGCGTGCCCGTAGGACGCCGTTTAAGCCCAGTTTCGATCAATTCACCTATTTGCGCTTGTTTATTCCAACGCACGTCTTGTGGACTCAATTCCCTTCCAGCGAATAAAGACGCAGAACGACAGCGATTGATGGTTTTTTTACTTTTATTGATTGCCCTGTATGAAGTACAGGAGAAGGGAGGCTGATCGAGCTAATCACCAGAGCTGATGAGCTGGAGCGCGCCTTGCCGTTTTGACGTAGTGTGACGAAGGTTGTTCCCTTTTTTAACGTGTTCTTATTTTCACACCGGTGGACTTAAACAAGGCGCGCCTAAGCTCTAAGCTCGCGATTGTGTTTTATTGAATTTGGTGTCTGCGAAGCCGCTACCTCAATCCCCCTCCAGAAGGACGACCGAGTAGGAGAACTTCGACCTTAGAGTGCGTCGGGAGTTGAGCCAAAAACCAGCTGAATAGTTCCAGCTGGAAAATGTTTGTGCTCAGCACCTCTAAGATGATCTAAGGACCCCTGGGCCATATATAGCCGCAGAGAAGGTTACTCACGCGTGAACTGGTGGGGTATCCTCTCCCCGTGCTCTCTATCTAGAAACCTTAAGTGGGGACAGGGACGTGCCAAACCATGTACAAGGCACGTAGGCAACAACAACAACAAAAATCGGTAATTTTCATATAGTGACACATGTCCATTGTTATTGATGTGCAAGATCCTTCCTAGGTAAACAACGACTGACCCTAGAAGAGATAAGAAAAACTGGATACAGCATGCAATCAAAAGGGGAAATCTATGTAAGAACAATAAAGTCAACGAATCGTGCAGGGAAATGAACATGCCTACCAGACCTAGTGGAACGTGATGGGGGGTCGACCTGTGACTCACGCGTGCTGGAGCTAGATGTTGTTGGGGTCGGGCAAACGTCTGTGTTTTTACCATCGACGGGCAACGGCGTAGGCTGGGTTTCCGAGTCGACGAACGCTGCCTTAAGGCGGTCGATGCTGACGGTTTCTTGCCGACCATTGAGATCGATGATGAACGTTTTTTCTAAACGCCGAATGACTTTGTGCGGTCCAGAATAAGCTGGAGTCAACGGGCGGCGGCTCGGCGTACGCAGAAAAACGTGCGTGCACGTATGTAGGTGACTGGGAATAAACGACGGCCGATCTGTCGAACGAACAGGAATACCAATCTTCTGACGCATGTAGATCATGAGACGTTGAGTGTAGTCTCCAAGTTTGGGGTAAGGTGCGCTCACCTTGGGTGCGACAAATTCACCAGGGAGACGAGCGGTGGTGCCGAATGTCATGGACGCAGGTGTGCAGGGAGTGTCGCTGCGCAACGTATTGCGAATGCCTAATAAAACCAGTGGTAAGACGTCCGTCCACTGAGGATTGTTGTGAGCACTGAGCGAAGTTTTGAGGTGCCGGTGAAAACGTTCGACCAAGCCATTTGCCTGGGGATGATAAGCTGTGGTGCGAATACGCTTAGTGCCAGTCAGTTGGAGGAGATTGTCGAAGGTGGCAGATTCAAACTGAGCTCCTCGATCGGTGGTTACTGTGGTAGGACAACCAAAGCGGGAAATCCAGTGTTCCATGAACGCACGGGCGACAGTTTCACTGGAAACATCCGGAATGGGTATGGCCTCGGGCCAACGAGTGAAACGATCAATACAAGTGAGTAGGTAGATCATACCTCGGGATGGTGGCAAGGGTCCCACAATGTCGACGTGCACGTGAGCGAAACGGGCGTCTGGAGTCTCAAAATTTCCGACTGGACTGGTGGTATGTCGCTGAATTTTGGCTCGCTGACAAGCAATGCAGTTACGTGCCCACTGACGAACGTCGCGATCCATGTTTGGCCAAACAAATCGGGCACGGACTAGTTTGCATGTGGCCTTAATACCCGGATGGGATAGACCGTGCAACACATCGAAAATTGGACGGCGATGTGAAAGTGGTACGATTGGCCTTGGGTGATCCAAGGTGGTGTCACAGATGATAGTGCCAGCAGATGACGGAAGAGGCAAAGCCCGCACTCGGAGACTTGTATCGTGAATGGTTTGTTGAAACTCAGGATCCTGCTGGCTTCGTGCCAGGTCCTCGAGATTGATACCGAGAGCAGCGGGCGACCCGAGACTGTGGATCCTGGAAAGAGTATCTGCAACCACATTAGCTGACCCGGAGATATGACGAATGTCAGTAGAAAATTGTGATATGAAATCCAGCTGGCGAATTTCTCGTGGAGAATGACGATCAGACGCGTTGCGGAAAGCATACAGTAGTGGCTTGTGATCTGTGAAAATGATGAATTCCCGTCCTTCCAGCGCGTGGCGAAAGTGACGTATGGCGGTGTAGACGGCAAGTAACTCACGACCAAACGCACTGTATTTGGATTCTGCGGAAGACAGGCGGCGTGAGTGAAAAGCCAGAGGCTCCCAGGCGCCGTCCACGGCCTGCTGGAGAACGCAACCAAGTGCGACATCGGAAGCATCAACAGCGATACTGACGGGAGCTTGTGGATCCGGATGACGGAGAAGAACCGCAGACGACAAGGCCTGTTTGAGCTGAGAAAAGGCCTCCTGGGCTTGATCGGTCCAGATGAGGGTTCGTTGTTTGCCCCGCAAAAGATCAGTGAGCGGTTGCATCAGGCTAGCGCAATGTGGAATGAACCGGCGGTAATAATTGACAAAGCCGTTAAAACGTTTGAGCTGTTTGAAGGACTGTGGAAGTGGAAATTCAGCAATATCACTGACCTTGGTTTCAGCCGGACGAATGCCGTTGGCGTCGATGATGTGACCGAGGAAGAGCAATGACGGCTTCCCTAATTCGGTCTTGGCGGCATTGATGGTAACACCGTGCTCTGTTAACCGCTGGAAGATCTGTCGAAGATGAAGCTGATGTTCGTCAACGCTGGGGCTAGCGACAAGAATATCATCGATGTAAGAGTGAACGAAGGGCAGCCCGCGGGTAACACCGTCAATAAACCGCTGGAACGTTTGGGACGGGTTGTGCAAGCCAAATGGCATACGGAGAAACTCAAATAGACCAAACGGAGTGGTAACGGCGGTTTTTGCAACGTCCTCGTCGGCGACCGGAATTTGATGATAGGCCCGGACCAGGTCGATTTTGCTGAAGATGGTGGATCCAGCCAGAGCAGACGTGATATCATGAATGTGAGGCACAGGATATCGATCTGGCGTTGTGACCTGATTGAGGCGACGATAGTCACCACACGGACGCCAGTCGCCCGAAGTTCTCTTCGGCACCATGTGCAATGGAGAGGCCCACGGGCTGTTCGAAGGACGGATGATGCCTAGGTCCAGCATTTTCTGGAATTCAAGACGAGCGACGGCCAGTTTGTCTGGGGCTAGGTGACGCGGACGGGCAAAAACAGGAGGTCCCGCTGTACTGATGTGATGTACAACAGCCGAGCGCACCACGGGTAAGTGGTTTACCGGTCAGGTTAGAGACGGAAACTCAGCTAAAATTTTGGCGAAGGTATCGTTGGCGATAGGAACTACGGACGGTCGAACAACGTTGACCAAGCAGACAGATCCAACAACAGCACGATGAGTCACAGGGTCGGTTAACTTACGAGAAGCGGGATGTAACGAAAGGTTGAAATGATGCAGAAAATCAACTCCTAAAATGGGCTGGGAAACGTCAGCAATGACAAAAGTCCACTGAAAAAAACGACGCAACCCCAGATCTAACTTGAGACGCCTAGTACCAAAAGTGGATATACGAGACCCATTGGCGGCCTAAAGCTCTAAAGTGTGCCGGTGCTGACGATCAGAAGGGTTAGGGGGAACGACACTGATCTGTGCGCCAGTGTCAATCAAAAACTGACGGTGGGAGATGAGGTCCTTGATAAATAGAAGACGGCAGGGTGTAGGGAGGCCAACGAGCGCTGCCGTACCTACACGTTGGCCGACGAGTTTCCCTGGTTGTCGTGGAACGTGCACGGGGGTGTACACTTCCTGGCGCTGGCACGATACTGGCGGTGATACCAACACCATGTCTAAGTGTGTGCATCGGGAGAGGCTGGCCTAGGAGGACTGCGTGCGGCAATAGGCCGACGGGTGCGAGTTGGGGAGCGGCTACGACGTGCCGAACGTGAAGACTGAATAGCGGTCACGTCCGCCCGAAGGGCACTGAGTTGTGCAGCTAAATTTGTGAGAGCCGCCTCCGTAGTGGTTGTGGACGAACGAACACACTGGCTAATTTGGGCGGAGGCGGTTTCCATAAAGCGGTCCACCGCCAAAGCCAGTCTGTCTAGTGAGACTTCATCTACGAGAAGGGCCAGAGTGCACTGCGCTTGTTGGGGTAGCTGCTGCATCCACAATTCTCGCAACATCATGTCACCAACTTGGATGCCCTTGGCCAGCTGTCGCATACGACGCAGAAGCTGTGAAGGCTTCTGGTCACCGAGGGAAATGCCACTATGCAGCTGACGAAGACGGTTTGAGTCGGAGACCCCGGTGCGTTCTAAGATAGCCTGGCGAAGCATATCATAAGGCTTGTCCGTGGGTGGGTTGGAGATGATATCCTCGACAGCTTCAAGAATATTTAAAGGAAGTTCGGCAGTGAGATGCACATACTTCTGTTGCTGGGAGGTGATTCTGGAAGCAGCAAACTGTGCTTCCAGTTGAGTCAGCCAAAGAGAGGGATTACCCGGAATGAAAGGTAACGCTTTCACTGGGCGCGCAATAGAGAGCGTTTCAGGCACCGCAGGGTCAGACATAGTTAACTTAGCGTCATCCATATCAAATAGACAGCAAAATAAATATACGATGGCTGATCGAAATCAACACCAAAAAGGGCTCAATACGTATGTGCACAACGAAAACAAAAGGAACGCTGAAGGGCACGGACGATATAATAAATAAATAAAAATTATTAATAACTTGGAACGGGCTCATCAATTTAGTCGAACGCACGACTTGTGGACTCAATTCCCTTCCAGCGAATAAAGACGCAGAACGACAGCGATTGATGGTTTTTTTACTTTTATTGATTGCCCTGTATGAAGTACAGGAGAAGGGAGGCTGATCGAGCTAATCACCAGAGCTGATGAGCTGGAGCGCGCCTTGCCGTTTTGACGTAGTGTGACGAAGGTTGTTCCCTTTTTTAACGTGTTCTTATTTTCACACCGGTGGACTTAAACAAGGCGCGCCTAAGCTCTAAGCTCGCGATTGTGTTTTATTGAATTTGGTGTCTGCGAAGCCGCTACACTAGTCCTACTGGAATTTCTCTTGTGCCAATGTGTTTCTCAGGCCGTGACTATCCTCTGGACAAAGAATCAGCGTGCCCGTAGGACGCCGTTTAAGCCCAGTTTCGATCAATTCACCTATTTGCGCTAGTCCTACTGGAATTTCTCTTGTGCCAATGTGTTTCTCAGGCCGTGACTATCCTCTGGACAAAGAATCAGCGTGCCCGTAGGACGCCGTTTAAGCCCAGTTTCGATCAATTCACCTATTTGCGCTAGTCCTACTGGAATTTCTCTTGTGCCAATGTGTTTCTCAGGCCGTGACTATCCTCTGGACTAAGAAGCGGTGTTGGTCTCGTGTGATTTATTGAAATACTGCGCGACCGTCCGGATCATACTGCATGAGTCATTGTCTTCGAGCACTCTGATGCAACTCCCGCCATTCATTCACTCCGTTGTGTCTCTGACATGTAATTCACGGGGATAGAGAATGTAAAACCGAACGATCCAGCACTTATGTGATTGAAAATTCTGAATTTTACAGGTAAGTTTTTGTCCAATTAGGCTCGATTGGGAAAATCGCACGATTCCTGCTCCCGTGCTCACCTGATGTCGGTTCCGATCAGTGAGCATCAATATTTCACTGATTTTATGGTAATCTAGTCATAAAAGGGAGTCAGTCAAACTTCGGTCTCACATGTTAGGACAAACTGGACTTTTATCTGTTTTCGAAATCACGTAGTCGAAACAAACACCTACAACTTACGCTGATGTTACAACACCGATTACTCTTAGTAAAAAACTTTCAACTTGTGATCCAATATACTGACACAATCTTCCGAGGTTCAAATATTTGCCCTATCAATGTTAGAGAGAGTGTGAAAACTATGGACCTGCAAGCAATAGGGTAGTTACATTTTTTCTATTATCATTCTTCTACAGTAATAACAATCTTCAGTTCACTGTATCATCTAGAAACTCAGTTATCGGGTACAGTAATATGTAAAGAGGCGAGCTTCCACTCGCCGCATTGACGAATGTTTTATGCTTGCGTGTTAAGTTCATGAACTACCTTGGAAGAAACCGCCAAGAACACACATCAGATCGGTAATTACTCATGGGAAATTGGAAGTTTATGACTAGTACTATATTTTTCGTTAGTATAGTTGATACACGGGGCGAAATACTCCATGCATCGTGCTCAAACTGGTCAATCAAAATTGGACTCGTATAATATAATGATTGCCTGATAATTAGTTGACCAAGGCATCTAACTGATACAACCGATTACATCCTTTCATCCAGGTAGTTAATGCTGAGGCGGTTTTACTCGATTAGAATAAACTCAGTACCACAGCCGGAATAACTTGCAGTGTTTGTATAGCAGGTGAATAAAGGAAAAAAACCTCAGAGAATAAATCACTGAACTGAATTGCGAGTCGAAACTCAAAGTACCTTCCCACAATGCAAATTACCGCAATACACTGGACACCGATAATATTCAGTTTCTTTGGGTTTCAAAATACACTTGCAATTTTCGCATCCGAAAGATCAATTATAAGAGTCGAATATTGCAAACATTATGAAACACGGCAATTCAAGTTGTTTTCTACGCGTCAGACTTGGTCCCAAGAGCCCACTGAATTGGATACTGTTTCCGTAACGTATTAGGAATAAAACCAATTGAATTAAGTCTTGTTAGTCAACTCCAAGTCGTTTCAAATGGGTAACGATCACATCAAGGTCATATGACAGTGATCCGGATAAGTTCATTTGGTTTTACAAATATAAATATAGGCGGTTTCAAAATCAGCAAATTCAGACACCTTGGCGAATCGGAAGATGATTGCATTTTAAAAGCGTATGGGATGGATATTTCTGTCACAGAGATTGCTCTGAGTCCTGTTGGAAACAGATGCACAATTTGCTGCATTAATCCCAAACAGCATATTGGTACAAAAAGGTGTAGTGGACAAAAAATTTGGTACATCCTAACCGGGTGATGATTTGTTCGTCACCAGGACAAAAACTGATACCGGAAAATCCCCATTCCTAATCAACGAAAATTTTTTGTCTTTACTATTCACTCGGACCCTAACTTTAGGTTCGTTTTGTTCGCTAAACGTGGTTCACGTAAAATGTGATGTAATGATATGACTATGAATCACTGAAAACGGCATGTTCGCCACCTGGTGTTCGTCACAGTGGGCACTGTATTTATCACAAAACAAACAGCTGTGCAACGAACTTCTCTTAAAATGCAGTATACTGACTACCAGATTGCAACATTTATCAGGCTCGATGTTATGGGTGCAATACAACAGAATTAACTTCGTCGGGAGAGTTATCAGTTATACCATAGGTCATGCAAAATGAATCGTAGTCGTGCTAGATATTTATTGAGTGTTGACAAATAGAGTACAAAAAAATCGAACATCTCGAACTCTTCGATGCAGCCTATCGGGAATTTTCCAACACGCACCTCGAATCTAATAATGCGTTTTTGAAGCAATAAAAAAGACTATTTAACTTTTGTCGCGGACAACTGAGTGATCATCACATTGACCAAGTCAAGTGCTTGTTCATGATATAAAGAAATTGCTGAACCTCGGTCTGTTGGCACATTTGGATCGGGGTCAAGTAGCCGCAACAAGTCCGTTGGGGTAAGCGCCGGGGGTTTTGTAGACTCTGTAGCCGCGATTTTGGATGGCGACATCAACTGACCAGTATACACAGCAAAGACGTTGTCGACATCAACGTGCTTTGGGGGTTGATCTAACCGACGCAGAAAGATATGGCTAACGTCGATCGCCAAGGCCATTGCTGCGTTGGGTTAAATAAAGAATTTATGAGTGACTGTTATAGATGAGCATAGGAAATATGAAACACGCAAACATGTACAAAGATGGAAAACATCTGAAACAAACGCGTTCGGTGTGAAATTGTTTACACCAACTAAACTGGAGCCTAAACTGGGCCCAATAAACAAAATAGCTTGCATGGAACGCTCAAGTTTCCGGAAATTATCCAAGATCTCAAAGTGAATAGCAATTTGATTTTTTGGCATTCTGCGGAAAAAAGGAAGATCGGCACGACACCGGGGACGGAAACTTGGTAAGGATGATTGGCCGCCTGTGTATGAGAATGCCGGCGAGAGGTTAAAGGAAAAGGAATTGGAAATTGAAGCTCTAAAAAGCAGAAGCTAAAATAGTAACGCCAAAAAAGATAATGAAGCAATCGCCTGACGTTGGGTCAGAAAATGTAGACTGGAGATTAGAGAACGATCGTTGACCAGCAGGATGGCCTCACGCTGAACTAGACCAAGAAGAGAAACGGCAGAACACGAAACCCCATCTCACACGTCACTGCAATATTCGGGGTTTGGGAAGCATTTCAGGTTTGTACAATAGCAAGTGATCTGGAGAAAAAAACATACACTGCGGAATAGAAAACAAACTTTGCGCGTAACTCGAGAAGCAAAATGAAAATATGAAAGGAGACCAACACTGAAGAAGTTATGGATAAATCAAGAACAAACAAAGAGTCTGAAGAACGCAATCGTATTGAATCGAGATAAATGCCGCTGGAACGAACCTTCAAGGGAAACTGAAAGAAAGGTAGTTATGGAAGCACTGAAGTCAACGTGATCGTGGGAATCCCATGAGATTTTTCGAGGTTAGCATCAATAGACATTGATAACACTACTGTCACAACCGATATTGGTGATGCCGTGGCGGGAGGTGGAGCAGAAAACCGAACAATACAGAGTGGAACCATAGGCAAAAGAGAGGATTACTTTGGAGGTCTTGGACAGATCATACATGAACAGAAGACGGTGGGAGCGCTAGCATTCACGGGGAACAGTTGACGTTGAACCCCGTCGACCCGGAAGGAAATGGTCAGCTTGCTGAGAAAACTCGATATCTACGGTACGGGAGCCGGAGGGAACGTTAACGTGGGCAATTTTGCCAGCAGACTCGGTCGAAGGCATTTGAGATGTCCAGCGAGACTAAGCGCGATTTGCCGTGGTCAATGAGTGCAGCCGACCAGGAGTATAAGACGAAAGCTAGCAGAACACCCGCGGAACGACAGGACCGGAAGCCGTATTAGTGATCGTTTAATAGTGTTTTGAACTGTCCCAATAAATCTAGTGAGAAGACCCTTCTGACCTTGAATCAGTTTGATTTATTGACACAAAATGTATCGTTTACATAGGATACGTGGTGACCATAACCAAAACCATGCATAATAGCCTATTGGTCTACTGATGGACCTAAACGACCCGTCTGGTTCCGCCGGGATTGGACGATTCGGCTCTGGTCGGTTCTAACCAACGTTAACCGCTGATTGGTCCAACGACTGCTCGACTAGCTCCACTCTTCTCGGCGACTCTGGTCAGCCGATCGCTTGCTGTCTGCTTCACTGAACCAGGCCGTCTATTGTAAATGTGCTGGGCCCATTCCCTCAAAATTGTCCTTCTCTTCTGAGGATAATGGCGGGGATCAGTGTAACTGAAGTCGCTTCTCAGTTCGACAGACTCCCGCACCCGACCAAACCAGGATTGTTTCCACCGTGGCAGAGGCTGTGTGGATCAAATCTTCATAATGCGTCAAGTAGTGGAACACCACTACAGGTTCCAATAGCTACACCGATTTCCGGACTGCTTTTGACTTCGTTAATCGTGAATCCCTATGAGGCACACTAGAATCCCACGGGGTTCGTGTCAAACTCAGGGATACTGAGGACTTGCTACGCTTCCACTAGAACAGGTGTCCGAATGTATGGCGAAGAATCTTCGACGTTCGCAGTCAAATCCGGAGTTAGATAGGACTACCCTTTCCCATCGGTGTTCGACTGTACAATGAACAAAGCCTTAGCTGATTACCCTGGTGTCCATTTGAGCCCAATGGTGCACATCTCGGACCTGGAGTTTTCCGATGATGTTATCGTGCTAAGAGATTCTCCCGCCACATTTCAGCCAGTCCAGGACTGACTCGATTGCTTTTAGAAGACTACTGGTCTAGGAGTCAATTCTGCAAAAACAAGGGCTTTTTCGACTTGCCCGTCAGCTCAGCAGTTGCCGACCAATGGTCAGACAACCGAGTGTGTACCATCTTTCACATATCTGAGATCAACTCTGCTTCCGAATGACCGGGCGAACGACGAAGCACTCAAAAATTGACAATGCACGGAGAGCGTTTCTTTAGCTGCGAATTGCGCTGGGGTTACGTAGCGGAATTAGCTTCCGAACGAAGATTCACGACTTCTGTACTGCTATCGGACCCGTGCTCACATGCGGGCGGGAAACCTGTCCACTACGAGCTGAAGATACTAGGAAGCTGTAGGTTTTCGACTGCTAGTGTCTGTGCCGAATTCGTTGTACAAACTGGCAGAAAATGCTATCAAACGACGAAAAAAGGAGGCGGTGCTGCCTAACTGACCAACATTCTGTCATTCTTCAACGACATTGCCAGCAGTGGTTCGGCCACATACTCCGGCGACCTGACACAGAACTGTTCATATAAACACTCCACCCTGTGCTATGTAGGGGAGGGCACTGTCAGCTTTGAAGTCAACTGAAAATGTAATTGAGCAATATCGAGAAAGACATGGAGTACCTCGGACAACATACGATCCAGGGTCTGTGATACTGGAACGAAAACCGGGTCACGGGTTGTGCTGAGGTCGCATCCAACCGTCATGCATGGTCGACGATGACCCACGATATCCATGAGGCCGACATATCCTCAGCAAGAGATAGTTGTGCGAAAGTAAAGAAAATAAGTGGGTACCCTCAAAAACGCTAAATATTGGTTGTTTTACTAAGCGCACTAACCGACTGCAGATCAGAGGCAGTCAAAATCAATTTATAACAAAGTGGGCCACGCCAACTAAGTGGTTATGGCAGGGGATATTATTGCTAGTGATTTGACTGTCATCAAATGAAATTGGTATAGCCAATCTATTGGAGCTGGATTCCTGTCGTTTAAACGTTGGAAGTAGGAACCTACGTGATTTGTGGTCATCTTGTGTTGTTTGCCAGTACGAATATTAGACGCTCTATTCGCTAGTTAGTCACTTGATATATTTTCTATTTCACTCAGTCATGGATTCAGATTGCCAATATTTTAATAGGCTACATACATCGGGGTTATATTTAAGACTGCTGACTGAAACCATTCGCTTGTGATGATTCCGATCAAGTTTTGAAGTGCGCTAAGGTGTGCATGTGCTTTGGTCGTCCTATAAAAAGCACTCTGTTTCTACAGTTCGACTAGGAGACGATATCACAACCAGTTTGTATGAACACGCTCTGGACAAATAGCCGAAACTGGTTCAACCGAATATCGTCAATAAGCACCGTTTGCCAATCAAGGGTGATATGAATTTATCTTCGGTTGCAAATTGTGGTTCGACACTTTGCGCCGTGAAATCCTACAATTCCACTGAGTCTCTCGGCCTTTTAGGCACGTTACGGTCAATTCCAGCCAGCAGAACACGATGGCACACGTCTCTTCATGGGACGTGATCGCGTTAAAAGTCTATGTAGCGATGCAGAAGTCTGGTGATCCGAATACAGCGATTAAGATTTCAAAGTGTGATGTGCAATTCGCCCCACCCAAGTGCAAAAGCCTCTTTCAAAACTAACAAGAACACATTGGTCGGTGATCATTTGATCAACCCTATCTGTCTCTTTAAACATATATTTCGAGCAGGTCGTCACCGCAAGTACTATTTTCGACGCGCTCCATCGACGCAAGCCAGCGTTCGGTGGCTGTACATTGGCTCTGTCATGTGCGGTTGGCACTCACGATGAACGTTGACTGTGTTTACTGAAAAGTGTATCCCTCCTGAACTGTGATATAAGAGAGAACCAAGTAAATAAACCTGAAACTTGAAGTACTGAACCGTGCAGTTCCCCAAAGAAACAACCTTAGTAAGCAACCGAGACAGTGAAGCGTTGTCACCAAAGTTGAACGGTGTTGGAGGAGTTCCGAACCTCATTTCAGTTTCAGTTTATTCAATCATTAACCTCGCACTTCTGTGCTCTGGTTTCCATCGCTGCCTTCCAGCATCGTCCATTAAAAGACGAAAAGAATAGAAGCGTAGTGATAAAGACCCGAAAAAGTCAAAGTATCAAGCGCAAATCAAAGCGATGAAGAAAGAGTCCGAGTACAACTACGCCACTGACCGCGACATTTAGCCATATCACAATGTTTCCAACCATTAGGCAGGCGGATCGCGTAGAACCCAACTCGGAGGTCTAACACGTCCTACTTGGTTAAGTCCATTGGTCAAGGTTTTCATACCTTTTTGCCATGTCGTGGACTGACCACCTCGACTTACCTTCCAAACATTACCTGCTTAGGAGAATAACGTACGCTGAGGAAGCCTATCCGTGGGTATGTGTAACACATGTCCAACAGCCCTAATCTGTTTAGATTCAGTACTTGATCCACAGACCTAACCTAACCTCAGCATTGCTGATACGGTGTTCCCACCATATTCGGGCAATGCAACGGAGACATCGGTACCCGAACACCAACAGCGTTCGCCTATCTTCTACCCTCAATAGTCATATTTCTGAACCGTATATAAGAACGGACCTAACCGCCGCACTGGAGGTTGGCAAAAGCCAAACGCACCTCCTATATACGTGACGACACTTCATCCGTTATCTGTCCACCCGGCGAGCTGTAACTTCTCAGGTAACAAAATTTATCCACTTCAGCTTGGGTTCTCCTACCAAGAAGAGGTTTGGTGTTGAGCCAACCCAGTCCTGCAGCAGTATTTTACACTTTGAAGGTACAAAACATATCCCAAACATTCCTACACTTCCGTTGAGGCTATCTAAGAGAGTTTGCAACTCACCTGGATATCCACTCAGAAGAACAATATCGTCCACATATTCCAAATCAGACAGTTTATTGCCTGAGCGGAGATCGACGCCACTATTCTCACACGAGAATAGGGCTATCTCAAGAATCAAGTCAATCGCAAAATTGAAGAGGAAGGGTGAAAGGGGGTGACCCTGACGAACACCACTCTCGGTGGTGAACTCGGGTGAAAGATCACCGTAAGCACGAACTCGGCTTCGGCTGTTCGCATACAAGCATTGGCACACTCCTCAATGAGAGGCAGTGCCAGAGAACTGTGCGGCAGACTGAATCGAACGCCGCTTCCAGATCAAGAAGGACACAAATTGTGGGCCTACGGAAGATGTGTCTATGCTCTAAGGTTTGCCGAAGAGTAAAGATGTGGTCCATACAACCACGACCGAGTCTGAAACCGGCTTGATTCTCACGCGTACACATTTCTCAGGCGCTGGATAATCGGTGGAGAATAAGACCGGTGTGCAGTTAAGAAGCGATACTTACCAAGCTACTTTCTCAGTCGTTTTCACAAGAGGATCTGTCACCTTTCTTGTAAATCGGCACAGCCACCGATTCACATCATTCCCTGGGAATCCGCTCACTATCCCAGATTACCCGGAGGAGTTTCGTTAACTTTGAAACCAAAGCTTCATCTTCATCCTTGAAAAAATATGGGGACAACCCATCCGGTCCAGCGGATTTACACCTTTTCAAATAATCTATATCCCGCATAAGCTCCCTCTCTGATGGAGGAGTGATATCCACCTGCATCGTCTCACCGGCAGGTATATCTGGAAGGTCTACCGTTTAAGTGAGCCAACTGAACTGTTCCTTAACGAGCTCCGCCCAACGATCCAGACGACATCCCTGAGGATGAATAAGTGAGTCGTCGGATTCCTTAATTCACTCATTTAAATCGGAATTCCGTGAACCGTTGCCTCTGGTCAGACGGAAAAGGTTTCGAGCATTGCCAATGGACGTGGTCTTTACCTTTTCCCTACATTTCACAATCCACCACTGTTCACCGTCATTTCTCAGACACCTAGTCAGTTGACGTCTCGGGGATTTACGCACTTCATTGAATGTGGCATCTGGAGAGACGGATCTGCGAGCAACCAACAAAGCAACTGATGTCGAAGATATTCATTGTTTGTGAAATCAACTTGAACCAGATTCCTGGGTGGCGTTCGAAGCGACATACAAGGTTTCCTTGATCTGTTGCCAGAATTCATTTGGGTCTTGAATATCTGGCTGCTTCGATAACTGCGTAGAAAGCTCCGTCTGGAAACTGTATCGCTGGTTATCTTCTAAAAGTAACTGCGCGGGATGCGTGGCATTTAGGTTCGTGCGACCACGGACGAGACGTAAACGGAAGCGAGCACGTACCAAGGCGTGATCTGAGTCCATGGGCGTAGACCAAAATGAACGACAATGTTCAATTGATCCACGCCAGCTGTGACCAATCACAATATGGTCAAATTGAGTCCAACGTTGTGAAGACGAAGGAGAACGCCATGTCACTTTATGCCGCTTCGCCGGAAACAATCTGCGGTCAGAACACAGTTGAATGAGACGATCGCCGTTGTCGGTATGACCAGCTGAGATAGAAAATGGGCCTCCAATGTGCCTTTCGGAATGTCCCAAACCGCAAACTTGGGTGTTCAAATCCCCAGTAATTGCAACCACCACGTTTGATAAACATGCACTTCGAAGAAGCTGAGACAATTCTTGGTAGAATTCATCCTCTCTGATGGAGGAGTGATATCCACCTGCATCGTCTCACCGGCAGGTATATCTGGAAGGTTCACCATTTAAGTGGGCCAACTGAACTGTTCCTTAAAGAGCTCCGCCCAACGATCCAGACGACATCCCTGAGGATGAATCAGTGAGTCGTCGGATTCCTTAATTAACTCATTTAAATCGGAATTCCGTGAACCGTTGCCTCTGGAGAAGGAGAATTCATCCTTGGACTCAGATGACCCGCAGTCAGTAGGCCCGTACACAGACACGAAGAACAAACATCGGAGCTTCAGTTTGTTCTTGTTGACACGAACACAACCGTCCAACTGAACTGCACACAAACGACTGCTGACTGGAATC
The DNA here is from genome assembly GCA_948099385.1 of Fasciola hepatica. Classification (NCBI taxonomy): domain Eukaryota; kingdom Metazoa; phylum Platyhelminthes; class Trematoda; order Plagiorchiida; family Fasciolidae; genus Fasciola; species Fasciola hepatica. The sequence goes on from CANUEZ040000195.1 coordinate 38,550, forward strand.
CAGTCTAGCAGTGCACGCTCAGCTGTCATGCTCAAAGCAATCCTAACTCCAACCAGATCACGATCTCTAGACACTGAATCACCCGATACGCGAAGAGTGGAGCCAGAGACAGAGGTTGCATCTCGGAAGCGGAAAGTTATCACAGAAGTGGGGTTTTGTATGTGTGTTTCGGAAAGACAACACACGTCTATGTTAAAGGTGTCAAGAGATTTAGCGAGGGTAGCCTGTTGCCCAATCTGATAGTGTGCGGACGTTAATAACAGTCAGGTGAAGTGAACACTTAAGCTTAGGAAGTGCATTCAATTTATACTCGAATCCTAAATTACTGCTTTCATAAGAGCCACAATTACAAGTGGCGTTTTGCATCGATTTTAACTTAGAAGAAGGAGAAACTGACAAAGCCCCTTACAGGAAAGATACTGGAGGTTTCCGGGCGGATCACACTCCGCGGTTGCTCACGTCGCAGAAGGAGTTTTTCTTTGGGAACACTAACCGGAGCCTTTGACTCAAAAGTCTGACCCACAAGGCTGTGGGGTGTTAACCCAGCACGGGAACGTGACCGAGGCATCCGTGAAGGAATATCTTCTGGTCTGTCACCTGAGACTTGATTACTGCATGCGTTTTGTCCTGTCTTAGCTGGTGCTTTGTTATCGATCCACTTTTCGGATTCAGTCCTTAGCCTCATGCACCCAATGGAGCAAGCGAAACATGAACGGGGCAGCATTCTAGGAAATAGTGAAAAGCTATGTGACCTAGATTACGCATACGACGTTGTCTGCTTGTTCGAATGCACGCAACATGCTCAGCGTGCACTAGATAATCTCGCAAGAGCTGTAGCTCCGTTCGGCATGCACTTTGCACCTCCAAAGTGTAAAATGATGTTACAAGACTGGACGTCAACAATTCCGAGCTTGATGCCCGATGGGGAGGTGCTGGCAATTGTCGACCACGCAAGCCATCACACCACACCGAGGTGCAGTCTCGTCATGATGGCTCGTACGTCAGTTGGTAGTCTACGCCTTATATGAACGACCAAATAATATGTCACTAGCAGAAAAGTGGGAACTAACTGAAACAGTTATTAACTGAAATACAAGCTGGCGGAAACTCACCACCTGAGCCAACTGGTACGCATACGGTCGCTATCGTGGCCCGTAAAGGCAATCCAGATTGCAACAAAGCCAACGATATGGCGTTTAATGCAGCGGCAACTGTATGTGGATTAGATGCGTCACCGGAAACGATACACAAACGTCCAGAGAGCTGAAAGAGAAACGGACATAAACCAGAACAATCTAAAGTAACGGTGAAATTCGACCCACCAATAAACTTGAGTAACCGATTCAGTACCTAGGTGAATGGTGTAGGTAAAATACCTTGTTCACTGCGCGAACCAACTGGAATTCAGACATCGAATTTGACTGTGAAACATTCAGGTGGAATTCCATCACCCATGATGAAGTGAGACAGTGAACCAAACCACAATGAACATCACTTTCCAGTTTCTATCCTACTCGATTTCGACGTGCTATCTCAGTCGTTTCTAGTCTCTTGAGCGAGATATCAGAATCCCCTCCTGTCTTGATCAAAAAGTGGCAGATTAAAATACATTTATTTGATCATGAGAAGACTAGAATAAACAAATGATGGTCAAAAACGATCGAGCTCATCCTTGTATATATATTGATGATAGGGAAACAGATCGTTTATCTTCGTTTCAATGTCGAGCTGCACTATCGCCTTAATTCCATAAACCTAATTCTTCTCTTACTCCTTTTCCTACGCATTTCTCCCTCATAATTTCATTTTGAGATGTTGGGTGATGTTGACGGCTAGCCATGACGACGAGATCGCACCTCGGTGTGGTGTGGTGGCTTGTGTGCCTCCTGGACCCAAAGAGCTATGCAGGATGGCTCATCTATCCGGGAGACGCAGTCGTGCATGACAGTCCGATGGGTAGAGACCAAACGAAGTCCAGTCTCCGAACCAGTTGATCAGTAACATCTGCCACTAACCACTGTGCCCCTGGACAGGACAATCCAGCAAATAAGCACGGAGAAACAGTATACCGATCAAAAAACTCCACTAGATGGACGTAACAGTGGAGTACCTGGGGTTTCTCTCGACGGTAAGATAAATCATCGCACTTCATTGGGTGGCTATCGCTCGCCTGAGCTTGGCAGCCCTCGGCCAAAAGAATGCTGCCCCGTTCATGTTTCGCTTGCTCCACTGGGTGCATGAGGCTAAGGACTGAATCCGAAAAGTGGATCGATAATAAAGCACAAGCGAAGACAGGACAAAACGCATGCAGTAATCAAGTCTCAGGTGACAGACCAGAAGATATTCCTTCACGGATGCCTCGGTCACGTTCCCGTGATGGGTTAACACCATGAGCATGTTGCGTGCATTCGAACAAGCAGACAACGTCGTATGCGTAATCTAGGTCACATAGCTTTTCACTGTTTCCTTGTTCGACGCCTACATCCTGAAGATTTTGCTGCGCTCTCTCCATTATTTTGTCCATGAAGAAGTTAAACAAGAATGGAGACAAAGGACATCCCTGTCGAACACCACTGGTCGTTTCGAACCGACCGGATAGTTCGCCGTAAACTCTAACGCGGCCAGAAGTAAGAATACAATGATCTCAGTAGGTTCACGAACTTCCGGGGCATACCTTTTCGATGTAGAGTACCGAAAAGCGCTGCTCGATCAACTGAATCGAAAGCGCCTTTCAAGCCTAAGAAAACCATTATTGTCGGTCGGCGGTGCGTGTGACACGTTTCAAGTAGTTGGCGAAGAGTAAAAAACCGGTCCATGCAGCCTCGACCTATGCGTTGTCCGGCATGCTTTTCGCGAACGCTCCTCTCGCGAGCCGGTGTGAGATCATGCAGCAAAATTGAAGCTAATACCTTAGTGACTATCGGAATTAATCTGATAACACGACGATTATCACAGTAATTGCGTATTTCTTTTTTGGAGATGGGTATAATCAATGACTCACTCCATAATAGTGGGATATGTTCCTCCTTCCAAACGTCACGGAGCGAGGGGGCGATTTTATCAACACACCACCACCCATTTTGATAAAATCACTTACCACCCTGCTCCGTGACGTTTGGAAGGAGGGATGTATCCCACTATTATGGGGTGAATCACTGATTACACCGATCTTCAAGGAGGGCGAGTAACGGTTGGAAGATGAGTGAGGATGGTCAGTCCATGACATGGAAGAAACATGGGCTTGGCCATGTAGGGCGAATTAGACTTCTTGGGCGGGGTCCAAGAGGCCTTCCCAGTCTATGGTTAGGTAAATTGGAGGATATGACTAGCTGTCGCGATAAGAGGCACTCTTGCATTCACAGACTTTCGAATATGTACTAATATTTGTAGTTCTACCACTTCTTTGGTACTCCTGTTCTTCACTAACTTCTAACGCGGCTGCGATTAGGAGATAGCAACCAAAGTCACCATACCCAGTGCACGGTTAATGGGTACCATCATTAAAGCCTCAAGAATCATTACATTCCGTTTACAAAAACACGTTTGCAAAACAGCGCTCACCTTGGTTCGCGGAAATTCTTTCACATCAATCACTCGCTCGAGTACATTTATTAGGAATGACTCAAGTTCTGTCTCGTATAACGTGTGCTGTCCAGATGGTGGAGTGACAGTCATGTTGATGCAAGCACGATGTGTTAGCTCTTCTGTGGCTTTAGCCTCATCAGGACCGTAGATGGAGAATACAACATGATGACCAAGACATTCCCATGTTGCCGAACCAACGGCATTGCAATCCGTTCCCAGTTCCACACACAAATTAAATCGTTCCATCAAAAATGGTGAGTCAAGTTTCGTCTGAAATAAAAGAAAATAGAAGCTCACTAATAAAAAGCAAAATAAATTTAATTTGGTTTACGATTCAGAAGACTGCAAACTGGGCTCTAGATGCGGCAGTCTACGTTTCTATCTTTATCCATGTACGTTTATTTACGAATAAAATATAAGTAGCTGCATGTTTCGGAGTGATCCAAGTTTAAAGATGTATCAACCCTAATGTAGTTCATACCTAGCACCGATCGAGAACCTCACCTTATTCGTAACTCTATGAGAAAATAAGCAAAATACTAATACAGAGCATAGTAATACACAAATAGGTCATTTTATTATCCAGTATAGCATCGTGGTCCATAAACCCTACATCAACCCTTATCAGCAAATATCAACCCAACAACATTTACCTCTGTAGGTAATTGGACAATTACCCATATGCTTCGTCTATGACTCCCAGCCCGGAGCTGAGGGATCGATTGGGGATAGCATATCTGATTGTTATCCGGCGCGCCTTCAGTCGTTGATAGGACGGCCATTCCAGTGGCTGGATTCATCAAATAAGCGGACGCAAAAGATCAGTGGCAGTGCCTGAGGATGTGATGGGATTTTCGCCAAGCAATCGTTCTTCACTCATAAACTCTCTACTGTTGAATAACATTTTTCGTGATGAACGAACTTCAGTCGCATCACTTTTCACCCATGACGAGCATTTCTATACATTCACATTCTCTATTTCAGCGTACATGCTCAGTCTGTTAAACGAATAAAGCTTATATTCTGGGCTTTTGATCTTCTCATTCTGAGGTGATGATTTGTTATTGAAAACAAAATATACAATACCCAATGACAAAACACAATAATGTATTCGTTTGCCAATGGACAAAATTATACGACCCAGACGCTTCGGTGCTGACCCTTCGTCACAAACGTCATCAACGGTCTGAAAACATTGGTTCCGCATATTCAAAACTTTTATCGTCAAATCTTCAACGATTAATTCAAACAAACTCGGCGCTCGAATTAACTACGTTACGTCATCGGTATACAAGTACGTTGATGAGTGCAAAACGTGCGAAGCTGCATTCCATACTCTTGAAAAAATTTACATAAAACAGGAAATGAGGTTTTTTCCCGACACATGTTTTCTTCTGACAAACAGGAAGAAGGTCAAACTCTAGACCGGTTCCTCCAAGACACCAGACTGCAAGCAAGATTGCTTTTTCAAATCTGTCACAATCGAGCAAAATCAAAGTGATGCTACTTGCCATTCATTTATCACTGGAATGCAGTCTAACACTACTCGACGGCGCCTTCTGGAAAACAGGTTGCTGGATCTCGATATTGACTACGAACAGGTTTACTCTTTGGAAATGGCTGGTTATAGATCTCATTCATTTTACCCGTCTGATCCTTGACACTCAGCGCCAACAACTAATCCAGATTTACTCAAGGAATCACGTTCTCACCCGTTTGATTTGAGTGTTACAGCAGCAGCTGGTCGATCTTAATTTTGAGTATGTCGGACACACCCGTTCCGAGTATCACGCTAGAAACGCTGCGTGCAAACTGCGTAATGAGAAAGGGTGTTACCAAAAGACGTGTTGGTCAGCCCCACACACTAAAATGCCGTCGTTACTGGCTCTTTGTTATCTTCCATGATATCGGCTTCCGCTTCTCAATGCCTTCCCACTCCAGCAATACAGGTTTTTGTCAACGGATCAGTTGCTTTCATGTACGACATAAATCACCGGGGGGAAATAACGAATGGCACATTGAACTATCGTGTTACCATTTCGACGTGGTTAACCGTCGCGGCGAGAACAATAAAACAGCTGCAGGATTTACACGATTCTCTATGTCTTCACTGAATAGCCCGATTGACACATTTTATACGATCCGCGAATCTCCCGTTCTCAGTTGAGGATGTAAAGAAAACGATGTCCAGTTGTCTCGTCTGCACCGAGTTGAAATCAAGATTTTTAAAAATATCTACCGAAACAAGGATCAAAGTGACATTTCCTTCCGAATATTTAAATGTCGATTTCAAAGGCCCACTGCCTTTGGCTACTCGTAATGGGTACCTACTAACAATAATTGACGAGTATTCCAGATTTTCATTCGCCTTTCCCTGCCGGGGCATGATGCCAACTGTTCTCTATGCTTGGCATACCTTCGCACACGATTTTCGTCCAGTAGTAGTGCCTCGCAGATGAACGAACCCCAAAGTCCCAAGGCAGAGAACACAGGTTCGCTCTACTGCGTGTACTATAGGACGTATTATCAAACAATAACAATGACACCTCAAATTGTAGACAAACCGACCACAGAGTCAAAACAGTCAACAAAGGCTACGAAAGGCGCAGACAACAATGGACAGGAAACGTTCGAGACGGCAACGCAGAAGCGAATCAAGCAATTTACAAAGGAGATTCTTATTTATGGGAGGGGCATTGTAACTAATCAACGGTCAGAACAGAAATAATCACCCAAGAGAACACACACGCGTGGTGATCTGCAAACGGAATAGCATAGCTACGAGAAAGTGCATGATCATAGAGGGATGCATAAGTTCAGCCACTTACACGAACGAGGCAGATGAAGAAAGATAATTAGCAGATGGCCATCGACATGCGACCGTGAGACGAAAGTTGCACCGGAAGTCTGTGATCGACTAGAATTGGCGATGGTCTGTACGCAGATGAAGCAGTCGATATGATGGCTAGCATCACGACGAGACTGCGCCTTGACGTGGTGTGATGGCTTGCGCGCCTCTATGACCCAAAAAGCTATACAGGATGGCTTCTTTGAGCCGGAGATGCAATCATACCTGACAGGTCAATGGGCAGAGGTCAGACAAAGTCCAGTCTACTGGTCCTCCAGGTTGGGGGTCGATTTGTGCTGGCAACTCAGTCGGCAAAATCAATGGAAGAATAATTGATCCAAGCAAATGGGCTTCCACTAAGCCATCCCGCTGCCTTGCGAATAGATTCTTGTTAGAACTAAAGGCTTTGGATGAGGACCCTAATCGTTATCCAGCTTTTCGGCTGGACACCCTAGCAGTACCCGTCCAACAAGTCCCATGAAATGCACAACCACAAAGAATTCCATACTCCATCGGTCGTCGCGCAGGACAACCAGGTCCGCGCTGCCCATTGCATCGAGCGGGGTAGGTAGTGATAAGTGGGCTACTGCTCAAGGTTCCCTTTCTTTTATTCAACTTTTGTCTTCTGTCCCTAACCACCCCTCTTTGCCCCATCTATCCACCCATTATGCTCCCACTGATAACATGGTCGATACTCGCAACGATTCACTGCCAAATAGTGTCGGGAATAATCCTCTGTCTGGTAACTCACATTTTCTCAAGCCTCGTCAGCCTCTGAATCTCGGCTCCTTCAACGTGCGTACACTCAAGCAGGTCAGTCAGCAGGCGTGCCTAGCGCTCACAATAGATTCTCTGAAGATTGATGTCTGCTGCTTAAGTGAAACGCATATACAGGATTCGAGCAGCGTAATTCAACTAACTGCTCCTGGTATCTCATCGAGGTATTTTCTGCGCACTTCAGGAGACGAAGTAGCTCGAGCTGTGGGTCAACGTGGTGTAGAAATAGTTTTGACTGACAAGGCTGAGGCTGCCCTTTTAGACTGGATCCCGGTTAACAGTAGTTTATGTGCTGTGAGACTCCAAGGGTCAGCCGGCGTTCGAAAGGATAGTTGTGTTAAACTCAATTTGTTTGTGATCTCGGCGTACGCCCCAACGGACTGCAGCTCAGACTTGCAGAAAGATGAGTTCTATGATGAACTCGCCACCCTCGTTCGCAGTAGTAAAGGTTCTGACATTGTAGTGCTAGTTGGTGATTTCAATGCGCAAGTTGGCTAACTTAGTGTGTCAGAAGCCTGTTTAGGTGGGCGTTGTGCTCTACCCGCTCAGCGTACAGATAACGGGGATAGACTTCTCCATTTTTGTGCAGACAATCGATTGTTCTTGTCTAGCACCAATCTCCGACACAGCTCGCGTCGCACAGCGACTTGGCGCTCTAACTCTACAGGTACTTTGAGTCAAATTGATTATATCGCCATAAGCTACCGGTAGCGCACTTCTGTTCAGAACTATAGATCTTACTGGTCCACGAACGTAGAGTCGGACCATGCATTAGTTTTAATGCGATTATCTCTCCAGCTCCATGGTCATCGTCGCAAACCGCAAACCCGATTAGCCGTGCAACGTTTGTGATCCAGAAGTCCGCACCCGTTACGAGCAGAAGTTAGCACATGAGCTAGGATCTACGACGAACAGTAATGTAGGTGAGCATTGGGCTCATGAAACAGGCGATGCAGTTTGCAGCAGGTTTCGCCTGTGGTCCTAGATCCGTTGTCCATCAAAGACACTGGATCTCGCAAGAGTCGCTGAGTATAATGGAGCAAAAGGGTCAGCTTTCGAACCGTAAGGAGATGAATAAGATGCGGAGAAAGCTGCAAAGACAAGTTACGAAAAGCCTTAAGAATGATCGCGAAAATTGGTGGGTCAAGGTAGCCGAAGAAATGGAAATAGCAGCTGCTTCAGGTAACAGTCAAAGACTGTTCGAACTTATTCGTGACACCGGTGGACGGCGCATTCAGGTCAGTGAAACGATTTGCGATATAACTGGAAAACCCATCCATGGCAAACAGCAAAGGCTTGACCGTTGGGCCGAATACTTCAAGGAACAGTTTAGCTGGCCGCACGCTGGTGTAGTTACTCCCGTGTCAACAACTGCGACTCCTTGGGTGGTATCACTTGAGCCCCCATCGGAAGTAGAAGTGGAGTCATGAATTCGAACACTAAAGCTAGGGAAAGCGGCAGTTCCCGATGAACTTCCCCCAAATCTTTTCAAACTGGGTGAAGGGGCGTTGATAAAATCACCCACCGTCTTGCTCCGTCACGTTTGGAAGGAGGAACATATCCCACTATTATGGAGTGAGTCATTGATTATACCCATCTCCAAAAAAGAAATACGCAATTACTGTGATAATCGTCGTGTTATCAGATTAATTCCGATAGTCACTAAGGTATTAGCTTCAATTTTGCTGCATGATCTCACACCGGCTCGCGAGAGGAGCGTTCGCGAAAAGCATGCCGGACAACGCATAGGTCGAGGCTGCATGGACCGGTTTTTTACTCTTCGCCAACTACTTGAAACGTGTCACACGCACCGCCGACCGACAATAATGATTTTCTTAGACTTGAAAGGCGCTTTCGATTCAGTTGATCGAGCAGCGCTTTTCGGTACTCTACATCGAAAAGGTATGCCCCGGAAGTTCGTGAACCTACTGAGATCATTGTATTCTTACTTCTGGCCGCGTTAGAGTTTACGGCGAACTATCCGGTCGGTTCGAAACGACCAGTGGTGTTCGACAGGGATGTCCTTTGTCTCCATTCTTGTTTAACTTCTTCATGGACAAAATAATGGAGAGAGCGCAGCAAAATCTTCAGGATGTAGGCGTCGAACAAGGAAACAGTGAAAAGCTATGTGACCTAGATTACGCATACGACGTTGTCTGCTTGTTCGAATGCACGCAACATGCTCAGCGTGCACTAGATAATCTCGCAAGAGCTGTAGCTCCGTCCGGCATGCACTTTGCACCTCCAAAGTGTAAAATGATGTTGCAAGACTGGACGTCAACGATTCCGAGCTTGATGCCCGATGGGGAGGTGCTGGCAATTGTCGACCACTTCACCTACCTCGGCAGCAGCGTGACGACGGATAGGCGCACAGTAGTAGAGGTGAGCACACGTATATCCAAGGCTCGAGCGGCTTACGCTGGACTGAAGCACTTGGGGCGTCGATATGATATTTCATTGAAGTTGAAAGGTCGTGTATACTGTGCCGCAGTGCGTTCAGTTTTGTTGTATGGTTGCGAGACTTGGAGTCTGTGTGCTGAAGATATTCGTCGTCTTGAGGTTTTCGACCACCGATGTTTACGTAGTATCGCTAGGATTGGGTGGAATAGCCGAGTAAGCAACGATGAGGTCAGAAATCGAGCATTCAAAGAACGTTCTGTCACAGCGTATCCAGCTTAGTAGACTGCGTTGGTTGGGACACGTGTTATGTATGGCAAACACACGTCTACCACACCGTGTCCTATTCTCCGTTCCTCCTAAGGAGTGGAGGAGACCACGTGGAGGTCAACAGATGACGTGGCAGTGAGGAATGAGAAAATGTACAGCAGACTTAGGAAAAGTAGGTGCTTCACGTCTTCGTGGTTGGGGTCCAAAAGATCCATCTGCCAGTTGGCTGGGGACACTGAAGGATATGGCTGCGAACCGCGAGCAGTGGCAATCGTGTTGTCACTTTCTGTCGAATCAGAATGACTGGTCGTTGTGCGTTTGTACAGTTAGACTGTGTATTCCTTGTGTTTGCTTCTAGTGCGTTGTCTCCTTTTGCGACCCCTGTAGGTCCAGTCCTTGTTCATCTTGTATATTCATACTTTCTAATTCAGCGTGCAAAATGGTGAGAACAGATTAAGTCGGCGGAGCTTGCCCTACAGTATAACGCTGGTAACGCCGTACGATGATGCAGAGAACATAGCCCACCAAGGAATCCTGTCAACACATGTTCTAACCATCTAGGCCTGGTGAGCCTGATTGTGTCATCTCTTGAGTTGATTCGTGAACCTAAGACTCTACGCCGAACCTCAGAACTGCTGACACGGTGTTCCCGTCAGATTCGAGCAATACTACGAAGACATTAGTGTTCAAATACCAACAATCTTCGTATGTCCTCCGTCCGCAGTGGACCAGTCTCCGAACCATACGGAAGCACGGGCCCGACTGCTGTCGCGTACACCTGATCCTTGGTAGATAAACAGATGTCATTTCGACGCCACAGATAGCTCCGGTTGGCAAAAATCAAACGAGCCTTCTGTATACGCAAAGATACCTCATCCGATATCCGACCTCGGGGTAAAATGCAGCTTCCCAGATAACAGAACTTGTCTGCCACGTTTATAGTCTCCCCAGACACTGAAAGGTTTCGTGTTGAACCAACCCAATCTTGCAACAGCATCTTGCTCTTATATCGCAAATGATGCCTCGAAATACCTCAGTATGGCCGGAAGTGAGTGTCTCAGGTACCGAGATGGCCAATCGCCCTGACCGCCCCTCGAAATGTTCTCAAGTGACCGTGCGTTTAACGCAGTCTCTGCTGATTAGGTTCTTCTCAGTGCCTTCTCGTGGCGGAGGTGTTCTCACTGAAGTGAAACTACGAAAGCGAATGCCCGCCACTCTCCACCGGATTGGCTGACTGATAGTCAGTCTAGGAGAGATGGCTAAACCCTGATTCCAAGCCAACCACAGACGGCGTACGAAGCGTACAACACTATGCTCAACTACATCCGTGGCAGAGGGTGTACTGGGCACCAAGGTTGTTTGGCCTCATCCGAATGGCGTATGAACTGAGTAATCAGTCATTGACCGTAGTGGGCTCCGGACCTCACACTTCATCTCGCTCCCTCGCGGGTTAAGCTCTAAATAGCTAGAGGTTCCGGTTGTGGACTCGTAGGAAAGCCGCCCTCTTTGACCCGGGAAACCGGGGAGTATTACGACCGCAAACAAACCATGAAATCGCACTCCGCCTACCCCTTCGTTCCCGACTGTACCTGTTTTATTTGACACGGCCTGAAATGAAGCGGATGTGAACAACTAATGGATATATATATATATATATATATATATATATATATATATATATATATATATATGCCGTTGGCCCGAAGTCGGATTCGGCTGTTCATATAAAGGGCCTTTATGATGGAAATGAATTTCATCCGTCAACAAGAAGCAGCTCCAAAGAACTGTGTGGTCCGTGAAGTCGAAGGCTGCTTTAAGATCAAGAAAAACGGAGATAGTTGGCCTACGGAAGGTGTGCCTGTGTTCTGAGATTTGTTGAATAATGGTGTGATCAACACAACCTCCACCAGGTCTAAACCCAGCTTGATTCTCGCGCGACCACTGTTCGCGAGTGTTAGACAAGCGGCGGAAAATAATGCCAACTAGCAGCTTAGGTGCGCGCATCTAACGGTGCAACTGATGATGCAGATATCCTTCGTTTCTGTGTATGCCTGGTTGTTGCACCTTGGGCGACATCAGCAGCCTCACGTAGGAGCTGCTTGATCTCTGTCCATTGCTCTTCCGATACTCGGGCAGTTGACTTCATTAATAAACTGACGGATGATTCTGCTTTGAAAGCAGATCGTTAGTTATCGTCCAGTAGCGCCTGTCGGGAATGGCTGGCTTTGGCATTGCTCCGGCCACCGACGAGACGTAGGCTGAAAGGCGCGCAGACATGAGCGTGATCAGTGTCCACAGACGTAGACCAAAATGATGGGCAATCTTGAATTGACCCGCGCCAGCGGTAACCGACAGCAATGTGGTCGATCTGAGTCCAACTCTGTGAAGGCACAGGAGAACGCCAGGTTAGTCGGTGCGAGAAATTTGTACTCACTAAGAATAGTCCATGGTCGGCACATAGTTGCTTGGTTCGTTTACCGTTATCGGTTTTGTCCACTGGATAGCCAAATCAGCCTCCTATATTCATCTCCGTCTCGTCTAGGTTTCCGACTTGAGCAGTGAAATTACCAGCAACAACCATGATGTCCGTAGAGCGCACGCTACGGAACAGTTGAGACAAGTCATTGTAGAATTCGTCTTTAGCCTCAGTCGAGCTTCCGCCAGTTGGGGCATGCACAGAAACGTCAAACAGGCATCGAAAATTCAGTCTAATGCTGTTGACATGCACAAAACCACCCACCCTAAACCGCACACAAACGAATGCTGACTGGGATCCAGTCGTGCAGCGCATGCACAGTGCGATGCTAACGCCAGTCTGACCACGGGCACTAGGTACCGAATTGGCCGATACGCAAAGAGCAAAATCGGAAGGTAGATTTGTATCTGTGGTGCGAATTGTTAACACCGAAGTCGGGTCTTGTGTGCGTATTTCGGAGATGCAACACACGTATATGTTAAAGGTTTTAAGAGTCCTAGCTAGGGCAGCCTATTGCCCCGTTTTGGCAAAGTGTGCGGACGTTGAAAGCAGTTAAGTGAAAAGAATGCTTGGGTCTGAAAATCGATCCTCTTTTTCCGCTGTCTCTGGTCTGCTACCTTTTCCGAAAACTCCAAGTTTACATTCACGACTCATTGTGGCTACTCGTACGCATTTAGAATTGGGACGTAACGGATGAAGAGCAGAGAGACAAGGAATGTTTCCAGGATGACTGCCGGAGATTTCTGGTCATATCATACTTCGCGGTTACCCACACCGCAGAAGGAGTTTTTCTTTGGGAACACTAACCGGAGCCTTTGACTCAAAAGTCTGACCCACAAGGCTGTGGGGTGTTAACCCAGCACGGGAACGTGACCGAGGCATCCGTGAAGGAATATCTTCTGGTCTGTCACCTGAGACTTGATTACTGCATGCGTTTTGTCCTGTCTTAGCTGGTGTTTTGTTATCGATCCACTTTTCGGATTCAGTCCTTAGCCTCATGCACCCAATGGAGCAAGCGAAACATGAACGGGGCAGCATTCTTTTGGCCGAGGGCTGCCAAGCACAGCCGAGCGATAGCCACCCAATGAAGTGCGATGATTTATCTTACCGTCGAGAGAAACCCCAGGTACTCCACTGTTACGTCCATCTAGTGGAGTTTTTTGATCGGTATACTGTTTCTCCGTGCTTATTTGCTGGAGTGTCCTGTCCAGGAGCACAGTGGTTAGTGGCAGATGCTACTGATCAACTGGTTCGGAGACTTCCGGATAGGGGAGCCATCTTGCATAGCTCTTTGGGTCCAGGAGGCACGCAAGCCACCAAACCACACCAAGGTGCAGTCTCGTCGTCATGGCTAGCCGTCAACGACATCCACTTCCAACATCCCATGAAGCACTTGTTTAACGGTGCCCTAATAACCGCCACACAGCATACCATCATCATCATCATCATCATCGTACAGCGTAAAACAGTAGGGCAAGCCCCACTGACCACTGCCTTTCTCACCATGTTGCACGCTGAATTAGAAAGTATGAATATACAAGATGGACAAGGACTGGACCTACAGGGGTCGCAAAAGGAGACAACGCACTAGAAGCAAACACAAGGAATACACAGTCTAACTGTACAAACGCACAACGACCAGTCATTCTGATTCGACAGAAAGTGACAACACGATTGCCACTGCTCGCGGTTCGCAGCCATATCCTTCAGTGTCCCCAGCCAACTGGCAGATGGATCTTTTGGACCCCAACCACGAAGACGTGAAGCACCTACTTTTCCTAAGTCTGCTGTACATTTTCTCATTCCTCACTGCCACGTCATCTGTTGACCTCCACGTGGTCTCCTCCACTCCTTAGGAGGAACGGAGAATAGGACACGGTGTGGTAGACGTGTGTTTGCCATACGTAACACGTGTCCCAACCAACGCAGTCTACTAAGCTGGATACGCTGTGACAGAACGTTCTTTGAATGCTCGATTTCTGACCTCATCGTTGCTTACTCGGCTATTCCACCCAATCCTAGCGATACTACGTAAACATCGGTGGTCGAAAACCTCAAGACGACGAATATCTTCAGCACACAGACTCCAAGTCTCGCAACCATACAACAAAACTGAACGCACTGCGGCACAGTATACACGACCTTTCAACTTCAATGAAATATCATATCGACGCCCCAAGTGCTTCAGTCCAGCGTAAGCCGCTCGAGCCTTGGATATACGTGTGCTCACCTCTACTACTGTGCGCCTATCCGTCGTCACGCTGCTGCCGAGGTAGGTGAAGTGGTCGACAATTGCCAGCACCTCCCCATCGGGCATCAAGCTCGGAATCGTTGACGTCCAGTCTTGCAACATCATTTTACACTTTGGAGGTGCAAAGTGCATGCCGGACGGAGCTACAGCTCTTGCGAGATTATCTAGTGCACGCTGAGCATGTTGCGTGCATTCGAACAAGCAGACAACGTCGTATGCGTAATCTAGGTCACATAGCTTTTCACTGTTTCCTTGTTCGACGCCTACATCCTGAAGATTTTGCTGCGCTCTCTCCATTATTTTGTCCATGAAGAAGTTAAACAAGAATGGAGACAAAGGACATCCCTGTCGAACACCACTGGTCGTTTCGAACCGACCGGATAGTTCGCCGTAAACTCTAACGCGGCCAGAAGTAAGAATACAATGATCTCAGTAGGTTCACGAACTTCCGGGGCATACCTTTTCGATGTAGAGTACCGAAAAGCGCTGCTCGATCAACTGAATCGAAAGCGCCTTTCAAGCCTAAGAAAACCATTATTGTCGGTCGGCGGTGCGTGTGACACGTTTCAAGTAGTTGGCGAAGAGTAAAAAACCGGTCCATGCAGCCTCGACCTATGCGTTGTCCGGCATGCTTTTCGCGAACGCTCCTCTCGCGAGCCGGTGTGAGATGATGCAGCAGAATCGAGGCTAACACTTTGGTGATTATCGGAATTATTCTGATAACACGATGAGCCCAATGCTCATCTACATTACTGTTCGTCGTAGATCCTAGCTCATGTGCTAACTTCTGCTCGTAACGGGTGCGGACTTCTGGATCACAAACGTTGCACGGCTAATCGGGTTTGCGGTTTGCGACGATGACCATGGAGCTGGAGAGATAATCGCATTAAAACTAATGCATGGTCCGACTCTACGTTCGTGGACCAGTAAGATCTATAGTTCTGAACAGAAGTGCGCTACCGGTAGCTTATGGCGATATAATCAATTTGACTCAAAGTACCTGTAGAGTTAGAGCGCCAAGTCGCTGTGCGACGCGAGCTGTGTCGGAGATTGGTGCTAGACAAGAACAATCGATTGTCTGCACAAAAATGGAGAAGTCTATCCCCGTTATCTGTACGCTGAGCGGGTAGAGCACAACGCCCACCTAAACAGGCTTCTGACACACTAAGTTAGCCAACTTGCGCATTGAAATCACCAACTAGCACTACAATGTCAGAACCTTTACTACTGCGAACGAGGGTGGCGAGTTCATCATAGAACTCATCTTTCTGCAAGTCTGAGCTGCAGTCCGTTGGGGCGTACGCCGAGATCACAAACAAATTGAGTTTAACACAACTATCCTTTCGAACGCCGGCTGACCCTTGGAGTCTCACAGCACATAAACTACTGTTAACCGGGATCCAGTCTAAAAGGGCAGCCTCAGCCTTGTCAGTCAAAACTATTTCTACACCACGTTGACCCACAGCTCGAGCTACTTCGTCTCCTGAAGTGCGCAGAAAATACCTCGATGAGATACCAGGAGCAGTTAGTTGAATTACGCTGCTCGAATCCTGTATATGCGTTTCACTTAAGCAGCAGACATCAATCTTCAGAGAATCTATTGTGAGCGCTAGGCACGCCTGCTGACTGACCTGCTTGAGTGTACGCACGTTGAAGGAGCCGAGATTCAGAGGCTGACGAGGCTTGAGAAAATGTGAGTTACCAGACAGAGGATTATTCCCGACACTATTTGGCAGTGAATCGTTGCGAGTATCGACCATGTTATCAGTGGGAGCATTATGGGTGGATAGATGGGGCAAAGAGGGGTGGTTAGGGACAGAAGACAAAGGTTGAATAAAAGAGAAGGAACACAGCATACGAGATCAGATACATTCTAATACGATAATGCTGGTCATCGATTGCAGACTGCTGGTCCTGCCGAGACGTGGAGACTCTCAACAAGAATGGCACCGAACACACGGTCGTCCGTGCACGCTTCAAGATCTCTCTACCCAGTCATTGGAAAAACCGTGCTCCGAAGCAGATTACCGCAGCAGCGGTTGGATCACCGAGAAAGCCCCAAGCGGTCTCGGATGCTGTTGCCTCCCATCTGGCCACCACGTTCGTATGTGGAGAAGTACCAGGGGAAAATAAATGGAGTTCACCGAAAGCACCCACCAATCCACCTTGGACGAACTGGGGTTTGCGCCGTTATCGGTCATGTTTCTGAGCCGTAGATTCGTAGACTCGAACACGTACCTGACACATTATTATGAAACGGCTATCCAGAACCGTTTATTCGTCAACATATGGGAAAGAGGAGACACAAAATTAAAGTTCAAATGGCCAGGAAAAAGGATATCTTTCTAACTGCCCGGTTCAAGGATTACAAAACCTTAGAAATACTAGGGCTACGCATATCTAAGACCCTCGGGAAGTCCTTCCCCGCTGCGCATGTCCGAATCTTAACAAATACGAAGCCTTTCATTGTTCAACAATCAAAGGACAGATTGCCCTATCAGTCTCAATCATTTGTTCTATATCAGTTTGCGTGTTCTTGTAGTGCACAGTATATTGGACATACGACGAGACGCCTGTCGAAGAAGATATCAGAACACGTCCTGGCTTCTTTACGCAAAGAAACAGTTCGGACTATCAATAGCGCAATCCTACAGCATCTGGTGGATAGCAGACATCAAATCGACACAGTGACAGCTTTCAGACCAGTCCTGACAACTCTCAGAGTTAACGCGAAAGGATTAAGCAGGCGGTTGCTGATGACATCAGAAGCCATAGCAATTCAATTATTGGAGCCGAAATTGTGTAAGCAACGTAACCTCGTGCAACAGTTGTTACCGTGGCCACAACACGTGATTTTTTTATGGTTCCGTGTACAAATTCTCCCCAGCCCCACAGCTCTTCTTTCACACCTGTTTTCTCACGCCATTTGGTTACACACTTCACACTTATTGTCGTTCACACAACGAACATGATTCATCAAGCTCAAGCATGTTGTCAACGTACCGGATTCGTTGCACATTTACTCACTGTCTGCTATCTATAGTTGCACATATACTCTCCTTTACCCAGTACTACATATGTCAATGCCTGAAGTGATATACTGAAAAGAAATTTCTTCGTTACAAGTTTTTCATTCATGAATCTGCCTATTTAAACCAAATGACCTCAATTTGATTAGTAGAAGCCGATGGTTCACTGAGTTAAGTGGTTCGCTAAAGTTAACATTGGAAGGCAGTTTCGACCTCTGACTCCGAAAAGTCCTCGAAGAAGATTGACCGAACACTGTTCACACTCGCTGTTGATGAGATCAATTCTAGGGTATAGACCGACTGACTGCTTGTCTGATGTTTCAGCCTCCCTTTCATCCCTTAACATTCGTTCTTCTCCGTTTCACAACGCTGGTATACCCACCACGGCCTTCGTGCGGTTTTTATTTTCACGAGTATTCTTTGGACGTTTCTTACGGTTTAAAAACTGTGCGTGAAGCTCCACTCTAAAGGATAATGACTAACTTAGGCAATCCAAGGCTAAATCTAAAGATATCAGGTGGCGAAGTACTAAGTAGAAACTTAGTTCAGATGATAAGACGGTACGAATGCGATATTACCAAGAAAAATATGGACGCGAGAATATTCCCAAAATGGCACTAAACAATACAGACAATTTTGTCGCCAATGTGACCCAAAGACACGCTATGAACAAACGTATGCTAAAACCATTCTTAACAGCACGGTAGGTAATAATACAACCACTACACACCTATGCGCCGCGGAAAAACTTCAAAACGGAGACAACCTCGGTTCGCGTCGCGGTATTGCGCATTCTTTATTCTTCATTTTTTATACTAGAGGCAGTGGGTATCTCTCCCGTTTAAGCCTCCTCATCACAGCTCAGCGACGTAAACCCAGGCGTGAGTCTCAAGCCACTACCCCTTCACAAATACGTGCGTTCGATAGATTGGTCACCCTCCGAGATAGACGATACATCGGCGGTAGGTCCACGGACTCCAGCTTCTTTAGAGTTAGCGGGTGTACCCTCGTACGGTCATGTCCGCAAGTAATTCTGGGCCAAAGTCGCCTCGGGTGATGGGCCTGGTGAAGATCAACTTTCTTTTGACTCTCCGATATGCCACTGGAGACAAGCCAGTTTTCTTCAGCCGTCCTTCGTAGCTGACCCCGCGTAGCTCTCCAACAAGGCCGGTGGCGCCTCCCTGTACTCGTTCCAACTTTGCCACTTCTGCCTCCCTGCAAGGGAAAACAGGACTTGACGGCGCGATGCCTGAATGTCCAGATTCTTGCACTGGTGAGCTCCTCGGATCTCCCGGTGCTTTGACAATTGGAAGAGACAATTCTTCTTCAATACTTGGTTATATTCAGGGAGGGTTCAGATTATACCTCCAATCCCTTCTCTTTAACAACTTTTCTGATCGCAGCCATTGGCCACACACACTTCACGGCCAATCTCCATGGTAATAAGGATACTAAAGCGGGGGGTAGTTGATACTGGATAAGGGTTCCACGAGAATTAAAGTGAAAAAAGCTAGTCCGTTGTCTACAAAAACTGTAGTAGACTCCCTCTTTAATACTTGGCTGTAATCGTGGAAAGTTGGGCCTCTACTCTCCTTTCTCTTCAACAACTTTCCACATCGCAGCCACCAGTCAATCACACCACAACGATCACACATCAGGGCTTAGACCCGAAGGCCAATATATTCTTGCAAGCCAAACACAGACATTGATCTCCAGAGGTAACTGAACTCCTATTCTCTATAAATTCGCCGAGGTGTCACAAATATCACAAAGCAGTTAACCCAACGAGTACAACGGCGCAGACACGGCGTAGCGCAGCGCATTCCAGCTTTAGTTCAGTTCAGTTTGCACAGGACTTGGTGTGGCTAGAGCCAATCGTGTGTCCAGATAGTTGTGTTGTCGGCGCGTTTCCGTAGCTCCCAACACTGCGTGATTTTCTTTTTCTGAAAGGCAGAAATTTTGTGCAGTATCAGTCCTGGCAGAGTAAGGTGGAAACAATAAATAAAATGCATCTGACCCTAAAAGCTGCTTAACATAACTCGGGGTATACTGCCACCCAACATAGGTCTACTGCTTTCTTAAAGGCCTTCACTGTTGTGGTATTTATGACCTCCGGGAGCTTATTCCAATAGGGTACCACTCTATTTGAGAAGTACTTCGCCCTAATTTGGAGCCTCGAATGTGTAGCGTACTACTTTGTCTATGTGGTACACTAAAGTATTGTCAACAATATCTAAGACGACACTAGCAAACTAAGATGGGCGGAGGAGCGTGCGGTGATAAAAAGGCCAAAATGGTATGTACATTAAGAATTAAAAATGAAACAAAAGGTGTGACTCAAACTCACAGTTGTTCAATGTTCTTGTGATCAGGAGATGAGTGTCGAAGAGCCAATATCCGCCAATGTCTTCAGCCCAGTTCGGTCTGACAGCCATCCGTTGAACAGAACAGGATGGTATCGAGCGAAGTGCCAAGAAACGCCTTTGAAGCTTCTAAAATGTTTTGTTTCACACAGTTAGTTCCGCCCGATATGATTCCAAGACACTCCAAACCAGAAGATGAGACCGTGCCAGAATTAAAGGTTTATTTACAGCCTTTTGTATTGCGCGGTGGTGACGACCAAAAGGTGTTTGTTTTTACATTAAAACGTCGGTACAACAAAGGAGTGTCGCACCAAGGGACGTTGAAAATCATGGAAAAAATCGGAAATGTACAGGTACCTACACAACTCCCCCGCCAGAGCGTTTGTTCTACAAAATAAACGCTCGATAGAAAAATAGAAAGAGGAAACGGTTAGCGAAAGAAAACGTCAACTATCAAAGTCTTGAAATCTGACAGGATGTCGAACGTCTCTGCCGGAACGGCGGGTTACCAGGGAAGGTTTTTGCTGTGGTGGTGCTGGCGGGTGTGGTGTAGTGTCTGGTGTGATGATAGAGTTTGGATTATCAACAGGAATTGTTGGTGGTGTGTCTGTGGATGGTGATGGTGTCGGTGTTGTTGGTGATGGAGGTGTATCAAAATGCGCGGGTTTTAATCTGTCAACGGAAACAGTGTCTGGCTTATCGGCTTTTTGAACCACGAAATATTTGTCTGTGCGACTAAGCACTTTAAATGGACCATCATACGGTGGTGTGAGTGGTTTGCGAACAGCATCGTTACGAATAAAAACGAAAGGTGACGTATATAGATCATTGTGTACCAAAACGTGTGTGGATGACGAGCGAGTGGGTGTTGGACGTAGATGTGACATACGGTCTTTGAGTTGTTGGACAAATTGGGATGGGTTAGGACTGGCATCGGTGCTAGGTTGAACATACTCACCTGGAAGGCATATGGTGGTACCGAAAACGAGCTCAGCTGACGTGCTGTGGAGGTCGTCTTTGACTGATGACCGCAGACCCAAGAGAACTAGTGGCAGGTTGTCGCTCCAGTTATTGGGGTTTGGCTGTGATATCAGTGCTGCTTTGAGTTGACGGTGTAGGCGCTCTACCATGCCATTGGATGAAGGATGGTATGCAGTTGTTTTGATGTGTTTACAGCCAAGCAGTTTAGTGAACTCACGAAACAAAGTCGATTGGAATTGGCTGCCACGGTCTGTGGTGACGGTAGACGGTACACCAAATGTAGCAATCCAGTGCTGGAGTAGTACTTTCGCAATATTTTCTGCCGAGGTGTCGGAAATGGGTACTGCCACTGGCCAGCGTGTGAAACGATCAACAACGGTTAATAAGTGGGCATTTCCATTTGATGGTGGTAGGGGACCAACAAGATCGACGTGAATATGTGTGAAACGGACGTCGGGAACGGTGAACGTACTGGGAGGAGAAAAAGTGTGGCGGTGGACTTTGTTTCTCTGACACTGTAAACACTGTTTAGTCCATAATGCAATGTCAGAATTCATATTGGGCCAAACAAATCTGGCAGAAATGAGTTTGCGAGATGCACGGATACCGGGATGGGAACGAGAATGAAAATGATCGAAAACGATCTTCCTGTAGCAAGTTGGGACGATAGGACGAGGGTTACCTGTAGACCAGTCACATAGGACTGTGCCATCGGCTAAAGGTAGGGGAGAATCCTTGGGCTGGAGTGTGGAGGATGTGCGCAGTTCGAGCAAGGATGGATCATCATGCTGGAGATTTGCCAGTTCCGTAAGATCGAATTTAGTCTGCACCGTGTTGACGTCAGGTCTGGATAATGCATCAGCCACAACATTATCAACTCCACGCACGTAGCGGATGTCTGTTGTGAACTGAGAAATATAATCCAAATAGCGGATATCTCTGGGTGAATGTCGGTCAGGCTTGGCATGAAGTGCGTGTGTCAGGGGTTTGTGGTCAGTGTGCACACGAAATTGTCGTCCTTCCAAAAGATGACGGAAATGACGGATGGACAAGTAAATGGCTAGGAGTTCGCGAGAAAATGTGCTGTATTTTGTCTGTGCCGCCTGGAGTTTTTGCGAGAAGAACGCTAAGGGCTGTAATTGGTTGTCCACTATTTGGTGAAGCACTGCACCGACTGTAGTATTTGATGCATCAGTCGTTAGGACTAACTCAGTATTTGGATCCGAATGTGGATGGTGCAGCATGGTGGCATCCGCGAGAGCTTTTTTGGCTCCTGCGAAAGCTGTCTCAGCCTCGGGAGTGAAATCGATCGTCTTGACGTTGGACTTGATAAGATCGGTTAAAGGTGAAACGATGGTCGCACAATGGGGAATGCAGCGACGGTAGTAGTTCAAAATTCCCAAGAAACGTCGTAACTGTGCGATCGTTTGTGGTGCAGGAAATGACAGGATGCTGCGCACCTTATCTGGGAGGGGTGTCAAACCTTTTTGATCGATATGGTGCCCGAGGAAGTCGAGGGACGGAACACCGAACACGCATTTACTAGGGTTCAGTTGAAGTCCGTATTGTTGGAAACGTTGAAAGAGTTGACGCAGGTGGCTGGCATGCTCTGATGGAGAGGCGCTGGCAATTAATATGTCGTCGATGTAGCCAAACGCGAAGGGTAGACCTCGAAGCACTTCATCGACGAATCGTTGGAACGTCTGGGCAGCGTTTCTCAATCCAAATGGCATGCGAATGAACTCGAACAGGCCAAAAGGCGTAGTGATGGCTGTCTTGGGAATGTCTTCTTCGGCCACGGGGATTTGGTGATATGCCTATACGAGGTCAACCTTGGAAAAGATTGTCTTCCCAGAGAGATTCTGTGCAAAATCATGAATGTGTGGGATCGGGTACCTGTCGGGGACGGTGACATTGTTGAGAGCACGGTAGTCTCCACAGGGTCTCCAATCACCAGATGATTTTGGAACCATGTGCAAAGGCGAGGCCCATGGGCTTGAAGACGGTCGAATGATGCCAGATTCATCATATGTTCGAATTCAAGGCGTGCGATACGGAGTTTGTCGGCGTTGAGTCGTCGTGGTTGAAAGTGGACCGGTTGGCCTTTTGTGGCGATGTGGTGCTGCACAGCATGAGAGACTGGGTCGGTGAACTGACACGGTTTAGTGAGGGATGGAAACTCCTTCAAAATGTCAGCAAACGGTGATTGCGGGATCGCCAGCCGAATACCCAGCGAGTTGGTGCATTTACCAATGCCGACTGTATAAAGTTTGGTTGTGGTGTCTACCAGCTTGCGATTTTTGAGGTCCACTGTTAGGCCAAAGTGTGAGAGGAAATCCGCGCCAATAATGGGAGTCTGAACATCTGCCTGGATGAAAACCCATTGAAAAGAGCGTCGGAGGCCTAAATCAAGAGTGATGGACCGTTGGCCGAATGTAGCAATAGTTGTTGTGTTTGCTGCTTGCAGTGTAAAGTGAGATGGTTTGAGGCTGTGATGTTTGGGTGGGGGGATTACACTGATCTCGGCGCCGGTATCAATGAGGAATCGAAGACCACTGGATCGGTCAACGATATAAAACAGGCGACTTTCGCGTGGGGGGCCAGCCGAAGTCGTCGCCGTTACTGGCTGGCCTGGTCGTTTGACTGTGGAGTGTATGTGCGAAATGAACATGGAGGATCGCAGCGGCGTGCCTTGGAGCCGAAAGTGCGGTGGTACCAACGCCACGTTTGTGATCGGCGGTTTCTGGACCGTGATCTAGGTCGATGAGGTACTTCGGTGGACACAGATCGATGAGTAGTAAATGCGCTGCACACTGCACTCACCTGATTGCACAACATGCGAATGGTTTCTTTTAGGTCCGTAATGTCCTTATCGATATACGAGTGATGGGATGGGGAATCAGGACTGCGAGAAACCTCGCCACGGCGATCTGGGGCAGGAACTGGTAATGTCGTAGGGGATTCGTGCGTCGGAGTGGTTTCGGCGGGTGATGTCATGTGAACGCAAGGTCTAGCAGCCGGGTAGCACTCCATTATTCTGTCGGCGTGCTGTGCAACTTTGTCAAGTGGAGTAGTGGGTTCCAGCATTGATAGGACCTGCTGCATCGGGAGAGGTAGTTTATCAACCCATATCTCCCTGAAAATGGCGTCGTCCATTTGCCGTCCAGCCAGTAGCGACCGCATGTGGCGCATAAGCTGGGACGGAGTTTGGTCTCCGAGCTCCACCGACGTGAACAGTTCACGGAGCATTTTTCCGGCTGATTTTCCGGTACGCTGAATGACTGCTTCCTTAAGCTTCGTGTAAGGAGCTTCTGGTGGAATGGGATCGAGGAGATCTTCCACGTCAACAGCGATGTCAAAGGGAAGTGCTTGGACAACGTGAGAGTACTTCACGCGCTCGCTGGTTATACGTCGAGTGGCAAATACGGCTTCTATCTGTCGAAACCACACTCGAGGGTTGGTCGGGGCAAAAACGGGCAGTTTGAGAGCAACCGCGTGGATGTCAATAGATTCGCTGTCAGACATGGTGAATGGTGTGGAACTTGGACCAAAAGAATGAAGCTAGTGTCAAATAATGGAAAAAACAACCTGGGCTCACCAATTTTGTAGCGTACTACTTTGTCTATGTGGTACACTAAAGTATTGTCAACAATATCTAAGACGACACTAGCAAACTAAGATGGGCGGAGGAGCGTGCGGTGATAAAAAGGCCAAAATGGTATGTACATTAAGAATTAAAAATGAAACAAAAGGTGTGACTCAAACTCACAGTTGTTCAATGTTCTTGTGATCAGGAGATGAGTGTCGAAGAGCCAATATCCGCCAATGTCTTCAGCCCAGTTCGGTCTGACAGCCATCCGTTGAACAGAACAGGATGGTATCGAGCGAAGTGCCAAGAAACGCCTTTGAAGCTTCTAAAATGTTTTGTTTCACACAGTTAGTTCCGCCCGATATGATTCCAAGACACTCCAAACCAGAAGATGAGACCGTGCCAGAATTAAAGGTTTATTTACAGCCTTTTGTATTGCGCGGTGGTGACGACCAAAAGGTGTGTGTTTTTACATTAAAACGTCGGTACAACAAAGGAGTGTCGCACCAAGGGACGTTGAAAATCATGGAAAAAATCGGAAATGTACAGGTAACTACAAATGTTTCCTTTGTAATCTAAGGCTATGCCCCCTTGTGCCTCTCTCGAAGATCAGAGAAAAAAGGTCCTCTCGACTTATTCCTGACAGTCCTTTCATTACCTTGAAGGTTTCTATCAAATCCCCGCGAATGCGCCGTCTTTCCATCGAGAATAGGTCTAGGGCACGGAGACGCTCTGTGTAGTTAAACCCCCTTTGCCCAGCCACCATTCTAGGGGCTAGCCCTTGCCCTTTCTCCAGACAGTTGATATCTTTCTGGTAGTACGGTGCCCAGGCCTGCACGCAGTACTCCATTTGCGGCCTAACTATGGCCTGATATATCGGAACGAATATCTCCGGATCTCTGCACGACATAATGGATCTAACTCGAAAGAGTTCTCTCCTGGCCGTATTGGCTGCTGAGGTGCACTGCTTGGACGGCTTAAAGCTCTTGTCCATTATAACGCCCAAGTCTTTGACTTGCGAGACCACTTGCAACGAACCCACACTATTCTCACTAGCCCCTGTATTTGTGGTCAAGCACTGACACTTGGTGAGGTTTAGTGGAAGGTCCCATTTGCGTGCCCAGTTTTGTACTGCTAACACGTCAAGTTCTATATCTAATCCAGCTATCTTGACGTCATCGGCAAACATAGAGGTGGGGTTTGTAAGCCCACGTGCTAGGTCGTTGATGAAGATGAGGAAGAGCAGAGGGCCGAGCACCAAGCCCTGTGGCATCCCACTTGTTACACTTTCCGCTTTTGAAACATGACTCCCCACCTTAACACTAAAGGTTCGCCCTGCTAAGAAACTACTTATCCATTGTCTTGCCTTTCCAACAATTCCCATGGACTGCAGTTTGACGTCCAGAAATCTGTGGTTCACGGAATCGAATGCCTTGCTGAAGTCCAAATAACAGACCGCAATCGATTGCCCTTCGTCCAGACGCTTGGTTACCTCATCGAGGAACAGCAGGAGATTCGTCAGACAGGATCGCCCTGCCACAAACCCATGATGAGCATTTGATATGAGGTTGTGTTGAACCAAATGCCTAGAGATCTGCTTCCTGACTATTCGCTCCCGGCACTTACACAGTACCGAAGTCAAACTAACCGGCCGGTAATGTTCTGCCTTTTGCCGGGGTCCACTCTTGTAAGTGCCTACCACTGTTGCTCTCTTCCAGTCTCCCGGCACGATTCCCTCTCTAAGTGACGTTTCATACAGCTTCGTCACCGGAGCCTTCAGGACCTCGGCCAGAGGCTGAACGATTGCTGGATGAATCCCGTCTGGACCTGCTGCTTTATTTCTATTCAACGTTTGCAACTCCGCGTACACTTCTTCTTCTCCCAAAGTAAGTTCGGGTATTGGAGGCGCCTGTGGGCCCTCCATTCTTTCCTCCAAACTATTTTCTGGTCGATATATGCTCTTGAAGAATGCCAAGAGCATGTCAGCCTTGTCTTCATCGTTTAGAGCTAGTCGTCCCTGTGCTCCTTCCAAAGTTGCTACGCTCTCTCTCATACGTTTGTGAGGTTGCACGTAGGCGTAGAATCGCTTTGGGTTTGTGCGGACCGACGCAGCTAACCGACGCTAAAAAGCATATTTCTCCACTCTTTGGATCTCTTGAGCTCTGTTCCTAGCCATCTTGTAGCTATTCCATGCCCCCTGAGTTCTGTACAGCTTGTACGCCGCCCATCGTTGCCTACGAATAACTATAGCCTTGCGGACCTTTGACTCCCACCATGGGGGTAGACTTCTACTGCTTGCCACCATCAGGGGTGCAAACTCATCTGTAAGTTCGAGTAGCCCCATCTTGATGGTCTCCCAGCGTTCCTCTACGGAGGCATTTGTGTGTCTCAGTGTCCACTGAATTTCCTTCGCCGCCTTCTTCAGTTCACCTATGTTGATTCTCCCATAGCGCCGACGTAACACGATTTCCTTCGGCGCCTTGCTTAGTCTTAGTGTGACCCTTAGGACTACATGATCACTTTTTCCAAGTGGCTCTTCCCACTTAATTTCCTTAACGTCCTGATGGTGCCGCGTTATGATTAAGTCAAGGAGAGACGGGTGCTGTCCACCTCTGTGTCTAGTGGCCTGTGTCACATGCTGCGTAAGTGCATGTAACTGGACCCACTGCAGAAACTTGTCGCCCGTTGATCCCCTTGGTGCTATCCCGCTTTCCCAGTTAATTTCGGGTAGGTTGAGATCCCCTAATAAGATGAACTCCTTTGTCTGTGCCAGCACCGCATCCAACATTTGCAAGAGATCAACATCTTCCTCATCTGTGGCTAGCGGTGCCCTGTAGATACAGATAATGCATACTGTACGCCCCTCGATCCTAATAAAGCAGGATCTGACCTGTACATTACCGGAGACTAAGTTGAACGGAGCCTCCCAATGGGCTATGTCGGTCCGTATTAGAAGTGCTACTTCGCCCCCTGCCCTCCATCTGTTCTATCCTGTCTGTAGGCAGCGTATCCCTGGAAGCGCATGTCAGTATATTGCTTTATCCAGGTTTCCGTCAACGCTACCTCAGACTCTGCGATCCTAGCCATCAGCTCCCCTCTTTTTCCCAGGAGACTGCAGGTGTTGGTGTACCATATTGACGGTTCCCTTGTCTTCGTTGCTGACTTCATTGCTAATTCTAGGGCTAGGGTATCCTCGGGCGCAATCTCCGAGGTGATGCCCCGTTTTTTTGCCTCTAAAGCTGTCGGCGGTGCAGCATCTTGCATATCGAGTGACACTCTGAGTTTCGTGGCTTTTTCTTTTCCACCCGTCGACCCGGTGTCAGGCTCGACATGCACAAAGGACGTTACCCCCTTTTGAGTCGCCGTACCGATGGGCCGGGATGGTCTTGCGACCACCTTAGCCCAACTGGTTCCTTCGGCTTTTCCCTCTGATACCTCCAACTTCGCTGGATGCACTAGAGAGGACTTCTTGGGGGTATCCTTTAGAATCGGGCTGGCTGGCTGCACGTTCTCAACACCAACCGGACTGAATGCCCTGTGAGTCCCCTTCTTTTCGGTCTTTCGAACTTTCTGATCTTTGGCTTTTTGTATACCGGAGCCTGAAGCCACCTTTGGCACCTGGATTACTCCTTGGGCCTTAGGTTTTGACTTCCCAAGAGGAGTCATCTCCAGTTTCGCTATATGTAGCTTCGGCCTCTTAAGATCAGGTGTGCCCGTTCTCAGCGAGACTATGGCATTAGCCGGTTTCACAAATGCTGGGCTGTTGGGTGTAACCCTAACCATTCCCTGCGTGTTTCCCTCAACTGCTCTCGCCCTGGACAGCAGCATATCCCTCCAGTAGACACTGTGGAATACAACTACCAGGGGTCGTGGCGGCGCTGGTTGTGCTCCACGCCATAGTCCTATTCGATGGCACTTGACTATTGGGGTCGTGGGAGGTAGGCCAGCCATCCTAAGAACCTCAGTCACATGCCGGCGGTTTTCCTCCTTCCTGATTCTACCGTCTTTTACAATGTTCTCCCTAAGGTTATGAAGTAGCAGCCTTCTACTTCTGTCTGCCATGACCTCAGTGTCACGCTTCATGCGCTGCACCTCAGCATCCAGGCGTTTGACCTGCTGCTTGAGGGATTCCACTTCCGTCAGGAGGCTTTTCCCCACGTTGGTGAATCCTGCTACCTCTTCGCCTTCCTTGCCCTTTGGCTTGGGTTGGCTTTTCTATTTTTGTGCTCTGGCTCCCGCTTTCCCTTTCCCTCTAGGCTATGGATCGAAACGGCTCTCTCTAGTCTTGGTTCCAGCTTCACGTTCGTGTCCCCTTTCCCTAGTTCGCCTCGAATTATACGCGAGCACTCCCTTGCAAACGCAAAGCAGTGGGCGCATATCCACTTGAGCGATGGGTACTTGATGTGCAGCTCGAAGTCTTTCTCTTCCAGCTTGGAGCACTTTTGATGAAACCAAATGCAACACTGGTCGCATTGAATTCCCTCATCTTGCACCAGGTCCGTGCATTCCTTGTTCCAACAGCTTACTGCCTGACCAATGAGATCAACATCTGTCCCATTCATTTCGGCAGCGATGGTCGAGTTTGTTTGAAAATACCGTCTCGAACACCAGTGGGACAATAACACAACCTTCTGAACAGACAAAAACGGTACACTAAGGCAAGTGCAGCAAACCCGCACACTAAAAAGTTCCACAAAAACGGTACACTAGAAAATGCGCCACAAAAAGATGTTAGCCGGTATCAGTTGCACTGACACCAACAAAAAACACCAAAAGGTAAATTCAGTTTTTAAAGAGAATAAACTCTTCTGAAGAGAGTGAACTCTCCAAAAGGTATGCGTACCGAAATGTTAATTACGATACGTTAGTTTGGCGAAATAACGTGTGTTATTCCACCAAACAATGCAAAAATGCTTAACACCGAGAGCAATTCGAAAATTCAAACCACGCGGAAACTCACAAGGCCAGTTCAGTTCAGTTTGCACAGGACCGCATAGAGTACCATCTGCAGCGGCTGTATGAAAAGGAGTTTCATGACATTGGAGACGAAAGACCGTCGTTGTCTCAAGAGGATCACTCCGCTCTACAAACGGTACGGCAAGGCACTGGAGGCCTCAAAAAACTGTTCGAGGTTCCCCTCCCATGGCGCACATCGGTCGACCCGTGGACTGACAACAGAAATTATGTTCTCCAACGATTACTACGACAAAAAGAACGCTTCATTCGAGACCAGAATCTGTGAGAACGATACGCGGATTTATTGAAGCGAAACGAAGCCCTGGGCTACGTTGAAAAGGTCCCTGCCAACACAGACAGCAAAAGGGGTATCTGGTATCTGCCTCTCCACCCGGCCATCAACCCCAAGAAACCCAAAAAATTGCGCGTGGTTTTTGAATGTGCGGCCAAGATTCAGGGCAAGTCGTTAAAAGATCGCCTTCTACAAGGGCCTGACTGGACCACACCACTGATCGAGGTTTTGTGCCGTTTCAGAGCGAGTAAAGTGGCCTTGTCTGCCAACATTAGGGACATGTTTCATCAGGTGAAAATTCCGGTAGGAGAACGAGATGCGTTGCGTTTCCTGTGGTGGGAAGAGAGCGACCGGGACAACGCAGTGGTGAATTGTAGGATGACCGTCCACCCCTTCGGAGCCATATAGTCACAATTTTGTGCGAACTAAGCACTCCGAGAATCAACGAACAAACATGGAGATTTAGTACATCGGGCGGTAGTAGATAGCGTCAGCAGGGACTTCTACGTCGACGACTACCTTGGGTCATTCGATGATGTGGAATCAGCTCTAGAGCAGTTGGGGGCCTGACGAGATTGCTGGAAGAGGGCGGCTTTCATCTAACAAAATGGATGTCGAACGCTTCAGAAGTACTAAGGGTCATTCCGTATCACGAAAAGGCCGAAAGGGTAAGAGATTTGGGCGGCTCTCCACCTCCTATCGAGCGCACTTTAGGGATACAATGGGACGCGGAAACAGACGATTTTGTTTTCGAGCTAAACGTTCCCGAGCTGCCAATAACCCGTCGTGGCATACTATCTGCTGTCTCTAGTTTGTTCGACCCGCTCGGTTTCGTCTCACCACGGCTGCTACCCGGGAAGATCTTGCTGCAGCGGCTGTGCCGTAAGAAAGTTGATTGGGACCAGTCACTGGACCGAGAGGACCGTTTGGACTGGGAAAGATTTTTAAACACTTTGAAAAAACTAGGGGACATAAGGATCCCACGATGTTTGACTCCTGGCCATACGACGCGGACTGGAGAACTACATGCCTTTTCCGACGCATCCGAAGTCGGTTATGGAGCTGTGGTGTACGGACGATTGTGCGCAGGAGATGGACAGTATACTACGAGGATCCTGTTCGCCAAAGCCCGCGTTGCTCCACTGAAGTCGGTCTCGATCCCACGCCTTGAACTCAGCGCAGCCGTGTTGGCGGTCAGGGCGGTGCAAGCTGTGAAGAGATGTTTCGACCTCTGCATTTGGTCGGTTAGCTTTTGGACGGACTCAACGATAGAACTTTACTACATTAACAACGTCCGGAGCTGGTTTAGTACTTTTGTTGTCAACCGACGCACGATTATCCACGAAGAATCAGCCGCGAACCAGTGGAATCATATCAGGTCTGGCGATAATCCGGCCGACCTGTGCTCCCTAGGTGCGAACAACTTCAGGCAACTAGGCACGTGGACGAGAGGGCCAAACTTCCTGCAATTGCCCAAACAGGACTGGCCCGTGTTCGAATTAAAAACCCCTACGGAAGTGGAACTGGAGATCAAAGGCGTAGTGATAGCAACCAACGTCGTCGAAGCGTCGTCCATTCCATCGCGACTGGTCATATTTTCCTCCTGGATGAAGAAGCTTCGTTCGCTAGTTTGGTTAACCGGGTTCGAGAGAAATTTACTAGTCATGAAAGGGCTACGGCCCTCAGGCCGGATACGAGTCGGCCCGATAGGTCCCGATGAGTTACAAGCGGCAGAGTACGATATTTTCGGAATGATACAACGCGAGGCATTCGCCCGAGAACTCAAGAGGGCGGAAGAAGTGGGGCCGACCAATAAAGACATACCATCTCCAAGAGATGAGTTGAAGCGTTTTAACCCCAAACTCATCGACGGACTGCTGTGAGTGGGTGGTAGACTGACCAACGCCCATCTGAGCTTTGACACAAAGTATCCTATACTGCTGCCTGCGAGACAACCTGTAGTAGAGCTAATGATCCAACACGTCCACGCCGTGGATGGACATGCCGGGGAAAGTCACGTGATGAGCGTCATCCGAAAGCGCTTTTGGTTGCTGAGAGGACGAGAGACTGTAAAACGCGTAATCCGATGGTGTGTGCAATGTAGGAGACGCAATGCCACGGCGGGCAAACAACTCATGGCCCCACTACCAGAATGCAGGGTGATTGCGGGCTGGTGGCCGTTCAGCGACACCGGGTTGGACTATTTCGGGCCCTTGTGGATCAAGTGCGGGAAAAGATTAGAAAAGCGATATGCATGTATCATGACGTGCATGAAGTCACGCGCGGTACACCTAGAAGTCGCACATTCGATGACGACTGATTCTTTTCTACGGGCCTTGCATAGGTTCATCCACCGAAGAGGCGTACCAGCCGATATATACTCAGATAATGGATCGAACTTTGTGGGCGCTCACCGGAAATTGCAGCGTTGGCAAAATAACATAAACAAGGACGAACTTCAGAATCGAACCGTGGCCTAAGGCATACGACGGCATTTCAACCCCCCGCAGGCCAGCCACCGAGGCGGCGTATGGGAATGCATGATCCGGTCCGCCAGGCGGATATTGCTGTCAATCATGGAGCAACAGCCGCCCGACGACGAGACTCTGAACACCGTCATGACTGAGGTGGAGAGAATTCTGAACAACGGCCCCCTGGTTCCAGTTATGAGCGGCGATCCCACCAACCTGGCGCTCACCCAGAACGACTTACTGACGTTAAGGTCGAACGAGGGTTTCCAAGGACCGGTAAACCTTCGCGGGAGCTACCTCCACGGATGAAAGCAGGCAAACTATCTTGCCAAGGTTTTCTGGGGCGATGGCTGCGGGAGTACCTACCGGCTCTGAAGACTCGACAGAGGTGGCTGGTAAAAACCAGATCATTCAAAGTTAGGGATGTGGTGGTGATCGCAGACGAACGCGCGCATGTCAGCACCTGGTCCTTGGGAGTAGTTATGGAAACCATCGAAGGCATTGACGGAGTGATAAGAACGGTGAAGGTGGAGACAGATAATGGAGTGCTCATTCGGGACACATGCAGTATTGACCTACTCGAGAGCGCAGGCGTAGAAGCTGGTAACTCTGAGGCCCAGTAGACCTTTTCACACTAGTCTTCGAGGTGGGTTAAGAAACCCCCATATACGGAAGCAATTCCGAAGCACACCCACCTACATTGTACTCGTTATACCACATGGTCTCCGTCAAACACGTTACAGTGCTCCCAGTCTTTCGTTGACATTACAGAAGTTTTTTTGGTATATGGTGATAAATGCGATCCCATTGTACATCCCGACACACACACATGCCAGATGCACTCTACACCCCGTAACCCCATCAGACATGTGACGGTGTTCGTTGTTTTTTTTGACATTACCGAATGCCCTTTGCATATGCAGATGTAGCGGAGCTTAGGTCATGTACACATGCCTATATTTTATCGTTTATGCAGCACAGTTCCCGTCAAACACGTTACAGTGTTAATAGTCCTTCGTTGACGTTGCAGAAAGTCCCCTATTAATGTGTGGTGATACTTGTGATTCCACTATACATCCAGAAACATACGCACACAGCCAATGCACGCTATGTCACGCAACCCCTATCAAACCTGTGATGGTGTTCGCAACTTACCTTTGTTGACGCTGCCGAAATGTCTTCTACATACGTGAAAATAGCGGCGATCACACCATACACACACACTCACACAAACACAAACGACCAGGGCAGGACGGCCCCTTAGAAGGACAGCATCTCTGTACCCCCCTTCACGCCCGCCATCGGTCATTTGGTCTTGTGGAAGATGTAGACTAGCCTCACGTCTATGTGGCCAATGGGTTAGGTGCGACCAGTAATAGAACGTTGACGACGAGCATTAGGCGCGCGCACTGACAGCAGGGCCTAGGCAGGTAGAAAGAATCAGTACATTTATACCGAACCTTTGACTCTGCTAAGGATCCGGGAAGATTTTGGTGGGCGGTGTAACAGCCGGTCGTGGAAAATCCCCCTCTTTCCCTCGCGATTCAGTGTTTCTCCTAACATCACTCCTTTGCCTACACTATTGACTTGTCTTTACGAACTGGTTGTTTTTCTGGACCGATTGTTGTTTGTTCCCGCCCAGAGCGCTACTTTGACACATCCTTGTTCGGGACCTGCGTGACGCACGTGCTGTTTGCTCACACGCTGTTACTCGGTTTCTCGTTGTTGAGTCCTTGTGATCGTATTATTGAGGTTTGTATATTTTTGATGTCATTGTTCATGTAATAATCTAGTATCGTAGAATATCACGGATAATCGTCTTTTGATTTCGGGATCCGTTGCGAATTTGGCTACGCATTGCTCAAACGTTCGTTTCACTGCATGGTACACATTATAATGCCCTCATCCATTGATGTACACTCACCTGTCAACTACCCCAACATCTCTCTTACAAAAGCAAACACCTGTGTAATTGCTGTAGCCCAGCAGTACATACAGGTTTTTCTTCTTTTATCTCGCTTTGGCATTTCTTATCTAACTCAACACAAAAATGACCGTTGGCTGTACACAATCCTGCTTTCACCCGGCCGTCTCCTCCCACCAACACTGTGCAGTCTTCTTTTCTCGAGATGCGTCATTTTTTTGCCAAACATCTGATTCCTTAACTATCCAGCCATCACCTTATAACACCTTCCCTGCGGACTGATATAGTCCTTTGTTACTACCTCTTGACGAAACTGGTAAAAAGTGAATAATTTGCCAAGCCCTTTTTTCTAATAAATCGACCAAATTTCCATCCATATGCCCCTTATATTCTGTGGTCTACGAGCAACTCTTGATACTCCGCTCGACAAATTCCTCTTTTTATAAAGCTCGACAACAAATCGTTCGAACATGTTCGAAGTTCCGCCGGTTGTAATTATTCTTTATACCGTTTCTGTAGTAATCCAGACTTTTAGCCAACGTCGCTCAAAAAAGCCGAACCGAATACCTGTTTATCAGTCTTCTGTTTGCCGGGCGTTATTATCGTTTAAGTCCATTTTGATGTTCTCCTACAGTCCTATGAAACTTGTTGCTGGATATCAAGTACTCTGGTTGTAGATAATCGGAATTTCTGTTTAATCTGCCACGTCCTCTTCCCGGACAGCACCTTGCGACTCCCTCGGAACAACATTTCTGCTTTTTCACAGGTCATCGAAACTACTGGTTCCAGTGCGTATCCCCCGTTACCGACAATTTTTCCAAGTTTTCCTCGGCGCATTTTTCAACGTTTTCTCAGCATACTCTCTCATGCGACTTTACGTCGCTCATATCCGAATTCCTGGGCATTTTGCTTCCATTTTTGCTTCACTCGATTACATATCTCGAGCAGGAAGCCGGTTCTGCTCGTCACTAGGCGATGTGACCATCCGACTTTGTAATACACTGGGGTCCGGAGGTCTGAAAATAGACGCACAGGTCAGCACAACTGGTCACAGCACGAGGTCAGCCACAACAGAAGGCGAAGCTTGGAAAACAATGGACTTGCATTGGCACAAGGCGACGCCGTAACTGGTACAACTGGAAACCAGAAGTGGGTCATACGGGGGCGTCCATGGGTTTTTTTTTATACAGTTTCGAGGTCGGAGTCGAGTCCACTGTTCGGGGAGAGAGGGAGGTGAGATGCCTGCCGCACTGTGTGGCTCCGCCTCGTGGTTAACGACGGCACCTGGAAGATAAAAGGAAAGGAAACAGGATTATGTACAAACAGAAATGCACTACACAGCCCCCTCTCGTGGAAGGGCTGTCCTGAGCCCTTCTGTATGCACTTCGACCTCCTCAGCGACAGAAGGAAAGCTGGGGGGCCTGCTGCCAACTATTCCATCGTTGTGTGTTGCGGGTTTCAGCCGGTTGTACTGTACAATTTGGCTCTGGGTTTCTGGGTTTTCGCCGACGCGAGCAACACGGCACGTCGTGGGGCTCAAGGTTTCGATTACAACAAATGGTCCGGTCCAGTCGTACTTAAACTTGGGAGGTATTCCCAGGACCTGCGTCATCGACTTCATCCAGACCTCTCCACCCAGCTGTACTGGTGTTTCGTGAGCTTTGCGATCGTAGAACTCTTTTTGGTGGTGTTGTGATGTTCTCAAATGTGTACGTGCAAGACGATGACTGTCGCCGAGGGTCCGGCAAAGCTTAATTGCATAGTCCGTTGAGGTCCGTATGTCGTCGGCGAGCCGTGGCACCGTAAGATCGATGGATAACTGCAACTCTTTTCCGGTGATCATGAAGTGTGGCGATTGCCCTGTCGAAGTCTGCACTGATGTCCTGTATGCGAGCAAACATGTGGGTAGCGCACTATCCCAGTGCCGAGTGGTATGTCTCTCTATGAAGGCTTTCAGCAAGTTTTTTAAGGTTCGGTTTGTTCGTTTCACAAGTCCATTCCCTTGGGGGTGGTACGGTGTCGTGCGTTTTTTTTTATCCCCAGTAACTGATACATGTCGGCCAATAACATACTTTGGAAGCTGGAGCCCTGGTCCATGTGAATGGATAGTGGTGCCCCCCAACGTGCGATCCAGGTATTAAAGATTGTCTGGGCTATGGTAAAGGAATCAGTGCGTGGTATAGGTTCTGCTTCACACCATTTCGTGAAGTAATCTACCATGACCAGAACAGAGCGATTTCCTCAACTAGACTCGGGGAAGGGGCCGACAATGTCAATCCACAACCGTTCGTTTGGGTATCCAGCCATGATGGGTTCCAAGAGTGCCAGGTAATAGTCCGTGGCACCTTGAAACGCATACACAGTTAACAATTGTTACAGAAATTCACTATATCTCTCACCTGATGTGGCCACCAAAACCTGGTGCGAACCGCTGCCAACATCTTCCGTTGTCCGGCATGTCCCAGCTCAAGATGCAATTCTGCCGGCTCTGTCTCGACAGCACCCTGGGGTACCACTATCCTTCTGGTATAGGTGGGTCCACATTGGAAATACAGGATGCCATCCACGATCGTCAAGTGTTCCCACAGATTCCGCAAGCATAGGGTTTCCCAACCCTGGTCAGCCATTTCTTCTCGTGTCGGTTTAGTACCGTTTCCGTTTAACCGCCTATATATCAGCTCTTATTCCGGATCTATTGCTTGGCCTTTTCTTCCAAACACCCGACGGCGCCACCTGTAGCGTGATAGCCGTAAAGTGAATGTTGGAGCATGTGGGACACTCTCCACGTGACCTACGAGGTCGTCTCGACAGGGCATCCGCATTTTGATGGCTGCGCCCCGGGCGGTGGATACATTGAAACCGGTACTCTTGCATCTTTTCCTGCCATCGGGCAACTTGACCGGCAGCATCCTTGAACGACTGCAACCAAACTAGCGCCTGGTGATCGGTTCGAACGATAAACGCTTTTCCCAATAGGTAATGGCGTAAGTGAGACAAGAAAAATACCAAAGCCAACATCCCCTTCCGTGTTGTGCAGAAGTTCCTCTCGTGTTTATTTAGACATCGACCGCCATAAGCTATGACTCGTTCTATACCGTTCTGATCCTGAGACAATACTGCACCAATTCCCGTTTCACCTGCGTCAGTGTCCAAAACGAAGGGTTCAGCTTCAAGAGAAAATACCGGTGGGGCCAGGACAGGTGAGTTGGTCAGAGCCTCTTTAAGCGCCTGAAAGGCATTATTTCATTCCTCCGTCCAACGGAATTGACTCTCTTTCTCATTCAACCGGTGTAGTGGAGCTGCAACCGTGGCAAAGCCGCGTACAAATCGTCTGTAATATGGGGCTAAACCCATGAAACTTCTTACTTCATCCAAATTACTAGGGGTCGGCCATTGCTGGATTTGCTTAACTTTTTCGAGATCCGTATGAACCCCCTTGCGGCTTGTGACGTGTCCCAAATACTGAACCCGTGCCCGAAGAAAATGAAATTTACTCGGTTTCAGCCTCAAGCCTTCCACCTGCAATCTTTCAAATATACACCGTAAAGTTTCGATGTGGTCTTGGAAAGTCTGGCTATGAACGGTAATGTCATCCAGGTATACCAGGCATTTCGTTGGCGTAAGATCACTCAGCACTCTCTGCATCAGGAGCTGAAACGTAGCAGGGGCATTGGTTAACCCGAAAGGCATGGTTTGAAATTCATACAATCCGGACGAAATCAAAAAGCCGTTTTCTCCCGGTCCTCCAAACTAACCTCTACCTGCCAATATCCCGAAGCCAGATCCAGGGTTGAGAAATACTAGGATCCTGCTACGGCCTCCAATGTTTCGTCGATACGAGGTATGGTGAAGGCATCCTTCTTTGTAATGGCATTCAGTCGTCTATAATCCACGCACAACCTTAGGGTTCCGTCTTTTTTTTACAATCACTACTGGGGAGGCCCAGGGTGAAACGGATGGACAAACGACTCGATTATTCAGCATTTCCTTAAATACGTTATCTACTTCGTCCCGATAACGTGCCGGGATTCGCCTGAATGGTTGCTTGATTGGCTCTGCGTCTCCCGTGTCGATATGATGTCTAACTGCCTGCGTGCGTCCCAGTTTTTTTGAAGACCACGAAAACACATCTTGGTTGCCAGTCATTAATTCTGTCAGTTCTTTTCGTTCCTCGCAAGAAGCAATCTCCGACTCATTACCTAGCCGGTTCAATTGTTCCGGACTGGACTGCTGAGCCTCCCTAGCTGCACACACTTCGAAGTCCTTCGGCACGTGCATGTTGGCTGCAGGCCGATACTCAACCTGTTCTCCTGCAATATGCAGAATCCCGGCCGCCAAATTTATGAGACACTGATGAAGGGTTAAAAAGTCAACACCATGGATAGCGTCCCAAAGTAATTCTTTTACGACAATAGCTTGGTGGGCAACCTCCTGATGGCCTATGCGAAAGATGGGTTTGGCAACACCCAGTGTCTGGATTTCTTGATTATTAGCGGCCCACAGACGTTGCGGCATCCACCCCCCCAGAGTTACCATGTTAGCCTCCCGAACTAGCGTGCAGCTGGACCCAGTATCGATCAAAAATGTGCCCTTTACCCCGTTAATGAAGCCATCGACTGTTGGTGAGAAATCACAAAAACAGTGGAAACAACTGGTACAGAACTAACATGGACAGACTTACTAATGGCTCCATTATATTCCTTCCTAGCCATGTTTGTGTCCTTCCGTTCGTTGGCCTGTACCCAGCTTTCCAGTTGAAACGTCTCCCTCGGTCCCGGCGGTATGGACCTCTCCGTTGTTGATCACCGGGCGGCCGCTAACGTTGGTTATGCGCTGTGGGCTCTTTGGAGATAGTTGGGCCCCCACTGTTGCTTCTCTTTTTGCCGCCCGTTCGACCCCCTCGGGCAGGTTTCTTGGCGGGTCAAGCGAGAACATTTCTCTGACAGCTGCTGAGTTCACGCCGTCTATGAACCGGTGTAGTTCCAGCATCTCCCTCACCGAAAGGTCATACCCGACGAGGGCTTGACGAGCGATCTTTTACGGCTCCACAGAGTACTGTCGGACACCTTCTCCCGGTTTTTGGGTGCGATACCGGAACTCGTCCCTCAGCTCACTCATGGTTTTTTGGGGCGTCAAAATGTTCCGCAAATTTAAGAAGGTTTCCTCACTGACTCCCCCTTCTGGGCTCTCTTCGTGGACCAAGGTAAACACATCCTGGCCCAGTATTGACAACAGTGTATACCGGCGATGACCGGGTTCACGTAGTTCCAAATATGGGCACACTCTCGCCTCCCACATATCGAAATCATCGCCAATATCAAATTTATCTGGTGCTGGTAAGGACACAGGTGTTGATTTATTTGCGGATTGCCCTAACTGCATCAGGGCATCGATCAAGATGTTAATCGCATTTGTGGAGGTATCAACTTCCGGTGTCTCAGGATTCGTGTTGTCTGCCATTTGTTGATATCTCACCACTGTCACCAATTTTGTAATACATTTGGGGTCCGGAGGTCTGAAAATGGACGCACAGGTCAGCACAACTGGTCACAGCACGAGGTCAGCCACAACAGAAGGCGAAGCTTGGAAAACAATGGACTTGCATTGGCACAAGGCGACGCCGTAACTGGTACAACTGGAAACCAGAAGTGGGTCATACGGGGGCGTCCATGGGTTTTTTTTTATACAGTTTCGAGGTCGGAGTCGAGTCCACTGTTCGGGGAGAGAGGGAGGTGAGATGCCTGCCGCACTGTGTGGCTCCGCCTCGTGGTTAACGACGGCACCTGGAAGATAAAAGGAAAGGAAACAGGATTATGTACAAACAGAAATGCACTACACAGCCCCCTCTCGTGGAAGGGCTGTCCTGAGCCCTTCTGTATGCACTTCGACCTCCTCAGCGACAGAAGGAAAGCTGGGGGGCCTGCTGCCAACTATTCCATCGTTGTGTGTTGCGGGTTTCAGCCGGTTGTACTGTACAATTTGGCTCTGGGTTTCTGGGTTTTCGCCGACGCGAGCAACACGGCACGTCGTGGGGCTCAAGGTTTCGATTACAACAAATGGTCCGGTCCAGTCGTACTTAAACTTGGGAGGTATTCCCAGGACCTGCGTCATCGACTTCATCCAGACCTCTCCACCCAGCTGTACTGGTGTTTCGTGAGCTTTGCGATCGTAGAACTCTTTTTGGTGGTGTTGTGATGTTCTCAAATGTGTACGTGCAAGACGATGACTGTCGCCGAGGGTCCGGCAAAGCTTAATTGCATAGTCCGTTGAGGTCCGTATGTCGTCGGCGAGCCGTGGCACCGTAAGATCGATGGATAACTGCAACTCTTTTCCGGTGATCATGAAGTGTGGCGATTGCCCTGTCGAAGTCTGCACTGATGTCCTGTATGCGAGCAAACATGTGGGTAGCGCACTATCCCAGTGCCGAGTGGTATGTCTCTCTATGAAGGCTTTCAGCAAGTTTTTTAAGGTTCGGTTTGTTCGTTTCACAAGTCCATTCCCTTGGGGGTGGTACGGTGTCGTGCGTTTTTTTTTATCCCCAGTAACTGATACATGTCGGCCAATAACATACTTTGGAAGCTGGAGCCCTGGTCCATGTGAATGGATAGTGGTGCCCCCCAACGTGCGATCCAGGTATTAAAGATTGTCTGGGCTATGGTAAAGGAATCAGTGCGTGGTATAGGTTCTGCTTCACACCATTTCGTGAAGTAATCTACCATGACCAGAACAGAGCGATTTCCTCAACTAGACTCGGGGAAGGGGCCGACAATGTCAATCCACAACCGTTCGTTTGGGTATCCAGCCATGATGGGTTCCAAGAGTGCCAGGTAATAGTCCGTGGCACCTTGAAACGCATACACAGTTAACAATTGTTACAGAAATTCACTATATCTCTCACCTGATGTGGCCACCAAAACCTGGTGCGAACCGCTGCCAACATCTTCCGTTGTCCGGCATGTCCCAGCTCAAGATGCAATTCTGCCGGCTCTGTCTCGACAGCACCCTGGGGTACCACTATCCTTCTGGTATAGGTGGGTCCACATTGGAAATACAGGATGCCATCCACGATCGTCAAGTGTTCCCACAGATTCCGCAAGCATAGGGTTTCCCAACCCTGGTCAGCCATTTCTTCTCGTGTCGGTTTAGTACCGTTTCCGTTTAACCGCCTATATATCAGCTCTTATTCCGGATCTATTGCTTGGCCTTTTCTTCCAAACACCCGACGGCGCCACCTGTAGCGTGATAGCCGTAAAGTGAATGTTGGAGCATGTGGGACACTCTCCACGTGACCTACGAGGTCGTCTCGACAGGGCATCCGCATTTTGATGGCTGCGCCCCGGGCGGTGGATACATTGAAACCGGTACTCTTGCATCTTTTCCTGCCATCGGGCAACTTGACCGGCAGCATCCTTGAACGACTGCAACCAAACTAGCGCCTGGTGATCGGTTCGAACGATAAACGCTTTTCCCAATAGGTAATGGCGTAAGTGAGACAAGAAAAATACCAAAGCCAACATCCCCTTCCGTGTTGTGCAGAAGTTCCTCTCGTGTTTATTTAGACATCGACCGCCATAAGCTATGACTCGTTCTATACCGTTCTGATCCTGAGACAATACTGCACCAATTCCCGTTTCACCTGCGTCAGTGTCCAAAACGAAGGGTTCAGCTTCAAGAGAAAATACCGGTGGG
Source organism: Fasciola hepatica (assembly GCA_948099385.1). Classification (NCBI taxonomy): domain Eukaryota; kingdom Metazoa; phylum Platyhelminthes; class Trematoda; order Plagiorchiida; family Fasciolidae; genus Fasciola; species Fasciola hepatica. The sequence continues at coordinate 80,448 of CANUEZ040000195.1, forward strand.
GCCAGGACAGGTGAGTTGGTCAGAGCCTCTTTAAGCGCCTGAAAGGCATTATTTCATTCCTCCGTCCAACGGAATTGACTCTCTTTCTCATTCAACCGGTGTAGTGGAGCTGCAACCGTGGCAAAGCCGCGTACAAATCGTCTGTAATATGGGGCTAAACCCATGAAACTTCTTACTTCATCCAAATTACTAGGGGTCGGCCATTGCTGGATTTGCTTAACTTTTTCGAGATCCGTATGAACCCCCTTGCGGCTTGTGACGTGTCCCAAATACTGAACCCGTGCCCGAAGAAAATGAAATTTACTCGGTTTCAGCCTCAAGCCTTCCACCTGCAATCTTTCAAATATACACCGTAAAGTTTCGATGTGGTCTTGGAAAGTCTGGCTATGAACGGTAATGTCATCCAGGTATACCAGGCATTTCGTTGGCGTAAGATCACTCAGCACTCTCTGCATCAGGAGCTGAAACGTAGCAGGGGCATTGGTTAACCCGAAAGGCATGGTTTGAAATTCATACAATCCGGACGAAATCAAAAAGCCGTTTTCTCCCGGTCCTCCAAACTAACCTCTACCTGCCAATATCCCGAAGCCAGATCCAGGGTTGAGAAATACTAGGATCCTGCTACGGCCTCCAATGTTTCGTCGATACGAGGTATGGTGAAGGCATCCTTCTTTGTAATGGCATTCAGTCGTCTATAATCCACGCACAACCTTAGGGTTCCGTCTTTTTTTTACAATCACTACTGGGGAGGCCCAGGGTGAAACGGATGGACAAACGACTCGATTATTCAGCATTTCCTTAAATACGTTATCTACTTCGTCCCGATAACGTGCCGGGATTCGCCTGAATGGTTGCTTGATTGGCTCTGCGTCTCCCGTGTCGATATGATGTCTAACTGCCTGCGTGCGTCCCAGTTTTTTTGAAGACCACGAAAACACATCTTGGTTGCCAGTCATTAATTCTGTCAGTTCTTTTCGTTCCTCGCAAGAAGCAATCTCCGACTCATTACCTAGCCGGTTCAATTGTTCCGGACTGGACTGCTGAGCCTCCCTAGCTGCACACACTTCGAAGTCCTTCGGCACGTGCATGTTGGCTGCAGGCCGATACTCAACCTGTTCTCCTGCAATATGCAGAATCCCGGCCGCCAAATTTATGAGACACTGATGAAGGGTTAAAAAGTCAACACCATGGATAGCGTCCCAAAGTAATTCTTTTACGACAATAGCTTGGTGGGCAACCTCCTGATGGCCTATGCGAAAGATGGGTTTGGCAACACCCAGTGTCTGGATTTCTTGATTATTAGCGGCCCACAGACGTTGCGGCATCCACCCCCCCAGAGTTACCATGTTAGCCTCCCGAACTAGCGTGCAGCTGGACCCAGTATCGATCAAAAATGTGCCCTTTACCCCGTTAATGAAGCCATCGACTGTTGGTGAGAAATCACAAAAACAGTGGAAACAACTGGTACAGAACTAACATGGACAGACTTACTAATGGCTCCATTATATTCCTTCCTAGCCATGTTTGTGTCCTTCCGTTCGTTGGCCTGTACCCAGCTTTCCAGTTGAAACGTCTCCCTCGGTCCCGGCGGTATGGACCTCTCCGTTGTTGATCACCGGGCGGCCGCTAACGTTGGTTATGCGCTGTGGGCTCTTTGGAGATAGTTGGGCCCCCACTGTTGCTTCTCTTTTTGCCGCCCGTTCGACCCCCTCGGGCAGGTTTCTTGGCGGGTCAAGCGAGAACATTTCTCTGACAGCTGCTGAGTTCACGCCGTCTATGAACCGGTGTAGTTCCAGCATCTCCCTCACCGAAAGGTCATACCCGACGAGGGCTTGACGAGCGATCTTTTACGGCTCCACAGAGTACTGTCGGACACCTTCTCCCGGTTTTTGGGTGCGATACCGGAACTCGTCCCTCAGCTCACTCATGGTTTTTTGGGGCGTCAAAATGTTCCGCAAATTTAAGAAGGTTTCCTCACTGACTCCCCCTTCTGGGCTCTCTTCGTGGACCAAGGTAAACACATCCTGGCCCAGTATTGACAACAGTGTATACCGGCGATGACCGGGTTCACGTAGTTCCAAATATGGGCACACTCTCGCCTCCCACATATCGAAATCATCGCCAATATCAAATTTATCTGGTGCTGGTAAGGACACAGGTGTTGATTTATTTGCGGATTGCCCTAACTGCATCAGGGCATCGATCAAGATGTTAATCGCATTTGTGGAGGTATCAACTTCCGGTGTCTCAGGATTCGTGTTGTCTGCCATTTGTTGATATCTCACCACTGTCACCAATTTTGTAATACATTTGGGGTCCGGAGGTCTGAAAATGGACGCACAGGTCAGCACAACTGGTCACAGCACGAGGTCAGCCACAACAGAAGGCGAAGCTTGGAAAACAATGGACTTGCATTGGCACAAGGCGACGCCGTAACTGGTACAACTGGAAACCAGAAGTGGGTCATACGGGGGCGTCCATGGGTTTTTTTTTATACAGTTTCGAGGTCGGAGTCGAGTCCACTGTTCGGGGAGAGAGGGAGGTGAGATGCCTGCCGCACTGTGTGGCTCCGCCTCGTGGTTAACGACGGCACCTGGGAGATAAAAGGAAAGGAAACAGGATTATGTTCAAACAGAAGGGCACTACAACCTTAAAGTTCAATTTCGCCGCTAGTTTCTTCATGCGGCCACGGAAACCTCCAAACTTCCCTGTACTACATACGTCCACCTGACAGTCCAAGAATAATTATTGCGGACTCACTTGTACCATGTGATCATGCAGCGAGCAAGCTTCGGGTGTCCTCGAGATAAACCATTATTATTATCATTATTATCAAACATGTGGCTGCCACGGTGCTCTAAACTCGTTTGCCCGTCAAGATAACTACCCAACACCCCCCACACACGACATCACTGTATCGCCTCATGACGCGACTGCATTTTCGAAAATCAATTTGATACTAGCTTTTCACCAGATTCCAGTCGCCTCTGAATATGGCTAGAAAACCGCTGCTAAGTTTCCTTACGGCCAGTATGAGTTTGGTTCGTGGAATGCTGCTCAAACATTCCACGGGGCTTATTGACGGCATTAAACGAGACGTTGAATTTCTTGACGTTCACATCCATGACTTATTGCCTGCGTCGTGGAGTGTAGATGAAAGTTCCAAACATTTGACGCTAATATTTTAACGTTTGTCCGAACATCGGACGGCAGTCAGCCCCGATAAATTTGAACTTGGAAAACCGGAACTTGTGTTCCTGTGTCTCAAGATCATCTTCGGGGGTATTAGGCCTTACAAAAATAAAGAACGTGCTATTCTAGATCACTTCGTGACCCAAGTCGAGGAGCTTGATGCATTTTTAAGGTTCGTTAATTTTGTCATCGTTTCATAGCCAACGCCGGTGAATGTTTGTTTCCATTAACCGAATTATTTAATGGCAGTTCACGTAAGTTTTCGCTTACGGACGGCACACGAGTTCCGTTTTTGACGACTCAGGCGGCTTTAGCACAGGCCACTCTTAATGTCCAAGTCCCGCCAACCACGCTAGGAACAGGGGCGGGCGCATCCAACTGTGCCATCGGAGTGATCCTGCAAAAGTCTATTTCTGGGACTTAAAAACAGCCGTAATTTTTCTGTCGACGCCTCAATCCTACGGCAACAAAATACAGTGCTTTTGGTTGCCGACTGTTTGCCGCTTTTATGGCCGTCAAACATTTTCGCCGAGCAGCTTCTGCCGTATGCACTTCAAGCCAAGTTTGATCACTACTCCGCACAAGGGGTCGGACATTTGGACTTTTTTATCAGTTCACGGCTGACCCACGACTTGATAAAGGGGAGCCAAACTGCGTTGCAGGCGATTTGCCGTGTATACCACTTACCGCTATTGAATCACCCGTTTCGGACATTTCTGCCATGGCTGCTGCATGGACGCAGGATACGTTGTGCTTGAAGACTGTTTGATCATCTTCACTACAGTGTCAGTTCATAGCTCTAGCCACTTTATTCTGTGACGTCTAATGTTCTACGTCGACCGGCAGTACTCTCTCTGAATCGGCGTCAAGTGTACGATGTCCTACATGGACATTCTCACCCAGGCGCGGCAGCCATTCTCCGACCAGTAGCCGCACTGTGCTGTTGGATTTCCGTGGCCAAAAGTGTTCGTAGGTGGGTAAAACAGTGTTCACAGTGTCCGCGATCTAAAGTGCATGGGCAAGTGCATCACCAGTCAGTGATTTTATTACACCTGATTCTCGCTTCGATCAGGTGCACGTAGAACTTGCGGGCCCACTGACCTCACCACAAGGGCATACCTATTCACTACAGTGCATCGACAGACTTACGACGTGGCCTGAGTCTGTTCCCATCTCGATCGTCACTGCCGAATCAGTGGCTTGACATCTGATAAAACGGTGAATAGCAGTATATGATCGTCCCCCTACAGTCGCCGCCGAAGGAACCCGGCGATTTCAGTTTCATCTGTTCTCTTAATTACCTCAAGTGCTGCCTAAGAAAATCATTCACACGACGGCATACTGTTCATCATCGAGCGGTTCAGTCGAACTTTTTCATGGTTAAGTCAAAGCGGCTTTTAAAGCTCACGAGAGCTCCGAATGGTACGAAACTTTACCGCCGATTCTGTCTGGTGTCAAGAATTGACTAATGACAGATATCCATTGTTCCACCACTAAACTGGTCCACGGCAGTATATTGGGACTGTTAAAGGAATTCTTTACGCTCGCAGTACAGGAGTACCTTCATTGTTCGTATTCGTTCTGACTCGCAGACTCGAATGCAGCGACGATAGGAATTTGTTCCCTCAGAAACCTAAACCTGTTTGCCCGTATTCTTTCGCGATGGTTCGGGACGTGCCCTATTACGACAGACTTGCGAAGGTCCATTTCGCGTTATTTCCCGTCACTAGAAGACCTCGAGTTTTGACTGACACCGTGGCGCCGACATTGTTGATGTTGCTCTTCTCAAAGCCACATACGCTGGTGATGCCGTATCGCCCGCTAATTTGAGATCCAACTTTAACCCTTTGCTACTTGTCCGCGACACTTCCGTGTCATGTCATAGCCTTCATTTAGCGCCGCTAGCTGCGACTTCGCGTGGGTCCGCCTTCTAGCTTTCAGGACAGCACCCAGTTGATACTGCCACGAATTCAAATGTGGCTGTCCTCCCACTTTCGTTTGAGTGGCTTTTGGCTCTGACACATCCTCGAACGCGAATACTGTCTCCTGTTCAAGTCAGCAAAGTAAGCTTATAAATCCGCCCACGAAAGAGGCTCCCGTCTGAACTTCCGGCCAAAAATCCTTTGTATGGCAAATTTTCGTGACTTTAACAAACACGATCCTAATCTTTGCTCTTCACAGTAATTGCTTTCATGCTGACTGTTTCGACACAATTCACCACTCATCTCTAGTTATCGATGTATCCACTACAAATCTACGGCGGCTATTACACCAGTTTTTCGCTCCTTTCTGTTTCGCGGAATCTTCCCGTGTGGTGTGCTCCGTCGGTCCCACGAACCCTGAGGAGTTTTTGCACCAAAGTCCGCATTCTGGTTTGGCCCTATCGCTGTCTTTTCTTGCTATTGGCAAGACAGCCGATTTGTCTCCCAGGTATCGTATCGGTTACCGGTAATACGCTGCTGAACTTTAATGATATTGTACACCTGGATGACATTCCAAGCGTTCAGTGTCGTTGGCAGCAAATGCGGTTCACGCCGAAACATCATTCCGAGGTTCCTGCTAGCGGCGCGTTCTGCCCGCCAGCGTCCTACAGAACAGCTATATTTAGGCTTTCCGCACGCACTTACGAGCACTATTGTCCTTTATATGCCTGCCCAGCCCTAGCATTTTTCGATAGCTTTCCGAGTTTCCTATCGAAGCCTTCCTTAGGGACCTCGACCATGCTGAGAAAGATGACGGTTTTTGGATGCAACTTTGGATTTATCTTCTCCACCTTACTTTCCGATGCTTGTTCTCTGCCTCTCTGTTCTAGTCATTCACTTACTTTCAACTGAAGTGGCATTTCCGGGATTTCCGACTATCCTGTCCCCGAATCACTTTTGCTTGCGGTTTCTCGCTCACTGTACACGCACTCGGCCTGCTTTCTACCCAGTCGTAGCTTCCCCCATATCTCGTTTATTTCTCGTACTGGCAGCTTTCCGATGCTGCGATACAGAGAATGCGCTTCCGAACCCACTAGATTTTGCTTTTTTCTTCTAATAAAGAGAATTTTCCGGTAGTTTGCCGTGAGACCAGACTAAAGACACGTTCATAAACCGCACTCATAGGCTTCTATAACTTTAAAGCTCCTGTCATCGAGTAAGTCAGCGTGACCGGGTGGAGTTTAGCCAGCATCGACGAGACCGATGGCTGTTCTTTTGGCCAAACCGCCAACCCTCCTATTAAATGCGTCTTCAACAAGGAGCGAGGTAACTGTGAACTGGCTTACATCCGCCATCAACTTAGTCTATGAAGGTGGTGACCGGAACCCATGCGCGAATAATAGAACAGATACCCTTGCGCCAGTATCCCTGAAGTTCCTGGAAATGTGAATCCAGGACAGCACAATCAAGCGCCTGGGAAGGCCACTAATTTATATCACTCCGCCAATACGGTTTCATTTACTAGAGATCATGCTTTCCTAATCCGACACAGTGCTTAGCTGAGGTGACCAGGAAATAAGAAGGGAGAAATGGTTCAGGCTTGCTATTTAGACGTCCAGAGGGCATTTGGCTCGGTAAACCACAGGCTGTTGCCTAGTAAGTTGAAAGAGTTCAGGTTGAGTCCCCTGACATGGAGATGGACTAACAGCGCACGCACTGGAATGCGGTTTCGCGTGAGGCAAGATGACGTATTTTTCAGCATGGAATGGTTGAATATCGGTGTACGGCAGGGGTCTGTCATGGGCCTTCTGCTTTTGTCTTGTTCGTTATTGTCCCAGTGAGTGAACCGGAAGGTGATGCAACAAGTTTGTGGATGAGTTCAAATTGCTTCAAAAGGTTGAAGTTGGCACAGTGGAGAGGGATCTGGGTATCTTCCTTGTGTGGCCGGCGGAAAAGATGCAACCCCTCAGTGATGACAGAGGACCACGGCCCATTTTCCGCGTAGGCCCACAAGGTTATCTAGAGGGTCTTGCTCAAACGGTGGGGGCTGGAAATCTAAGGTTAGTGAACAGAGTGAACTTTAAACAAGGCAGGCATTATGGGAGCGCTGCAGTGATTAGCGGTAGGCTCGAGGAGACCAGAAGTCCTGTTTTCGGTGTGCAGGGCCATCGTAAGACCCCACGTGGAGCTCCGCGCTCAGATTTGGAGTCCGCTTTCCATGTGGGATTAAAAACCCTGGAGCACGTGCAGCGGTGATTCACTAGGTTGCTTAGGTGTTGCCGGGGGCTAGGCTACGAACAAACGTTAGACGCTCTGAATCTATTCTCGTTGAAAAGAGGAAGATTTGGAGATGAGTTATTAGAAGTGTTTAAAACTTATGGGGTGACAGACTTGTCAACTGAAACTGGGGATTTTCCCCTAGGACTTTCAGGAGATGACAGACCACGAGGGCTAGGACTTCAGATCGCGGAGAGGTGTGTAATAACAGTGATTATGAGCTAATCTTTCGCTATGAGGTCTGTCGATGAGCGTAATAGACTGACGGGGGGAGATAGATGAGGCAAATCCGGTGGATGCGATCAAAATGTGATAGAACTTGGCATCAAAGGGAACTTTCAGTAAGAGTGGCTACTGGAACACTGTCTTATTTAAAAATTATGGTACCTTCTTACTCAGAGAAGCCTACTAGGAGCAGACGACTGTTCATGGCCTCAAGATGACTGAAGACCGAAGAGCTCATCGGTGCAAGAAACTGGACGATCTGGCTGACTGCCTTCAAGTACAGAAGGCCGAACCAAAGTAAGAGATGAGCAGCGCGGGCTTCCACGAATAGTATGGAACAACTAAGAAACGTCAACTATAACAAATTTTGGATGGATCATACTCTTACCCTTCGTCCAAAGGGTAAATCAGCTCGACATCCACGGCAAAGGGCCACCTCGTCCCACTAACAGTTGAGGACTGCTTGTTCGTGAACCTGACGCCATCCGGAAAAATCTCTCTTGCCTGAGACCGGAAAATAATTTAGGCCCTGAATTCTTCCCCTCGAAGTCACCTCCGTCAAGTTGTATAGGACGTTATGCGGCCGGAATTAACAGTTTGTCCAGGTAGTTGTTTGCTGTGCCCCTTTCCATGGCTCTCTACGCTAAGCATTCCAGAAGGAAGCAGACGCCCCTTTTTCAAGACACAGACACTATTAGGGTTTTTGGGGAGCTGTTTTCTCAAGATTTCGCCCAGATTCTCCAGCTGGGACGAGTTATTATTGAAAATCTCTCTCTAGCGGCCTCAGTTTGATGCTGCACAGCTCAGTCAGATAGGACTAGATCACATTACAGTACTGGCGGCTTTCGCCAAGGTACGAACAGATATTTGCAGTTAATAGCCAAAAGGGTCCCACTGAACTTCCGCTGCCTAGTGATACAAGTTTTGTGGTTTTTGAATGAAAGTCGAGTGGAAACCTGGTTAAAACCGGAAGAATTTCAGCAGCGCTGGATAGATGGGTTTACTGCCCAACTAACTGTCATACTTACCCCAAAGGAGACCCTCATGGACATTAGGGGACAAACAAATAGGGGACATTGCATGCTGTATTTTATTGTGTATGACGGGGATCGTGTATGTGTTGTGTCCCGGGAAGGAAGGAAGTAATAAAGAGAGGAGGGGAAACTTACTGAACAAGATGAGGGGATGGTAATTCGGCTTTTCCTAGTCCTGGAAAACCTCATCCCGACAGTCTTCCAGTCATCATTTGAACATGACAATGGTACTTGCTGTTGCTTTCTGGGGGGTTGTTTGCTCCAGTGGTTAGTTGCTCGGCGAGATAAGAAATGCTACCTAACGCCTTCATTGGTCTTAGGGTTTCATCTGCTTGTAATCTTCATCTCAGGGTTGGTGTTGGTACCTGGGAATGGCAGCAACCTTTCAGCTTATGCTATCCCCGTGAACCCTTCAATCAGGTCTTCCCTCAGGCGACGCTTTTCTTGTGCGAGCAGGTCGAGCGCTTCGAGGGGTTTTTCTGTACGTCTGACCCCGCGGCCCATTGATTATTCTCCGGCGGCCTATGCAGATGGCGATTGATGGAGCATGATTGACATGGCGCTACACCGTGGGGTGGAAAAGGTGCACGACTGGGCCAGAATCACACCCGGCAGTCAAGGATAGAGCCCGAGAAGTACATGGAAGGAAATCAAGAAAGAATAACCGAAGGAACGGAAATGGTACCTGAATCTGAAGCAGCATAAAAGCAACTAAGTGCGTAGTTGGGACTTATTCTGCACAAAGTCTTTGGACCAAGAATTTGGCCAGTCAAAAGAGGGAATCTACTTAATCGCTAGGTCAGCATCTGAAAAGGGGAAACCGGAGTTCCACATCCAACATCCTCTCCGTTATCGCACGATCTAACTCGGACAGGGCCCCGCGAAAGTAGCGTAAAAAGTGAACTAATTAAAAATGGGGAGAGAAAAGAAAATGGGGTTAAGTGGAAAATGATTCAGCCAAAACCATGGAGAAGGGATAAATGAACAGAAGAGCTTGCGTGAAAAAGAAAGAAGACTGGAAAGGAAGAGAGAAGGAATAAAAATAACGGGAAGACAAATAAAATATCCTTTTAAAGCTAGAATGTTCTACCGTATGCTGAACTTTGGTGCAGAATTACTCCCCGAGCCAATCCGCTCCACAAGAATTATGGGACAAAACTTCAGAAAGAAAATTGGCCACTCTAACCAGAGCACCAGACAGCTCAAACTACTAAAACCCAAATACTTTCAACTCAAGGGGCCGAAGGAAGCAGGCATATTGATGATGAGACCCACCAGCTCCTAAGTAGTCTGCGACACTAGAGAAGGGTCAGCTAAAGTGCTAGCTAGCTTGCGCCTTTATAGATGTTTGGACCATCGTTAGAAGCCGCTGTCTAAATCTACTTGGAATACAGTCTGGTGTGCTCTTACCACTTTTGTTGTTCCCTGCCCAATAGGCTGGTTGGTCTTGCCGTACCATCTGTATCTGTCGAAGGTATTTCTGAATGCACGAACACCCGCTGGCGCAGCACCCAGGGGTCAATACTGGGCTCCTCAAAAGCAGAAAAGCCGGGGGTTGAGGTCTAGCTTCCGTGTTGCTAAATGAAACGTTACCAAGATGCCCAAGATGGCATAAGCTGCGATTTTTGCTTGCTGTGGCTCCATTGGGACAACAGCTAATTCAATATCTAATTTTCTGTTAGCTTGCCTTCTCTGCACCAAATGCGCAATGGGTACAGACAACTTTACACGAATAAGAGGAAAATGACTGTTGATCACGGGACAATCTACCGGGTGTCTTTGTAGGGTGGGATAGAATGGGAGTTACACTGTTGGATCAAATACACTCAAAATGAGTTAAAAACAATGGGATCTTTAAAGTCAAAATGTATAAATCAGCAAAGAAAGCAAATGCTTTGGAATTGACAACAGGTACTTAGTGGTGAGAAGGTTGACGGCGCTGGAATAACTACCAGGTGAGGCACGGAAAGCTCTGTTTGATAGGCTCAAACTCAAAATCGGAAACGCAGCTGTCGCGGTCTTGACCAGCACCTGAAGCCACTTGTTTCGAAGAGGACAAAAGGACCATCTTCTTATGACGCATACGCGGGTTACGTACGAGATCAAGAAAATTTTAATCACTTATCTTTTAATCTGGTCACCACAATGAGAAGGGATTGAGCATTTTTGCCCGGATGACAATGGGAGTGATTAAGAAGAAACGAATGAATTTTTTCTTTCAACGCAAAGCAAACGGGGAATACGCATGAAGAAGGAGTGGCTAATATAACCCCTGGGGTTAAGAGAGAGAAAGTCGTTTTTCTGTTTATTCTGAACCGAAGCGCTGGAAGATAATTTCATATGACGAAATCATTTGTTCATAAAAAGTGCTAACGGTGGTAGCCGTGGTGGTAATGATGATGGTCGAATTGGCGATTGGATTACGAATAAGAAAGACAGGAATCATGGGGCAGAGTAGTTAGCGAAATATGGCGCCATGTGGACAACAAGGGGCTGCACTCGCATGATCAGTAGTAGTGTGCCTCGAGGATGAGGACGGTTGTGGTATAAGTCAAAGACACGGTACTGATCGGAACCCCACATGTGAGACACAATCCGATTGTTTGCGTCATTTATTAGGGGTGAAACACCACGCACAAAAACAGTTAAAAGAACGGGAGTCAAGTAAGCCGAGGTTATGCAAGATGCTCGACGTAGTCACGCAGTGGGAGGAACGGACCTAACAACTAAAATGACCCAGAAATTTAGTTAACTGCCTTCTGCATCCTTCGCTTCGACTGGCACGGTGGTGGTGCTTCCAGGGCAGATGTTCTCAGTGTGACAATCAGCAGCAGTGAAGACCAAAGATAGAGGAGCAGAGCAGACATTGTTGTCGATTTTCGTTGATCAGGCAAAGGTCGTTTGAGGAACATTAAAAAAGAATTTCGAGAAACAGGACTTAATCAAACTGTTACTTTGTTTAAATTTTGTGATGAGGTCAGTCGCATTATCAGGCAAAGCTGGATTATTATCAATCATTTGGGCTGGCGAATCCGTGCACGAATCAAACATTCCCGCACATTTGTTTCGGGTGGCCGGCGATGAGGTAGCGCCAAGGCTGATCGAGACGAACTGACAAGGGTACCGAGAAGACGGTATTAAATTTTTAAATCATTCATGTTGGTCCTGTTGACAGCAGTACTAAGCTTAGGGCCACATGAATTGGACCGCTAAGAACAAAAGCCGAAGGGTGAAAATTTGTCTGTCTCATGGGAGTAAAAGGTGTGCCGAAACTGGATAGATCTCTGCCACAACCTACGGCACCAACAGGCTGATGGCTTCCATCCACCAGTAGCTATCAACGGAATATATGGAGCATATTGGGACCACAGAGAGTGCAAAAGAAATTCAGGCATTGGCCTTTCAGAGCAGGAGGATATTTTGACCAGCTTGTTTCAAAGCACGCGTGAAATTTCGAATGTCCTCTTGAGTGCAAAAGTCGCCACAAGTCAGCGAGGTGTGAAAGACCGACAGACCAATCACCCTCCACAGGGTGAAAAGTAATATGAGAATCTCCAACAGAAAACCGGGTGAGGTTTTGACCATGACTGGAACAGATTGATCACCTCAAAAACAAACACACATACCGCAAACACTCAGACTGTAAGTGAACAGATTGAGGCATCGATAGTTCTGTCGACAGACACCATTACCCATTCGCTGACAGTAGTTGGCAAAGAGTTCGACGAATTAATCACAAACAGAATAAGGCGAAGCCCGTGGTGGACGGAAGAACCGACACGCGTGATAAAATTCAATTTGACCGCGTGATCCAACATCAGAATTTTGCGCGCATGCGCTCCGATCGGATAGGGTCGCACATTTGGCTGTTGTGAATCGCTTCACACGATGGTTTTCAAGGCCATCCACGAATAAGTCCCCGGGTAGCTTTTGATATTTCCCCCGGTTTGCTTCGGGTTTGGTAGCACGTGGTAAAATTCCTGGATCAGTGGACGCCGCACGGACGAATGCGAGTGGAATTTGAAGGAACTGTACAACGGCAAAAAACGGTACGCCTGGAGTGAGGGTTGGCGTCAATCGTTGCGCCTCAAACACCATAAACGTAACTGTGACACTCATGAGTATGAACAAAGCCAGGTGGAACACACTCGTCTCTCGTTGATGGACTCTATTACCACCGAAAAATCAGGATTTTGTCCCGGATGAATGCGACAGTACTTTGCTAACCGTGATGTATCATACTGATCGAGATTGGCGGTCGACGTCGGTTCAGGCGTAGTATACGTGATCAGGAAGTGAAAAAACGCGGGCCTATGTTTGTGATGCTACGACCGCGCCTTTACCCAAACATAAACCCATGCATTTATATTCAGGGCTTAAGTATGTTCAGGGTGTATAGCAAGGTGCAGAGACACGTCTAGGAGGTCTGACAACAGGGCTGATGAAACATTGGTAAAAGAACGACGAAGAAACCCCCGAACGATTCCAGACACGCGGGGGTGAATCCAGCTCAGTTTATTGAGATAGAACATCTAAGCCCACATCCCTGATGGTGGTGACTGAGCCAACGGTCATTCGCTGCGGAGAGGAAGGGTCATGTAAAGCTTAACGAGATCGGGTCGAACTAAAAGTGAAAAGCTTGTCTGATCTGATTCCATGTCAGGCGACTCGAATGGGGAACCTGCCAGCCCAGGCCGCTTCTGTGACAGGTATAATGAGGACAAAACAGGCAGTCACGGAAATATCCCTGGACTGCAGCAGAAATGTATCAGTGGAGGGACCCAGAGGCGCACGGCGAAGGGATCAGCGTCTTCTGTTGGTTACGGACTATCAAAATAAGTTGAAGTAACTTCGCATGCCGTTATCAAGAAGGTGCTCTGAGTCAGGTCGGGTGGACCTAACCAAGCTGCCTCTCCATTACGCTCATATGCGAGAACTTCCCACAACGCGTGGGCCACACATACTTTACAGTTGTAATCAACAACACGCCATGAAGCTAGGGTAACTTCTCTCTGAACCCAAGACAGGTAGAACACCACTGCGGGAATAGAGTGCTCAGTGTACCGCCCCCTGGTGGAAAGTCCCTCCGGATCCCCTTCTTACCCTGATTCCGTGAAAATGTTCAACTATATACGCACCGTAAACCCTTTTGTTAACTGACCTCTTTTATTCACATTCAACGCGTGACTTTGTCGTATCCTGGTTAGAACTGTGTGCCTTATGCTCGTCTATCTCACACATTGATCTTGGCTCTCCTATTGAGTCCTTCTAATTGAATATCTGAGGCTTGTACTTATTTTACGGGGTTGCTCCCGAACTAATTCAGTATCGTCGAAACCGCAAATTTATCTTGTTCCGAATTCGGGATTTGTGCGAATTTGGTTACACTTTGCTCGAAGGAGCGTCACAATACCAAAATCGATCAACTTGGAATGGGAGAATACCCAGCGTACTCTGGAGAGGGATCACATCACCAGAACTCGGACAGGACACAACTCGGCAGAGTCACTGGGGAGGGTTTTGGGTACACCTGATTTTTCAGAATATTTCAGATCTCTCGGCCCTGTCGGCCCAAGTCCATGTTTTACCGAGTTTTGTGTTGATTTTGAAACTGATGATCTGTTCAGGCCAAAGATATACGATCCGGAGAAACAGCGATTGCCCGCTAGTCAGCTGTCGCGGGATGCAGAAGAATAATTAAAACAGGACGGGCCGGAGCCTTAGGCCCCTGAAAATGACCTTTACATGAACCAAGGCAACTAGAAATGAGGTGGCTCAAGTTGGCCTTCGAGTGGCTCTCACCGATGCGGCCACCTACCGGTCCAACAGGAGTGGAACTGACAATCTTTGACAGACCACCGGAACTATGCTGAAAGCCTGGTAAAACGTTTGAAGCCTTTGTCGAGGCCCAGGCGACCGATCCGGGCAGAGCCCGCTGTTTCCAGCCCACCATTGCCGAGGACGAACCAGGGAAGCTATCGATGGTTGTGCCATTTCTGACCCAGTTCAGGGCTAGGCACGAGCGAGGAAAAGCTTAGAGGAATTTTTTAGTCAACCGTTTGGAGCTGTCCGCATTGTGGTAGACTGCGCGGGTTTAGGTGCCAAGAGAACAAAGGGCAAAGTCCAGACCTTACGCGACCTAGTCAATAAAATGCAAAACCGTTCGATAACCCTTAATCACTCGGGTTAAGGGGCTGATCTTGACGGTATGCACAACTTAGGGGGAAAATTCGTTGCTTTTTATCTGTGCCACGGGGTAGCCGGGACTAAGAGGCCGAATGCATAGGCCAGGGTGACCGCGGGGCCAAATTCGAGGACCTGACTGATTACTTAGATAAAGAGGCTAGGACAACCGACAGCAGATTCGACCAGCTTATTCGGGACAGCGACAGGACGAGCAGACCTAGTGGCAGCCAAGCTCAAAAAGCTGGGCTAGAAGACTCGAAACAACTGCTATGGACAAGCATGCATGCCTTCTCGCGCGAGGGTGTAGCTACTCGGGGCTGCAGAGATTGCGGCGCCAGTCACCAATTGACGGACCGTGGAAGTTCCTCAAGGCTTTGGTGAGTGAACCATGGGAACTGGCAAAGACGGTTGGGCGTGTTTCAAAGTCTCATCTACTCACACAGGGTAGCATCTTGCCCCAGTGAAAGCAAGAAGCTTCCGAGAAGGCTGAATGGGCAGACATCACCGGCTGCTACACCAGGTGAGCAAAGCATTAGCTGGCGAAAAATTTCAGCCTTCTCGAAAAGCAGTTTAGTTCCGTGTGTTGATCGTCGAAGTGGTGAACCCTGGCGGGGCGACGGAGGCCCTTATGTCTGTGTATAGCGGGTTAGGCAGGACATTGGTGGAAGGGCTTTTCGCGAAGAAGCTCCACTGACCATCAGCAATGAGCACGGTGTGCGGGACTCAGGTCATGGCTGCAAGTGGAGTACGGCCGAAGCTCACCTCCGTGGAAGGCAATGAACGCGTCCTAGCTGCGGAGGCTTCCACTCCGAATTACTTGTGAATGCGAGCCCCGAATTTGGTCGGCTCGATTTTGTCTGAGTGGCTTCATGTTCAAGGTATATGGATTGTTCAGTGGGAGGAGGATGGAGTGTATCTCCCCCCCTTTGTGACTTACTTGGAAAGCAGCGTGTGCTGGGGCAGAGGATGGGAAACTCACGTACTTTCCGTGCAGCAAGCAAGACATTGGGCTGGATGATATGTGAACGTACGGGGCAGCACGGCCCAGCGAAATGTAGGTGTTCCTTAAATGGCATGGAACAGCATTTGGGCAGCCTCCTAAATCATGGGCTTAATGACCTCGGAGGTGATCTTCTGTTATTGTAGCGAGAGGATCAACTCGCAGTGAAGATACCACAAAGAGGGACAAGAAACCTGCCCAACGCTTTCAGAGTCAGGTAAGGTCAGGGCACAGGACTTCGAGCTCGAGCCAACAAAGCAGTCGAGACTGTTGCACCAGTGAGTCTCGTGATGAATCCTGTTCGGGGGCGACTTTTAGGCTTGAGTTCTACTACTTTCTTTACTGTGTAGACGAAGCGGGTGTTTTGGATTGAATTCGCTGTCGGAAGAGTGTAGCAGTCCAACGGTTACGTACTGGGTCCTTTTCCAGGTGAGGCTACCCCAAAAATGTCACGAAAACAGGCAGTGCTTGGATAAAGTGGTGGTGGTGGTAAGTTGTAGAATGAAGAGGATAAGGCTGGGGAAGGTGGGAGAGGTGCGGTGACGGAAGTCAGGGAAATGGGTAAAATATACATGGATGGTGGTTGCAAAAAGAGGAAGGGCACAGTCTTCATTATTTCCAATACGCGATGTGGGTTTAGATGCTATCGGGGAACACAGCAAACTAGCGAAAGTCCAACCCTGCCTTCAAACCTTCCGTCAATGTGAGACACAACGCTGTGACGACCCATCGTAGAAAATCCCCTAAAACCGTGGCCGTTCCATGTTTTTCTTAACATCGCTCACTCGCCTACACTACTGACGTGTCTTCACGCACTGTTTGTTTTTATGGACCAATTGTTGTTTGTTCGCGCCCAGAACGCTACTTTGTCATTTCTTTGTTTTGGACCTGCGTGACGCACGTGCTCCTCGCTCGCACGCCGCAATTCGGTTCTCGTTTGTTGAGTCCTTGTGATCTCATAATTGAAGTTTGAATCTGTTTGGTGTCATCGTTCATACAATAATCTGATATCGTAGAATATCACAGATAAGCGCCTTTTGATTTCGGGGTCCGTTGCGAATTTGGCGACGCATTGCTCAAAAGTGTGTTGCAACGACCGCGGACGGTAGTGCTTCCCGTGGGTTAACAACGCGGCGCGCGAAGAAATGTCCCCGTACGTCCTTTATTCCTCCGGGTCTGATGAACTTACACCCCTGAGTGTGGAATCCCATGTCAACACTGGTCACGGCTCCTTCGAGATGGACAGTCCTTTAGCTTGTTTAAAGGCTTCTGTTAAGTGACCCGAGTCTTTTACGTTTCACACAGAAGCGTCGGAGCTTTGGTAGCCTCTCTGTGTGTTTTGTTCCTGAGTTCCAGGAACCATTGACGTTTGTCTCCACTAATCCGTTTCATTGACGGCTTTTCTTTTCTTTAAAAGCCCGTTATATGTCCATACACCATTCACGCTCTTCAAAAGATCACTGAAGTCCCTGCAAAGCTTTTCGCCTTCATTTGAATTTCCATATGACACTGTAATCACCTGCACAAAAGGTCCGTTTTATTATCACCTTTGAATCACTTGCCTTTATTTCACATGCTTCCTCCACAATTAGTTACCCAATGCTGGATCAATGTCCAATATTCCGCTGGTATCTCTGACTGCACTTTGAAAGGCCCACGCTTGCTTTACTTCTAACAATGTTCTTTGTCATCTCTTCCGCCCGGTTACTTGTTAGTGACCGTCCATTTGTCGCTTATATCAGCAATCCCACGACTGTCCAGCTATCCACACCGCTCCCAGCGATTTCGAAACCGATTTGAAATTCCCGCCTCAACCAGTACCACTTTTGTTTACTCAAACACTACATGACTTTACTGGTGTATTTCGGTTGCTGTGATCTATAAATTTAGAATTTGTGAATACCTCACATTGACATGTACTGCTGTATACTCTGATCTTGCCTTGTGCATGTGTATTGACCACGGTCAAGAAATATACTAAATTATACTAGCACTCCATTGAAGTATCGCTGAAATTCCTCAAGAATAGTAGTATCCCGCACAAGAGCCCGAGCTCGGACAAAATGTTCTCAGTGTGGCTTCGCTGGTGTTGTGCAGAAAGGCAGCAACACGACAGCTTCCACGAAGGCTGCCGTGAGCATTAGTTGGCGGAGGGCCAGCTTAGCTTCGGCCGCAGCAGCCAGGCGGTGCGTGGTTTGCTGGTGTCCATCTTCCATCAGGGCCCCAAGGTCAGTAAAGACTCTGACCCTAATTGCTTGTGAGTTTTGTAGGTCCAGATATATTTGTTCTCCGCCGAAGCCCTGGGTGAGATGCCTACGCTTCCTTATGTTCAGTGGCAGTTGCCACTGAATGTTACGTGCGTTGATCCTATTAAGGAACCCCTGAAGTGATGGGGTTTCGGATCCGGTCGTTCGTAAGCAAGTGGCATTAATTTAGTGTACCCTCTAGATCAAATCAGAAGAGGACCCAGAACCGACCCCTGTAAGGCCCCGCTTGCAGCCGTAGCCTTTTGGAGCTTGCATCCATCCACCGGTACGTCATGAGTTGGGTTTTTGAGACAAGCCCCTGTCCTTTCCAGGCACTGATCAGCGATATTTAGGGCTTTCATTTTGCGCAAAAGAAGGTGGTGGTCCAGGGATTCAAAGGTCTTCCGGAAGTCCAAATAGCAGGCCACTACTCGTTCAGCCCTGTCCAACCTGGCGGTGAGCTCTTTCAAAAAGAACAGGAAGTTAGGCCGGCAAGACCCGTTTTTGACAAACCCGAGTTGTCTATTGGACATTTTCTTAATATCTGCCAGGTAACTGACTATACGGTTCCCATTTAGTCTCTCGTTATTTTGGTGACACAGGTAATTTGCTCGCTGGTCGATAGTTTCATGCCCCTTGCTTGAACTCCTTTTTGTGTATTAGGGCCTCTTCGGATGTAGGCCAGTCCTCATCCAGTTGCGCAATCTCCAGCTATCTAATGTACAACCGGTCGAGGGGGGTCGCTAGTACCTGGGTGGAGGCGTAGAACCGCAGCATGGGTGCCATCCAAACTGGCCATCTTGCGTGGCGGTAAGTAAAGCTATCAGTGAAACACTACTCAGAGGCCCGAGCTGAGCAAAAAACGTGGGGAGAGCTCGGGATTGAAACTCGGGTGCGTAATAGGTGCATCGCTGCCCGGGAACAAAGGAGACTGAGGATAACTGGCGGTGACGCTGTGTTGTGGTTGCAGCGTCGATAATATATCGGGGTGGGAAACTTGCGGTCGGGGCCAAGGAAATGGAATGCTTAGCCATCACCTTACCTCGGTTGTGTGACAGTGAGAGAATAAGTCCAGCGAGTCTGGGGGAAGTGAGTGTGCGCATAGCCAACCGTGAGGTTGGAGGAATGGGAGAAGGAGTATGTTTTTAGTTGCCCAACAAAATACGAAGGGAGGGTACATGATGTCCAGGATACTGTTCTGTTGGCAATGGTAAAAATTCGAAGTCAACGAGTAGCACTAGTTAGTATTTGTAGGAGCATATGCTCCGCCTCGGAGGAGGACGGGGAAAGCCAGAACGTTTGACAGTATCAACCAGAAAAGCAGTTGTCTAGTCCCTGGGGGACTTAACTGCACCAGAGGTAAGCTGGGAACCAAGTTAGGGTCCGGCCGGCTCTCTCTGCCAAACGTTGCTAGACCACACAGAATATAAGGCGCCAATGCAGCAAGATCATCAGCTTAGATGACGGATGGTCAGACCCCGGGGCCACTGGATTTGGCCATTCCCAAATTTGCCTAAAATTAGTGGAAGTCCAACTTGACTCCTCGCTGGGGAAGAGTGACCACTGAATCCCCAGGTTCCGGTTCCTCTATCTGAGGAAGCACCTAACAGATAAGCGGCTAAGGTCCTCCAGGGGTTCGATTAAAGGATTCTGGTAGCGGCGGCAGAGTCACTGATATGGGATACTGGGAGCAAAGTGGAAGGAATGTAGGGGGATATCAGGAAAAACTCATCACATTTGACTGAAGTAGCTTCATTGGGCAGGGTTCGGAATGGGGGCCTATCACTGTGGTGGAAAGCGGTACAACCCGGGCGTTCGATAGTGAACATCAAGCATGGAGAATGTTTCAGGAAGTTGGTAGACCTGGATGCTTTATCAACTACAAGAGAATAAACAAGCTGATAGCGGGATGACGGGGGTCCGTTTAACTAATTTATGAATTGTGCATCGCTGGGGCAGCTAAAGGCGCCTTTAAGCTTTCCGTACCTGTGTCCAGGCCAAAACAACTAGGACGGTTGCAGTCGGTGCAGCGAGGACTGGGAAAGATGGCCAAGCTCAAAAGAGCATGCAGATATCGGAAGTACCTAGGAAGTACTTGGATTAGGTACATAAGGCGGACCGAGAAGAGCCACCGCCGCCAATAGGATGGGCCGGACCAAGTAAGATGGTGAAGCTCGTGATGTTGCCAGAATACGTTTTGCTGGCCCGGGAAGTACTTGATCGAGAGAAGCCACGGGACCGGGAGCAGCACACCCAGCAATCGTTAAACCGCTAACCCGAACACTTGCATGACCTATGACTGAGCTGTTCGAAAAGTCCCTCAGGGAGGCACAGTGGCCTGCCCAGTGGACGACAGCGGTAGAAGTTCCAATTCACAAGGATGACGGAAGGAACATCGTGCCGAATTACCGGCCTTTTAGCTTGTTATTTGTACCGTTGAAGGTCATGAAGAAATTAGTTAAAACGGCAACAGTGAGGCACCCACATATGAATAACCTGGTTGCAGGCCAACTGGGCGGCCCCACAAAAGGAAAGTGCCGCCTCAGCTTCCTCCTGAGTTTTCTTTTCGAGGCACATAGGAGAGTAGACCATGGCGAGAAAGCTCATGAGCTCTATCTCGACCTTTGCAAAGCCTTAGACGCTTGAACCACAGACTGTCTTCACACAAAGCAAGTGGGCCGAATGTTGTTACATGGGTGATGGGCCTGGTATAGGGCTGCCTGCGCGATCGCAAGTTCTGCCTCAAAGATGGGGACTCAAAGTTCACTACTGCGATGAAAACTTGCGGAGTGTCTCACGGATCAGTGCTGGGGCCAGTACCCTTTCTGCCGTGTGTGAGTGACCTGCCAAGGGTCTTTCAGCCTCCGTGCTTCCTGCTTGCGGATAAAATGAAAATTCTAGGAACTCAGTCCACTTTCACAGTATGTTCTGAGTGGGGCTGAGCAAAGACTATGTATAATAGGATAGCGGCCCGGGGGTTTCTGGAGTCAACTATCCCTCGGATTTATTTGAAAACCCCATTAGCCTTGTTGGCATCTGTGGCTCGTCGGGCCGCTAGTTAAAAAGGCTCATGAATAACTACCCTTTATTTATCCATGGCAAAGGTTCGTGCGGGCTAGTGGGGTTTGGCTGCTTCCACAAATCGCGGAGCTGAGTCATCAGTGATTGCAGTCACCCACCTTCGCCAGCTTCGAGCAGTAGACTCCAGCTTTTTGGCCACGTATGAAAAGTGTTTAGGTAGGATCGCACGTTAGTGTCAGCTGGGTCTCCCATTACCTTAGCATTCTTTTTAGACAAGTGGCAGGCAGACTTCAGCTCTCACGCCAGATCGTTTATGAAAGTGAGCAACTGCTATGGCTGTCAAGTGGAGCCCGTGAAACCCCACCAGGTGAGTTCATAAGGGGTGGTGGAATCCTTATATTCTGAAGCAGAATTTCCATTTCCTCAGGTAATACATTATTCATCTCACCTCCGAGGCCATATTTACTACATCGCTAATTCAGAAACGAGAGGATGGTGGTTTATCAACAAAAGCCTTCGGGAAATCCAAATAACACCACTACCCGGTCATCCTTAACCATACCTTTTGCCGCCCCATCCAAAAAAAAACTAGGTTCGCGAGGAGTGGATAACCCTTGACGAAATCGTGCTGCTCCACTCACAGTGGGTCATGGTTATTTGGGTGGCAAGCAGCTTCATCCCCAGTGCGTCGCTCGATTACCCTCAAAACTGCCGGTGAAAGTCCCACTGGTGGTAGTTTCGGGCTAGGTCTCTCCGTCCATTATTGTGGATCGAGAAAATTGGTGTCACAAACCAGTCGCCCCTCCTTGATGGAAAGTTCGGGTAATGCCTCCAGGTAGGATGCAACGACCTCACTTAGGGGTTGCAGGATGGCAAGAGGGATGCTATTGGGCTCCGCAGTTCTGCACTTAGACCGTACAGCACCAGTTTCACCCCCTCAGGATCCTTGGTCATAAAGGCTGTTATTCGCAATTTCAGGTTGGGTGCCCAGCGCACGGCCAGTCCCACCCACTAGCACCGGTTGCGGGTGGCACGCCCTAACTTTTCTTGAACTACCGAATCCAGTGCTGTCGGTTGAAAATTGCATGCTCCTCATCTACTTTCCGCCGCAGCTTGCTCACCTATAGCTCTTATCATCTGTTCCCACTTCCCATTCTTGTCGCCCTACCACGGTTTGCACACCTACCCATTTTGTCCTTCCTCCTATCGCCTCTCTCTACATCAGCTTTCACTGCATTGAGTCATTATCGTCCTAACCACTCTTCTCTGTCGACGCTCGCCAATAACTTTTCCCACCTGCCGTCATTGCTGGCTTCTATCATCTATGCGCTTGGCGTTACCCTCTGCTCAGAACGCCCATTGATAGCTTCCTTTAATCCTGTCGCCCTGGTAATCCCTCCTCGTGCCCCATGCCGGGATGCACCAACCGCACCCGCACCCATGCCCAATCCGCATATTAGAAATTGCCGCTCCAAACTTCGCATCCTTTACAGTCGTATTTATTATCTAATCACCATCACCATATCTTCCTCACTTGGCCCCGCGATTCCTCTGCGGTTCTTTCCAGTGTCCTGATTAGTATTTATCTGTTCAATTGTCTGCCGGCACACAGCTCTCCAGCTCCATTGCCCCAATTCCTTTGCGCGTTCGTTTTTTGTATGGCCTTTTTGCTCTATTACTGGTCCACTTATCTCGGGGCTTCCCACTTCCTTGTCCACCTCCTTCGTGTTTCATCTGCAGTAAAATGATCTGATTGGTGATTTCTTACCTGTGTCTCCTCGGTCATTGCTTTCATCCCTTGATCCGTTTATTGCTCGCTACAGGCATTTTTCTGTACCTTCCAGTGTGGTCCGCTTTTCCATGTTCCACCATTGTAATGACAACGTTACGTCGTGACGTTCTTTTACAGTTCCAAATTGTTTGACCTGTCACTACCCGATTCCTCTGGTCCGTCACTACATCTCGCACCTGCATTGATCAAATAATTAGACCCATTCTTACCTGTTTTCCTTGATCCTGTCTTTCATCTTCACTCTTCCATGAACTGCTCCTAACAGTCTTCATCACTTCTGTGCTTCCACATTCTATTTTTCTCTCCGTTGGGCTGCCACGTGCACTTGTCATGAAGTTAATCCACCACGAAATTCCAAAGTTAATCCTACAACCAATTGATCTAACATTACCTACTCCTCCTATTGACTGATAATTTTTTTTCTAGGACCCCATTGTTATTGCTCCTGCTTCTCTTACACCTATACATATATATACAATCAATCCATATATATATATATATATATATATATATATATATATATATAAACTTACGCATATATATCTATGTGCACACGCTCTGCATCTTGCAGTTCCTCACCTGCCATTTCTCTTGCTATCATCCCAACGACCGTCATCATAGGCATCCATCAACTCTACATCTGTGCCTCACATCTACTGTATCCAATTCTTCTAAATCGTTTTTGTCATCTGATCATCCCTCTACGTCTTGCATTGCACGCTGCCTGTTTTACGGTGAGTTTTGTGTCCTATCCGCCGACAATTCACTGTGAAGTACCAATGCTTCATTGTCATCTAATCCACTGCAATGCACCTCACCTTTTTCTCCATCGTTCCTCGCTACTGCAATTTTTTATACCGATTTCCAGCCTTTCTCATGTTTACCAGTCTGCCTCCATATGTAATTGCCCGGGACCAGCCATTCAGTCCACCTGACCTTGAATTTCAAATTCACCGGGCGTCCATTCAAATCCGCTCTTGAGCTCATTTAAACTCCACACAATCTCTATGGTGTGCATCCGTTTATACTATTTTCATCTTACCTTATTCACCCTTCTGAGCCTTTTTACCCAATATTTTAATGAGAGTCTCCATATTTCCATGAATTATATCTGTCCATTCCATCACCTGTATCTACATGATCATGCACATGGCATGCTTCGGGCGATTCCGAAATAAACCATTATTATTTATTATTATCAATTCAGTACGATGAGGGTGAAAAGGCGACTGAAGCATCAGCCAAATAGGATTTGAGAAACTCCGATTCGTTATTGTTCCATATTTAGATATAGCATTAGTCATCAAAAAACTTCTTTTTAGGTGGATTGGACTGATAGAACTTCGTTGAATTCGGATTTGGAAGTGACGAAAATCTGTTGTTGATTGCGCGCGAAGTCTAAAATTCCGTGCGATGGTGCAGTGTTTAGTTACTGCATCAAACCGCTTTTTTGCGTGCTTGAGGATTTTGGAGCAGGTAATCTGCGGTTATCTTTACTTGTACATTGTCGACGGCTCCCAATTGAACCAAGTGTGAAACCCTCCTGTTGTTGAGCATTTGTTACTGTGAACCTCTTTTCCAAACCATTATTGTTGTTCCGGGTCGTTCGTTTCTCTTGTTTTCGGTCTCCTGTCACTGTCAATGGAATTAAATAATATGATTTCGATCGTAGGTCATCGGCTGAAGTGGTCATAACCCTACCTCCCGGTAAGTCTCCAACCTCTGAGGCTGCTAGAGCTATTCCAGACTTTCACTAAAAAGTGAAACTAGAACTGGAAAGATCTCCGTTAGAGGTGGGGGATGCTGAGGATATGTTGAGGGCCGCTGAAGCCCAGGGAGTTGTTAAGATCACCATGAGACAACAGTCCGTTGGAGGAAGTTTAATTGATAATGTACACTCCCGATTATCCGTCCCGGATACAAATTTTTATTAGGCTAGTGAGAGCCACAGTGGCGATGTGTGTTACGTTGGCAAATGTCACTAGCTGAGAGGTAAGGATGAGGTAAACCGGCTGGTAGTAAGATTAAAATGGCCTCAGTTTTAACTTCCTAAGTTTGACGATTCACCTTTACGGCATGTTCCGTTTTCCGCCAACTTGAGAGTCCGACCGTGAGCCAGGTGAGGGATGCTAGACAGGGTTCGAAATATTTACTTCATTATTTTGGAGGAAAAGGGGAGGAAGCTATTCGAGGTTGTTTACTTCATCAAGCCAGTGAAGGCCATCAGTTAGCTAGAGGTGTACTGAGAGAGAGGTTTATTCAGAGGCATCATATCACACGTTGCATGCTAGATGAGATAATCTGACCTCGTTGGACTACTCAAGAGCCGAGTGCCTTGCACTTGAGCGCTGGCCAGTTAACCGGCTACTCAGGCGCACCGGAACAACTAGGATGTTTGGGCTACATTGATTTGGTTCACATTTTAGAGGCTAGTTTGAGTAAGTTGCCCGGGTGCGTGGCAGGCGGTCGGGTGATAAGCGTAGACGAGGTCTACTGGGCAGACAACGAATCAGGTTTCCGCGATTAGGGTTAGTTCGCAAGTCCTCGTTTGCAAGGCAACAGATATATTTGCCTTCCCACCCGAGGTTTTGGGGTTCCCAGGAATTGCTGAATCCAAAGATGAAGCGCCTAGTTAAGTAAAACCTTAGCCGTTGGAGAGGAAGATGCTTGCGGTGGCTAGTGCGGTAAACTAAAGCTAATCTCAGTCACTTTTTGAGAGCTGTTCGTCGTGGACCAAATCGTTAACGAGTATTGCCTGGATACCTCGATACAAGCAGTATCTTGATAAAATCAAGTGGCGAGATGTATCATTAAAAAAGAGTCATTTAACGGCTCAAGGAATGGGAAACAGTTGTAAGACAGTAGTGAGATTAATGAAATTAAAAGTTTTACTGATGAAATTGACTCAACGGAACAGGGTAATGACACCCCCGCATGAAAATTGAGCCCTGTTATGACCGACGGAACGTCATGCGTAGGAAAGCGATGGGTTTAGGCCAGTTTCTCTGAAGCGGCTCAGCATTTTATTGCCTTTGCAAACTTTCACAGAAACACCAAGGTAATTAAAAGGCACCATCATAAAAAGGAGGGTCACCTTGAATACTCCCAAGTTCCATCGATTACCTTCGGCGATTCACGACCGTCAAGGGCAAGGCAGTTGTTCGACCTGTCCCCAAAGGATTCTGACACTGTCGCCGAATGATAACTCGTCTATGTACACAAAAAATGTAACTTCCACTAAATGAATGTAAAATGACTGCCGGTCACGCCTTTGCGTATGTGGGAGTAGATCACTTTGGACGGTGTTCTGCTTAGCTTGTGAGAACCGAAAAGGAGCTGTAAGGCCGTTCATTCACCTGCATGAATTTGAGAGCTCTGCTCATTGAAGACGCGCACTCTTCGTCTGCGAACTCCCTTATACAGGCACCATGGCCATAAGAAGTCAACAACTATTTTTTACATGTGATAACGGTAGTAATCCAAGGGGAGGTTGGTGGGAAGTTCGGGGAATTACTGAAGAGTTGCAGCGAGAAAGAATAAATAGCTTTTCATCAAACCGTGGTATCCAACGGAGATCTGGAAACCCGAAAGCCGGTTAGTAGGATAGAGCTTGGAAACATACGATAAGTTTGGTCCGCCGTGTGCTATACTCAGTCCTCTGTGGTCACCTGGTAACATTTTTGGTAGAAGTAGAAAGAATTCTCAACAATAGCTTACTTGTGCCAAAGACAAACAATTGCAAGTACCTTGAAGTTTTGACTCAAAACATATTTCCGGTATTTCGCAGTACTGAAACCATATTTGACTTCAGGATTCTTCCGTTAGATTTGTCAGACACTGGACAGGGGTACAGTTGTTAGCGGATTCATTTTGGAAACATGAGTTTACGAGTACACTGTGAGAGCAGCAGAGGATGTCGACGGAAGAGAAAAGTCTGAAAAACGGGACTTTAGTTCTCCTAGGGAGCGATGGCTGAAAGAATCGATGACATCTAAAGCTTGTTAGCGAAGTTCAGCCTGGGAAGGATATACCTTTTAGAAAAGCTGTGACCCGCATGCCCTGTGGGTCGTCGAGGAGTAAAGTACTCAAGCTGTGTTTGTTGGAAAAGGCCATTGGTCGGTTTAATTGTGTAATACATCCTTTCTATTTGTGAATGTTTGTCATGGTTAATAACCCACCAAAGACGTCATTATTTTTGCTAAGGCACACACGTTTTTACTATATCTACCTGATGATACTTCGGCTGTAAAACGTGGTTGGTTCGGTGAGATTTGCCGTACAGCTGATAGTTATTAATTTTCAGAGTTCATCGCTCTTCCAGTGCAGTCGGCAAACATTGTTGTGCCCGTAAGCCGATTTCACCGAACGTGACGTGGTTTACGTTGGGTAACAACGGTGTACGCTCTTCTCGGTAATACCTTATCAATGTGTGCGGTGGGCCTTGGGTTGGTTATTGACGAAAAGCGAAAATAAAGTAAGTTAAGACGACCATCGTTCATTTGGGCCCACCTGCTTTGTTACATGCTGACCGAGCTGCGGGGCTGTTGCGATGCCTTATAGCTTCGGGGGTAGTCTGCCCTTCTCAGCTTGACCGTCTCAAGTGGCCCATGCCCTGGTCCTGTTTTGGGAGTTTTGACTGCTCGCCTATTGGCAACGCTCAAAATGGGCTCACACAAAATTTATAAGTGGTCAGTGAGAAAAAGATTTTTACCCAGTCGTGTCCGTTGATGGTCGCCGTTGCCTGAAGAAAAAAACAAAGGAAGAAGTGGAAAGCATTTGTAATCGTTGTCTTGATCGTTTGCTTTCATTTTTCGTATTTCGATCGACGCCGATTCACTGAGGTGCTGACCATGGGGATAAAATCCACAGACGGTATAGACGTTGTTAGGTTCCATGACCCAACCATAACATTAGCATGCTGTCCAGCGGAATAATCGTCTATAAGTCAATGGTTCCTGTCCATATATTACATCTGTGTCACTTTAACCTAGTAGCAGCTCGCTATTGAACTTTTGTGAGCCCTTTTGACTAGCAGTTAGTTCAGAGAAAAAACTGGAGTGAACTTGAGGAACTCGGGTTTCAGTCTATTCATTATTGCCTAGTTATGTGCCAGTTGGCCGTTCTTTTGTATGTAAGCTTGTGCGGACGGTGAAGTGAATCTCACTAACGAATCGGGTAGTAAATATCAGGCCCAACGAAAGTCGAAGGAGTTTCCCGAGGAGAGTGCCAAGGTCACTGACGAGCTTTTGCGGATCGTATAATGGAAAAGGTTAACTAAATTCACTTAGTTCATTGGAAGCGGCTATTCCTTTCTTTTCTTCACCCCCTGTTTACTTGCCTCATTTCCCTGTCTCTTTGCGAACCTTTCGGACGTTCAGCTCTCCGTCATTCAGAAACGTTGATTCTGTTCCATTCTTTCCTTCAGCCTGGGAGCGTGCATAGCCAATTACGATTTGCAAAATTCTGAGTTGTTATTTATCCCTAATTATGTACCACAATAACTGTTATTTATGCTCCTTCCTTGGCGAATCTGAATCATTGAATTTTGGTAACTC
The DNA here is from genome assembly GCA_948099385.1 of Fasciola hepatica. NCBI lineage: Eukaryota > Metazoa > Platyhelminthes > Trematoda > Plagiorchiida > Fasciolidae > Fasciola > Fasciola hepatica. Next base: position 108,898 of record CANUEZ040000195.1, read on the forward strand.
CCGGTTTGGAGGTGGTGAAAATCCGTTGTTGATTGCTCACGAAGACTCTCATTCTGGAGGCTGGGGGTCGTGCAGAGCGTGCATCGGCTTTTGGCCCGGATATTCGAAGTAGAGCTATCGGAAGTAATTCAGGAGGGTTTCAGTTTGCTGCTCTTGATAGGTGGTTCGACGGTCTGTCACGGATTGGAGGCTTCAGACGACCATCGTTATCATCCTCCTGGACCACACGTAGTTGGAATATCCCTTGGGTGATAGTTTTGACTTTTTGGCGAAGACCAGCTTGAACCTTATTTTGTGATTTTTTATCACTTCCACAGCTCAGCTTTGTGCCCCGGTGTATCGCGATTATCCGGTGCGGTCGCCGTTTGTTACCGAGTTTCCTGGCGAAAGTTTGCCGAGTGTGATCATGTTTTCTGTAAAAGTTGGTGGCATCCCTGAGCAACTTTTGTTCTTTGTCTTATTTAACCTACGGCTTTTGATTCTCGACCCAGGCCAAAATTTTCCAATCGGCAAATGAGGTAGGAATCATCGCAGTTCTTTAGTTAGAACCCTTTTAGACTCGCTGTCGTGCTCGATGGTGCCCTGTGAACAGCGGGCCGGAAATTTGGCCCTTGTAGAGATCCGGCTGGTGGTCCAGTTCTTTCGCGAAGATGCGGTCTTGTGCACCAGATGCAAAGGGATAACTCTGTGGCCCTCAACCCCTTGAGGGCTAATGCTTTCAGTCGGTAGACTGTGTTTCTCACTAGTAAGGGCCCAATTCAGTTCTAAAACAGCTGCATTCACTCGCAATACATTGGGCTGCGCGAAATGCACATAGCAGCCTAATTTTATCACCAAGCGAGCAGATCCAAACTCGGTGGAGCGCTGCAGACTGCTGAAGCTTTTTTTGGGAGAGTAGAAGTCCCCATAATGAGTGCGAGATTGTGCTATGTCTGTCCACGTGCTTGAGAGCACTGATGGTGCAGACGTCCCCATCCTCTGGAAGGTTTAAACACATGTAAATTATCGCCCAGTAGACGTCTTTTTGACCACCGGTGGTATAGATGCTGAATTTCTCCCCAAAACTCAGTCCAAAACTGCTTCTGGTAGTCTTGTAGCCCTGAAGTTTTGACTAGTGTTCAACGCACGTGCTAATTCTGCTCTCGAGGTCATATGGTGTGACAACTACTACCGTCGGTTTGGGTTCAAAAATGTGTTCAACTGTAAAGTCTTTACTCCAGTCCAGGGAAAACCTGAACTGTCTTGTGGTACGCACAAATATTAGCGCAAATAAATAATTCAAACTCATGTGCTAGCCTCGAATTTTGAGGTATTCTGTTGTGAATTTTATCAAAAGGTACTGAGTTATAGTACCCCTCTCGGAGGCAAAAATAGACAAAACACTAGCTCCCAAAGCACCAGAAGATAATGGGACGGCCGCAGCGGCGCCTGGGCAAAACAAGACACCAGTTTGCTCCGTCTAGGTCGGGAACAACCGAGGAGGATCACGCATTAGCTAAGTGAGATTGGATAACTGTCCGCGGTTGACAACCAATTTAAGGAGAGTTGGGTGTGCACAAGTGAGAAGCAGTACACAGGCCGAGCTTAACCCCTACTTGTATAGGATTGATGCGCACGTGCCTGGGCGCATGAGTGTGGGTAGTTAGCCAAAGAAGGAGGAATAATCATTGGAGGAGATAGGGACTCACACAACGTGGCGTGACTCAGAACAGTAGCTTTGTGTGTTGGCTTGGAAAAAGAGAGCGGCAAATGTGCACACAAACGAGATGGGTCCGTGATCTGTGCTAAGATGAGAGGCGACATGTCAGTGCGTGTATTGGATGTTTTGCGAGATTCCCGAGGTCGTTGTGAACCAAACCGCGCATGAACCCACAACTGATGGGACGAGGAGGCGAATGTCGATGGGACAAAACGTGACCCGATTGGGCTGGGAAGGCAAAGTAATCGAGGTAAAAACATGATTCTGGGAAAGAGGGTGAAGAGCACACTCCGAATATGTCCCTGCATCATCTGTTTTCTTGATATCCATGTCCTGGATTTTCAGCTTCATGTCCGAGAAATCTTCGCTTATCCGGTCCACGTAAAGCTTACCACAAAGGCTTGTACCGGGCAGCCAGAAGACAGCGCCCAAGGGGTTTGTGATGCAGCCCATGACCATCGGTGTACATGCTGACTAGGGCTACGACTGACAGGGTTTCTGTGAATGAAGTGCTTGGGTCAAGTGTGATAAAGGAAGGTGCCAGTGAATGATGGACCCGATGGAGGTTCTTGAGACCCCGAATTACTTGTCAAATGGGCGTTGAGGTTCAAAGTGTCCTCTCATGGGACGAGATCGGCGCCGCCATCTTTGACGGAGCCAGCCTCGTCGAGATTGTGAACCTGAGTCTGCGCGCCAAATTCAGCTTACCGGTCTTGTAAGACTCAGACTCGTACCGAGACCACAGTGTGTGGAATATGCTGTCGCAAAGTCTGATGCCTAATCCTGGGCTGGCATCAGTGTGGGTGCAGGTCTGATGAGATACTGTGGTTAGGGGTAATTCAGTGCTCCCGCTCACCCTCTGCCATGGAGGCTGAAGAAAGCGTAATCCGTAGCATTCTGGACCGCGGTATGCTCGTCAGTTGTAGTAGCCGGAGCAGGCTATCAGTCATTCAGTGCATAGCTTCAAATCTACGAAACCCCATTATTCTAGGTCTTGCGTACCGTATTGTGGATCGTTACTCCTCGGACAGAGGACCCTCTCAGCGATTACCTTGTGTTCCTATTGCTGAGTTTTCACTATTTTTCCGGTGAATAAAGTGTCTCGCTTCATCGACCTTGATCGATTTGGTCGAATGCGCACCTCGGAGCGTCCCCTGAGCAGCGTTGCTGATTCTAGCATTTTCCCGGCGTGTGCTAGCAATCCCAGTGTTACCCTGACAAGCAAGTGGTTTGGGGCAACAATGGAAGCCCCACTCCTTTCTAGACGACTGAGTCCAACGGGGTGCAAGTCTTGAACGTACATTTTGATGCAATACTACAAAAATATGTCTATGCCTGTGCCTGTCCCTCGGCTTGTGAAGGAAACTCGGATTCAGATAGGTTGAACACAGTGAGCAACGTGGTGCTGGGGCTGACATCGTGCGTGGTGAGCGGAGTTGCGTTATCCTTGTTGCATGTGTCTTTTTTATTATTCTCAGACGGTTTAGTGTCTGCACTCTCAGCCAGTGCTTGATTTGTCTACAAGATCAGTAGCAGTGACGAGGTGGTTTGGATCCCAACTTCAACATTTGCATACAAAGAGAGTATGTTCCTGTCGTGTGTTCCTATGTCATGTTGCCCAACTCGCCTATGTCCTCCTTGTTTTGATTTACCGCAATATCTGCTATTCTTCATCGACTGTTTATACAACATCCGCTGAGGTCACTGGTTCATACATCATTGGGCGTATTGTGAACTGACATTTCATGCAGAAACACCATAAATATCTATACTCATCTTATAGGTTTTTTACAAGTATCACGGTTATAGTTCTGACAAGCGGTAATAGATACCCTCACCTTCCACGGCCTCCGTGCACTTTGCGCTTCCATAAGAAGTACTACCGCTTCCTGAGGCATTCTTCGAATAGCAAGTGGTGGGTGATGCCTCCTGGGAAACCATTATGATCTAAACCAAACCAGTACAAGGCTGAATCCGAAATAGTGGACGGTAAAGTACTAAGTAAGTTAAGGATGATTTAAGCTACGGGTAAACATAACGAATGCTCCAGTAACAAGAATGTCTAAGCGAGACAATTTTTAATGTGACATTAAACACAAAAATAGATAACTTTGTCGTCGATGTGACCCCAAAAATTGTTTCTAACAAACGTATGCTAAAACTGGCATGCCAAAGCAAGGAGTGTGGTGCCTCGGCTCTCGTGAACCAAGGACTCCAGGAAAAATACAAAAGGAAGCTAACCTGAGTTCCACGTTACGGTGTGGCACGGTTAACGACCTTCACTCCTGTCGAAAGTTGGAGGGAAATGCCTTGTGCGAACGCTGTCACAAAAATTCTGTAGGTCCCCGCCCAGGAAGCGTTCCTCCACAGCGTCTTCAAACGTACGTAGAGACGTAGTTTGAACCGGTCGTCATCGAACTCCTTCGTTACAGCCGCCGGCAAGGCTTTTCATAGATCAGCAACCAGCTGATGGGACATAAACCAGCGTTGGGAAACGGCCTCTACCCGGCGGTTCATCCAGGGAGGAAAGTTCATTTGTGATTCTTGAATATCCGGACTAATATCACCACAAACGATCCTCGTCAGATTGATTACTTCACCGCAATTTCACAATATTACTGGAAGAAGGGCTGAAGAAACCTCGGGCAATCCGCACAGTTTGTCTGGCGTAGGCTACTGCTGAGCAATGTCGCGTAGGTTTGTATCTTCTGTAACTTAAGAAACGTGCAATTCCCATTCGGGGTGGATTTTGGTGAAAGATTCACTTACTGATCCACCGAAAAATTGAACTCACTCATTCTGGATAGCGCCCTCAAGCCTCAAGGCAACGCAGAGTCTGAGTCAGTGCAAAACTCAAGTCAAAGCAATATTGCCCCGAAAGTTAGACGGTTTTATTCCTGAGTCAAAAATATATGTACTTAACAATCGTACTTTTGCCAGTAAGCCTCGGTCACTATCCAGTCAAATGGGAGTCAGAACCAAGACGAAATTCTGTAAAAAAGGAGCAGCCGACCAAAAAGTATACATAGGAAATATCTGTCATTTGGTAAAATGAGGTAGAATAAATCCTGCAGCATTAATCAGTCGCAGCAAACAACCTGGTGAGCGTAGCAGCCGAAAAATGGCGTAAAAGAACTGAAAATTGACGATCTGTGAACAAGAGCAAGTAAAAGATAAAGGAAAGCAATAAAAAATTGCCCTCAGCCAGCGCGACTCATTACCAGACCGGAGTTCCGCAAATGTTTCTCTCCAGGGAAGCACGGCCTTGAAAGAAAACGTAAATGCCTCAGTATCAGATAGGAGAAAGACCAGAGGTGGTGAGGTAGGAAAAAGCAGTGCGAAATGGTTCGGGAAATAAATTTCAAAAGTTGGCAGTTGAGGACTTTTCAGCGATTCAGGATCCTACGCCTTCTCCTATCCCACTGTCTAACCAATGGAGCAGGAGTAGGTTCCCGCACATCCTTGTTAAATTTTTGGAACGGTGTGATGGGGGGGGGAGAGGTAATTTAAGGGCTTCCTTAATCACTGAACGAGACAAGAACAGCTCTGGAGGAGGCGCACGCATTATCTATGTGGGCTTGATTCTTGGTAGATGACGAGAACACAACTACAGAGTCTGGCCCACATCACTGCCCCGGAAGTTTCTTTTCTGTGGATATGTAGCCGTTGCCATCTTTGTTCATACTTTTACCACGTTTATTGTTTAACTGAACGCTGGCTGCCAAGCGCGGTGGCCATTTGACCGTTGCTCTTGCGCAAGCTCTCACGCAAACTCCTAAATATACGCTAACCACTTTCTCTTCCAATCGCCTTCTCGTTCTCACGGGGCGTGGAGAATACCGTTCTGGTTAACATATTCATGCAGTGCCGAGCATTAGAGTAACGTGCAGGTGGTCTACGCAGTGCAAAGGACCGAAGCACACGTTTACTCAGGAAACCGCGAAGTAAGGTCTGACCGACCTTACAGATAGGATACACTGCGTCCAACGCCCCTCCCCTGGCCAGTGAGCACGCGCATTTGAGCTTATTAGTTGATGAGGCCCGTTTATCAAACCACCGTGCCGATTTATCCAGATCCTTTTGAGGAACGTCTGTTCAAATCGGACTCCATTGGAAGTTTGAGATTTGTGTCAAATCCACGAACCACTCGAGGTGGCGGGAAGACTGACCTCAAGTTGTTGATGCAAGCCGGAAATAATCGCTGTTCAAAGGGAAATCCCTAAAAGATCTCATTTGTCGCAGTGTAACAGTTTGATTTCAACTGGGCTGCTTTGACTGAAAACGTGGTTTTCTTAGAGAATCTCCAATACCACAGAGTACTTCACCCCAGAGAACAAACATCGTCAGTGTTCCCAACAGTAAGTCGCGAACTACCTAACCAGTCTCATCACTGCAATCAACGAAGGATGCATCCATGTTGTAGCCACCCTCCTTAGCCTCCAAACATCGTTCTCTCACCAGTAGCACGCCTCAGATACACGACCGTTTTGGACGAATGCCGAGCTGGTAAGGACACAGATACACGAGTGACCCAAGTTGTTCCTAGGTAAAACAAACTTTGGTCGTTCCACAATCGTTCCAGAAAATGGTGAAGCTCGCCAGACGATAGCTGATGAAAAAGTTCCGCAAACCCTTTTTTCAAGACGGAAGATACTCGCATGCCTCCGGTAGTTTAGCAAGCTTCCGCACCTTGTGATAGAATAAAAGATCAGCCAAGGATGATGGGTATTAGCTGGTCAGTGTGCACAATGCGGCACCTGGTGCAGGTTTAGCCTCCTCAATTCTTCGTTAACCTCATCTAGATGAAGGGGCTGCTGGTAATATCTATTTGTGGCAACGACGATGATGGAGATGACTCCATACATACACGTGCACAGGTGGGCAGAGACGCACAATGATCTCTACTTTCGGTACGTCCTTCCAGGGAAGTTTTTTTATTCAGCTGAGGGTGATGAAGCCGTGTTCGCTGGGGCTCTACTTTTTGAATGCGCGAAAGGCCGTTTAGGTGTGTTAACGAAGTCCCCAGCAAGCATATTTTGAAAAAATTCCTCCTTTTTTTGACTAACCCAAGCTTTGGATGGATTCGCATCGCGCGCCCGTCTTCAAATTTTCTATAACACTTTTACGCACGGTTCATAGTGTGAGGAGCCCTTTGTGGCTCACGATCAAGGCGCACAGGACATCCGATAAGCCGTCACAAACAAGTGGGAGTCCCTCACCTAGACACCAGTTCAGTGGTCCCTTCCGGTATGGTGGACCAGGATTGTACGCTGGCCGGAGTCGCGACAGTCCACAACACTGACTGCGCTGACGTTTGTCTTTGTTTTCTGTCTATTTGACATATGGTAGGCCCCGTATGCTGTTCAGCGGAACGACGTACACCACGTCTCCGGTGGAACGAAAGGACGGAATGCTGTCCGGAACAGACTGCTAGAGAATATCAGGCTTTCATAATGTCTCACTGCCTCGGAGTTCTTACAAGTTCCAAGATAGATGACTGTAGGCCCTGAGGCCTCGTCAGCTCTCGCACGAGATGATATAAGGTCAAATCTTCTGGAAAGATGTAGGAGGTGTTTGTCGTCGAATCTGCAGACGGACAGTAGCAGCAACCGAAACAGTCTTTGCGTGGTGCTTTGAGGTCATCAAGGGTGAGGCCACACTCTTCGTGACGACACTGCAGCAGCTCGGCGAAGATAACTGTGGAGTCTATTCTGGTCACCTGCACACTATTCCCAAGGTCACACAAAACATAGGTCTCCAATGAACTGTACATAAAAGGTTTCACGGAACCCTCGAGGTTCAACAACACCGAGGAGCTTTTGTAACCTTCTTTCTAGCAAAGCGTAGCCAATTGCAAATTCCAAGTTCAAATCAAGATTCATCCTCAGTTTCTGTGAAGCTGGAATATGGAGAAAATAATTTTCTAAGTATATACAAGTATCAAGTATGCGATTACAAAAACTCGAAGTGAGAGGCAAGCCAACGACGTGAGAACGCGAGCACTTGAGTCCTACAGGTCCAAACTGGTTATGATATCACCGCACGCGAGACGCGAATGAGCAACCATTGGAGTATAAATATATGTTTGATAAAAACACGAAGGAAGGACAAGGTAGTTTACTTGCGCGGATCCAAATAGTTACGGTTTTCTCGGAGGATTTTTCACATTTGGTTGTTAAACCAGCCTCCATAACCACACCGACCTTAGTAAAGTTTGATGACTGGATTTAGGTACCGATTTTTCCTACCTAGTTAGGTCTTGATTTCAGTGCACTGACCTGCCACTAATGAAGTCTAAAACCTGCTCATATGCACGTGGACACAATTGCAAGCATTTCTATCGATAGGCCAAATAGCTGTTCCTTCGGAACAGCAAGAAATTTCCCTATGGTCGACCACTATTCGCCAGCATAATTCATTGGAGTCGGTGTGTGTCCACGAGTGCACATGACATGCGTGTGCGGGCATTCCAAGTCTACATGGTATGTTGAACCAAAAAGATATTCGTGTGTATGCGCTTGTAAGTGAGTGAGCCTGCTTGCGTGAAAATAACCACGAACTCTCGTGGAATCGTTCCTGGGCACGTCAAACAACAACAGAAAATTCTTCCCAGCTGGAATCCAACAGAATTCAGCAACAAGCGTGCGAAACGTGTAAAGCCTGTGCCAGTCAACCAATGTGAATTTACGCGTAAAACTCGGAGAATAATGTTGCTTGGAATGGACGCCTCATGGTAGAGCGGCGCGTACGTACCCTGACCACGTTTCACAGGTTTTACCGGTCACAGATTTTTCGTGACAAATTAGATAGGGGGATTGGGCAGTTTGTCCGATGCGGATGTTCGCTGCTGCCGGTTCTGACATCTGTGCTTGCAAACCTATTTTTAAAACTTATAGAGCCACACTGCTAAACCCCTAAGTTAGCCGCATCGGGTGCTCATTGTTCATCTTCGAGAAGGCCATCTCCACGCATATCACGAGTGAATATTCTTTTTTCGGCCCCTCATTCCACCGTTCATGCCAGTTCATCGGGAACCACAATCATTCCTTCTGCCTCACCCGAAGGCCATGAACTAAAGAGGGTATGCTCACCAGAGACCACCACTACACCTTCAACCATAAAGGGTCTTCTGCTGATTGCCGCTTCTGTATGGGCCTGCGAGGTCGGCAGGTACTCGCGTAATTATTTTTTACGAAACATTATCCAAAAAGTTCGCTCGTGTTCATCCTGCGAAGCATCTATTGCCAAAGCTCACCTGGACTTGAAAGTCTATATTTACCGTCATTACAGGGCAAATCATCAAGGGCCAAGGCCAGGTGAAGCAGGAGAAGAGTAGTGCCACAGGTCAACTGTAAAAGATTCTCTCCACCTCCGTCAGCATGGTATTCGTCCGGTGGTTTATTTCGACCAGGGATTTATTATGTTCCAAGAATGTTTGAATAACCGTTCCCCCACCGCGCCGTGGTGACTGAGCTGAAGATTGCTGAGCGGCAATATGTTGTCCTTAGGTTCCCTAGTTAGTCACAATTTAGTAATGGTATTGGTAGCGGTGTACTTCTCGCTCTAGGTCGAGACATATAAGGAGGAATTGATGATAGAATACAGCGAAGCACAGCAGTATGATGTATTCAAGAACTTTAAAATCCATTCACACGTTTCATCAACAGTACGGTAAGAGTGGGTAGGTTGTTTGAACTAAAGTGGTAGGGTTGACTCGGCGAATGCAAGCTGGCTTTGACTTCAGGAACCGGAAGCCGTGGTGGACGGATCAAGCGTGGAACTGCTGATAAACGCGCAAACAGAGAATATCGAGCAAGCGGCACGTACAAGAATGGTGTAAACTGTGATTCGTGGAAGCTTACTCGGGTTCAGTGGATGAAGGAAGTGGACCAGAGGCAAAAATACGCGTTTGTCTTGGAAGTTGACAGAGCCCACAGAAATCAGTGATCCAGAACAAAATGAGCTGAAAAGCAAAGAAAAATTGATGAACAGCGTGCGTAAACCGGGCCCCGAAAATGGTCAGTGAAGGGTCAGGTGGTCAAAAATAATCTCGAGCTTATCCCTAGAATATCCGGAAGGTCAGAAGAAAAACGGAAAATAACAAAGAGGGGTGAAGGAGGGGTGAAGGAGGGGTCGAAGGAAAATTCAGAAGATTAGAAAAAATGCATAGACCTCTGGCTGAATATTTAAAGGGTCATCATGGAAAACCATAACACATTTTCTCCATGGAACAACTAGTTAGGGCGGGGAGCAAGACTAACATGGGGTTGTTAACTTACAATAAATGGACCGGTAGACAGCCTAAAACGATTTTGCAAAGTAGCTTTTACATAATAAATATTGTGGTCCATTTTTAGGTCGATGATTCTCGGTACGCTACAGGAAGAAAAACTTTTCGCGTGAAAGTGAGCTTTAAAGCAAATAAAATGCAAGGATCGTAATGCGCCGAAGAAGCATCACGAAATAATAATATTGATACTAATATTATTAATAATTATCATAATACTGGTATATTTTGGATGAGCCCAAATTATGCTACTACGCATGGTCGGAAGATTCAGGTCATGGCAGAAGAGGAGTTTGCAAAATAGTAGAATTTTCGTAAGCAGATGAGTGAGAGAGTCTTTTTACATAGACCAAAGCGAGGATAATGCCCGGCAAGATTGAAGGTCTAGGCCAAATTGTTAGTTCGTCTTATGGTTTCTATTTTGGACACAACGACGGACAAATTTGAAATAGGGTGGCCAATTAGATTGTATGCACGCTAACACATACGCAAATTGGGGGAATGTATTGCTCGCGATATCTGCGGAAGATACAGCCCATGGCAATTGATGACGGCTGTAGAAACACCCACGGCATAAGATCTGTGCATGCTATCTTTGTACACTGATGCGATGACATTGCCGAGTACGTAAATAAATTTTTTGAATGATGGAGAAAACCACACCGTGCCGAATCGCATGTGTGGCGGAACAATATAAGGTTACATATATATATATATATATATATGTATATTAGGAGTCATTGATATAGGTACATAGGAATGCAAACCATTTATACGTAGGATATGTCCACGTCTTACGAGTGTATGATTTATCTACGTATGCACATATACAAATCATTTATATATATATGTATATTTATATATATATATATATGCGTTCTACATATGCGCATTATGTATGCAATATGATACAAAAGTCTTTCAGTAATGTGAATAATATGTGGGATATATACGTATATATTTCCCACATATTATACGGTTGCTGAGGTAGTTTGGTATTTTATCGCTTACCAAAAGTACACAACATGTTCATGGAGTCTGCAGTATAGAATGGAAGTGGGGTTCCTGGGACTTTCTACCAATGCATTTATATATGTATACTTATGTATATATGTCTGTATACATATGTGTACGTTTATGTACATATGCGTATGTATATGTACATATTTATATATTTATAGCTGTATAGATATGTATGTGTATGTACATATTTGTGTGTGTGTATGTGTATATATTTGTGAGTATATATGGATGTGTGTACATATATATGTGTATATAAACGTGTATTTTTATAAATATGTCGTTCGTAAATAGGAACCAGGTATCGTGATATCAATAATGTAAACTAGGAATAGAAGTGGCCCCAGCAAGCTTCCTTGAATGACCCCACTGCTAATGGGCGAGGGTTATGTGAGATGGCTGGCGATTGAAGCAAATTGACTGCGGTGGAAAAGATAAGAGGAGAACCCGTTGAGAATAGAGAATATAAGTCCAAGGACTTCAAGCTTGGTCAACTGCCGCGAGGGGAAAACATGGTCAGATGCCCTAGTTATGTCTAAGGAAATGATAATTAGGCATCGTTTACTGTCTGCGGTTGCATTAAACATGTTGGAAAAGTCTAATTGACAGGTGTTACAAGAACGAGTTCTCGGAAAACTATGTTGGCCTTCATGTACCAAGTTACTGGACAATAAATACTCGGAGAGGTGCTTATTTACTAACATCACGAACAGTCCAGAAGCTACTGGTATGTGGTATTTAAGTCGGTAATTCAAGAGGTCAAGGAGGAAACCCTTTTTGTGGCGCACGATAATGTGGATGTTCCCCACTGTGACGGGGAGAATTCCATATTTTAGACATTAGTCGAAGGTATTCGAGAAAAAAGTACAAAGGCAAGCTCGCCGAGCCGAAGCAGACCTGACGGGATTTTATCAAAACTGTGGTGGAATGAGAACTTTACTTTACAGAATATATCAGATACTTCAACCAGTGGACAAAGTGGATGCAGCAAAGGGAGCTAGTGCAGTGTTAGCAGTTCCGGACTCGGTAGTCGTAGAAGAGAAGACCAGGTTGGAAGCTGCGGTGATCGCAGTGGGATTGATGCTCTGAGTGCCACTTGGCGACAGCAGGTATGAAATACTTGTACCAGGTTGTGTGTTTCTGCTCTAGATTATACGTGACACCTAGAGAATCTTATCCGGGTGGGGGGAGGGCGAAAGCTTCCTCCTTTATGTGGAGTTTGTCAGTGGTGACTCCAATATTATTGGAGAGCCTACGAAGGAGGATGAAGACAGAAGAGTCTGTACAATGTTAGGACCATTCCGTATTTTATGTGCAACGATGTGAGGGCATCAGACCGGCTGCGAGGGTTCGATAAGTATTGGTCTGACCCAAACAGTGAAGGAGTTTAGAATATAACAGATTTGCTGCAAGATAGGGTTCGTGAGTCAAAACGTAGTCGTCCATCTACGAATTGAATTGATTGGGCAAGTCGCTGACATTCGTAATGAGGAAACAGAGTGCCGAGCTGGTCATGTATGTTGGTACAAATGAGGGCACTGAAGTTATACGAAACTACTCTATGATCTCTTCCAGAAAAGTGGTTAAATATGTAAGTTTTCACTTTGGACAGGCCCAAGTTGAGGACCGAACCTAGTGTGTCATTCATCTTGGTCGAGGCGAGAACATGCTGAGGCCAAGGTCTTACTCGAATTCAGGAGGGGGAATTAAACAGGTAGTGCAAGAAGGTGAGCGTTTTCCAGTTAAAATCGGGTGCATTAAAGTCATCGGTTATCATTTTAGCTCCGACAGGCACTTCGAGTATGTAGTTAAACGCATTACTGATGAGAATAAAGTCAGAAGCAGCTGCACTGGGCGGTCTATACATGCAGACAATAGAGGGGCGCGTGTGAGCAAGCTGAAAGTCAACCAAAAAAGAATCGTTTACCGCATCCAGAATAGGGTGGTAGTAAGAGGTTGCGGTAAAGATGCACTCGATTTAGATTTAAAACCTACCGCCTCGGCGACACCCGCTTTAACTGAATATCTGATAGCCAACGAAAGAGATTTGGGCAGGTTTGGTGGAATCAGCTAGTCATGTCTCAGTGACGGGGACGAGATCAGGGCTGTGCAGGAGCACGTGGCTTTGTAGTGGGCCACATGTCATAATAAAGGATCGGCAATTCGTGGGAAGTGGAGAACGTTTAGCGGATTTGTTCTTAGTTAAGGAGGGACGGCAGTGCGACATCTGACCTGGAGAGCCCATGGTGGATCTATGTTTTGTCCTGACTGGGGCGTTTTTTGGTCACAGTAATCCTAATAAACTAGTGTGCAGTTGGGCAGGAAGGCTGAGGAGGATAAATTGCGTTCACGGGATGGATTGAAATGGGTTCAAAAACACACTGAGAGTTAGGTGGGGTAGAAACAGAGGGAAGGACCCAGGCGACCCTGACCGTTGCGGGAAGTGAGGTAAACATTTAATAAGTGGTGAAGGCGGCGGATGGAACGAGAAAGGGCGGTGGCGCAAGTGTTAAGGTGGGCTGGAATTGTGGTTTTGTGGACAATTATTGGATAGCAGGTTGGGTGCACCTAGTATGAAAAAGGCATGGGATGTAAGGGATTCGATAAAGAAGAATTGGGTGATCTAATGGGTGTCCGGTAGGGGATCGGTTGGATCTGAAAAGGTATAGATAGTAGGGTGTTTTGACAGCTTGATTGGACTGACGAAGCTGAGAGCAGAGGTATGAAGTGGTTAGGGCACGCGGTGCATGCGATTCCCAGTAGACAGGAGTGCAAGTGACGGGGTGTAAGATTGGTTAGACCTTACATGCTGTTTCCTTATTACGTACGTTCGCTAGGGCTTCCCAACACGCTTGGACCACCTGTTTGTTACAGTGGTACTCTGCGATATACCATCACGATCACCACGACATTGTTTCCCACCACCCATGAGAAGGAGAACACTATAGGTAGGGAGGGAGTGGTTAGTGTTTTGGAGAAGCGCGCTTGTAGCGTGCACGGGCAACGTTCAAGTGGTCACCGCGCTTGGTGGCGAGAGTTCACATAAACACTGATGTGTTTTAAACAAATAATCGTGGGGTTAAGTGCCACTAAAGAGGTATTGGGGTAATACCACTGGGCGATCGTCGAGGTAAGCATAGTGCCAGGGATAGATTTTACTTGAGATCGGGTGGTCTGTAGATGCTATACTGAAAAACTCACTAGTCTTCTTCCTGGCATGCTGACTATTAAACTTCAGTAGTTGAGATGCATGCGGGTTAAGTTAAAAAGGCTCGGGAGAGTGAAGGGCATGAGTACCTGGAAGCGGTGAGCCAGTAATCACTGACTTCTTCGTAGACATTGGTCTCATTGCGGGCCGGGGTTTTCAATGAGGGTGCAACAATGGTTGCAGGGGCTCAACACCACTTGGCTCAGGTCATCCGTCGAGGTGGTTAGCTTTGGACGGCGGGTGTATTGGAGGAAGCATTATTCTGCGACATCGACAGTTGGTGCTTGTGTCACTGGAGGCTGCTATTTGGGCGCTGCAGTTGGTGTATCGAGACGCGGTAGGCTACGAGACCGGGGCAAGGAGGTGTAAAAGAGAGTTTTTGTCCGACGGGTTTGTCTTGGCAGGCTTGTCTTCCGTGAAGAAACTAGGTTGCTTGCCATCTTCAAAAGCTTGAAGGCTGGAATATTTGGTGGTGTTGAGTCGAGGTCAAGTTACAGTTGCGGTTGGTTGTTCAACACTGTTACAAGATTGCTGGTTTGAACGACAGGTGTTCTAGGATTGACCCTGGTGGGGTCGAAGCCAACATTTTTAGGGACCTGCAACCTATTCAGAAACTCTCGTTAAAGGGGCTTTTTGTCGGATGTTATATGGATGTTCTTGTACAACGAAGCATCTGTCATAGTTTGCTGCTTTTTGAAAAATACTGTAGCTGTCGGTTCGTCGGTGAACTGGAAAAGCAGCCGACGGTAGAAACGCTGCTCTATTTTGATCAGGCGAGTGCTACGAAATGTTTTCATTTCCAAGCCACCAGATTTCAGTAAGGTATGGCTTATCTCTTGCAGAGGGATCATGTCGGGTACGTTAAACACGATGGTGTTCTTGGAGCGTTTAAGCCGCT
The DNA here is from genome assembly GCA_948099385.1 of Fasciola hepatica. NCBI lineage: Eukaryota > Metazoa > Platyhelminthes > Trematoda > Plagiorchiida > Fasciolidae > Fasciola > Fasciola hepatica. The sequence continues at coordinate 124,010 of CANUEZ040000195.1, forward strand.
TTGTTACTTCAGAAGAGATACTATCTATGAAGGTGCCAGAGGCAGTTAGGTCACTATCACTGCTGATCAACAAAGGCTGAGAAATGTATAAGAGTGCTGATAACTTTTCGATGCTATAATCCATAACTTTCATTCCTAGATAGCACAAATCCCAAAGCTGTTGGGCACTGCCCAACAGGGACCTAAGTTGACGCATATTACCAAAATTTTTCATGATGATAAGCCCACCTTTTCATGAAACATGAAAAGTAATAGGTATATACGTTTTTGCTAAATCTTGAGGTGTGATTCCGTCGTAATTTAGTGGTTGAAGTCGAAAAGGTCGCCAATACTGTACCGGTGTTTTAAGCGACTGAGCAAAGTTGGAGTTATTGGCATGTTATGGATTCTTCTCAATGAATATCTCTACATAGGGACCATGAGTAGAATATTTTACTCATTTTGAAGGCACAAATTAGAGCTGTCTATAACTTTACTAAATTACCACCAAATGAGTCCCATAAATTAGCTGAGCAATGGAAACATCCTTCGTCAACAAGTCGCACTCTGGACCCACTAAACATCCCTATCCTAGACCCTCGACGACTTCCTTTTCGAGTACGCCACGACCGAGCACCCGGCTCGCCGCACAGCACGCGGCAGCCGACTGACGGAACTGCGACTCACAAACGTTTATATATGACTGATGGGCTAATCAAAACTCACCAAAACAATTTAAATAGCAGGACTAAACAAAAACAGAGGAAAGAAGTAAAACCGGTCGGCATTTTACAATGAAAGAGATCTATCAATTCCTATGGAAGTGGCATTATACCGTGACATTCGTCTTTTCATCATTCATGTCCCAACAGCTGAGTGATGCTTTACACCAGCACCTCTTCAGCAGTTGGACAGTACCATAGTTTATTTGTTTTAGAAATAAAGATAATTTATATGGCACTGCCGGTGAAAGTGTAACTCATTATAAAGGCTGTAAGAAATAGTAAAGCAATATATTGCTTCAATATTCGCCGCATTTATTATAAGTTGTGTATTCTTGGAGTTGTCTGTTAATGTGAAGCATTTTACCGTTCTGTGGATTTCATCTCAAGGATATACTTAGTCGTGCCAAAACGGAGCAAGTATCAAAGTTATCGGCACATAAAGAAGCTGCTCAGTGCCAAACGGCGCCCTTTTTTAACTAGGCTACGCTGTGGGGGCAAATAATTCCGTGTCCAAAAGCAAAGACTCAGGTAGTGCTTTCAGCGCTTCAGTGTTATTTGGAATTTTTCACAAACTCATTACGTTCAACCAGTTTGTACTGTTTTTCAGTAAACGACTTGGAGTCCGCTACCTTGCACGCACCCTTTCACACTTGCATGTAAACGCTAGCTCCTATCTGTCAACTTGTTACACGCACGTATGTATGTTTTGCACACGTTTTTGTGACAGTTTTGTCACAATCATGTCAGTGCGTTCTCTCATCCTTCCATTATTAACCTTTGTGAGGAGACAGATTGGCGAACAAGCTCGTTTTCAGTGATTCATACCCAAGCCTTTACGCCAAAATATATCACAACATGTTGGGGGATGGGACCAACTTAACAAATAAGAGGTCATAGAGATAACTGTTGACGTAAAGACAACATGTTGTTTCTATGTTGCATCTCTCATACACTGTTTGCCGTCGGCCGCCCTTTTCTCCGGGTAGTATGTATATTGTGCTTCACGTCGTTGCTCCTGGTGACTGGGAACCCAGGAGAACCTGATTCTTCACTTTCTTATGCGCTTCCTTTGAGGTGCACCTGGTTGTATAGTTTTTGGCAGAAAACCCTGAAACCTTGGCTCACAGTTATTAGGGAGCCAGCTGCAACCGTGTAGGGTGGCCTCGGGCTACAAGTTTTGCACAGTACAGCCAAATGCTACTGTCTGACGCACCACCATCAGACTCCGTTCAGGTGCACGCCTTTGTGGAGTTGTTTCACACGGGTGGATCGTTATACACGTGGCATTGTCTCGAATTATTTTGGACAAGCTCTCTTTTCCGAGAGTTGATTACTAAAAGACACATACACCTTTAGAACAGATGATATCTTGCTACAAAAGCATTTTGGCCAACGATATCCAGTTCGCAGGAGATACCAACATTTGTCAGCCAACCTTATGTCAGGGCACCGATGCAAACAACGTCAGACGACTGTTTTCAGGAAGAACTCAATGCACTGTCGCGTGTGCCGCAAAGGTTTTTCGAATTGCCTTACAGTCCGCCGCCGGTGCTACAAAGGGTCATAAAAGCTCCGTTGTAAGGTGATTTTGTTACCAATAAGCCTTTCCAACCAGTACATCGAATACGGCGCCTTGAGCGAAGTCATCGCTCTTCCTTATCAGAGAGGTCTACCTGACCGGCCATGACCAGGGTCCGATAGAAACTCCGTTGAAAGTGATCACCTTTAAATCCAAGGGCTAACCTTTATCTAGATGGCAAAAAGGCGACGTCTGAAGGTGAAGATGTCATGCACCAAATGTGAAAAACAATTAGTGTGCTGACCCGTAAAAGGTTTTCGTAAATTTTTAATACCCAAATAGAGACCGTGCACCATTTAGAGAACCGTTTGCGCAAAGTGGAACTGTCGTTAGACCCTCTTATTGTAGAATTGATTGCCACTTGTGCATCAGCCTTTCCATCAAAGACGGGGCCAGCAGAGGTTTCGAGGGACTTTGGCACCCTAAACGAACCTCTCACGTCACCCAAAGCAGAAGCTATCTAGGTAACCTTTCACATTTGTAACTAAAACTTCCAGGTTGCCTCGCTCAAACTGTTCACCCGCACGGACTTGTGTGAAACGGCGTGGAGCATGAGGACAACATTCCTAGTTGAAGTGGTTGCTATGACATGCTGTTGGCTTGAAAGCCCCCAAAGGAAGCCGGTTAATGACCATAAATTGATGACGGTGGTAATGGGCAAGTCAATACAATAATCTTACCACGAAACAACAGAAGCTGTAAGTGGAACGGAATGGTTCACAGATGAACAAAGTTCCGTCATAGAAAAACACATGAGGTGCAGGTTTATCAACCTTCAGGGTCGACGCGAAGGAAGACGGTTAAGCCAGTAAGTAACTATTTTTATATTCACTCACGTTTTATTCGTAACCACCTCTTCATTTTAGAGTTAGGACGCAAAACGTTGTTCATTGATATGCGTACTTAGCCACGAAGCGGCCATACGATTTTCCCAATATAAACAAAGGCTTCTTTTCATATTGTTGAAAAACATCATATGCATGAACTTTTGTGCAATATGTACGTCTCGTATCTTTCAGTTATATATTTCATTGAGGGGTATAAAAGGCGTAAAATACGCAAATGCCGATGTTTTTATTTCGTAAAAAGGGGTATGCAGGTCTGAAAACACCATTTTTACCACGGAGACGGTAGGTATATTCATATATATGTATGCATATACAACTATATGTATACATGTGTGTGTACATAACTGACACCAAGGAGATCTTCCATCAAGTTGCGAAGTCAGAAGCAAAATGGCATGGATAATTTATTTGACGTTTCTCGGTCAATTATTATATCACTCTTCATAGGCTCATTTTACAGATCTTGTGAACACCAAGAAAAAACAGCTCGATTCGTTGGGATACAACAATGAACAACAATTAATGGCTGAATTTTATTTAAACTTCTACCGCATTTTGTTCAAAACGTCTTCCTTCCTTTTGCACAAATAATTATTTTCCTTATATATATATATATATATATATATATATATATATATATATATATATATATATATGAGTTACGATCGTTGTTCCGGTACTGCAACGTAATACGAACTGAACCATTTAGAGGGGAGCTGTGGAGTCCGCGAGTAGTGACGCTTGGCGTCAGGAGTCTACCATGCAGTGCCGTGAAACTACGGTGGTAGCTTATCACCCGCGTAACAGGATTTGTGATCATGGTGGCCAGCTATATTAGAAGCTTTATATAGCATGGGCGAGCGGGAATATTGATGTAAGCCGTGATCGTCCGGCGTGGATCGTTTCCCAGTCCGGTCAATCCCTTCGTTAGATCCGTGCGGTAATCCAAGAGTATTTTCTAATGAACCGATGGCTGCCCAAGTAACCAGGGTGATCTGAAGGAGATCGGGAATATGGCATTCTAGAGGACGCTCTGGCTGAGGGTTTTGGTTGAAGCTTCAGTGGACGCCAAACAATTAAGAATTTACTGACTAGGGTCCAATGGATAGAACTATGGAGGATTGACGGTCGGATACAATGTGGTGGTTTGGTAAGGTGGGCGGATGACGACGAGATTTCGGGGATCTATTATAAGGTTCAGGCTAGAAAATAGTCATGGCTACTGAATAGGGTTTGAATTGGCCATAGTGGCAGTAGGAAAGCAGTGGGGCACTTTTGTTGAAAAAATTTGGGAAGGGTGGGAACAGAAAAGAAAATTCTAGGGAGGATAGATAAGCATCTTTTAGTTAGAATGAAGGGAAAAATCGGAATGAATAGCCGCAGCGTAGCCAGTGTTGGATACGCTATGGGTATTCTTTGATATTGGGTGCTACGAGGGGTAAAACGGAGTATGAATCAAAGCAGTCACAATGGTAATAGGATACCGGTATGGATGAGTTATTTTTTTACTAAGGAGTGGATGTTCTAGTAGAATCTTGAAAATTCAACATAGCAGGGTAGCATTCAGTGTCCCTTGAGGAGTATTACTACCGGCGTCTATAGTCGACACGGAGCCCAATTATCGATCGACATCTCAGTAGAAATTTCCCTCACTGCAGTGACCAAAATAGTTGAAGTGAAAGAATTCGATAAGATAGAGCACCAGGGAAGGTTGATAGCGGGAGAGTGTTTGAAATTTTCTTTGTCAATTTCTCTCTCAGTAACTAGGTGTCGATCAGTAGGCCATGTTGCGAAGGGTTGATCAGAATTCCTTCGTAAAGGAATATGTGGGCAATTGCACGGTGGGGCCACCTTGCCGGTCATGAGGTGCCTATGAGGGACATGGTGGGAGATGAATAACTGGACACGCTGTCAACCCACTTTTGGGCTGGCGGGAGCGCCAGCGGCAAACAGATGGTAGGAAGAGCAGCGAAGTTTCCCCCTCAGCAGGGTCGGGTCCATACTGGCATCTGAAAGTGCCCATTTACTTTAAAGCCCGGTATGGAGTAAGATAGACACTCATTTGGATCATTCTTCCTTTTTCAACTGTTATTGCTACTCTTCTTTATGGAAGTGGTTGTGCCCATACAAGAGGTCCCCATCGGTTTGTAGTGACCTCGGTCGTTCTGAGAAAATGACTGTTTTCTAGAAACCATTTTGAATTTATTTTCTCTACGATCTTTTCCGACGTTTGACATCGACCCCATAGCGTTGTCCGGTTGCGTAAGTTTTACTGGACCGACTTTTCCGAGGTTTCCGTCGACCTTTTGGTCGTTCGCCGATTGTACGCACTCGCGGTTCGCTTTCTGCACAGCCGTCGCGTTCCGCTTTCCGTTCGGTGTATCTCTCATATCGGTACCGTTTCGGTGTCACGACACATAGAATACACCTTGGGTCAATGAACCCACTTGCGTCCTATCTATTCGTCCGATGGAGGGGATAACGTTGGTATTTCGCTGCTAGACCCAATAGGAGACACGTACGTTAACCAGCCGCTCTCGAACGTCTTCTATATTGGTGAGCCCGAAGCCTCCAGAACCCCCCTGGATTATTCGCCCGCCCGGTGAGTCTGCGAATTTTCGCCTTTTGTCGTCCTCTTTATTGCACGATATATATTTTTTACGATATCTCATCTCAACGTGACCATGTCAGAGAAAAAGATGCAGCTCGACACAGACCACCTTGTCTGCGGTTACTTTTAAGCCCGTGGCGTTTATCCAACATGATCCCTAGGTTTGGTTTACAGCTTCAGAGCTGCAACTTGAGGCACTTAGGATTATTGGCCATCGCCAACTATTTTCCTATGCCTTAGATGCAGTCCCGAGCGAGTCCACCCCTAGATTTATTACTACTGAAGCACGCTTAGTTCGCCGTAGAAAACCAGCGCTTCCGTTATGTTCTGGATTCCGATTCATTATGCATTAGCACGGTTTGGAAGCAGATGTAGTTATAAAGTGTTTGCAGTGATGCGAATAGCGTGAAAGTTTTATCGGGAATGTACGCAGGGTTTCGATAGACGGAGCAATGAGGTAGGGAAGCTTGAGCCAACTCTTCGTATTGCCGAAAGAAAAATACGATTGGCGACCATGCCAGTGGGACTAGTTATAGAAATGACAAATTTTATGAAACAGTATTGGATTTCGAGCAAACGCAAAAATACGTGTACACTAGCGGTCCAAGCCGGAGTAATTCGCACCTAGCTCTGTATTTAAGGTTGGAGAAGGAGCCAAGTAGGTTTCTGGTAAAGGAGATTTGCACCTTCTCCATATTTGCCCGGTCAGCCCTTCTTATCTAGGCAAACAACGGGGAGTAGTATTCCAAAAGCCACCTAAGGCGATTCTCGAGTATCGGGAGTTTATTCACGAGGATAAACGCCATGGCTCTTCTTCCATGGCAAAATTGGTTCAACGCGTGTTCGTGGAATTTGAGGGAACAAGAGTGGTGGGAGCCCAAGTCTCCTGCCGCTTAATTGGTGAGAATTGGCAGAGAGTTTATGGTAAAAGAGCCTAGTGAAACGTGACATTTGTATTACACAAGAGTGCTCTTGGCGGCCGAAAACTTCATTGGCCACTGGGTGTGAAGAACAAATACTGAGGATCCCTCCAAAGGTTCTACGTGCCTTGTGAATTTGACTAGATTTCTTCTTACTTTGAAAAGTTCTTCCACACACCATACTTTTGCAAGTTTGTTTATTCCTGTGAGGAAATCGAATTGGGCCCTGAACCTTTTCTGACTGTCTTGCTTGGGCCACTTTAGGGCGTAATTATTCTGCCAAAGTGTTATGAGGTGCCGATGTTTCTCTTATGTTGCTTAGACTTGCCCACAGCGGGCTTTTTAATTGTTTGAACTAGTCTGCTTCCATTTGACTTATCTGCTGCCGCAGCAAGGACGAATAATTTGGTAGTATAATAATAATTGTGTGATATTTTTGGATGCCTTTAGTGGTTTTTAAGTGCAAAACGTGCACCCTAATTTATGTTGACGTTTGTTTGAGCTTATAAAATATATAAAAACTTGCATAATGTATGTGGATACGATTTCTATTGGAGGCAATGCTTATTCCTGACCTATCACAGAGACCGTTCAACGTTTGCAGCTGGTCTGAATAATATAACCTATCACCCTGGTCTATATCGGGCTGCCATTTGCGAGGTCAGAAAGTCACAGACAAAGAAGGACGAACAACTTTCACGTCTTCAGATCCGGGTTGACTTTCACAAGAAAATCGGAACAAATCTGAGTCATCAGCAGCCACGTGCTCCGCTTGCCGGACCGCAGCACACCCGAAGCACTAGCGGAGTGAGGAATACACCGTGCAATCAGGCTTATAATTGATCGGTCCACCAAAAACAAGCGAGTGTTTCTTCAGTCAATCAAAACAAAATAAACGAAGAGATTAGACATGTTAAACAAACTATCCTGTAACCATGTACTAGATAAACACATAAGGACCACACGGACCAGGCTACATCAATCAAGGAGCAGTAGACTCCGGCCACAATTGTGACAACATTATTCTGTTTCAATCGGCAAAAATCCACAGTGCTCCAGCTAAAGCACATTACTTGCGCCGTTCCCTTGAGCCACGGGGCTTTGAAGCCTTTGGGTTCAACTGCTGAGTCTAACTGCCAGCATACTTGCAGTCTGTATATATTTGTACCCCTTGTGACGTTCAATTTAGCACTGTAGAAACTGCTAATTATTGTTGCTCTGGTTTTCGGGATTCTTTTGAATAGGCTGCGCCTTGCCCAAGTTGCCAGAATCGATTCACACTGGGTACACCATTCGCCAGTGAACTTCATCCCTGACAGAATATTGCTAAGCTCTCTGGGCGGCGCAGCCGCCTCAAAAAAATGGACGAGCCTCATTTCGTCAGCCAAAAGAGATGCCACGCCACGACGCATTGCTCGGAAGACATCATTTACGTACATGAGAATAACAGGGGGCCTACAAAGATACCCTGTACGAACCCGCCAGTGATTGGTTTGGGCTGAGAAGATGATCCATTGAAGACGACCTTTTGGGAACGCTCGGGGAACTTAATTATTAGCCGAGAGAGAAGGGGGTTGGCTACCACGTAGGACTCAGTTTTTGATGATAAGCAAGCGTGAGGTATGCTGTCGGATGCTTTAGTCATATTAAGAAAGATGACAACAACTGACCTGTTGTTGTCGACGTCGGAAGTAACTAAACTGAGGTGGTCAATCTGACACCTGAGGCACAAACGGGAATCAGGGAATCCATGTTGGACTGGGTGGACGGAGTTTCGAGAGACCAGGCAATTTGCAAACTGATCCTTCCTAATCCTCTCCACGGGCCTGAAGAAAGTTGGGGTGTGGTTTATGCAGCGATAATTCTCTGGATCATGCAACGGACCATTCTTGTGGTGTGGAAGTTTATGGGGTGCTCTCTACCGAACAGGGACGATTCCGGGTTACGCAGACAGCGCGAATATATTCAACAATGAGGGTTCTCAGTCAGATACCCCAAACCGAAATAGGACTAGTGGAAGTTCATTAGGCCCTCGGTGATTGGAAGGCTTGGTGTTGGCCGAGGATTTCCTGGTTTCATCTTTGGTAAATTCTTAGGTTGATGTCGCGCCTTTAGTGAGCATTGGATAGCATTGTGACAAAGGGTCGATGTCCGTAATAGGGGCTGAGGTGAAATGGCGGTGGAACTGTGAGCTGCCGCATGGTATGAATTTTCGAAGGGCCCTTTTTGTCGTTATTTATTTGCACCGGTATGAAGTGGCAATGATAGTGTCTCAAAAGCTACGTACTGCGGTATATACTGAAGTAAGCTTTGTCTTCGGAGCTCTTAAGCCGACTGGTCCACTTTTGTCAAAGTGCAGCCGCTTTGGCAGTGCTTTATTTGTTGTGCACTTGGTAACTGTGTTTATTCACCTGGTTATCACAATCACCTAGTTTATGTGTAACGCTGTCAACGTGTTTCCCTGTTTCTCATGATTTTGGCCTCTCTGATAGCAAAGCGATCGTCTTGAACAAAAATTCCTGCTGGTTTAGTAGTTGCAAAGAGTATGTCGAGACAGGTATACAGCATGATAAGGGCCGTGGGTAGTACCACCAGCGCCGCTGTGCCCCGAAAAAGAAAATCTGTAAGCTGCTTAAGGAACAAAAACCTTTGAAGTGGATAGGCTAGCTGTACTGCTCTGGAGGAGGAAAGCAGTCGCATGCAGCGGGGATCACTAGGTGAAAAAACTGGGCCACTGCTGGGAGCTTGTTAAAAGAGGTACCGAAATGCTCGGCCCCAGCAAGGAGAAAATTGCCTGGGAGGAAATAACAGTAGGCAAAAATGGACCAGCTGGGCAGTAACAAGCCACAAAACAGACTCGAGGAGTCGGCAGAATTGAAGGGGCTTGAACTGAGGACAGAAAGGCTCAGGTACGAACTCAAAATAAGAGAGGGATCACAGGGGGGTTTCTGAGGAGAGCAAGCGCCCCTTCTTGCACAGTTGCTTATAATGCGCGATCAAAGACCCTTGGACCAAGGGGAAAGCCGGAGGCGGGCGCACTGTTATAACCTTGAGAATGGCAGGGCCGCCCATCGGCCTACATCACGAAAAGTGCATTAAAACGGAGCCTTGGAGGGTGAAGGACGCGCTAAAGCCGGGGCCCATGTTTATCGCTTTTGCCAGCACTAAAGAGATAGTCTTACTGCTTACCGGGTACCAGGGGCTTGGCAGGCAACAGGATAGTACACGAGAATTACACCGGACAATCCCTTAAGTTAAAAGGCGGTACCAGTACATAATCCTCTGTACCGATTACAACCGGAACTCAAGCAGCCTGTTCTGTTGACAGCAAAAGCTGACGACGCACCTGCCAACGTATCTACACCAAGCGTCGTAATCGCTACGATGGCTGGACAGCCAGTGTTTGGGGTAACAGCGGAGAAAATCTGGGTCGATGGTACAGCAGGTAAAATTTATACACGGAGGGTATACCGCGGGTGGACGCTCAACGACGGTGTACCATCAAGAGGGTGTGCGTGGCCAAAATGGAAAAGGAAGTGGCTGCGACGTCAATCCAGTTCAGGCGGAGTGTCAGTTATAACGATGGAAGCTGGACAACGGTCGTTGCACGAACAACCACGGTGTTAAACAGGGCTAGGCATCTGACGTCCTCCGGGAGCAACAGAAGACCAAGTGATGAGACAAAGGGAGTTTCAGGTGTTTCCCTTGACGGCAATAAAATTACTATGCATCGCGTGGTCCTTACCGCTCAAGAAAATAGGGGCCGAGTAAGTGTTTGTGAAGAAATGAGGCGTCCTCTGGGTAATCCAACTCTAGGGTAGAACAACCCAGAAGGGTTTAGTCAAAGCAGATGACCTGACAGATGTCCCCACGCGGCACTCGAATGCCTGCAGTTTAGGGCCAGTAGGGGGGGATTGTTGAATCAGTGATTGTAGCTATCACGGAGACCTAAGTGAAAGGATCAGAGTGCCAAGCAGCTTTGTAACTGCACGGCCCACATATAGGATAGAATATACGATAGGCTGGGTAAAGAGAGCTGAGTAGAACCAATGGGAAGTCCCGTTCACACTTGTAACACCCGACATATAAGCCACTGCGTGTTGCGTTGGCCAAGGCTGGTGGTCTGTAGGAATAGTCTCTGTTTAAAGGGCACCGCAAACAGATGGGGAAGAAGGCCCCTGAACTATTTCGGCTTCTACAGATAGTGCTGAGTAGGTCACATCTCCTTATCGTACCTAAAGACATGAGCCTCCCATAACAAACTGGGACAGTGATGTGCCCTCAGGAGGACCCGCGGAAATTTCCTCCTTATGTGGCTTCACAACCACGCCCTCACACAGCCGGTGAGAAAAACACTAAGCTTATGTAAAAACAGCTTTCATCTGCACAGGATCTGCAAGTGGCCGTGCATCAATTTAACGTCAACTCTTTGGCGAGTGAAGATCCATTTGGAAGGAGAGACCACGGAGTTCTGTGTGCGATATTTTCTGTAAGACACGAGAAACCAGATTCTGGGTTCATTGGGAGCTAAGTTGGAGTAGCTGCAGATTCACTGAAGGTAAGGGCAAGAGGCGTATGTTGGTGCCCGGGGGTACCGGCGAAATCTGTGGGGAAAAGGTGGTGGGCAATGAAAACGGGACTAACAGGCTTGGCAAGAGAATGAACTCCATCAACACGGCGTGGAAATAGGAACCTGCTGCCTTTGTAGGAGTCAAAGATTGCGAGTGTCTCAACTGTTCGTAAGAGGCAGTGGGCTCGTTTCAAGCTTCACGGCACAAACCACGCTTGGGCTACTTACATGGCAGTCAGAAACAAGGCCCAAACATTGAAGCTAATAGCTAAGTACGAGAATAAACCCGCCATGAATGTGAAGACATCCTAAGGAGTTTTCCGTTTACGTGCACTCCAAGAAAACGACACGCGAGAGCTTTGATGCCTTGGAAATGCCCGAATGAAGCATCGCTGTCAGTGCTACAGACAGAGCGTAAATCTCAAAAGCTTGACTTATGAGCGCTTGTTGTTAAGACCACATGTTCAGTGAGGCTGGAGTAAACCAATGTTTTTGAAGCCTACTTCGAGTGAGGACCAGGTGCTCCACGAACTTAAGTCTTTGTGCAGGTACAGGGCAGTCTAGCCAGGTATTATTATTCCGGCAGTTTTTCACCTTCTTTCCGATATATAATCAGGGGCTATCGCCCGGCTTTACAAAGCCTCGCTAAGGAGGCAGGTGATGTGCCCGATGACTCTCGTCAGGCCGTCGTCGTAGCAATAGATAGGACAGGATCCAGGCGGATGGCGGAGAACTATACATCGGTTAGCTCCACGCCAGTCTTTTTTGAATGCCTGGGACGTATAATCAGAAAGCAGTTGCGCCAGCACCTGGTTAGTAATGACCTACTGACACCTGCTGTTCATTGGATGGTTGAAAAAGATCGTGTCTGATAAATATGTTGATGTTCTTGGACTAGATCATAAGACAAATGGATGCAGGCACAGCAGTAGAGGTTTGTTATTAGGATTTCAGTAAAGCTTTAGACTCTACGAGTCACCGCCTGCGGAGCCAAGAATTGTAGAGTATTAAGATAATCAGGAAAGCAAGCCACTGAACAGCCCAATTGTTCGAGAATAGCTGTTTCTGTGCTAAGGTGGGTGGTTACCTATCGAGGTCGGATATGGCTACCCGTAAGCCACAGGGTCCAGTACTGGGACCTCCACTCTTCCTCTTGTACATAAATAACCAAGCGGAAGAATTCAGCAACCCTTGTTTCCTCTCAGTAGCCTATTTGTAGATAGCGGGGAATAACCTAGAACAGGATTTAAATGCTGCTTTAGGATAGGCAGAACGATGCGACTTACTCTCAAGCTCGTCAACTGCCAAATCTCGGCTATCGAAGAAAGTGAAAGCAGCAGTATTCCGTTTAAAAGAGTGTCGGAGGTGGAAGACCTACGTATGGTGGTCACACAGGACTTTAAACTTTCAAGGCTGCCAGAGCTGCAAATACGGCTAAAAGAACAATAACCAGGGTGTGCAGTACAGTCACTCGCAAACAATCAGCATTTTTACCCTTTTTTCAGGGTTTTGGTGCGACCCTTTCTGGAATACTGCGCGCGGGTATGGGCTTCTTATAATGGCTAGAATAGGGAGCGCTTGGAAGGGGTGCTGTGACCCGCAGCTAGAATGATCACCGGCTTCTAGAAGTTCCTAAGTTTTCTTTTTAGAGAATTGCGGAGACCAGGGTGGCTTCGCAGTAGCTTTCAAGGTTATAGAGGGTCGGTCGGGTATAAACATAGATGATCTGTTTGTTTCTGCCCTTGAGTGAGGCACCAGGGGAAGTGACCTTAGGCTACGAAGGGTACACTTAGGGATGGGCATACCAGCTAGGTTTTTCACGAATGGGTTTGTGCTCGTGTGGAAAAGAATAAGGATGCTGTTAGAAGTAGAAAAGTCCCATTTTTCTAGAAAGCCCTGGATCAAAGCTGGAACACAGCTTTCCCAGAACCTGCCGAGTAAATGAAAGGTGATACAAAGAGCCCCTGGTTTTTTCCAGTAAGCTTGTCTGTGAAGGTGATACTGCCTCACAAATTCTGTCCTTTAAGAGGAACATTCATCACCCAATGTTGAGGTTCGAGGAAACTTGCCGACTACGCAGCGATCTAGAAGCTCCGTTGATCCCGGTCACTTTCGTCATGAGCGAAGAGGGCTGAGCTGTGGTGAATTCAGGGTCTAAGCGCCATTGAATGAAGAACGGGATGTTGTTTTCAGTGCAGTGTACGTTGAGAGGTTTTAGCCATCGTGAAAGACTTACTTTTTGAGGCTGCCGTATTTGAGTCCTTTCTTTCTTTTGACTTTACACTCAGTTGCTGCACACTTTTCCACGCAAAGTCGGTTTATTCCTAATGTCGGAGAGAAAACTTGGTTCATCAAGAGTGAGTTCTGGAGCCTAACGATCATTTGCTGAAATCTGTCAATTTCAGTTGCGCTTTTGGCCAAAGTCGGACCGGTTGTTTGGTTTAGGCTGTTTTTGCGGAAGATAAACTCGACGTAGAAGGGGTCAGCTGCACTTTACGGATCAGATACTAGGCGAGTCAGTACCTCGGAGATGGATAGGCAACTGGGCCCAGTCTACCAATGTGTGTTTCGGTTTCGGACTCAAGTAACTTCAGGTAGGCTTCAGCCATGTGCAACAGCGAGGCGACTTGTGACCACTTTGTGGTCATTACTGGGAATGTTTTGTGTGACGGGGCCGTTCAAGTCTAGGAGACCACCAGTGAAGACTAAGCCCAGGATATTGTTATACCTTGTTCGAGTGGAAACATGCCGTGTCTGTCCTGCAGCGTAGCTGTCCAGAACGGAATCAGATAGATGAGAGGGGGTAGTCATTTATTTCAACAAATACTGGAGATGGGATAGTCTTCTGCTATGATATAGGGAATTAAGGGTACGTCGGGAATGTACTTCAAGACCATAATAATGTGAGCAACTTCAAGGCAACTAAAACTGTGCTAGGTAAACGCAGCTTGTGTGCAACCCCGTTTAAGGAAGTGGTACAGAGCGCCATGGGTATTCGGCGATAAAGTCGAGCACAGCATGAAGAGGAAGGAGTGGTAACTTTTTGTTTGATGTACGCGAGGCAACCACCACCTTGGTGAGTTATTTTTCCTACAGGAAGAGAGTTAAAACATACCAAAGAGACAAGGTCAGTCAGGGTATGATCGGATAACCATGTTTCTGTGACCGGAACAACGTCAAAACTAGAGGCAAATACACATATTCTTTGAGTTATTTTTGCATCCAATGGCAAACCGGCATTAAGCAGTAAAAGAAAAACCCTGACTGTGCTTTTTAGATTGCCGGGCGCTGCGATTCCCACTGAGGGCAGGGGGGGGGCCTGGTTGGGCCGAGTGAGCTTTCAGCAGCCAGGTTATCGGTCAGCGGGGGGGGGTCAACAAGTGGGGTGAAAGCTGAGCCGGAGAGATTAGCAGTTGGGTCACATTAGGTTGATTTGGAGCTGGCAGTGTGGACAAAATTATGAGAAAACTGGATGTTGAGTTCTACTTCTATGAGGAAATCAGTGGGGTTATTGTTGTAGTTTGCTTGTCGGAGAAATACTGAAAGTCTAAAGGGAGGCGGCAATGGATGTGGAAGCGAGCGATTAGTGCGAGATAAATGATCAGGAGGTAGGAAGGCTGCACCTGACTGAGAATTTCGGGGAAAATACAATAAAATCGGGGGAGTTTTATTAGGTATGACAGTAGGTCAGTATAGGGGCGAGTAGTTTTGTTGGGAATATCGTCCTTGGCCGTATATTTTGTGGGTGCTGGGATGGGAGCTCTCGGGGTGGGGCAACAGATTGGGAAGGAAAATTGGTAGGCCAGGTCTATCTGCAGGCGGGCGCCATGGTTGTGCTGGGCTAACTAAAGCAAATGTACGGGAAAGGCCCCGAATACTAGGGTAAGTGGAGTTGGAGGCATACTAAATTGCATGTTGGGATTAGGGTGCTGGCAAAAAGCACAGGTTGGTGGTATCCATTGAGTGGTCAACTTAGGAGCATATTATGCCAGCTTATCTCTGAGTTGTGGATCTTTAGCGAGTTGTATCTCGATTACAACTCAAGAATTCGCCTTCAGCCACAAGAAAACTCTGTCCGCTGTCAAAGCATATGTCCGACGACATACCTCTCGTTTTCGTGAAACTCCGTGGGGTTCGAAGTAACAATCCAGTTTTCATCGTGTGATTGACTTCTAGGTGCACGGATTGAGATTCCACGCTCGTATTTATAAGCCTTCACCTCACTACCCTCTTAGCTCTAGATCCAGTTCACAAAGGCCGAGATAGTCAAGTTCAGTATTTCCAGGTGAGTGCCGCTTTTTGAGGAGCCTGTGGCGCAGCCATACACTGTCAGCTTGCGGCAGCCCTTTGTCTTCTACTGAGCATTCAAAGCTGGGTAGCATGTTTCACTCACGTCCTTCCTCTAGCTACCATAAATAGCCTCTAGAATGAGTTTTTCATGTGGTTGTCTCCGGCTTGTCCCTCTACTACGTGTATGTGCCGGGTGAGTAGACCTGTAGCCGGTAGTATTACAGGGTTCTTCGTGTTGAAGCTTAGCTGGGAGTTTGTCCGTCTAACACATGCCCTTAGCAATCCACCGGTGATTCGCGAATTAGGGGTTTTTAGTTACTTTCTTGAGCCTTGATCTTTCTTTTCCCGTCCTCTGCTCCCCAAAAGTTATAAAACCTTCGGATTACAGTATAGTATAGTATAGTATATTTCTTGGCCGTGGTCAATACACATGCACAAGGCAAGATCAGATGATATCGTACACCGCAGTGTGCAATTTGTCAACAGTTACTTAATCGGAGAGCACAATGCTAAACGGATTGATGCTATCCATAGTCACTAGGTACTTCGCGAACCTGTTCAGCCACACCGGAGAGCAAAGAAGCCTTGTCCAAGAGGAAAGTCTGGTCAACCATGACAGAAGAGGTGTTGGTTTGGCGACAAACCTGGTCACCGCACAGTATTTGACCTCCATCTCCGGGGCAGAGAATGGGCCTAAACTGTAAATAGTCCATTCCTTCTTGGGCGTTGTAGTCATCCAGTAGCCGGAAATAGTTCGCACTTCCGGAGCACAAGTCTTCTGGGTCATCGGCAGACTTAGCATTCCGCCACCGCCTATAGCCATTCAATCAAGCGTAACCTTGAGCTTACTGGTTGTGAGAATGCCAAAGCGGCTGGTAACGATGTTGGCGTAATACTGCACAACCTATCAGCTCATCTCAAACGCTGCTGACCGGCTGCTGCATTGGTAGCATCTCTATGTTGCCTATACCACCTTGACAGCCAGCACCGCCGCACTGGATTTAAGGTGCGTGAAGGAGAACGATTCTGGAGAAGTAAGGCAGGCCCTCGCCAATAGGATTCTTAGGATGTAGTGTCCATCACGTACGCACCACAGTCGGTACATAGCAGCCCCTTCAGACGCAAAAGGGAAAGAATTGCGCCTCTCCCCTTTTTGGTTTGTACTATCCGAAGTTAAACACCAAGGGATTTGTATGTTCGATAGTTTCTTATAACGGCCACGAACTCCTAGTCTAGTCTGTTATATGGGGCAAGTAGTGAGCCGCCGCTGACCTTCCTGGACAGCCAAGGCTGAGTGCGACAAGCCTGGCTTGAAAATCTTGATTGGTCTGCAATGACTAATAGTCCAAGACTGAACGTTTTGCGCCGCTATGGCTAAGCGGAATGTTGCGGATATAAATGCCATCCTGCTGTCCATTTATCCTACTTTCGGAAAGCCGGAAGTTCCAGACGCAAGATGCAGCCGAAACTAGTAGCCTCAACCCCTTTTTGTTGTCCAGTGGTCCGTCCGCCAGATCGCCGATGATGCCGGGAGCAAGATACTGTTACGACTTGAATTCAAAAGCTTCCCTCTTTCTCCTTGCCCTACTATCCAGTGAACTACCTTCCAGCTCAAGGATGACACTCAGATAGCAAGATGACCATACCATCAGAGAACCTTTGAGCTTCGGCCTCGCACTCGTTCGCTACTCTGAAACTCCAAGACTTCTTCCGACAAGGTGACTGTCGTAGAGATTCCCAAAATGGCAACCACAGGGAAGTAGAAACAAGTGGGCCAAGCAAAATGGCGGTACCTCATAGCCCGCCGCCACGCGTGGCTCGCTGATAAGAAGCGTTCAGTTGGAACATGAATCTGTTCGTCCAATGATTACACTCTATTTCTAGAGTAAGCCTTACTGAAAGTGATCTACCGTTCAGCCCACGAACAACTTCCGCGTTTAATTTGGTCCCAAAGAGCCCTCAAAACCCCAGAAAGTTTAATATTTATTCTGCCAGCTGGGAACTACCATTTTTAAGTAATTCCGTTATCCCCACCAAGCGTATTGCTGCCCTGTCATGTGGCGTTAACTACCCGACATAATGACTGAAAAGTCCTCAACTGCCAACTTTCGGAATTTATTTCCCGAACCATTTCGCACTGCTTTTTCCTACCTCACCACCTCTGGTCTTTCTCCTATCCGATACTGAGGCATTTACGTTTTCTTTCAAGGCCGTGCTTCCCTGGAGAGAAACATTTGCGGAACTCCGGTCTGGTAATGAGTCGCGCTGGCTGAGGGCAATTTTTTATTGCTTTCCTTTATCTTTTACTTGCTCTTGTTCACAGATCGTCAATTTTCAGTTCTTTTACGCCATTTTTCGGCTGCTACGCTCACCAGGTTGTTTGCTGCGACTGATTAATGCTGCAGGATTTATTCTACCTCATTTTACCAAATGACAGATCTTTCCTATGTATACGTTTTGGTCGGCTGCTCCTTTTTTACAGAATTTCGTCTTGGTGCTGACTCCCATTTGACTGGATAGTGACCGAGGCTTACTGGCAAAAGTACGATTGTTAAGTACATATATTTTTGACTCAGGAATAAAACCGTCTAACTTTCGGGGCAATATTGCTTTGACTTGAGTTTTGCACTGACTCAGACTCTGCGTTGCCTTGAGGCTTGAGGGCGCTATCCAGAATGAGTGAGTTCAATTTTTCGGTGGATCAGTAAGTGAATCTTTCACCAAAATCCACCCCGAATGGGAATTGCACGTTTCTTAAGTTACAGAAGATACAAACCTACGCGACATTGCTCAGCAGTAGCCTACGCCAGACAAACTGTGCGGATTGCCCGAGGTTTCTTCAGCCCTTCTTCCAGTAATATTGTGAAATTGCGGTGAAATAATCAATCTGACGAGGATCGTTTGTGGTGATATTAGTCCGGATATTCAAGAATCACAAATGAACTTTCCTCCCTGGATGAACCGCCGGGTAGAGGCCGTTTCCCAACGCTGGTTTATGTCCCATCAGCTGGTTGCTGATCTATGAAAAGCCTTGCCGGCGGCTGTAACGAAGGAGTTCGATGACGACCGGTTCAAACTACGTCTCTACGTACGTTTGAAGACGCTGTGGAGGAACGCTTCCTGGGCGAGGACCTACAGAATTTTTGTGACAGCGTTCGCACAAGGCATTTCCCTCCAACTTTCGACAGGAGTGAAGGTCGTTAACCGCGCCACACCGTAACGTGGAACTCAGGTTAGCTTCCTTTTGTATTTTTCCTGGAGTCCTTGGTTCACGAGAGCCGAGGCACCACACTCCTTGCTTTGGCATGCCAGTTTTAGCATACGTTTGTTAGAAACAATTTTTGGGGTCACATCGACGACAAAGTTATTTATTTTTGTGTTTAATGTCACATTAAAAATTGTCTCGCTTAGACATTCTTGTTACTGGAGCATTCGTTATGTTTACCCGTAGCTTAAATCATCCTTAAATTACTTAGTACTTTACCGTCCACTATTTCGGATTCAGCCTTGTACAGGTTTGGTTTAGATCATAATGGTTTCCCAGGAGGCATCACCCACCACTTGCTATTCGAAGAATGCCTCAGGAAGCGGTAGTACATCTTATGGAAGCGCAAAGTGCACGGAGGCCGTGGAAGGTGAGGGTATCTATTACCGCTTGTCAGAACTATAACCGTGATACTTGTAAAAAACCTATAAGATGAGTATAGATATTTATGGTGTTTCTGCATGAAATGTCAGTTCACAATACGCCCAATGATGTATGAACCAGTGACCTCAGCGGATGTTGTATAAACAGTCGATGAAGAATAGCAGATATTGCGGTAAATCAAAACAAGGAGGACATAGGCGAGTTGGGCAACATGATATAGGAACACACGACAGGAACATACTCTCTTTGTATGCAAATGTTGAAGTTGGGATCCAAACCACCTCGTCACTGCTACTGATCTTGTAGACAAATCAAGCACTGGCTGAGAGTGCAGACACTAAACCGTCTGAGAATAATAAAAAAGACACATGCAACAAGGATAACGCAACTCCGCTCACCACGCACGATGTCAGCCCCAGCACCACGTTGCTCACTGTGTTCAACCTATCTGAATCCGAGTTTCCTTCACAAGCCGAGGGACAGGCACAGGCATAGACATATTTTTGTAGTATTGCATCAAAATGTACGTTCAAGACTTGCACCCCGTTGGACTCAGTCGTCTAGAAAGGAGTGGGGCTTCCATTGTTGCCCCAAACCACTTGCTTGTCAGGGTAACACTGGGATTGCTAGCACACGCCGGGAAAATGCTAGAATCAGCAACGCTGCTCAGGGGACGCTCCGAGGTGCGCATTCGACCAAATCGATCAAGGTCGATGAAGCGAGACACTTTATTCACCGGAAAAATAGTGAAAACTCAGCAATAGGAACACAAGGTAATCGCTCAGAGGGTCCTCTGTCCGAGGAGTAACGATCCACAATACGGTACGCAAGACCTAGAATAATGGGGTTTCGTAGATTTGAAGCTATGCACTGAATGACTGATAGCCTGTTCCGGCTACTACAACTGACGAGCATACCGCGGTCCAGAATGCTACGGATTACGCTTTCTTTAGCCTCCATGGCAGAGAGTGAGCGGGAGCACTGATTTACCCCCAACCACAGTATCTCATCAGACCTGCACCCACACTGACGCAGGCCTAGAATCAGGAGCCAACGCGAGACTCTTTGAACACCTAATTGCTGGCGGAAACTCAGTTATGGGAATGAGGCATAATGCCGGGCTTCATGTCTCGCGTTGCAGGTGGTGCCATAAATCGGTGACATGTCTTCTTGACTAAAGCTTTCATTTGGCAAAATTAATCAGTTCCGTCTTAGTCACCGCTACAACTTCCAAATTCTTTTTCGCCTCTTCCAGCGCTTACTTTCTTCTTTTATTTTTTGTTTCCTCCTCCGAAAGCTGACTTTTTGGATCTTTCGAGCTGTTCTTGTTCATCTTATTGCTTTTTTAATCGAATTTAGTTTTTGCAGTTTTTGCTCCGCTCAACGGTGCCCACGAATGGCTACAGCCTTGAGACTTTGACCTCCACCACGGGTATTGGCTTCTACCGCTAACTACCCACAGAGGAGTCAACTGCACTGGGAGGCTAAGCAACTTCGTTTGACGGCCTCCGTAAATTCCTCTTCCGAAAAGTTTGTACGGCTCGCTGTCCACAGCGTTTCATCCTCTGCCTCTTTGGTTCCTTCGGTTTGAATGCTGCCGTAGAGAAAACGTAACAGGATGCCCTTAGACGCCCTGCCGGGCCTCAACACAAACCCTAGGACTACGTGTTTACTCATCCCTGGCGACTCTTTCAGCTTGAATTCCTTATTGCCCTTGTGGTACCGCGTTATGAATTAGTCTAGTAGAGGCGGGTGCTACCCACCTCTGTATTCGGTGCCCCGTGTCAAATCCCGTGTGATTGCATGCCACCGAACCCATTGCAGAAACTTGATTTCCGTCGATTTCATCGGTGCTATCACGTCCTCTCAGTTGATATCCGACGGGTGAGGATCCTCTGACAAGACAAACTTCTCTGCCAACACTACATCCAGCACCTGTGAAGACTCGACGCCTTCCTCCTCTGTCACTGACGGCGCCCTGAAAACAGATGACGCAGACCATTCTCCCCTGGATCCTGATAAGACACGACTTAGCCTGCCACGTACCAGAGACTAGGCTAAACAAAGCCTTGCAAAGGTGTATGTTGGACAGCATCAGCAGCTCTACCCAGCCGCTTGTCTCCCTTTTTTTCAACCCTATCCTACTTGTCAGCCGCCCCCGTTTTCTTGGGAGACGGCAGACGATGCTGTATTAAAGTGACTGCCCTCCGGTCCACACTAGTGACCTAATTGTAAATTTTGCGGCTGGGGTGCCATCGGAGGCGATCCACGAGGTGCATTTTTCTGTTGTAGCCACAAAAACGTACACAAGGAGCAAAGTCGAGAAGCGTAGCGAGGAGTCAACTTGCCGCAACAACGTCAACTTTAAGAATTGGGGCTCAGCTGATCTTCAGCCACGTCCATGACTGGGGAAGATACCCGTCGTCTAATTCCCGATCTGCCAACAGGTATTTTGGTAGCACCCGCCTTACAGTTCGTCCAGGATACCATTTCTTGCGAGTAAACAAGCCAGGTGCGCCTCTCATACAACCCACTCGCAGGTGCCATTCGAAAAGGAGGGGCCATGGAGGACCCCATCTGCATCGCATTACACTACCCGACTTCTACCAGGCTAATGGCTTCAAAGCACTGAAGTAGGAAGCTGTAGCACTTTGAAAAGCCCTACGTTGCTGGTAAGCTTGTCGGTGGTAACAAGTAGATGTCTATCAAATGATGTTCTGGAGGCAGAATCTTCATGCCTAGTGACCCTTGACGACTCACTTTTTGACCTGACCTTTCCTGGTTCTTTCGCTCAGCTTCATCGTCGACTCACGCGACCTGGGCTCCAGACCCTATTTATTCCGTTTTATGCAAACATGACTTTTTCGGTTCTCACTTTTCAAGCTTTAGAAACAATTGTTCCTTTATTCCTCTCATTCTGCTCTTTGTTTTTGTTACCTATTACCTTTTTACGGGTTCTGAACACTCCAGCCCCCTATTTTCCCCAACCTTTTGCTTTGTTCCTCTTCATCGCTTTTCTTCCTTCATGTCGGTTCAGTTCATTTCACATCCCTTCACTCTCTTGTGCTTTCCCTTTAATTTTTCTAATGCTTCAAGCCAACCAGAAGTACCCCATTTAGCCATCTCTTTGCCCTATCATTCTGGCCTGGTCAAGTAGGCTGCACCGTGGGCAATAAAGAAGGGGCTGAAAAGCCTTGTCTAATTAGGTTTGAAACGTATTCAGTGACGCGTGTCTGTGGTGTGCTCTTTATAGCCCGAGCTTGATATTTCATCCAGTGCTCTATATACGACCGCCAGTTACCGGTCAGGCGATAAACGTTACCTGGCGACTCCACCCCAAAGTTACACCGTACCTCAGCGACTTCCGATTGTCAGACAGGCTCCAAGTAAATCTAGCTTAAGTCAGCTTCGTTCGGTACCAAGCACAATCTAAGCACCATAGCAGTGGTGTATGTATAACTCTACTGCGCATAAGGCAATTGGAGTTTCGAGCGGGGCAACGGGGTACTGGCTGACCGCGTGCCCATGGGACTGACTGTTGAACGGCTGTTAGCAAGTAGCTTCAATCACCGGCACTGGTATCAGTTTCACCGAGAAAGGGCGTTCCCTAGCCTTCAATCGTAGAAGTTGCGCGCTGGGATAAAGTGGAGCTCATATGAACATGTGCTAATTCGTGTGCCTGTGAGTGATTATGACATCACTCATGCGCATGAAATCCCTCGACCATTTGTACTCCGGATATAGCATGGTCTGCTGGCCCCGTACACGTTCCGGGTCCTCCATTGAAGCTACCCGTTAGTGTCTGCGCGAACGAGAACTAGGAATTTCTAGTTCCGTGATGCATCCAATCGATGGGTCGCTAAAAAATAAACTTTCGGGGGAGGGAAACAAAAAATAAAAGAAGAAAGTAAGCGCTGGAAGAGGCGAAAAAGAATTTGGAAGTTGTAGCGGTGACTAAGACGGAACTGATTAATTTTGCCAAATGAAAGCTTTAGTCAAGAAGACATGTCACCGATTTATGGCACCACCTGCAACGCGAGACATGAAGCCCGGCATTATGCCTCATTCCCATAACTGAGTTTCCGCCAGCAATTAGGTGTTCAAAGAGTCTCGCGTTGGCTCCTGATTCTAGGCCTGCGTCAGTGTGGGTGCAGGTCTGATGAGATACTGTGGTTGGGGGTAAATCAGTGCTCCCGCTCACTCTCTGCCATGGAGGCTAAAGAAAGCGTAATCCGTAGCATTCTGGACCGCGGTATGCTCGTCAGTTGTAGTAGCCGGAACAGGCTATCAGTCATTCAGTGCATAGCTTCAAATCTACGAAACCCCATTATTCTAGGTCTTGCGTACCGTATTGTGGATCGTTACTCCTCGGACAGAGGACCCTCTGAGCGATTACCTTGTGTTCCTATTGCTGAGTTTTCACTATTTTTCCGGTGAATAAAGTGTCTCGCTTCATCGACCTTGATCGATTTGGTCGAATGCGCACCTCGGAGCGTCCCCTGAGCAGCGTTGCTGATTCTAGCATTTTCCCGGCGTGTGCTAGCAATCCCAGTGTTACCCTGACAAGCAAGTGGTTTGGGGCAACAATGGAAGCCCCACTCCTTTCTAGACGACTGAGTCCAACGGGGTGCAAGTCTTGAACGTACATTTTGATGCAATACTACAAAAATATGTCTATGCCTGTGCCTGTCCCTCGGCTTGTGAAGGAAACTCGGATTCAGATAGGTTGAACACAGTGAGCAACGTGGTGCTGGGGCTGACATCGTGCGTGGTGAGCGGAGTTGCGTTATCCTTGTTGCATGTGTCTTTTTATTGTTCTCAGACGGTTTAGTGTCTGCACTCTCAGCCAGTGCTTGATTTGTCTACAAGATCAGTAGCAGTGACGAGGTGGTTTGGATCCCAACTTCAACATTTGCATACAAAGAGAGTATGTTCCTGTCGTGTGTTCCTATGTCATGTTGCCCAACTCGCCTATGTCCTCCTTGTTTTGATTTACCGCAATATCTGCTATTCTTCATCGACTGTTTATACAACATCCGCTGAGGTCACTGGTCCATGCATCATTGGGCGTATTGTGAACTGACTCTTCATGCAGATACAGTGCAGACTTCTTAGAAGTTTGCACCATTGCCAGATAGGCTCATACCCCGCTGTCTTTCCCATTCACTTCCAGGTCGTCTGTTTTGTCCTGGTCATCAATGACAATGTCGTGGTTTCTTGTGGATTTTGGACCTAATGCGTCCTTCGCTCGGCCTTTTCACTGCTCAAAACCATAGGATTTTTTCGGTTCCTCTCTTATGGATTCAGGTAGTATGACCTCAAGCTCGTGCTTATTTATTCGCAGGAGGCTCATTTCCTCTTTTCTTAACTTGGTTCAACGGGCCCAGGCTAGCTGACTGCCAATGTCTTTGCAGTTTTTCCAGCTGCAATTTCCATTAATGATGTCCTTTGATGTTGCAGACTTCCACTTTATAGGTTGTCCTTCCCCACTCCATCGTTTCAAACGTGCAAGCTTTTTTCAGTGGGTAATCAGGGATTTCTTTAAAACAGACCGCCACTCCTCGGCAGTGTCCCCATCCACCATGCCCCAGTCAGCCCTACCGCCCTTCTACAGTGATCATATGTGTACATAATACCGAAACTTCCAACCAGCCTTGAGGGTACTTTGGGTTTCCGCACACAAGTGGTCACTGTTTTCCAGCGATGCACAGTATTGCAGTCCAGAAACATCGTTGGGGAGATATGTCATAGCTGAACCCTGAAGGATGGAACTCAAGCATCTATATATCTGGTACTTTCTCTCGTGTGTTGTTGCTATGCATTAGCAGGCGGCCATTCTAGACGCGTTTCCCCTTCCGATCCCGGTATGCAGACTTCAGCCGACCAGTAAATGTGCGGAACATTGAAGTTACCCACTATGCGAGTCTTTTGTGCGTCTCTAACTAATTCAGTCAAGGTTCCCGGCTAGCGAACATCCTCGTCGCGGTTTGTACTTGGTGCCCTGTAGAAACAGAAAATGTTTACTCTTTTGCCTGGAAGGATCGTTGTAACGGCACACAACCGGACACTACGAGTTCGCAGCTTGTTCTGAGACTGAAGATGATTTCTACTTGGCCTAATTTTACCGGCTGCCCATCCGCGAAGGTGATCGTATTCTTTTCCTGCCTAAAGATGGTAAAACCGTCACTTGTTCGTCCTAAACCAAGTTCTTCATTTGAAAACCATGATTCCTTAACGGCAATTATTGACATGGCAAGCTCCCCAGTGGCCTTGGTGAGTTCCATCCGATTGTTTCTTCTACTACACGCGTCAGTATTTGACACCATCGAGCTGTCCCCGTGTGGGACATACCCGGGGTCTTCGAATAATGTAAAGTAAGAACGGGAAGGTAATAAGTAAGGTGATATGGGAGCTGTGACGGAGAAAGGCGCGGTAAAGAACACAAGAGTTACGAGAAGCAGTAAAAGGTATTGCATCGGGAGGGGATGGACGGGAAAATGATAAGAACCAAAAAGCAGATACTTAGTGTGGTTTACCATAGTTTGGGAATACCTCCCCCCAGTAAGCATACAGAATATGCATGAAAACAACGGCCGAGTTTGCTGCCGATATCTGTGAAGGCAACTGGTTCCACCTTCATATGACATGGTGTGAAAAATACGCCCTTGTGCTCCTGTTTGTTCTTCGGTTGTCAGGTTGGGCCAGGTCTGGCCAGGCCACAGGACTTGCTTCTCAGCCAAAGAGAGTCCAGGTTCTTGTGTGCATGAGCCCCAGTATCTCTTTGTGTTTCGATAGCAAAAGTAATTTCTTGTCGTCTTGGGGCTGAAGGGTTCAGCTTCGGACAGTAAGGTCCGGTTCACTTCCGGAAAATAGCAGGGACTCACACTTTGAACTGGCTGAAAGTTGAATCCCAGGACGAGCAAATACCAGGCCAGGAAAGTGAAACATTTTCTGACCCACAAAACAAGCTAGAATGAAAGATAATACATGCATAATAGGAGACAGAGGACTAAGGACACAGAGGAGCCTTAGTGAGAGACTTTCGATCGGGTGTAACCGAATTGTGTGGGCGGACCGGCGGTGAGCTTGAAAACGAGAGATGCAGGTAACTTGAGGTTCAAGGAAGGTGAGGAACACTGACTATATGACAGCATGTGAGGACATTACATCTTCTGGAAGCTTATTCCATGCACTGAGTACCCACAAGGAGAATAAAATAGCCTGAATACTTCGCAGCGGTCTGGTTTTCTTCCTTTTTAGACTGTCTTTTCAAGGTCGGGTTCTCGTTGATTTTAAAGAGAGGTTCATTGGTCACTGGCACCCTTTTAGCTGCTTAAAAGTTCCAAAAACTCCCCCGATATTCGTCTCCTTTCAAGGGAGAAAATCATTAGGGTTGCCAATCTTCCTGCATGCGATAGATTCCGGTGAACCGGGATGGTCCTTTAAAATGCTCTTTGCACTGGCCCTGAAACATTCTGGTCCTTACTTACCGAGAGAACCCGGGCCTGTGCAGTTTATTCTAGGTGAAACGTAACAATAGCTGTGTTTGCTTGCATTGCTACTCGGGGATGTCTCGCATCAACGGTCCCTCGGAGTCCATAGAGTCCCATTAACCCTGATTTCCGCGGAGGCACATTGGGCTGGCGGTTTCAAGGTCTCATGGGCATGCATTCCTGACTCCTTCGTGGTAGATGATCGTGAGATCTCGTGAGGGTCACCTGGGTCCATGTGCCGCGGGACTGAAGCACAGGTGGGTAGCAGTCGCCTAAACTTGCCATTGATAGGTGATGGGTCCCGCGCTACTGACCACGTGCGGAAAATTTCCAGTAGGATTGGACTCCATCAACAGCTGGTTACCGAGAGACTCAGCAGGGTCTGCAAACAAGTAGCAAGGAGAATCAGGCCTTCTTGCCGGGTCATCCCTGGAAATAAGGAGCAGCTGTGACCATAAGGCAGGCCCCCGCAGAGCTCCGCTACAGGCGTTCGCCAAGGATGAGTTGGCGCCTACTACCTTGAGGTAAAACTTCCGATTTCTCAGGTAATCCGTTAGATATGCAGCCGCTGGGGGCAGGTTTGTAATGCTCCTTGACACTTGATGCAACTGGTTGGAGACTTACAGGGCTGTGAATAAAGGTCATATCTCCTAGTAAATTGGGAAAATTCGAACCACCGTCCAGTCCTCGGGTACTCTTCCCCTTCTACAGAACGGTAAGTAACGCAGTTAGGTAAAATGCAGTTACTTCTGCTAAGGGCTGTAGGATAGGGAGAAGAATTTAATCACTCTACCAGGCCCAGATTTTTCTAGAGCCCTAGAGTGCAAGTTTTTCACGACGGGTCACTAATGGTTTGTCGGTCGCAGTGGTTCCCCTGTATAACTTGTACCACTCCACCAGGACTTCCCCCAGCCCCAGACGATCAAAGAAGGAATAGATTAAGGGAGTTTCATCTTTCACGATGACTTGCCTTGCATCCTGCTTACCAGTCGAGTGAACTTCCCTTGAATGTATTTCAATGCTAAAAGTAAATCGTCGAGAGAGCTCCGCGAATACCAGACCAATGGAAGAACGGATCTTTTTATCAGGGATTTCCGTGAACGACGGAGGCTTCTTCAATTGAGGCGGAAACAGTTTACTCTCAGCAGCATCACAAACCAGGTGGCCTCGGCAGTGATGATGATGATAAGGGTTTGCTCGGAGAGGGAAGACAGACGAAGACAAGCACTTATCACGTCGTCTAATGTCAGGAGTCTGCTGAGGAAGCGAGATGGGCTCTGGGCATGGGTGGCTCTTCACTCACCCACAATGGTCGCCTTGAGGTGAACATTGCTTACCAGTGAGGTGATGGATTCGGAAGCGGCTATCCCAGGATACACAGTTTACCGTGCTGACAGGAGCGAGGCTCTGGGAGAGGAGGCGTGGCAATGTACATCCCAGCCGACAACCCTTCGCTACAATTTAATCGCCAGACGGACCCATGGATCTGTGGTGAATCTCTTTGGTGCAGCGTAAAGCTAGCACCCAGTGGACTTGAATCGCCCAGTCAGTCCCCAGAAGCAGATGATCCGGAAATAATGACTGGCGTACGACGTTGGGCTGACGATGATCACTCCCTAACTTTGAGTGGCTTCAGCTCGCCAAATGTGGACTGGGAGAATCAGGAGTGCAGTGTAGAAGCGGATCCATTTTCCCGCGGGATCCTTTCGAAGGTGCTAGACCATCCTCTGTACCAGCACGTGGGGATACCGACTGAAACCCAATATCACCAAACGTCTATCTTAGTTTTGGTGATGTCTCCAAGACTTTTCGACGTGCGGCAAACTGAGTGCCCACCTCCATTAGGGAGCAGTGAGTACGCGATGTAGACCATTGGTTGGAACAAAAGAGCGATGTTCGTTTGTCGACCAGAGGGCGGACTCAACGGTTGGCGAATGCCGTTCGAACAAGTCAGGGAGGCCGCGTCCCCAGTGATGTGGCATCCACAAAGTCCGTACGAGATAGACAAGTCTTCGGGAATAATTTGGGATGAAATCCTTTGATTATGCTAAAACTTTGCTCAACGATCCAGACAACGACTGCATGCAAAAGGCCCACCCTGGTTTAACTCACAACTTGGCGTCTTTTGAAGCGTCGGAATTGTGCATGGGAATTGTCAAGCAACTCGAGAGGGATACAACTGACACCGCACCATCGGTAATCAGTGTACCCAACTGAAGCGATAAAAGCTATGTAGTTTGAGGAGACTTTAGCAATGGGCTCAGCTGGTGCATGTAAACGCCCGTTTGCATACGCGCGGTTGGAGACGCGAGGTACAACTGCAATCCCAGCCCTACAGGATTGAAACTACCTGGGATTTACAGATAAACACAAGGGGAGATGTTGGCGAGGCACTGCTTCTCAGCCTGTGCTCCCGAGTTGAGCCATAAACATCCTCCACATATTGCAGTGGATGCCTCCTGTATGTCGTGCTAGAGTATCACTGAGGAAGAAGTGGCGGCAGCCCCGCGTATCATCAAAGTTAACGGACCCCGGGACCTGATGGCGTTCATCCTTTGGTGGTGAAAGAGCTGGCAGATGTGTAAGCTCAACCGCTGTCACACGATTGCTCAACGCGTCGTTAGCAGCAAGAAAGCTCCCTTAGGAATGGAAGGAAGCGGTCATTGTGCCACCATTCGAAAATGCGGCGAAAGCGGAGATCGCCAGCTATCGACTCGCAAACGGGACGGACAAAGACAATGGAAACGTAGGAGGAAGAACGCTAATGTTGGTAAACGAAAACCTTGAACGGCAATCTGGAGAATTCTTGTACGCCCCAAATATACAAGCTTCAATATGCCGCCTACTGTCTCCGGGATCTCTTATCTACATATTATGTATATACCGCAGTTGAAATGCTAGTCCAAAAGCGGATTTTTTATTGTTCGTGTATCTGGCCATGATTGTCTCGTCGGCATCCCGGATTTTGGTGGTGGTGGATTCGAACTCCCCAAAACAAGCCGGGAAATCCTGTATTCTTCGACTGACACCCAATGTAGTAGGGAATTATTGGAGCTGGTGGACTG
The DNA here is from genome assembly GCA_948099385.1 of Fasciola hepatica. NCBI lineage: Eukaryota > Metazoa > Platyhelminthes > Trematoda > Plagiorchiida > Fasciolidae > Fasciola > Fasciola hepatica. The sequence continues at coordinate 153,739 of CANUEZ040000195.1, forward strand.
CACACCACTATTTCAGCACTTCAACCGACCGATCAGAGAGAGAGAAGAGCAAACTTTGAGTGTACTTGATCTAGTGTTCACTAGACACCCGGCAAAAGTGAGGGGACTAGATTCTGTGCCCGCTTGGAACAAGCGATCACGTGGTCATCAGATTTCTACCCAAGGGGCTCCCCCGGGGTGTAAATCACGATGCGAAAGTGCTTTGGGAGCCCGGACGTCATCGCGATCAGGGAAGCAGCAGGTGGTGTTGACTGGAACGCTCAGAAACGGACAGTGGAACAGGGGTAGGCCGTTATCCGGGGCCACCTCTTCAGGGTGACTAACGGGTTGCCCCTCCGAGACGCACCAGAAGGCTGGGAGAGCCACCACGACGGACAAACCGATCCGCCAAGGCCTAAACGCGAAGCGCAAAACTTGTCGTTGTTATCGGTGAACAGCCGGACACCAGGGTTTCCTGCTATATATAAAAGCTCGTGAGCGCGCCTTTGGGGTGCAGAGAGAAAGTCAGGCAAGAAATGAAGCGGCCACAGCGCGTGGAGTAAGGGCTTATCCTAAGACTTACCATAACCATGTCCAGCCGAAGGCTACGGCAAGAGTCGCGGTAGGAAGCATGGTCAACGAAAATGGAGTGTAGTCAAGGAGCGCTTGTCAGAGAGGCAGCAGGCTGTGAAGATCTTCGAACATGTGCACAGACAAGACACCGGGGGAAAGGACGAAACCACTGTAATCCAGCAGACGATCATCGTAGATGGAGTCTTTATTAGTAATTGAGTGGTCGAGCCGAAGCCGAGCAGTCTGGATAGCAATAAGACTGTGGGGCTGGACAGCGCCCATCCCGCCATTCTAAAAGCCCTAGTCAGTGTACTGGTAGAACGGCTAACACAGCTGTTCAACGTGCCTCTAGACACAGGGGAGCTACCGGATGAATGAGGGCTGGCGCAAGTTGACCCTACTCTTAGAGGAGGCAGACTGGAGGTGGCCTCTAGCCACCGTCCCGTGAGATTACTACCAAACGCCCTCAAAGTACTGGATGGATGAGTCAGAGGGCGACTAAATGCGCATCTGCGAACTCACCGGCTGATTGAGAATCAGTGACACGGGTCTATTAACGGAAACTTCTGCTCTCCAACCCGATATCCTTTTTTGATGAGATAACTCGCAGACTAGGCCAAGAGGAACCAGTGGAGGTACGCTACTTGGGCCTTCAAAAAGCCTTCGATTCGGTAAACCAACTTTTCTTGCTGGGCAAATTGAAGGCATTCCGAGGGGCGTCACAATTTGTGAGGAGGACCGAGGGTTACCCAAATAACAGAGCCTTTTTCCTACAGGTCAAGGACTCCAGGTCTACAGTGGCCCTGGCATGCACTGGTGTGCGGCAAGACTTCGCGATGGAACCGCTGCAGTTCCTGGTGTACGTGGACAATCTGATAATCACCCTAGATTGCCTGGGTTACCTTTTCGCAGATTATATCAAAATATTAGGTGAACTAACCCCAAATCAACCGCAAACCAATTCTAACAGGCTGGCTAGTTGGGCTTAACTTGGGCTTTGCCGCCGAAAGCAGCCAAAAGCAAACACCTGCTTGCAGTCAGGAGAAGCAGCGAACACAGGTACGTAGGGATGTCCGTCCGAGTCAAAACTGAGCCCTCTGTTATAGTAAGAAGTTAAGGTATGTTTGTGCACAACAGCCTCAAACCCGCTGAGCAGTGCAAGTGAGCAGCGGTCAGGGCAAATGGAGCACCTTTCAACTTCAGAACTTTGATCTCTCTAAAGGTCGGAGTAATTCTTCCCATATACAAGTTGGCCGTGAGGTATCACCGAGAGACTTTCGTTAAGGTTTGGCCATCAGGCCTAGTAGAGGACAAAATGGTGCTGGAGAACGTCCGAAGGAGATTTACTCGGATGATAAATGGGGTGCATGGTTAGTACTAGGGGACTGAAAGCCGTAAATCTGTTTCCCTTGATTGCCTAGGCCACGCGGAAGCCAGATAGTGCTACGTTATATAAGGGAATCACTACGACCGACTGACCAACGTTGACTTTCTGTCAGAACCCTGCTTTTAGGGACACGAGCATAAAATGGACAAACCTAGAGCAAGGAAGAGCATAACTTACGAGACAAACTACCTCCACAAGTAGTGCCATCAACCTCGGTCATTGTATTTTAGCATAAAACGGACGCTTGGTTGGCAAAGTTATTCCCAGACTGTTACTGAACATCCTAAGAAGCATCTTTTCTTATTCCTATTAGTTGGGTTCCTGTTAAGTTGAGTCAGGACCTATCCCGTATAGAGTCTATAGCCCGTAGTACCCGGTTTGTGGCAAATGAACGAATATAATCAGCAGCGCGCAAGAGAGCAGAGCTCAAAACGCTGGAGCCGGACAACGTCGTATCAGAGGAGTGCAAAAGGCTTGCACACTGTGTGTGCCCAGGTAGAGCACGTGGGGCCGGCAAAGTCGGTACATTTTCAGGTAAGCCAATTTGTTAATCCTTGTATTCATGTAGCTCTACGGGTTCCTCCCACAGAAGACTGATGCCGTAGGGCTTCCATCCGTGACAGGTACATGGACTTCCATGAAGAGAGAAGTTTTCATGCCTCCCGTCGCGATTGAACATATCAACGAGGCCAGCACAAGCTTCCCTACATGACTCACACTGATCGCTTTGCGTCAATCGCAAAATTGCATCCTCCTCAACACTGAATCCGACCTGGATAGATCCCGCTTGCGGCTTAGCATTGTAGGTTGTGTTGTAGGGTTTGTAGTTGTCGATATATCTCAAGGCTCCATTTGCCTGTGGTCGGTGAAGCATTCATAAAAGAGCCAGCCTCCGGCGTCAAGTGAGTCCAGCCGAGATTCAAAGGCCTTGCATCCGAGCCAAGCGAGATCCCGGAAGTCCATTTAGTTCTGTTAGACTGGAGGAACTGGAGGGCATGAAACACAAGGAAGCTGCTCCTCGGGGAGCGGACGGATGTTCGGCTGAGTGAGAGATACCGGCGCAATGCAAGCTGCTCATACCCCTGTCATGATAACTACGCAGTCAAGCAGTCATGCGTAGTCAGGCTACGCACAAGTGGAATATGCAGGGTGAACTTAAACGTATATAACTGTTATGATTTCAGAGGACTCTTTCGGCTGTCACAGCTCGCAGCCACGTCGATTTCTCCTGTTGAAGACAGCAACTTTATATCCCAAGGAGTTTGGCGTTGCAACTGGTTTTGGCGAGTCTTTAGTGGGAGTAACAGGTGCCGACTCGGGGCGACTAACCAAAGGTTGTCAGAAGGTGGGGCATTGAATGGGTTGTACGGGTCGGGTTCTGTCTCGACGAAGGCTGGCTTAATGCACTCTATACTGATGACCTCTTTTTCGCCTCAGCGTCTACCACCTATTTTTTTCTTTACGCTAGAATACGCGGAACTGGCCGGAGCAAGCCGCCTGTGGTGGTGACCGCACTGCTTTCTCTCGAATAAACGCAGCTGGCGGTCGCTGGAGTGGTAGATGTGTAGTTGCTGGGGTGTTGTCCTTGTGGAGGGATGGGCTTTAGCACCCGCATTTGGTGCGACTACCGTTTTGCGCAATCTCCGTGATTAAAACTCACAGGTGGTAATGGAGAAACCAACTCACCTGGAAGTCGTAGTGTGCAACCATAAACCGGTTCAGCGTCCTTAACACCCATATCGGCTTTAACGGTGTTGCGCAGTCCTAAGAGAACTATCGAAAAACTTCGCTGCATAAGGAGTAACCACGGGCGCGAAGGACAGCTTTCAGCTGGCGATGGAATAGCTCCACCATGCCATTGGCCCGAGGATGGTAAGCTGGAGCCCTGAAACGTCCGCGATGAAAGTGTTCAGAAGCTCGCGAAAGACACCGTCAAAATGAGAACCACGGTTCTTGTTCACGGTAGCAATGCAACCGAGCGGACTTAAGCAACCCGTTTGAGACACTTTTGCAGCCTCTTCTGAGGTAGAATGCGAACTGTCTGTGGTGGGCAAGTGAAACGGTCTGCACATGTGAGGAAGTAGGGGCGGCCGCTGGATGGTATAAATGTCCCTAGAAATCCATGTGCACGCGATGAAAACGTGCGGCCGTCTCAGAGAAAGTGTCAACCGCAGATCTACTGTGGCGATGTATTCTAACGAGTTCGTACTGAAGACAAGCGGGGGCCCAAGGACGTACGTCGCATCTGACGCAAGGCCAAACAAATTGCTCGGTGACTGGTTTAACTGAGGCAGTTACACCAAAGTGCTATCAATCGTGGAGACTGAAAAAACTTGCGGGCGAAAACTGGCAGGAAAATAGTGGTCGGGGCCGACTCTGTGACACATCGCTTACCTGCACTCGGACGGTCTGTTGAAGGCTGCATTACTTCGGTGCACTTGGAGATAAAACGGCGATAAAGGTTAACCAAGTCAGAAAATTGACGCAACTGTCGATAAGATTGAGGCTTAGGATAGTTGCAAAATGCCTCCACGTTGTCAGGCAGGGGCTGCACGCTCGGGACCAAGATTTCGTGACCTAGGAACTTGATGGTTGTCCTACCTAATTCGCACTTGGTGGGGTTATTGGTTGCACTATGTTGGCTAAGGCTCTCAATAGGAGCTTCCGGGTGTGCCATATGCTCTTTTTATGAAGAACTTGCTACCAAAATATCGTCTAAGTACACGCAGACATTATTCAGACCGCGTACTACTTCATGCATAAACCTCTGAAAGGTTTGGGCTGCACCGCTGAGCCCAAACGGCATGCGCAAAAATTCGAATAGTCCGAATGGAGTTTTGACAGCGGTTTTAGGGATGTCAACCTCAGCTACCGGGATTTTGCGGTTGACTCTAACGAGGTCGATTCGGCTGAAAACGGAGCGACCAGATAGGGAGGAGGTTGTATCCTGAATATGTGGAATGGGGTACCTGCAAGGGACATTAGCTCGGTTGGGGGCCGTAGGGCAGCCAGTCGCCATTAGGTTAAGGAACAGCATGAAAAGCTGAGGCCCAGGGGCTACTAGACGGAAGCATTATGTCTAAATCTAGCATGTGTTCAAACGTGGTCTGTGCTAAGTGGAGCTTGTCTTGTGCCGAGCGACCGAGGATGGCTAATTGCTGAGGGTCCTTGAGTGGCAATATGGTAAATGGCGTTAGTGGCCACCGCGGGAGGGGGCACATATTGTCCTGACATTGCCGGGCAGGCTGAAAAGGGCTCTGAGTAACGGTGTTCAGCCTTAGGCTCGACGAAAAGGGGCGTTATATGATGCATAGAGGAATACTGAGCAATAGCGGAAAGGGAAGTCTGTCGGCCGACAACTCTCTGGCATCGCGCTTCAACCAGGAGGTAGAAATGTTCAAGGAAGTCAAAACCTAATATGGGATGAGAGGCTTCTACTACAATAAGCACCCAGCTGAATGTGCAACGTAGGCCTAGTTCCAGATTAAATGAATTACGGCCGTAACTGGCAATAGGGGTGCCGTTGGCGGCATGGATCTGTTGGATTGACGGAATGGTTGCATCACCTGCTTCCTTTGGGGTGACACTAACTGTTGCACCGGTGTTAACTAGGAACAGGTTATTGGGAACTGAATCTCAGACATGCAACAGGCGGTTTCTATTGTGGCTGCCAACAGCGTTGGCCGTAGGAACGCGCCGGGATACCAATTTTCCTGTTTGGCACCCGGGTAAGTGTAACCGGATTTTAGCTCCGGGCCTTCTCCCAAAACCGCTTTTGGTACTAACAGTACTCCGGTCAAGATGGACTAAAGGGGCGATCCGGGGAGGGGATTTTTAGGAGCTCACTTTGGTCGGAGTTGTGACGAGGTGTATGGTCTATACAGTGACATATGAATCGGTGCCCGTAGAAAATGAGATTGGCGTGAAATAATATGGTGCGAATTTTGTTTGAATGCGTGTTACAAGAGTATATAAGCGTTGGAATCAAGGTCAGCACCGGCATTGGCCGCAACGGCTGTTGATGCTGCTGGCGCGGTCCTGGTTGATGGTTCTGCGGTACTTTCTCGCTTAGGTCGCAAATACGTAGAAGAGTTTTTCAGATTTTGAAAACGATTTTCGGGTTTTTCGAAGCAAAACTTCAACTTCCTTCTATATTTATGATAGCGCAAACTCCGTTGGCTGTATAATTCACCAAATGAGTATCAGTTATCGCGCATGCTTGAAAGGTGCCCCAAAAGTAGCTTTTTCCCGCGCTTGGGTATTTTGTTTATACCGATGGCCACACACTCAAACTCGTATTCTGCGCAATGGCAATGTACGTAAAGATGCAGATGTAATAAAACAACCTAAAGTACTGTTATTACCAATCACCGCATCCGCCGGAGCTCGAACAAAGCTCACGTTATTGTAATTACGGCGTTGTTTGTAATTCAAACGCCTTGATCTTCGAACTGTTTCCGTTGAAGTGTAATTTGAACTGGGATCATCTTTATCTGGGTAAGACGCAGGAAGATCAGAATTAGTATCTACAGGACTTCAATCGGAAGCAGGATTGAAAGCAATCTGATATAAAAGTCTTCAGCGAATGGAACCAACGTAGAGATCCAAAACCCGACAAAGTCTCTTCCCAAGTTGCTCCATTACAACGCCTGTTGAGGGTCTCATTACATTCTCTCTGTGGCACGCAATTTCCGAGGACTCCAGTTGTAGTAAATTAGTGAGTAGTGTACGACTCTTTAAGGGACTGTCCGGACTACTATGCGTGATTGAATGGATGGAATTACGATAATGCATTAGGAAGTTGTCCACAGTTCTCTCGAGTTTGCCGAATGTTCCTGCATCTGCAGATTCGATGGTGCACTTCAAAGTTTAAAAAAAGTTTTAGCAATGCCTACTGACTGCGGATGACGTGGAAGAGTTAGCACATGATGGTAACCCATGGGCTTTAACCAGTCCGTCATTTTTGGGCAGTGAAATGACTCCCGTTATCCGCAACCAGTGCATATGGTACTCCTTCCGGCCTAGATGTCTTCAGAAGTGCAGACATAGTAGAAGCAGAGCCCGATGAAGAAGCAAAGTAAACCTCTGGCCTCTTGGAATAAGAATCGGTGATAACGAGGGCGTAGTGCTTGTCCATAAATGGTCTGCAATAATCAGCACAAACACACTGTCAAGTCTCGCATGCTGTGGGCCACGGAGTTCACTTGGTGGATTGGGAATGAATTTTACGCGAACATTTATTAAAACGTTTAGCAAAATGTTATGAGTCACGGTTAAATCCAGGTCGCCAACAGGTAAACCGGGCCAAAGATTTATTCTTCCCAATACCAGGATGTCCGAAATGCAAATCAATTAGAATGGCTGGCCGCAATTTAGGTGGTATGATGATGCGATCATGAAAACACAAATATCATCTTAATTCAGATAAATGCCTCCGCGACGCTTTTAAAACTTCGGTAACTGACGTTGGATATCCATTTTCCATCCATTTCAAAAGCAAGACGAAATGGCTTGAACATACTTTCGAGTTTCACGAACGAGATCGAATCAGTTGAGAAGAAATGGCAGGGTTAGCAAACAGTTAGAGGAGATTTCCACCGAAGTGACATAACGAGCCATATAGTCCACGTGAAGAGTGGTTTTTGCTTTAGGATGGTAAATACTGTTGAAGTACTCACTAAGAGCAACATTTTACCGTGGAACCATGGCTGTGGATTACCCTGCCAACAAAGTGTGTGGATCGTAAATGAAATTCTGTGCCTCATGATCATTCACTCATATGAAGTGTGACCCAAACAAGTATTTACGTAGTCGAGTGACTGCTCAGTACACAGCTGGAGCCTCGCGTTATGTCTGTGAATATCCACGTTCCTCAAGACTAAGTCTACGGGGAATGCACGGCTCCGGATGAACATCTTGTTCCAGCACAGCTCGATGCCAGTAGAAGAAGCATCCTTGATGACAGTAAATGGTAACTTGGGTGAAAATGCATGTAAAACTGCATCGGTAGGAAAAAATTCAGCAACTGTCAAGGCGCAGATTCTCGCAATGGAGATCACCTAAATGAGTTTCGTGAGCAAAGGTCGAGCAAGGGCTCGGCTTTAGGAGAAAGTCCGAGATGAATCTGTTATAATACCGCAGTGAACCCTATAACGAACGAAGTTCTTCTAGAGACTTAGGTGAAAGTGCATGCAGTAAAGAATAAGAACGGCCAGGATCGGGTCGATAACCATGTCCGTCTGCGAGATATCCTAAACACGTGAAGTGGGTGGTTAGAGAAATATTTGTCGGGATTGATAGCAACATTATACACACGGAACAGTTCTGGCAACAAACACAAACGTGTAATCCCCTGGTTTGCGCGTGAACAATGATGTCGTCTTGATAAGCGACGATACCTCGCCAACCAGAAATGAGAATCATTGGTATTTTGGAAAATTCCAGGTGATACACTGAAACCAAAATGTAAAAAGTTATACTGAACTAGTCCAAAATGAGTAATGATTGCTGTGAGCTCACGGGGATTTTTCGTCAAATGGTATTTTTACAGAAAAGCATCATTAAGGTCCAACTTGGAACAGAATTTTTGAACCATGAAACTGATGCAGAATGCTTTACATTTCCACCACAAAGCAGCTAATCCGCTCCAGGACCTTATTCACAGCAATGCGATAATCTCCACTAATTCTCGGAGTTTTCCAGTTCCCTTTCAATGGGGCCACAATCGGTGTGGCCCTAAATTACGCACTCGATTGTGCTTGGACAGCTTTTGCGACCAGCTGGTTGATTGCCTTCTTCACTGGTTCACGCAATCCCAAAGATAATATCCGACGCTTAAAAAATTCTGATGGCCCTGATATCTCGAGAAACTCGGGCGCCATCTTGATGCCACTTGAAGCCCTTGAACAATTAAAAATGAATTTTCGAAGACGGGAATAATGGCCGTCGGATAAGAAAGACAACGGAAGGTGAAGTTTTTTTTCACAATGCCGGCATCCAAAATGAATGAATTTTTAAGGGAATGGTTACCAATAAAGGTGCGAGTGACATAACTAGATGAATATGAATTGGTAACCACCAAGGACAGTGACCGGAAATCAGAAGACAGACGAGACTGGATACTGTAACTATCAGTTACACAAATAAATAATAAATGCACATTTTACTTCCTCTTTTTTATTTACTATACGAAATTGTACAACAATTCAGGAAGGGAGCACCGGCTGATGGGAGGCTGCCAACCGGAAAAGTGACTGGCGGTGGTAGGACTCGGACCCAGGCCGTTGCTGTCTGGAGACCAAGTTGATAACCACTTGACCATTGCCGGCAAACGGATTAAATATGGCCAGTTTTACCTTATTTATGACATGTAACCTTACAAAAGCGACAAATCAAACGTAAATGCTCGGCACCACACGACTGAAAATTATTCCATCGTTGTTGATTCCTCTGTTGAGGTAGGTGCAAATTTCTCTCGCTCTTTGGTCCAAAAGACGTTTGAATCGGTGCGGTTTTTAAGCTGTTGGTTTCTGGGCCTTGACAGCATTGTACAGCATGAACAACTGCGTTCACATCTCGACACTTTTCACAAAAGAGTTTAACAGACTGGAATGTGCAATCGGTAATCAACAGTGATTGTCTTCACAAGTCGACACAATTCACTCCAGCAATCAATCGATCACGTAAATTAATTTGTAACTGGCCGACAAAATTGCATCCAGAGGTCCGTGCTTGCAGTTGCAAAACGAAATCGCGGATAGGCTGCTGATACTCACAAGCATATGAATGGAATTCTTCTGGTACCAAAAACTCGAAATAAGGCGGCCGCAAAAGTCAAAAAAGCAAACCTCTGGGGACTTCATACGGCTGAGAAAAAGGCGGACAAGGAAAAGCCAAATTTTCACAACGGAATAGCCTTCATTTCCGACGAAAGATAAGGGATGAGTAATTTTTCCCGAACTTCACATTTTTGTTAGTAGAACACCAGATTTCGAAATGATCCAGGTAGTGTTTACCCTCATGTGAAGTCCCATGAGTATCCAGAGGCTCTAAGACAGGAATTCATGGCAGGTTTTACGTCTACGGGACTAGACGTGGTGAGTAAGAACCCAATGGGAGTGGTAGAGCTATCCGCAGTGAAAGCATTATAGCTCATGTCTAAACTACGTGCAAACTGAAGGTCAAAAACACCGACTGGATGGCCACACACCCAAACTCGTATTCTGCGCAAACCGCAATGTAGGTAAAGATGCAGACGTAATAAAACAAGATGAAGCAATGTCATTAACAATCGCCGCATTTCCGTACATTCGAGCAGGCAGAAATGGTCGTCGAGGTAATCTAGGTCACACAGCTTCCCACTATTCCGTAGTTTGATGCCCAGACCTTGAAGGTTTCATAAGGCATCCTGTTTTATCCCGCCTATGACGAAGTTAGACAAAAGTGGAGAAATGGGACGTCCCTGCCGAACACCGCTCGTCGTTTCGAATGGACTGAGTAGTTCGACATGAACCCTTGGGCGGCCAGAAGTAAGAGAGCACAAAGATCTCAGTAGATTACCGAAATCCGGGGACAAACCTTTTTGGTGAGGAGCGTTGGTCGGCGCCTTTCAAGTCGAGAACAACCATTATTGTCGATCGACTATGTGCGTTTTTGTTTTGGGGTCCGGTGACCAAATGAGCGGTTCCTACGCCCTTTGAATGGTGGCCTACTAATCTGGGAGGCCCAACACGTCCTAGTGATCTTTGTAGATGATTTCCGGTGGCTCCCTCGGAACTTGTTTGCCATTCGGTAGAAGTCACCCAGGCCCAGGGGTCCATGCGACCTTAATCACTAGACGGATTTCCTTGATAGCCGTTGGATCCCGGCAGGTCTCATCCAACTTTTTTATCACATGCCTACGCGTGAGTGCAGTGGAAGTGCATTTACGCCGTAGTCACGAAGGCCCACTGCATTATTGTGAATAACCGGCAACCAGAACCCGAGACTTAGAGGGTCAAAGAACTTCATAAGTTCCCATTAGGTGAAGCTGAGACTAGCGACGGAATCGTCAAATTTAGTATGTTTGAGGAGACGGAGACAGAATGAGAACGCTTTACTCGTCTGATTATTGAAGTTCATCAGTTGAAACGTAAAATGAGAGGTGTTCTTGGAACTATACGTAAAACAAAACCATCAAGGGTACGAAAATTGATACGACATGTGCCCCTGCCAGAAAGGAATCGTTAGTCATAACTTTTATGATAGAGACAAGGGGGGCCAGTTGTGGACCAGATGAAGCTGACATGTTATAATATTCATCCCTGCTTCTCGATTACGTGTGAAGCGTGCACTTATACGCCGCTATCAACCAAGTAATTCAGATATATTGCCCACACAGGGATCTGCATGTGTCTGTACATCATCTGTAGAATACACTGTAAGAATATCACCAGCGTCGGGACTTGTTGACTGATCTCGCGGTTGGTCACTTGTTGGTGTTCTGAATAGAGTTTCATTGGTGGGTGGAGGAGAAGTATCGCCTGGAAGAGTCGACCGGTGAGTAAAAATGTTCCCTGTTCTTCCAAGCAGAAGTTTCACAAGGGCATATTGGGGATATCAACTGGTTAGATAGACTTCCTGCACCAGGGGTTCACACTTCGAGGATCTATCCGTGCGCTCCGGTAAAAATTGACCAGGAATCGTCAACCACGTAAATAACGAAGTCTCATCAGTCGAGCTTCAAATATAACAGGACAGTCGCTCATGTGGAGCAGTGTTTGTGGCGGTGCACAGTAGCAAACGAATTGAGTAAAGTGGGTCTGGAAGCACTGATTTCCATTGCCAAATTTAGCGGTTTCTCGTTCTTACGGCCAGAGAGATCGCCTTCCACAGGGTTCCATTCAAACGGCCCACCTTTCAAATAGCTCGAGGATTGTTTGTCGTCGTGTGACTGAGTTCCACCCTCTTAGCTCGTAGAAAATGTGGTAGCTCCGATGATACGAATGCAGATCCCCAGTCAGACTGCACGTAGGCGGGCCGGCCGAAGAAAACAATTTGACACAGATACATTATCACCGCAGTTGCTGATATATCTGGGCAAGCGAATGCAAGTGAGAATTGAGAGTCTTCTGCTACAACAATCATGATGTAGCGATTTTCGGTATTGAAAGGCAGTAGACACTCAAGCTCAAATCTCAGCCGCTAGAAAGGTTTAGTAGCTTTGATTAGGCGACGCTTGGTGAGCTTGCAAAACCGCAGTTTTATCTCTGCACAGACCGGGTACTGGGAGATCATGTTCATGACTTCATCCCCAGAGTACGACAATTTTCTGGTGTGCACAAAATGTAGCATGCGAGTTATTCCCGGATGACACCAGAAGTCTTGTAGGCATTCCAATTGAGTTCCGCTCACAACAGAAGCACAGGTGCTGGAAGAAAGCTCTTCAGCTACATGATTATCTTCAGCGGGCCGGAGGATCGTCACAACGATAAGAGCACAGCTCCAAACGCGACATCTAGATCTGATCAATCACGACGTTGCTTGATTGCTTTCCGTCTTACAGAAAGGTCACAGATCTTGGGCTGATAATTAGCATGAAAGAAAAACCCAGGACATGACGGCACCACATTCGGATAGCTTCGACATATGGCATTTGTGACTCTGTATGATCCTGTCCCCTTTCCCTTTACTTTCCAGGTGCCGTTGTTGACCTTGAGGTGGAACCATCCAGTGCGGCAGGCACCTCACCTCCCTCTCTCCCCGAACAGTGACCTTGACTGCGGCCTCAAAAATGCATAAAAACCCCACGGATGCCTCCGGAGAACAGCACTTCAGGTTTCGACCTGTACCGATCGCTGTGTTGTCCCGTGCCAATATAAGTTCATTGGTTCCCCAGCTTTGTCTTCTTTAATGACTGGCCTCGAGCAGTGACTAATTGTGTTTATCTATGCATCAATTTGCAGACCTACGGATCCCACGTGCAATTCGTCGACAATGGCACTAGCTTCCCCCTCGAAAGCTGAATGGTGCATTTCACTAAGAGTGGTGGTGCAAGAGAAGAAATCCACCGGTCGGTTGTTTTGGCTCAATGAACCACCGATCGCTGTGTCTAAGACGTCCTTCTCCACGATTAGTTGCGCCCGCGTGACCTTCGGGCCTTGTGCGGTGTTCAAGCGAGACTTCCGAAACAGAATCGTTTTGGCTAGAAATGTCATAAGAAACCATGAAGTAGCAAGCGCTCAAAAATTTATTTTATTGTCTATATCTCTAAAGGTGGGCATGTGGCGCTTTATCGAACACTGTTAAGTGCTACCGAAATGCGCCTACAACACAAATATCTGGACACACGATTGACTCCAGCCACACAAAGTCCTGTGAAATATGGATTGAACTGGGCTGAATTTTAGTCCACTGGTAAAAACATAGCACTCTTCAAGTCTAGTTTGGGACTTTCTAGTGCCTCTCTAGCAGGTAAAGGAAGAGGAGATGTATTCCAAAAGAGCGGCTGATAAACAGAAGGTGAAAGGAAGTCAATAAGCTTGTCCAGATTATCAGAGTCATCTGGTTGCACGCGTTTTAAAAAAGCGTTTAGTGTTCTAAGCCAGTGAGTCCACTACTTGGAACCTTCCGGAAAGCTCACATCCACGTCAAATTTGTCAGGACGAAGGTAGAGATGCATGAAATATAAAACGAGTAAATTGAAACGATGGCTAGCAGCGGAATCGTCAACATCAGTATCACTGAGAAGACGGAGCCAAAATGAAAACGCTTTAATCGTCCAGTAGTTCGAGTTCATCAATTGAAACGTAATAAGCGGACTATTCATAAAATGCTGCCTTAAACGAAACGATCAAGAGTGTGAAAGTTTACACGACAACAGGTGAGACATGGTAGTGATCCGGATGACAGTGGACAGCTGTCTGCCACCAAGGGGTCAGATGGGGCAGATATTTGATCGATAAGCATTGTGCGCGCCGCGCTAACTGGGTCACGTTCATTGGCTCGTCCCAGTTGCGCACACGTTGCGCGGTATCGGTGCGCGTGCATTCTCAGTGCACGTATTAGCCGTTGCCAAGCAATGGCGCACAAGTTGCTCGAACACGCTGCTTTTGACAGGAGGTTGGGGTTATGTCTTGAATCGAGTGGCATCTTGATAGCGATAGGCTAGCAGTTAAGTGCTAACTGTTCAAGGAGGACTTGTGGTTAACTTGAACCACAAGAAGAATATAAAAACTAAAGGGAAGCTCAGTTCCCAATAAAGGAACCTGGACAGTTTGGTGTAGTTCGATAACATCATGACATATGTGTTCGTCCGTGCATTGGGCAGGAAGGACAGAGTTTTCCGTAATCGTAGAAATGGTCTCCATACTGAATGCAATAGTAAATGTGACCCAAAGGGAAATTAGAAAAACTTGTGGAAGCCCTTTCGGCTCTTGGCGGTCGAGGGGTAATTGGCGAAAGGTGCCTATCGAAAATGGGTCTGGAGATATAACTGGACGAAATGCCTGCTCGAATAAGATCATGTACGGAGATGTCATCACCTTATAAGTTAGTTATAGCATAAGAGAGACAGGATGGAACAGAAGCAATGGTGAAAGCAGATAAGAGCAAATCGGTAGTCGAGGCAACTTTTTGCCGGGAAACTGTTTTCAGTTGAGAGGAAGGTGGACACATTGGTTCTGTCCTTTTTCATCACAAGTTAAGCACAACAATTCTGCAGTGTAATAATAAGTGTATGTGGTACACCAAGTTAATTTCAACGCTATCCGAGACGTTACTTGAAAACTAAGATTGGCGGGGGAGCGCGTTGAGAAAAAAGGGCAAAAGGATGTGTACCTTTAAGATTGAAGTTAAACAAATTTATGACACAAGTGCACAGCTGTGCACCTTTCTCGTAATAAGGAAGTGGCCTACTAAATGCTTTAGTTTAGTCGGGGGTGGGTGGCTCAGGCTCTGAGTTGACCGCTCGTCCTGAAAGCCTCTTAAAATGCTCTCAGATGACCGAGCGTACTAACTAGCTTTTACTCAGTAAGTCCTGCACATTGTCTTCTTGGGGCGGGGGCGTTCTTTCTCAAAAGTGAGGGGACGAAGGCGAATGCCCTGCGCTGTCCACCGGGTTGACTGACTAATAGTCGGTCTAGGGGAGATGGCTCATGCGGATCAGACAACAAGCGAGTCTAGCCCATACACTGGAATCGCTCTCGATGGATATCTGCCGCCTCTCAGAGACAGGACTGCAGGACCCGAGCTCCACGATGAGACTAACGTCCCCAGGTAATCCTAAAACCAAGTTTCATCTACGCCTGTCCGGAGACCCGGACGTTTCAGCAGCCGGCCCGGCCGGTGTTGGTGTTGCTGTGAGCCGTAGTGCTAAAGCTGCCATGTCAGACTGGATTCCTGCAAAAAGTCAGCTTTGTGAAGTCCGGTTTCGAAGTTCTTGCCGAGTAGCTAGACATCGAGATCGCACACGCGACTTATTCGCCAGTTCCGCCTGTGCCCCGAGAGACTTCAGTCCGAATGTAGACAAAGGTGAATTCTACCAACAGCTTCACATGATCCTGTGCACTGCACACCGGACAGATATTATGGTCCTCGCCGGCGGTCTTAACGCACACGTCGATCGCCTGACAGCTAGTGAACGTCATCTTGAGGGATAGTTTGGCCTCATCTCCAGTCGTTCGGACAATGGAGGAAGATTGTTGACAATATATGCTGATCACCTACTTTTTCTAGCAAACACTAACTCTGGCAACTGCAAACGACATTCGGCCACTTGGCATCCTCCTTCCTCGACGCAGCAAGTATCTCAAATCGATTATTTAGCGGTTTTTTACCCTCGGCGTGGCGGCGTGTTAGATTGTCGCGCTGAGCGGTCAACCTGCTTCGATTCTGATCATGCGTTAGTCTGCCCTAAGATCTGCTTGGAGTCTACTGCCCCATCTGATAATGATGAGAACCGGAAGCGACTGAAAGCAGCCTTACTGAATGCCGGCTTGACCAGTTGTAGTGCGGTCCGCCATACCCAGAGAAGTTGGGCTTCTTCAAACTCCTTGTCACTGCTTGAGAACCGCCGACATATCTCTTCTGACGCAAGGCACAACGAAGCACACAGTGGACCCCTTCGCGCTTGAAGGTTGGCTTGCGTCCTGATCATGGGAAGTGGTGATTTGAGCGTGCCCTGGAGACGGAAGCAGCTACTCCCTCAGGAAACTCCAGGAAGCTGCTCCAACCCATTCGCGCCACCGAACCGCGAAAAACCGGTGTTAGCGAGGCAGTCCCAGAAACCGATGGGACACCAATCACCAACCCGTCGCATGGACTAGACCGCTGGGCCAAACACCTTCGCTTCCAGTTTAGCTGGTTAACAGCCGCTTCTACTGCATCTGAAATTTGCACACTTTCTGTGCGGTTTATTACAGACAGTCCCCCGACGGAAGCGGAAGTTCGAAAGGAACAATCATCCCTCAAGTGCAGCAAGGTACGCGGATCAGATTGCATCCCTCCTGCGCTTTTCAAAAATGGTAAGATGGTTCTGGTGAAAGGCTCGCCAACCCTATTCTCACAAGTTTGGAAGGAAGAAAATGTTCCAACTTCCTAGGGAAAATTGACTGTTATACCCATCTTTAAATAGGGCAGCCTTACTCTGTGTCCTAATCATCGTGGAATAAGCCTGATCTCTAAGTGTCCATTATCCTCCGCCGACTTTTGCCATAGCCCGAACTCCATTGTCATGAAGAACAAGTTGGGTTCCGTCCCGGCCGCGACTGCAAGGACAAAATCTCAAATCTCCGCCTCCTGCTTGAATACCGTCACGTGTATCAAAGGCCAACTATCGTCTTTTCTGGACTTTAGGACCGCCTTTGTTTCTGTCGACAGGTCTGCCCTATAGAGCCGCTCGCTAAAAAATGCGCGCCCGAGAAGTGCGTTTCCATTCTGAAAGCTCCTAATCGACAAACCTTGAGATGAGTAAGGGTCTATGGCCAACTCTCCGAGTCCTTTGTCGGCTCAAGTGGTCTTCAGCAAGGATGCCCCATTTCCCCGTTCCTCTTCGACTTCATAAAGGTTGACCTGCTTCAAAGAGCCTTTGACGGCGTTACGAACAGTGGAGTGCAACTTCCACCGGGCCCCAGAGTTGTTGAGGCGGATTAGGATGACAAAGTTTCCTCGTTGGGAGACGACACTCGAGCAGTCTGAGATGCCCTAAACATTTTGGGCGTCGGAGTCACCGTGTATGGCATGTTTTGCGACCCATCCAAATGCAAAATGCTTTTTTGAGACTGACAAGGAGATTTTCCTGCACTCACTCTTGGTGGGGAACTTTTGAAAACTATCAGCAGCTTTGTGTGCTTGGGCAGTTGCATTCCCACTGGGGGAAGTATCGGAGACGAGGTCTCTCTGGGCACCTCCAAGGCCCGTTCGGCTTTTGCCAACCTAAGACACCTCTGCCGGCTTCACGACATCAGGCTTCCCCTAAAGCAAAGAGTCTAACACATCCCATTTCACTCGGTACTGCTTTATAGATGCAAAACCTGGCTCGTTAGAGAAGGGAATCTGCCCTGGCTGACCGCATTCTACCGCGGTTGTCTACGGAGGATCACAAAAGTATGGTGACGCCATCAAGCCTGTATTGACGAAGTGTGAAGGGGAGTATTGGGGATGAACTTTTTATCACTTAGGGTAATTGTTTCTCTTTGTCGGCTACTGTGGTGAGGTCACGTCTTGGGGAAGCCCTCTCAGCGTTCACCTCGCTGCCCTTTATTCGCACTCACTGGGCAGGATTTGAAACGGCGGCGAGGTCGAAAATCAATGACCTGGAGAAGTTTGAAAAATTTGACTTCCCGTTCAGCCGCAGTGGGGCCATGTTGCCTACCAGGTTGGCGCAAGAATGACACCGAAAACAGTTGGCTTGATGTGCTGGAAGATGTGGCCGAAACAGGGGTCAGCTGCATCAATGCCGCATGGAATGCTAAGCTGGTTCCTAATCCTTCCCCTTCCATATATGGCAACCATAAACGATACGGACAACAGCGAAAAAAGCAAAATACCGCTTGTGGAAAACTTGAAGAATAAAACTTACTAATATTTCTGTCCTTTTTCTTTTCGCACATTGTTTTCCTATCATCCCATGATCTCTTTGGTATGCTGTCTGTACCAAATCCGTTATATATTTAAATCGAGATGTGAGCGCTAAGGAGCCATTGTCGGTCAATATTTTCAGTTCACTTTAGTCTGACAACCGTTCGTCGAACCGATCAGGGTGGTTGATACTTACGGTCCACAACATTCGGTGATAGATTTATCAGAGGGAAGGAGATTTGGCGACAGGAATGTTACGCTCAACTTGACTAATAATGAAGGTACATGATGTAAAATAGAAATCAGTATGATGTGAGATACGTAAAAAACAAGGTAAATAAACAAGGAAAATTACACGACATTCACTCCGGCCGGAAAGTTGGGGTTTAAAAGATTTGAAATGTCAATGAAGTCAATTTTCTAGGCCTTTCGATTTCGTAAGCAGTACGGCAGTGTCCTCTGCTATCGTTCTAGCAGTTATGTGGGGTACTGGGCAGGGGGTTGATGGATGGCGGGGCTGTGCCTGTATTGTGTATGACGACATTGTCGAGCTACATGTGGCATGTTTCCGTTGCCCGTTCAAGTGCGTGAGGTTAGGGTGGTGATGCTGGTATTTCGACCCGAGAAGCCAATTGCAGTGCTCAATAACGAAAGAACCGAGTTCAAGGCTTCAAGCAAAACAAGAATCTAGTTCTCGATGGGGAGTTTCTTCAATTCCATGCCAAGTAGAATAGCTTTCCAGAGATTTCTATCCAAACGCTCTACTTGACCGTAGCCTCCTGGGTTATACGGTGTAGTACGACTCAAAGCGAATTCTCTTTCAAAAAGAAAACGTTTACTTTCCATGGACAAAACGGATGAGCCTCGGTCCAAATGAATACACCCCGGAGTTCCGAACATAGACAACAAAATAGACTGCTCGAGTCCGGGCAAGCAAAAGCAAGCGGAAATCTAGATTATTTGTCAATAGTTGTAGTTAAATATCGGCTATGGGTCGACAATTCGAGTGGACCTTTGAATTCGATGGATAGCCTTTCGAACGGTTGCGTCACTTTGACTGATTGGCCGGTGATGGTACACTGAACTTCGGCCTTATTTCTGAGCAGGCCTTGCAACTAGCAGTCATTTTTCGTATATCCTCAAAGGAAAAAAGGAAAATTTCAAGATAGGACCAAATGAGCCATACTCGGGACTCCCAGACGACATCAGGTGTTGTGAAGTCGCCCTAGGTAAACTCCGGAGAGAAGAGCTCCAAAACAAGATTTGCCCAGGGCACCTTTGGCTGTGGTTTGCTTCTCTGGTCTGTAGACAACATCAAAACTAAATTGCCATAGCTCCAATTCCCAACGTGGTATTTTGTCATTCATAACCCTGCTGCGTTGCTGATTTCAAAGTATGAAGGAGACAGATCGTTGGTCGGTGATGAGTTCAAAGTGGTTACCCAGTAGCTGATGTCTCCACTATCGGATCGCTTCTTTTTCCACTGCCGAATGTCTTGGATTCAGCGCCCTGGAGAGGAACAAAACCGGACGGCCATCCTAGTTGGGCGTCGCAGCAGTTGCCCTAGAGCTCGATTAAAAGAAGGCATTTGTATAAGACGTGGACCGTTGGTCTGCCAGCTATAACGCCTCAACTTGCTCGAAAGCCGTGTGAAAACTCGAACAGCCATTCTCTAAAAGCCACTGCTTAATATGATTCGATTGGATGCCTGTGACAGAAGCTCCACGAATGGTATCGCCGCGGTTTTCTTCGACCGTAATCGACCTGAAGTTGCAGTGTGTCACCAATGACTTCGGCTTCTAAGAAAACTGATCTAGAGACTGTCCATTTTTTTATTTCGCAGTTGCAAAAATATGACGAGCGAAGATCTCGTATTTTGGGCGAACGTAGAGGTCAGTGAGTACCTCCATGGCCTCGTCATAATTTCCACAGTCTACAATATGTTCATATGCTGTGAAGGAAATGTATGACATAAGAAGATCCAACTAGATCGCCTCCATTAGACTGCAGAATGTTCCATACCAATGACTCCACCGCTTGGCGGCATCTAGTGCAATTGGTTCTGCATTGAACCGCTCCAGACGAAGTATAAGTTCCATTGCAGCGGTTTGTATGTTGAGTAAATTGTTGCATGCGCAACCTGCGGCCTGACTCGAGAGTAGACGGAGAACGAAAGAGATCCACAATTAAGGCTTTATTCAACACACAATATATGTAGTGAAGCTATAAAGGGAAAACGAGAAGTTGTATAACAGAAACGATAAACAATGTCAGACACCATGTTAGTCTATGCCGCTTCTTATAGCAGAAGTTCGTATTCAACAGAATCAATCTGTGGTCGAAAACAGCTGGATGAGACGATAGCCGTTAGGGGCTGGAATAGCAAACGAGCACCCGATGTGCCTTTTGGAATGTCCCAAACAGCCAACTTGGGCGTCGAAATTCCCAGCAATGATCCTCACGTCTGCCGAACGCACTCTTCGAAGTAGCCGAGACAAATTTTGATAGAATTCGTCCTCAGTTTCAGAGGAACCGCAGTCAGCGGGCACATACACAAACACGGTGAACTAACATCGGCGCCTCAGGTTGTTGTTGTTGACACGAACGGAACCCTCCGACAGGACTGCGCACAAATGACTGTTGACTGGAATCCAGTCTAGCAGTGCACGCTCCGTTGTCGCACTCAAAGCGATCCAAACTCCAGCCCGACCACGAGCTCCAGATACCGAATCACCCGACAGGCGGGGAGTGGAGTGAGAGACTGAGGTTGTATCTGGAGCGCGAAGAGTGATAAGAAAAACCGGTTCGTGCATGCTTTTGGGAAACACAGGGTACATCCATTTCAGGTGTCAAGAGTACTAGCGGGGGAAGCCTGTTGCTCTATCTGACATAGTATGCGGACGCTGAAGGCAGCCAAGTTAAGTTAAAATTAAGGCTTAGGAAGTGCATCCGGTTTATACCCAACTCCTGAACTACTTCTTCTTTCAGAGCGGCAGTAACCTGTGGCGATTCGCTCTGATCGTAATTCAAAAGAAGGATATCCAGTGAGGCACCTTACAGGAAAGATGCTGGAGGTTTTGGGCACATCATGCTTCCAGGATGCCTGTAACACGAAAGGGTTTTTTCTTTAGGAAACCTAACTGGAGTCTTTGGCTCAAACGTCTGGCCCACAAGGCAGTGGAGCATTACCCCAGCATGAGAACGTAAACCGAATAACCTGTGAGGGACTTTTCTCTCGTCTGTAACGTGAGATCTGATTGTTGAGCGCATTCTCTTTTGTCTTCGTTGGCACTTTGTTATTGATCCGCTTTTCGGATTCAGTCCCGGTCGAGCAAGTGGAAGGTGGACGGGGCAGAATCCCTTGGGCTGGGGGCTGCTCACCTCGAGTGGGCAGAAACCGCCCTATGAAGTGCGATCGCCTCTCCCACCGTGATAGAAACTCCAGGCACTTCATTTTATAGTCCATCTAGTGGAGGTTTTCGGGCCAGTAAACTGCTTCTCTCCGTGTTTATTCGCTGGAGTGTCCTCTCCAGGGGCATTGTGGTTAGAATCAGATGTTGCCTGTCAAATGGTTCTCAAATTAAACTTCGTCTGGCCTCTACCCATTGACCTATCGAGCACGACTGTATATCCGCTTTAAGCAAGCCATTCTGCATGGCTCTTTGTGTATTGGAGGCACGCAAGCCATCGCACCGGGCCAAGAGGCAGTTTCGTCGTCAAGGACGCCCGAGAAGTGGAAGTGGCAGCTGCTTCAAGTGACGGCCAACGATTGTTCAAACTAATTGACGACACCGGTGGACGGTGAACCCCGATTAATAAAATGATATGCGATAGAAATTAAGCCTCTTTATGGCAAACAGTAGGAAGTCGACCGTTGGGCCAAATTCATCAAATTCGTCATCATCGTCCTACAGCGGTAAACAGCAGGGCAAGCCCCACTGACCACTGTCTCTTTTACCATGATGCCTGTTGAAGTAGAAGGTATGAATATACAAGATGGACAGGAAGTGGACCTACATGGGTCGCAAAAGGAAACAACGCACTAAAAGCAAACACACGAAATACACAGTATAACTGAACAAACGCACATCGATCAATCATTCCGATCCGACAGAAAGCGACAACACGATCGCCACCGTTCACGGTTGACCGCCATATACCATAGTGTCTTCAGCCAACTGGCTGTCGGATCTTTTGGACCCCGACCACGAAGGCCTGAGGCACCTACTTTTCCCAAGTTCGCTGTATTATTTCTCATCCGAAGTTGCTACATAATCTGTAGACCTCCAAGTGGTTTCTCGCATTCCCGAGGAGGAACGAAAAACGGGGCATAGTACGGTAGATGTGTGTTTGCTATTCGTAACACGTGCTCTGTAAACGGAGCTTATTAGGCCGGAGAAACTGTGATAGAGAACTGCCTTGAGTGATACCCAATACTCGATTTCTGACCTTGATATTGCTTTTCCGGTCATTATGTCCAGCCTCAGCGGTACCACGCAAGCAACAGTGGTTGAAAACCTAAAGAAGATGAACATCTTCAGCAGGCAGACTCCAAGTCTCGCAACCATACAACAAAACTGAATGCACCGTGGCGCAGCGCACACGACATTTCAGTCTCAGTGAAATATCAGGTCGGTGACACAAGTGCTTCAGTCCAACATGCGCCACTCCAGTCGTGAATTTGCGCGTGCTCAACTCTTTTACATTGATTCCATCCGCCTCCAAGCTGCTGTCGAGGTAACTAAAACAGCCGACGGTTATTAGCTCCATCAAATCCAGCATCGAGCGGAATCGATGGTGTTCAGTCTTGGAAACACTACCTCACACTTTGAGGGTGCAAGGCGAGTGCCGAATGGGGCTACGGCTCTCTGGCGTCCATCTGGTGCAAGATGCGCATATCGCGTGCATTCAAACAAGCAGGAATAGTCGTCGAGGTAATCTAGGTCACACAGCTTCCCACTATTCCGTAGTTTGATGCCCAGACCTTGAAGGTTTCATAAGGCATCCTGTTTTATCCCGCCTATGACGAAGTTAGACAAAAGTGGAGAAATGGGACGTCCCTGCCGAACACCGCTCGTCGTTTCGAATGGACTGAGTAGTTCGACATGAACCCTTGGGCGGCCAGAAGTAAGAGAGCACAAAGATCTCAGTAGATTACCGAAATCCGGGGACAAACCTTTTTGGTGAGGAGCGTTGGTCGGCGCCTTTCAAGTCGAGAACAACCATTATTGTCGATCGACTATGTGCGTTTTTGTTTTGGGGTCCGGTGACCAAATGAGCGGTTCCTACGCCCTTTGAATGGTGGCCTACTAATCTGGGAGGCCCAACACGTCCTAGTGATCTTTGTAGATGATTTCCGGTGGCTCCCTCGGAACTTGTTTGCCATTCGGTAGAAGTCACCCAGGCCCAGGGGTCCATGCGACCTTAATCACTAGACGGATTTCCTTGATAGCCGTTGGATCCCGGCAGGTCTCATCCAACTTTTTTATCACATGCCTACGCGTGAGTGTAGTGGAAGTGCATTTACGCCGTAGTCACGAAGGCCCACTGCATTATTGTGAATAACCGGCAACCAGAACCCGAGACTTAGAGGGTCAAAGAACTTCATAAGTTCCCATTAGGTGAAGCTGAGACTAGCGACGGAATCGTCAAATTTAGTATGTTTGAGGAGACGGAGACAGAATGAGAACGCTTTACTCGTCTGATTATTGAAGTTCATCAGTTGAAACGTAAAATGAGAGGTGTTCTTGGAACTATACGTAAAACAAAACCATCAAGGGTACGAAAATTGATACGACATGTGCCCCTGCCAGAAAGGAATCGTTAGTCATAACTTTTATGATAGAGACAAGGGGGGCCAGTTGTGGACCAGATGAAGCTGACATGTTATAATATTCATCCCTGCTTCTCGATTACGTGTGAAGCGTGCACTTATACGCCGCTATCAACCAAGTAATTCAGATATATTGCCCACACAGGGATCTGCATGTGTCTGTACATCATCTGTAGAATACACTGTAAGAATATCACCAGCGTCGGGACTTGTTGACTGATCTCGCGGTTGGTCACTTGTTGGTGTTCTGAATAGAGTTTCATTGGTGGGTGGAGGAGAAGTATCGCCTGGAAGAGTCGACCGGTGAGTAAAAATGTTCCCTGTTCTTCCAAGCAGAAGTTTCACAAGGGCATATTGGGGATATCAACTGGTTAGATAGACTTCCTGCACCAGGGGTTCACACTTCGAGGATCTATCCGTGCGCTCCGGTAAAAATTGACCAGGAATCGTCAACCACGTAAATAACGAAGTCTCATCAGTCGAGCTTCAAATATAACAGGACAGTCGCTCATGTGGAGCAGTGTTTGTGGCGGTGCACAGTAGCAAACGAATTGAGTAAAGTGGGTCTGGAAGCACTGATTTCTTATTGACCCTGGAACAAGTACAGCATGCATCAATCACTACACTTCAACATTTGTTTATACTTGCCCACGTGAAGTGGCATAATTTTGATTCGAATTTGGACTGCCATGAAGGTGGTACCTGACATTGGCCTTTGTTGAACTCTGGTCCTCGTTGATATACGTTGTGGCTGTACTGTTGAGGTTTGTACATATTTAAATGCGTATAACTTGTTATTCCAGTACCGTAGAAACTACGAATCAATCTTTTTCTGGTTTTGGGATTCGTTTGAATTGGCTTCGCGTTGCTCACTGTCGGAATGACCTTTACAGTACTCAACTTGGAACCTTAACGAGAAAATCACTCGGAAGTGCCAAGAAAAAGACAAAGGAAGCCGAAGCTGGACGGGAAGCAACCCGGCAAGTCCCTGGGTTATTTTTGGGTGATACTGATCCCTTGGATATTGCTAGGTTTGCTAGTTCAGTCAGCGCAATTTCATGTACTTCAGCCAATGGCATAAAATTTAAAATTGGTGATATCTATAGACTGAGGATATTATAACTAGAAACCCTGGTTAGGCAGGCTAGGGAAGAAGCCTAATTAGCCAAGGAAGACCAACTCTGAAGGCGGGAGTGAGAGGTGGTCTTGGAGACCACGAAGCATGCGGCCATTCGGCCTAGCCATTCCGTGGAAAGATTGAAGCTGACTTGTGCCAGTGTAGCACAAGCTATTGACCAACAAAAGGTGGAACTGTTCCTCTCCGACTGGAGCGCAAAGCAGTACTGCAAGTTCAATAAAAAATACAAGAACTTTGTAGAAAGGAGAGCATCCGATCCAGGACAGAGATTCCTGTATCTGCCACACTACTGCCGTGGAAGTGCTAGGGGAGCCATCGACGGGCGTTCGATGCTGGATCCTGAAGAGAGTTACACTAGGGCACGTGAAATCCTGGAAGACGTGTTTGGGCAACCATTTAAGGTCGCCCGAAATTTGATCGATGGTGTACTCTCAGAGGCAAAACGCTCCAAGGGCAAGTCGGGCTCTCTAGTTAGTCTGCTGATAAAAATGCAGAAGTGCTGCATCGCACTAAACCATCTAGATTACCGATCGAACCTGAACGCACTGCACACATTGGAGACCGTGGCGCGCAGTTTATTCACGAGACTACAGAGTGGATGGGCCGAGGAAGCCGAGGGGATCAGTAGATTTGGGCGAGAAACTACGTCTGAAGACCTAACGCATTTTATAGACCGTCATGCCCGAATAGCAAACGGTCATTTTGGTCAACTTGTGTGCAAGATGAGCAAGGTACCTGGGATTGCGACGATGCAAAGCAGAACTACGGAACCTAGTGGAGGCCAGCCATGGGCAGACACACACGCACTATCCCGCGAAGGCGAAAACTTGCCGTTGTGTAAAGTTTGTGGGGCACCTCATCGCCTAGCAGAATGGCCTCGCTTCCGCTACGTAGACGTCGGCGAACTATGGGAAATGACTAGGAGACTGGGTGCGTACTTTGCCTGTCCCAACGATTCACATCGAACAGCGGCGTGGCGAACGGAACCCGGTTGTAGCCAGGACGGATGCCACGGGAAACACCATTACCTATTGCACAAGCCCAAGAAATCGAATGCTGAAGAAACCCATGGTGCCTAATGTAGGCTGCTCAGTGTCTCGCTCCACTAAAAATCCCATCCGCCTGGGAGTAATAGCAGCTGGCGTAGAAACGTCAGTTGGGGTTATAAGAGCGTTGGCCTTCGTGGATAGTGGCTCGTATACCACTCCGATAAGGGAGGAGCTCTCATAGAGATGGGGGATCAGAGGGAATCAATCTTCATTAGCAGTGAGCACAACGAGTGGCACCGAAGTCATCCAGTCGACCAAACTGCACCTACAACTCGTTTCCTTGGTCAACAACAATAGAGCGGAAACTCTGGAATCATTCACTATAAAGGACCTGCCGATGAGAGCACCTCAATCAGTGCAATCGATTCTGACTCAGTGGCCGCATCTCGACGGGGTTACGATCGAGGAGTGGCAGAATAACTAACTTGATCTGCTGATCGGCTCTGATATACCGGAAGCGCATTGCGTCCTGGATCAAAGAATAGGAAGCCGCAAAGTACTCTATGCAGTACGCACTATATTCGGCTGGACTTTATATGGTAGTACAGATGAAAGATGCGGCAAATAAATCCAAATCAACTGCACTTCGGTGGAAACGGCGAACATCTAACAGGCATTGCAACATCTATATAACACCGAATTTGCTGACCTGGTCATTGATGGGATGCACCATTACTAGAAGATAGGTTGGCTTTGGAAATGGTAGCCGAGAACGTCAAGCATGATAAAGGTCGTTTCGTGGTTCCTGTCCCGTGGAGACCCAACATGAAGCTTGTGCCAAACAGCCGATAAATGGCACTCAAAAGATTGTTGTTCCTAAAAACCAGGCTAATTCGAGAACCACTATGGAGGATAGAATATACGTGAGCCATGCAACATAACATCGACTTGGGTTATATAGAAAGAGCGGATACAGCGTTTATCAGCGCAAATTCGAGGTGGTACCTACCCCATTACCCGGCCGTGAACCCGAGGAAACCGGGGAAGGTCAGAGTGGTTTTCGACTGTGCCGCGAAATGTCAGGGTGTGTCACTCAACGACCATATACTACAGAGCCCAGACTGGACAACACCACTTGTCGAGGTTTTATGTCGTTTTCGGCTAGGAAAAGTAGCCGTCTCTGTGGACATACGTAAAATGTTTCTGCAAGTGAAGATGCCCGTTGAAGATAGGGACGCCTTCCGTCTTCTCTGGTGGCCTGAGAACGACACAAATCGCGCACCTGACGAATACAGGCTGACCGTGCATCCCTTTGGGACAGTATCATCCCCGTTCTGTGCTAATTTTGCCCTCCGTGAAACCCTCAAGCGTTTCGGCGGCACCAGCAATCTGTTAGAAAGGACAATGAACCACTTCCATGCGGACAGTTTTCTGTGTTCCTTTGACGACCCAAATACTGCTGTTCTATATATGACCAAACTGATGGCCACTCTAAAGGCCGGGGGATTCGACCTCAAAAAATTGACCTCAAACAGCCAGGAGGTGCTCGACGCTGTCCCGAAGTTTGAGAAAATGGAGTGCGCGAGAGAGCTTCTGGGGTCCTGTTCACAAATGGAGCACGCTCTTGGAGTTCAACGGAAACCCGAAGGTGACCGATTTATATTCACTCTGCACCTAACCAAACGATCACCCACACGGAGAAAAATCTTATCATGATCCTTATGATCTCCCAGGTTTCGCTTCGCCATGGTTGTTACCGGGAAAGTTCTTGCTGCAATCGCTGTTCCAGAGAGGAACGGGTTGGGACAAGCCTCTCCAGGATGACGACGGCAAGCGATGGCGCGGCTGGTTGCACAGTCTAGGCCAACATAGTGAGATCAGGATACGAAGATTCTTGACAGGAATCAAATGCACAAACGGTGCCCAACGGCACTTGTTATATGATGAACCAGAAAAAGGTTACGGGGTAGTGGCTTACTGCTACCGGATAGAAGGAAATGATGGGCGGCCCAGACAGACACTATTCGCTGAAGCGAAAGTGATCACAAGGAAGACAGCGTAAGTAAGTTCTCGCAAATAGAACAATTCAAACGAATCCCAAAACCAGAACAAGGTTGATTCTTGGCATCTACGGTACTGAATCGAAATTCATAAAGGGTACAAATATATACAAAGCTCAAGTATGCGGCCAAATAGACCTCATAGTAAAACCCGAAGGGTCAAAGCCCCGTGGCTCAAGCACGACAGTCAGAAACGGTCCAAGGCCGAATTCAAATGTCTCACATGGATAAACAAAAGCGAAAAACTGTGGTATACGAGCGAGCATTTCAAGGTTACGGTAAACATGGTCAAATTCACAAAGTGCGTTGAACATTTGGAAGGATTTTCAGTATTTGTTCTCTACAGACGTTGTCCTTTCCGGGGATGGAACTGACTGCATCTGTACTGGCCGTGAAATCGGCTTCGCCGATTAGTAGATGCTTTGATCGGATAAACTGGCACAAAATCTTTGGACTGACTCAGCCACGGTACTACATTACATAATCAACAATGTCACTCACTTTACCACTTTCGTGGCCACGGACTCACTTTAGCCCTTGAGTCGACTAAGACCAATCTATGCCACTATGTACAGTCCGCCGGTAACCCGGCCGTCCTCTGCTCAAGCGGCCTAGGTGCATCATAAAGGCTGCCGATGAAGATAATTTGACCGGACTTCCTAACTGCATCTAAAGAGATGTGGCCAACGCTATTAATGCCTAAGCCTGATGATGGCGATATCGAGGCCGAAAGACTGATACTGGCTACAAACTTCACGGGAAGCGTGAGCCTAATAGAAAAACTATACCACTTCCCCGACTGGACAGAAATGTTAACAGCCGTGGTCTGGTGGACACGATACAAAATACTCCTATTGGTTTTAATAATAATAATAATAATAATATTAATAGTTTACTTCCGAAACGCCCGAAGCAAGCCTTACGCATGATCAAAATTTTACAACCGAAAAAACATGAAAAATATAGAAATACGTAAAGCAAAGGAGGATAGGAAGGAATAAGGGAGATATGAGAGGGAGATAAATGTGTGCACACCAGGGAGCGATACGGGGAGTTTAAGTGAACCCGAAGATGGATTCAAATTTGGGCCCGGTGAATTTGAATGTCAAGGTCAGATGAAGCGGTGGGAGGGAACAGAACCTGAGGGTTTTACATGAGGACTGAAAATCGACATGAGGACCTATCATTACGAGAAACGGTGAAGGAAAACGGAAAGAAAGAGGTGAAAGGGAGAACAAAAAAATAGGTTATACAGCTGGGGACTAGGTAGCCATGAACAATACGTTATTGCAATAAACGGATGGTGTTAACTTGAAAATAGGGAGCTGGAATGCAAGACGTAAAGAAAGAGTCAGATGGCATCAATGACGCGGAAGGATCGATACATGGTAAGTGTGAGGTGCAGTTATGGACAAAACGGACGGAAATCTTGAGGGGCGGTGAAGTGCCTTAATGGCACATTGCCCACTGTCAAATTCCGTTAACGTGCCGGTAACCACTATGGCGGCAAAAGAGCCGGAGGAGACAGAGAAAATATGTGGGTACGCAAATATGTATGTAAATATATCAGCAGAAGCAAATAGGAGTAAGGAGATGGAACACGGAAGTGGCATCGGTTGGACGAGACAGGTAGGGTTGGGTCAATGGTGCGGAATGAACTTGAAAGGCATACTACCACAGATCACATTAAATGTGGGGACGATACTACCTGGTGAGCTGAACCAAGCTGAACTCGGCGTTCTACGCCTAATACAACTAGACGCCCTCCCGTTCGAGACCCACGGGCCACGATAAATGATAACACCAATGGAAACAGGCTGTTGTACAGCAGTATCTGAAGACTAAATCCTATGCGAGCCAATGGACTACTGAGAACTGGAGGGCGGCTAACGAATTCAAACCCAGACTACGAAACAAAAAACCCATAATAGTCCATGGTGACCACTACATCACGAGATGCTTGATAGACCATGTACATCAAGAAGAAGGGCCCGCAGGTTTGAACCAATCAGTGAACAATATACGTCGACAATTTTGGGTGACAAAGGGACCGGCGATGGTCAAGTGAGTCACAGGCAACTGCATCACTTGCCGTCGCCGGAGGGCGGCAGCAGGCCAACAAATGATGACCCCCTCCCAGGCGTGAGAGTTCAACCGGGGTGGTGCCCGTTCGTGGGAATTGGCGTCGACAACTTTGGCCAGTTACCTGTAAGACAGCAAAGCGGAGCGCAAAATAGGTATGGCGGCTTGATAACATGTTTACAACCCAGAGAAGTCCATCTTGGAGTAGTGCATAATATGACCACCGATTCATTTTTAAAGGCCTTCCAAAGGTTTATCGCGGGCGAGGCGTCCTCAAGAACGTCTGCTCAGACAATCCTTCGAACCTCATTGGAGCACATAAGGAGTTAAGGAAATGATGGAACGGCCTGGACCACGCCAAAATACAAAACCAGACCGAAGCAAAGGGGATAGAACGGCACTTCAACCTACCTTATGCCAGTCATCCCGGCGGAGTTCAGGAAAGGCTGATACGATCGACTAGGAAAATACTCACGGCCCTGACCTCATTATAAAACCTCGATGACGAGACACTGACAACTTTACTAACAGAAGTAGAACGCATACTGAACGACAGACCCCTATGGCCGATCGTCGTAGACCAGGAAGGCAAACCGGCTCTCACTCCCAACGACCTGTTATCATTGCGGTCCAGCGTAGGAGTAATCACACCGAAGGCTTTACGTGGAATGTACGTCGTTGGATGGAAACAAGTGAACCACCTGGCACAGGCTTCCTGGAATGTTGGACGAGGGAGCTACTACCTACCCTGCAGCTGCGGCAAAAGTGGATGTGAGGTCCCGCCACCGGAACGGTCGAGCGACACGTAGCAACCGATTTCGACACAATTCAAAACAAACTCGATTCCAAATAGCTACGGTACTATATACAGCAAATTAATTAATTTTACATTAGCCAAACCTCAATGGTGGCCCTTTTGGGCTCTTATGTTCCAAATTGGACAACAAATCGGCAACTAACGCTGAATTACGGCAAAAAGTCAGATACGGAAGATGAGATTACCGAACACAGTCACAACGAATTTCAAGCTGAGCGACTCTCGCTCGAGGCAACGGTGGGAGTCCGGTTTGTGACAAAGATCTAGAGAAATAAAACAAACAATTAGAATTCCAGCAAAGATAGTTCACACGAATGGAAAATGTCTTTTGTAGCATGGATGCTAATGCATGGAACGGGGTTTCCCGAACTCGTTTACACCGGCCTTCAAAATCCAACCCGGATTTTCTGCATGCTAGGTTTGGTCGGCCTCATGCTTCGGCTCGCTCTACGGTTCCTTTATACCTAAAACTGATCACTGTCACTAGCAGCTCCCAGTCGCACAAGTGGATCAACTCTCAGTGGTCCCTCCCGGCTCGGCAGATCCGAAGACCCGCCTCCCACTTAAGGAGAGTCGGTCTCTTAACTTACGCCACCAGTGTCCGGTTCGCCTCCGATAAGACAAATTTCTCTGATGTCACGGAGCGCTGATCCTTCTTTAGTTTGCACTGTTGCCGTTCGCACCAAGCCATCGTCCAAAACTTAGACGCCTTCGATAACTCTTATCGGCCACCGGCCATGCGGCAAAGCCTCCGAAACTAGTAGCACTGCGTCACCCGGTCTGAAGTTGCGTTCCCGAGTTATCCACTTCTGCCACCGTTGTAATGGTGAGAGATATTCTCTGATCCATCTCTTCCAAAACACAGATGTCAGTAGTTTGCCTGCCTCCAGTGACGAACCAGTCTATCCCGCAAAGAATTCGTCGGAATATCTCGTGGGTTCGCCCTCAGGAAAAGTAGATCATTGGGCGTGAGTACTGGCAGATCACGACGGTCCGAGGTTATAGGCGATAGCGGTCGCTTGCTTACCATCAGTTCACTTTCGAAAGAAAATATTGACAACATTTCGTCAGTCGTCGGCTGCTCGTCACAAACTGAAAGAAGTACTCTTCTAACCGAGCGCACCATGATCTCCCGTATGCCACCACGGTAACTAGCATGTGGGGATTGAAGTGCCATTGCACTCCCTGTTGCAACAACCTATCAACAATCTTATCACTAGGACAGTTTCCCGTTCGGTTCTTCAATTCCCTTTGAGCCCTAACAAAGTTTGTACCGTTATCCCTAAAAATCTCGGACGGTGCCCCTCTCCTCGACATGGAAGGCAGTAGTGTCATAATGAACGAATCCGTGCTCAGAGAATAAGAAACTTCAATGTGTACGGCACGCATCTGGAGGCAGGCGAAGATGCATCCACGTCGTTTCTCCGTGTTGCGCCCATGTTCACCTGAAAATGGGCCAAAATAATCTATTCCGACGTACTTGAACGAAAACTAACCTTGTTGGACTCTAATGGCTGGTAGAGGAACCATCACATGTTTGCCTACGACTGTCAAATGCTTCCGACAATTCCAACGTCCTCCAAGTACTCGCCTGACGGGAGCTCCCCCTGTACAATCCAAAACGTTTTGCGGAATTCCGCGAGTAACTGAAAAGGTCCTGCATGTCCTACCACTGCGTGATACCATCGGATTATTGAGTCTGTCATCGGGTGAGTCTTGGGTAGCATCACCGGATGTTCCACACCCTGAAGCTGAGTGGAGTAGTTTAGTCGTCCTCCAACACAAATAATTCCATTCGATGAAATTGGATCGAGTTTTAATAGAGTCCTCTTCATTGGAGATTTGTTAGTGCACAGGTTATTGCTCCTGTCTCGTGGCCATTTTGAATCTTCGCCATAGACCTTAGCTTGTACAATCAGAATAACACTTTCCTCAGCTTTAGCAATGTCGTGTGACTTCAACGGCCCAGTTTTCAAACCTAGATCTGTGCGCCCGCCTCTCATGACTGCAGTGTACATTTTAAAACGGGGTTAACCACGCCAACGACTTAGGCAATTGAAACCAACTGGAGCACCTAGCTAGAAGTGCATCCGTCCAAGAATTTAGGACCTTCGAACTAGCAGCTGATATCACTCGGTGATGTTGTGCCTCTTGTTGCCAAGTCTGCAGGGTTAGCCTCCGATCTGAAATGACGCCACTGCCAGGGTTCCGACCACTGATGGATTTCAGCCAAACGGTTCGCGATGTACATATTAAATCTCGTTTCAGTGTTGTTTATGTATTGCAGAACTGTAGCAAAGTCCGTCCAGTAGTAAGTCTTGTCAAATTTGATTCCAGTTTCTTCCATTAGAATCCGAGAGACTCTAACGGCCAGTCTTGCTGCGGCTAACTCCAATCGAGGGATCGTTACGGTCTTCAGAGGGGCTACCCTTTAATTAGAGTACAGTAGGGCACGGTAGGGGGCTATGTCTTTCGAAACCATTCTGGAATACACTACCACCCCATAACCAACTTCAGAAGCGTCACAAAATAAATGCAGCTGTACACCTTCTTTCAGTGAATCACCTCTAATAATAGAACGCTGAATTTTGAATGCGCAAAGTTGTTCCATACCCCCGCACTACTCATTTCTGCATCGTGGGGATTTTTCTCCAATTTGGCGTCCCAACCAAGCTTCAAGCGACACAGTGGTTGCAATGACACCTTGCTTGGCAGAATGAAAAATGAAGCCAACCCCAGTGGGTCAAACACCGATGATACTATAGACAATGAGCCGCGCCTTGTTTGAGTTTTTCCGCATATTGTGAATGAAAACTGGAATGTGCATTCTATTGCATTCCGTTCTTATCCCAACATCCTCTCCGGCACAGGCGCGCAATCATCCATTTCCAAAATGAGATGGGCCAGCTCAGATTTCGGCAAAATATCCAGCACCTCCTTACGGTTACACACCCAATTATGAAGCCGGAATCCACCACGTGATAGTAACTCACTCATCTGGATAGCAAGAACGTTTGCATTCTCCGGCGTGGGCAATGACACAAGATAGTCGTCTACATAGAAGTTGTTATACACGGCCCTGGAGACGTAATACTCATAGTGTCCTCCCCAATCGTCTACCGTGTGACATAACGCCAAATTTGCACAAAAAGAGGAGGAAGCGGTACCGAATGGGTAGGCTTTCATTTGATATTCAACAAGATCACCACCTAGTTGACCACTTTCCCATCAAAGGACCCTCAGTGCTCCTTCGTCTCTTGTCGGCACTCGAATCTGCATAAACATTTCTTCAATATCCAGAGCCAACGCGGCAGATTCCTTTCGAAAAAGAAGCAACACTCCAACTAAGCTTGCTGTCGTGTCTGGTCCCTGCAGCAAGTAATCATTCAAGAAGCTTCCCTGGAATGCAGCCGCACAGTCAAACACCACCCTCGACTTGCTAGGCTTTTTAGAGTTTGTAACTGCGTGATGTGGTAAGTACCGACTTGGCTCAAAAACCATTTTTAGCCGTACCTTGGGCACTAACTAAGCGTGGATATAGTGCACACAAACCCCTATTATTGTGGAGTATTTGTCAAAGAATCCAGGGTCACGCGCAAACCTTTTCTTCAAGCCGTTCAATCTCTCTTTGGCCACAATACCATTATTTTGGAGTCTCACTTCGGGATTCCTCCAAGGAAGTGCAACTTTATAGTGTCCGTTCAACCAGGTTACGGCATTGGAAACCATATCAACGGCCTGCTCGTCTTCTGATGAAAGAGAGTTTTTCGACGCACACACATCGAAGAAGTCGGCGTTGTATAGTCGATCGATCTGTTCTGCTGAGGGATCGATCCCCTTCTCACTGTGGCTTACTGTCCTCACGAAGCATGGTCC
Source organism: Fasciola hepatica (assembly GCA_948099385.1). NCBI lineage: Eukaryota > Metazoa > Platyhelminthes > Trematoda > Plagiorchiida > Fasciolidae > Fasciola > Fasciola hepatica. The sequence goes on from CANUEZ040000195.1 coordinate 188,529, forward strand.
CTGGTTTATCGGACCAAGAACAATCCATCCTCAAATCGTCCGCACAGCATAGGTTCGTTTTTTTTACCGCATCTTTGCTCTAATGCCCAATGTGCCTCCGGGACGTCGGAACCTATTAGGATTCGCACTCTCTAACCTTTTAGATTATGCCTTTGTAAGCAGTGTAGGCGAGGCCAGGATAAAATGTCCGCATCTGTGCAGTACTGGACTGCTTTAATGGGTAGCCTATCAACACGGAACGCTCTATCTATATTCACGAGACCATTCTCTGACAATGAGTTCACTCGCATCTTTGTTGCTCCCGAATTCCGGGTGGTAGTCCCATCTGCGGTCGAAGTACAGCGTGAAGTCGGGGATGCCTCCAGGCCTACCAGCTCCATAAGGTCGTCTTGTGTTAAAGTCACATCGGACCCGCTATCCAGCAGGGCGTAGGTCTCCACAGAGCTCCCCAATCCATCTACTCGTACTGGTAGCACACCTTAACCGACACGACATTCTGGCATAAGAGTAGCTGCACAATTATCGGTCCACTGCCCAGGACTTCTTGCATTGTCCGCGCCCAGCTTATCCAGCTGCAGCCCTTGTGTTGTATCTTGCGTCGCTCGATCGGCAAGTTGCTTCTGTGCACCACACAGCAGAGGGTGGCGCCGTCTCTGGCAACATGATGTTGAACATGGTTTGGAAACAGAACAGCTGCTAGACAGATGTCCACACTTGAGACACGAAAAAGCCTTGATTTCTTTACTCAATGCTCAACGACCGGGTATATCACGAGACAGGAATCGCTGAGATTCCTTAAGTGCGTGTATTCCATTACATACCGAGCACCTATTAGCTGCGACCAACAAAGTACTACCCTGTTATGGCGTGAACCGTGTAGCCCCTTGGTGCGATTATTGTGCATTATTCCTCCAACTGGATGACATCGAGCCTGAGCCTTTCTACCGGCAGCCAGTTTGCCATACCTAATTCGAGCTATCCATGCATCACGGGATACTGGGTGCCGCAGATCTTGGAACCTGGGTTCGTCTCCTCTTCCCAAGATATCACCAACGGTCCTAGCCCACAAATCCTGGAGACGAGTTGGTGGCACTCGAGTAATACGTTCCATAGTCTGCAATGAGTTGAGGTCTGACATGCAATTCATCAGCGTGAGGGCAACTCCACAGTTCAGAATTTTCAACGAAAAAGTGGTCAGGGTATCTGAATCTTACCTTAGAGGCTTCACACCTTGCAGTAGGCCGTCAGTCAGTGAAAGCGCCCCTACATGATCTTATCCATACAAATCCTTCAAGATTTCCCTGGCCCTATTGTATGCCAGTGTTGGAGACAAAGTACCACATTTGGCAAATCGCATCCCTTGCTTGTCGTTCGCAGTAATGCATCAAATAAAGTAAGTGCTGGCTATCGTCTCGTACTCTACTCCCGGAGTAATATTCAAACTGTTTCACAGGCGTTTAGTACGCTGACGAGCAGCCCGCAAATGGTCCCCGCTCCACCCTGGATAAATCCGAACTACAATCCACTGCAGGTTCCGTCACTGGAACAAAGCTTGTTGTTTGGGGTGCGTCATTCTTGGCGTGGCAATCACCTAGGTAACCAGAAAGATGTTCACTGACCATTACTTCACCCCTGACATCATCTCTGTTGACTAGGTTTTCTCCTTCCTCAGAGAGTGCCAAACGCAGTTTCGCCATTTCCTTCTCATTCCTCACCCAAAGCAGCTTACTTTGATTATCTAACTCTAATTTTTCTGCAAACTGCCTCTCCTTCAACCCAGCTAGAAACAGATCAGCTCTAGCTCCATGGAAAATTGAGCTAACTCCAGAACAACCTGATATACTACAGCCTGAGCAAGAAACATGACCAACATCTACGGGCAAAGGGGTTTCGTTCAACTTCAGAGTATTTTCCTTTGATTCGGAACGGTTCGCCGATTTGCTGCGTAGTTTTATGTCTCAGCTGTTGCCAAGGTTATTGAGTACTGTAAAGTTTAGCTACCGGAACGGTCGAGCGACACGTAGCAACCGATTTCGACACAATTCAAAACAAACTCGATTCCAAATAGCTACGGTACTATATACAGCAAATTAATTAATTTTACATTAGCCAAACCTCAATGGTGGCCCTTTTGGGCTCTTATGTTCCAAATTGGACAACAAATCGGCAACTAACGCTGAATTACGGCAAAAAGTCAGATACGGAAGATGAGATTACCGAACACAGTCACAACGAATTTCAAGCTGAGCGACTCTCGCTCGAGGCAACGGTGGGAGTCCGGTTTGTGACAAAGATCTAGAGAAATAAAACAAACAATTAGAATTCCAGCAAAGATAGTTCACACGAATGGAAAATGTCTTTTGTGGCATGGATGCTAATGCATGGAACGGGGTTTCCCGAGTTCGTTTACAGTGGACCTCCAAAGAGAGATCGTTCAGTAGTGGCGATGTCGCCGTCCTCGTAGAGAGCCACTTGGATAAAGTCGAATGACTGGTTGGGGTGATCAAGGACTGCCGTACAGAAACCGTTGGCCCGTGAGAACGGTGGTGGGGAAAACGAACAAAAAAGACTATTGCGAGATATCCGTAAGATATGTTTGCTTGAAGGTGACTACGGTGAGGGCGACTTCGACGCTACCGATCAAGCTAAAACCAAGTCTACTGATATCAAATGGAGCTGAATTCACTTATTAATCCTTCGTGCATTCTCCTGTAGGTCCCAATCCTTCACACAATCTTTGAAGTTTATTTGTCGAAGCCTCAATTTAGCACGCAAAACGACATTGTTTGTGAAGTAGCGGAAACTCTTGAACAAGCAATTGTTGACCGTTTGTAGTAACATCTCTTTCTCCAAGACTCCCTGTTTGTATTATTATTTAACCCGTGTTAAATTGAATATGAGTTGTGGTCCAAACTTACATTTAATGTGATAACTTCACATGTTGAGTTCCTGATGTTCGAGTACCCTGTAGCCATCTCGCTTCTTTACCGAGAATTCCTAGTCTCCACTTCATCGAGCTCTTTACTCTTACTCGGGAAGTCTTCTTCCTCTACATTCCGTAAACTGCCTACGCATCCCGATTCCATCGTAGGAACTTTCGTATCAGGATAATGTCGCATCATCCTCAGGCGAAACCCTAAGATATCGAGAAATGGAAGATAACCTCAAGAAAATCTGTGAGCGTGTCTGCGAGTGGCCAACGATATATGAAGCCCATAGCGATCATCGTATGCACTGACTTTAGGGTCTACGTAGGTTAGGGCGAATCAGTACCCCTATTTATTCCTCGGATGTTGACCGTTTCATGGGAGGATTTGGTGGGCGGTGTAACGTACATGCGTGGAAATCCTCCCTAGCCGTTGTCATATACTAGTATAGTTGAGACTATGCTCTTTTTCTTATTGACCCTGGAACAAGTACAGCATGCATCAATCACTGCACTTCAGCATTTGTTTTTACTTGCCCACGTGAAGTGGCATAATTTTGATTCGAACTTGGACTGCCATGGAGGTGGTACCTGACATTGGCCTTTGTTGAACTCTGGTCCTCGCTGCTAGACGTTGTGGCTGTACTGTTGAGGTTTGTACATATTTAAATGCATATAACTTGTTAATCCAGTACCGTAGAAACTACGAATCTACCTTGCTCTGGTTTTGGGATTCGTTTGAATTGGCTTCGCGTTGCTCACAGTCGGACTAATCGTTACATAGACCACTCGACCACGACCTACACAGGAGTATCCGTCCTCGCCCGCTGGGTGCCGTCTCGCCGAGGTATCAAGGCACCGGTTACCCTCAAACTGATTTGGCTTGCCTGTCAAGCGGTTTGCCGTGGTGTGGTCGCAGACGCATGCCTCAACTTTGTGGAGCCACAGGTGAGAGTTGGGTAGATAACAAAGACCAGAAAAATGGAAGGTACCCCGAGAGGCACATCAACTCAGAGGTGCTACTCCTCTCAACTAGCCCATACACCGCTACTACCACACTCACTCCGCCTACTCAAATTTCAGGCGCGACGGTTAAAACTAACGTAGTGATGGTTTTACACATTCTAGACTGCGGCAGAGAATGGGCCAAAATTTCAGCGGCTGTTTCGTAGCTAGTGCCGCTTTCGTTGGTCATAAGGGCATAGAAATTACTGTGTCCTAACCCGGTGTCGCCCACGACCATAACGTTCCACAAGACATACCCACCGTATTTCATTTGATGTGTGATATCGGCCAACATCACATTGCCGAACCTGCCGACCAGCTCGTTACCTACAAGAGGAACGAACAGAATAAGCTTAACCATGATATCGCCAGTAATGACCTGTGGATACCCCTGATTTCGCAGCAACTCACTTACACGCGTTGCATCTTTAGTGAGGTAGGCGGAACATAATCTTTTCCTTGTGGAGCTAAGATCGTGACTGCGAAGGCATCGGCTAAGCATTCGCTGGGTGTAATCCCTAAGCTGTGCAGTATTACGAAAACATTCCATCATACTAAACACGTGACCCTCTTGGTCACTGGTCAAGCGGTGGTCACGGACGTAGTAACCCTCGGCCTCTCGTTGAAAGTCGTGGTTATGAACCATGGCCCACTGTAACGCCACTTGGGATGAGCCAACGGCGCGCATCGAGACGAATGCATGACAACCGATGTTGGGTCATCTGCAGTTTCTATTAGGAACAAGTAGGGGAACAAACTATCTACTTCCCGAGCAGATTCTTCTCCGATGGAAGCAGCAATATTTGATGAGATAGTACTGCCTGTAACGAACGAATACTGAAAATCCTTCTAAATGTTCAACGTGCTTTGTGAATTTGACCATATTTAACATTATCTTGGAAAGCTCGCTCATACACCACACATTTTCACGTTTGTTTATCCATGTGAGACATTTGAATTTGGCCTTGAACCGTTTCTGACTGTCGTGCTTGAGCCACGGGGCTTTGGACCTTTGGGTTTTACTGTGAAGTCTATTTGGCCGCATACTTGAGGTTCGTATATATTTGTATCCTTTGTGCATTTCAATTTAGTACCGTAGAAGCTACGAATCAATCTTGTTCTGGTTTTGGGATTCAATTGAATTGGCTACGCGTTGCTCGATTTGCGAGACTCGACTTACAGTACTCAAGTGGAACCTGGACAAGAAAACTCATTGGAAATGCCCAGACGAGGAAGCAAGGACATTTTGAGACAACAGGAAATAACTCGGCAAGTCTCTGGGGATGGTTCGGGTGTTATTGATTCTCTAGATAATACTAAGTTTACTAGCTCTGTCAGTGCCAGGTCATATATTTCTAACCGCGATGCGTTTGACGATATTAGTACTTATAGAATGAGAGTAATAGAATTAGAAAACGAGCTGCGGTTAGCCAGAATGGAAGCAGAGCCCCTTACACAAGGAACTGGTCTCAGAGAGCCAGCAAAGAGTCCACGTAGTTCACAATGTCAACATCGAAAAGGCACTGTGATCGACGAATATAAACCCTTGAGACAGCCTGAAACTACCGAGGTTTTGGCTCTTGACCTGCCGAGAGTGGAGCTGTCCCACTTCGACGGGCACCCCGAGCGATACTGTATATTCATGAAACAGTTCGAAAATTTTGTTGAGTGCAAAGTTGCAGATCCTGGTCAAAGGTTTTTGTATTTACTACATTACTGTCGTGGGAGAGCCAAAAGTGCTATCGAAGGCTGCGCGATGCTTGATCCACCGATGGGGTACATCAGGGCGCGCAGAATCCTGAAAGATTTGTTTGGACAACCATTCAAGGTGGCTAGAAGCCTAATTGATAGTGTTTTATTGGAGGCGAAAAGGACTGAGGGCAAGGCTGAATCACTGTCGAGTTTGGTGATAAAAACGCAGAATTGCAGTTTAGCACTGGAGCACTTAGGATACCAGTCTGATCTGAATGCATTGCACACACAGGAATGCATTGTCCGATGTCTATCTATTGATTTACAAAGCCGATGGGCAGAGGAAGCGGAAAAAATAAATATGCTTGAGCGGGAATCTACGTTCAACGATTTGACGGAGTTCATAGGTCGTCAATCCCGTATCGCCAACAGCCGATTTGGACAAATCGTATGCGAAAGTTGCAGACTGGCGCGAAGGGAACCAACATCTCGAATTGTGGAGAAGGACTGTAACCAAACCCAGTCTTTGGCTAACATGCACATGATAAGTCAAGAACCCGAGAGGTCAGCTGAATGCAAGCTATGCAACTCCCTGCATCGGTTACCAGATTGTCCGACTTTTCATGGGATGAGTGTACCCGATCGGTGGTGCGCAGTAAAAAGGATTGGCTCATGCTTTATGTGTTTGAGCAACTCTCATCGAGCCTCTGAATGCAGCTTAAGAGTGAAATGCAACCAAGACGGATGCTTGGGTAATCACCACTCGTTACTGCATGGCCTTCTCAACAATAGACCTATTCAGCCAGATGAACCCAAAATTGTCTGTTCAACGGGACATGATGATTTCAAGCCGGCAAGATTAGGCATCGTACCTGTCGGTATCGTGACACCTAAAGGACTGAGGAGGGTCAATGCATTTTTGGACACGGGGTCGGATACCTCGCTGATTACTCGCGAGCTTGTAGAAAGCTGTGAACTAGTAGGCGAGCCTACCTCGCTCACTATCAGCACGATTGCAGGGGGTCATGTTAGCAATTCTAAGAGGCTGACCCTGCAGTTAACGTCTTTATCTGATGAGGGGACCGTAGAAATTCCGGAAGCTTTTGCAATAGACAGCTTGACAATGAGACCAGTCGACTCTGTTAGATCGATCGCCAAGAGATGGTCTCATCTCAGGGACATAGAGTTCGAAGAAGTTTCTAGCCCCCACGTCGACATACTAATTGGATGCAATGTACCAGAGGCTCACTGGGTGCTTGAACAGAGCATAAGCAATCGAAAAGAACCATTCGCTACGCGAACGATACTAGGCTGGACACTTCTCGGACCCCTGACGAGCGAACTTCAACAATCGGCATCAATAAATTGCTCAAATGTTGCTGAGAGAAGTGCCTCTGTAGAACACGATCAGCCTTTCGATATTGAATCCAACGGTCCATCTCAGGAAAGCGAAGTTCACTCGAAGGATCAGTCGGCGCTTTCGATGGCGAATTCAAAGACGGGACTTCACAGTGGGCAACATGAAGTTGCTATACCCAAGAGACCACCGTCAAGTCACTTATTGAGAAAAGGAGAAGTTGCCCGGAGGCTTTTGAAATGTCTCAAAAAAGGACACCAGCAGGTCACCCAAAGCAACTTGAAATTTGCCGACCCAGTGACAGTGTACGGTACCTGGGTGGAACTGCATGGCCGGCGGCGAAACAAAGTACCCTTTGCCAAAACAAAAATTGGTGAGCTGAAGTCAGTATCCCTGAACGAGCTTAAAACGACTGCACTGGTATTGGGTTTTAAGGTAGCACGAATGCTAAAGGAGAACTGCACCACCGCCGAACTGAGCCTTGCCTATTGGACAGATCCTACAGTTGTGTTACATTACAGGAAACGGAAGAAACGAAAAACGTGTTCGAGACATCAGAGAGTTAATCCACTCGAAGCAGGAAACAGCGAGGAAAATGTTGATGATTCGAGCTCGAAACCACATACAAAAGACAAAGTAGCTCGCAGATCGCCTCGCTCCGAGTTACTCAGCACTTTATTGCATTTCATGCCCTACAACTAATCAACTGGACCCATTTTTTCTGAAAGGTTGCAAATGTACTTAGTTCCAGTTTCTATCTAGCGTGCACATAGGCGAAGAGGAGAAATTCACCAGTATTTCACTTGAACAGTTCGGGTGAGGCATACTAGCTGCGAGCACATTGTGAAACTATTATTATCTTTAAAGAAGAACATTTATTTACATTTTATACAATATTGATTGTCACATATTTTGTGCACAGAAAAACTTTGAAACACTTGTTTTCAAAATTTATTCATAATCAGAAACCGGTTTTCATTTCTTTCGGAAGATTTGGTGCGGTAATTTTATGTAATTCCACTGGTTCGTGACCTGTCAATTTTACGCGATATCTCATTAGGCGTTGCACCTGCGTTCAACTTCTGCGCTCATGCTTGTAAACAAAATTAGTCTAACCAGTTGCTGCAATGGGTTACTGCTTGTGATGCTTAGACTTATTTCGTGCGGCGAAACACTTCACTCTGCGAAGCCTTCATCTTCATCGTGCGTCTGACTATATGCGCCGGTCTCCTGATGAATATGTCAATCTCAAGTTGTGCAGCGGGATTTGGAATTGATTCCTTATGGATTGTGCGATGATGACTACGGCAAAAACCTGTTTAACGTTCAGATAACACAGGAAGGTAGTATCCACAGGCACTGACAATAAGTTAAAGGTAGATAGGGTGAGAATCATGACCCCTTCCTGAACCTTAGGCAACCATTTTCGCGGAAGGATTTTGGCCGGCGGTGTAACGAACGAATACTGAAAATCCTTCTAAATGTTCAACGTGCTTTGTGAATTTGACCATATTTAACATTATCTTGGAAAGCTCGCTCATACACCACACATTTTCACGTTTGTTTATCCATGTGAGACATTTGAATTTGGCCTTGAACCGTTTCTGACTGTCGTGCTTGAGCCACGGGGCTTTGGACCTTTGGGTTTTACTGTGAAGTCTATTTGACCGCATACTTGAGGTTCGTATATATTTGTATCCTTTGTGCATTTCAATTTAGTACCGTAGAAGCTACGAATCAATCTTGTTCTGGTTTTGGGATTCAATTGAATTGGCTGCGCGTTGCTCGATTTGCGAGATTTGACTTACACTGCCTACCAGGTGGTAAAATAATATCGTTTACTTGCGAATAGTATGCGTAAAAGTCGAGCAAGTAGTTGACTGGGCGTCCCGAAAATCGGATCCGATGGCGTCCAAATTTGGGTACCTCTTCTTGATCACTGCATAGAACTAAGCCGAGTCATTGGAGATACGTCGCTCCATATCGGTAACCAGTCAGTGCGAGAAAGAAAAGGCAAGCGACTATCGAAATCGGGGTAGGGGATTATATATGACCACGAACCCAATCAACGACCTGCAACGGCTAAGGCAATGACTGGAGAGCTAAGTACCGAGATTTGACCAAGAAAAACAAGTTTCGCCAAAAACTACCAAAATAAATTTATTAAGTTCGTCTCCAAAAATCCCCCCCTTTTGTGATGTTTGTGTTCAGTTTAGGTGCATAAGATTTCCCGTCATCTGCTTGAGGTTTGCATTACACCAAGCGTTAGCGTCCAGCGGTCTGACAGCGCGCTATTTAACATTTTGCGGAGTAATGCATTTCTGACTATACATAATCCTGTCGCCTCTCCTTTTACCTTCCAGGTGCCGTTGTTAACCATGAGGCGGAGCCATCCAGTGCAGCAGGCACCTCGCCTCCCTCACCCTCCGAACAATGACCTTGACCCCGACCCCAAAACTGCATAAAATACCCCATGGACGCCCCCGAATGACCCACCTTTAGTTTCGACCTGTACCAATTACTGTGTCTCCTCGTGCCAATATAAGTCCATTGTTTTCCGAGCTTTGTCTTCTATTGTGACTGACCTCGTGCTGTGACCAGTTGTGCTGAACTGTGCATCTATTTTCAGATCGCGAACCCCACGAGCATTATAGCAGTCATTTTAATAGGCCCATAGATAACCGATACGCATGTCGATAAATCGTACAGCCAAATGACCTGAAGTACAACTTATGCTGAATTATTCTGTAGCTGAAGATTATTCCACGCACTCAATAATCCCCTCGTATACGTGCACTTTTTTAGTCACGAAACCATTTTTGGACAGTGAAGGTAGTTAATTACATGGCGCACCCTGGTCAGTGGGATGCACACGGCGTCCCGCACCCTTAAATCGCCTGCGGCCAACCTGTTTATATAGGTTTGTATACGTTTGCAAATTAAAACAAAAACCGCCACAGAACTGAGGACACCATTTTTACTTTTTGCATATAACATTTCATCGGGTCTAACCGTTTTCTGCAATTTGCACGCTGAACGTCATTCTGATGAACATTAAGGTTGGACCTTCAAGGTAATGAAAGGACTGTCAGGAATAAGACGAGACCTTTTCTCTCTGATCCCCGAGAGAGGTACAAGGGGGCATAACCTTAGATTACAAAGGAAGCATTCGAGGCTCCAAATTAGGGCGAAGTACTTCTCAAATAGAGTGGTACCCAATTGGAATAAGCTCCCGGAAGAGGTCATAAATACCACAACCGTGAAGGCTTTTAAGAAAGCAGCAGACCTATGTTTGGTGGCAGTATACCCCGAGTTATGTTAAGCAGCTTTAAGGGTCAGATGCAATTTACTTATTGTTTCCCCCTTACTCTGCCAGGGCTGATACTGCACAAAATGTTTACCTTTCAGAAAAAGAAAATCACGCAGTGTTGGGAGCTACGGAAACGCGCCGACAACACAACTATCTGGATACACGATTGGCTCTAGCCACACCAAGTCCTTTGCAAACTGAACTGAACTGAACTATCAAGCCAAGCCAGTTCGGAGCTCACTCCACTCTTAGTGGTGAGCGTTTTCTGTGCGCACATTGAAATGAGCGATGTGAAGATACTCCGTGGTAGACTGAATACTTTCTTTTCATTTTGTGTAATATTCAAGTTTTTGCTAATAGTTCTTTGGTTCTATTTCAGCTGTAAGATCCCATTCCAAACTGATTCAAGCCCACAAACGGCCATCTCGACTACTTCATTCATGTCTCCTGTGCGTATCTGTGGGTAATTTTCCATCACAATTTATTCAATTTGGATATGAAGTGTATAATTCGATCTGGTCGTTTCGACGTCGACCCTCACTCCCCAGACGCATCGGACAACTGTACTCATTGGAAGAAATCCTTGGATAACTTTGTCGCTTTTGTTGATCCACTCTGCGTTGAGAACCTCGTTACCCTGACGGCAATAGTGAATTTGGTTTCTAGGATAATTTCACACGACACCATTGCAGTAAAGCAACTGCAGAAAGAACATCCGACACGGTCAACATATTGCCTAACTCACTGTATTACATTGTTTTGCTCTAGCAATCGAAGTGTGCTGCGCCACCGAGAAATTTTTTTATTACTCCAACTTTTGCTTGACGCTCTCAAATGTTGTTCTGTCGAAGATTTGCGAGGCTGGTTCGAGTCCCTCAGTGTTATTCTTCTTCGAAGCTGTTACTAAAGCTAGTTGAGGTTGGACCACGGGATGGTTTGCAAAATGAAATCTCTATTATACCGACGGAAATCAAGGTGTCCCTGATAAACCAGTAGGTCCCTGATGCGTACACACTCAGTGGTTCTTCAACGACTTTCCTTTTTTAGATTGACTGAGGCTGGCTTGCAATTCGTTGAAGTGTCCAGTTTTGTAAACCCAAAGTGGGTACCGCAGCTGGCCGATGCACTTCAAGTATTCAGACAGATTAAACGTTGTAGTCTAACACGATATTCAGCTCTGGTTCCGAATATTCAGGGTTTTATGGATGCGCTCGAGGCGAAACCCGATGAGGTAGCCGTCTTCACGGCTGCCTCTGAAACTTTTGCAAAACGAAACATTAATTGTTCCATTGATGTAGTGCTACCAATGAAACACTCGATGAAAAAGACTAACAATTTTGTTTATTTGAACAATTACTGTTTTTGGTGGCGCCACCTGCTCCGCCTGTGTACGTCGTCTGCACGCCGTTGCGCTCCTCCAATACACACGTTGTCCCGCTCCAGCGTTTTGAGTTCTGCTTTGCGCGCTGCCGAGTATATCGCTATCGTGTCACAAACCGAGGACCAGGGGCTATAGACTCTTTACCGGAGCAGGTCCTGACTTACCTGATATAAATCCTAAATTGATGAAAGTATAAAACGTTTTGATAAGTTAAGATTTCTCCTTTTCTACACTGCTATTTCTCCCTGTGGGTGTTACGAACGTTTGAGCAATGCGTAGCCAAATTTGCAGCGGATCCCGAAATCAAAAGACGATTATCTGTGATATTCTACGATACTAGATTATTACAATAAACAATGACATAAACAATATGCAAACCTCAATAATACGATCACAAGGACTCAACAACGAGAAACCGAATAGCAGCGTGTGAGCAGACAGCACGTGCGCCACGCATGTCCTGAACAAAGATGTGCCAAAGTAGCGCTCTGGGCGCGAACAAACAACAATTGGTCCAGAAAAACAACCAGTTCGTAAAGACAAGTCAATAGTGTATGGAAATGAGCGATGTTGGGAAAAACACTGAATCGCGAGGGAAAGAGGGGGATTTTACACGACCGGCTTTTACACCGCCCACTAAAATCCTCCTGGATCCTTAGCAGAGCCAAAGGTTTGGTATAAAGGTACTGATTCTTCCTACCTGCCTAGGCCCTGCTGTCAGTGCGCGCGTCTAATGCTCGTCGTCAACGTTCTACTACTGGTCGCACCTAATCCATTGGATACATAGAAGTGAGGTTAGTCTACATCTTCCACAAGACCAAATGACCGATGGCGGGCGTGAATGGTCACATAGACGTTGTCCTCGTAAGAGGCCGTCCGGTCCTGGATGTACGTGCTTGAGTGTGTGTGTGTGCGTGTGTGTGTGTGCCGGGGTTACAATAAAATCACAGGTATGACTACACATCAAAAGAGGACTTTCTGCAATGTCAACAAAAGACCGCGTGGCAAGAAAACGAGTAAATGTAGCATGTGTGTGTGTGACCTGAGCTCCGCTACTTCCACATATGCAAAAAGCATTCGGTAGCGTCAACAAAAAGCAAAACAACGAACACTGTCACATGTATGATGGGTTTACGGGATGTAGAGTGCGTCGTGCCTGCGTGTATGTATCGGGATGTACAATGGGATCGCATTCATCACCACATATCGGAAAGAACCTTCTGTAATGTCAACGAAGGGACCGCGAGCACCTTAACGTGTTTGACGGAGATTGTGTGGCATATATGGTGTTTCTTTATCCACCTCGATTACTGGTGTGAAAAAGGTTTACTAGGCCTCAGGGTTATCAGCTCCTCCGTCTTCGCTCTCGAGTAGGTTAATACTGCGTATGTCACGAATGAGCACTCCGTTAGCTGTCTTCACCTTCACCGTTCTTATCATTCCGCCAGTGCTTTTGATGGTTTCCGTAACTACTCCCAAAGACCAAGCGCTGAAATGTGGGCGTTTGTCGGCGATCATAACCACGTCCCCAACTTTGAATGGTCTTGATTTGGCCAGCCACTTCTGTCGAGTCTGCAAAGCCGGTAGGTACTCCCGTAGCCATCGCCTCCAGAAGACCTTGGCCAGATAGTTCGCTTGCTTCCACCCGTGGAGGTAGCTCCCACGAAGGTTTACCGGCCCTTGGAAACTCTCGTTCGACCTTAGCGTCAATAAGTCGTTTGGGGTGAGCGCCAGGTGGGTGGGGTCGCCGTTCAATACTGGAACCAGGGGGCGGTTGTTCAGGATTCGCTCCACCTCAGTCATGACGGTGTTCAGCGTCTCGTCGTCGGGCGGCTGCTGCTCCATGATTGACAGCAATATCCGTCTGGCGGACCGGATCATGCGTTCCCATATGCCGCCTCGGTGACTGGCCTGTGGGGGGTTGAAATGCCATCGTATGCCGTAGGCCACGGTTCGATCCTGCAGTTCGTCCCTGTTTATGTTCTTGTGCCAACGCTGCAATTTCCGGTGAGCGCCCACAAAGTTCGACCTATTATCTGAGTATATATCGGCCGGTACGCCTCTTCGGTTGATAAATCTTTGCAAGGCCCGTAGAAACGAATCGGTCGCCATCGAATGTGCGACTTCTAGGTGTACCGCACGTGACTTCATGCACGTCATGATACATCCGTATCGCTTTTCTAATCTTTTCCCGCACTTGATCCACAAGGGCCCGAAATAGTCCAACTCGGTGTCACTGAACGGCCACCAGCCCGTAGTCACCCTGCATTCTGGTAGTGGGGCTATGAGTTGTTTGCCTGCTGTGGCATTGCGTCTCCTGCATTGCACACACCGTCGGATTACGCGTTTTACAGTCTCTCGTCCTCTCAACAACCAAAGGCGCTTTCGGATGACGCTTGTCACGTGACTTTTCCCGGCATGTCCATCCACGGCGTGGACGTGTTGGATCATTAGCTCCACTACAGGTTGTCTCGCAGGCAGCAGTATAGGATACTTTGTGTCGAAGCTCAGGTGGGCGTTGGTCAGCCTACCATCCACCCGCAGCAGTCCGTCGATGAGTTTGGGGTTTAAACGCTTCAGCTCGCCTCTTGGAGATGGTATGTCTTTATTGGTCGGCCCCACTTCTTCCGCCCTCCTGAGTTCTCGGGCGAAAGCCTCGCGTTGTATCATTCTGAAAATATCGTACTCTGCCGCTTGTAGCTCATCGGGACCTATCGGGACGACCCGTATCCGACCTGAGGGCCGTAGCCCTTTCATGACTAGTAAATTTCTCTTGAACCTGGTTAACCAAACTAGCGAACGAAGCGTCTTCATCCAGGAAGAAAACCTGACCAGTCGCGATAGAATGGATGACGCTTCGACGACCTATGTTGCTATCACTACGCCTTTGATCTCCAGTTCCACTTCCGTAGGGGGTTTTAATTCGAACACGGGCCAGTCCTGTTTGGGCAATTGCAGGAAGTTTGGCCCTCTCGTCCACGTGTCCAGTTGCCTGAAGTTGTTCGCACCTCGGGAGCACAGGTCGGCCGGATTATCGCCAGACCTGACATGACTCCACTGGTGCGTGGCTGATTCATCGTGGATAATCGTGAGCCGGTTAGCAACGAAAGTACTAAACCGGCTCCGTACGTTGTTAATGTAGTAAAGTACTATCGTTGAATCCGTCCAGAAGCTCACCGACCAAATGTAGAGATCGAAACATCTCTTCACAGCTTGCACCACCCTGACTGCCAACACGGCTGCGCTGAGTTCAAGGCGTGGGATTGAGACCGACTTCAGTGGAGCAACGCGGGCTTTGGCAAACAGGATCCTCGTGGTATATTGTCCATCTCCTGCGCACCATCGTCCGTACACCACAGCTCCATAACCGACTTCGGATGCATCGGAAAAGGCATGTAGTTCTCCAGTCCGTGTCGTATGGCCAGGAGTCAAACATCGTGGGATTCTTATGTCCCCTAATTTCTTCAAGGTGTTCAAAAATTCTTCCCAGTCCAGCCGGTCCCCTCGGTCCAGTGACTGGTCCCAATCAACTTTCCTACGGCACAGCGGCTGCAGCAAGATCTTCCCGTATAGCAGCCATGGTGAGACGAAACCGAGCGGGTCGAACAAACTTGAGACGGCAGATAGTATGCCACGACGGGTTATTGGCAGCTCGGGAACGTTCAGTTCGAAAACAAAATCGTCCGTTTCCGCGTCCCATTGTATCCCTAAAGTGCGCTCGATAGGAAGTGGAGAGCCGTCCAAATCTCTTACCCTTTCGGCCTTTTCGTGATACGGGATGACCTTCAGCACTTCTGAAGCGTTCGACATCCATTTAGTTAGATGGAAGCCGCCCTCTTCCAGCAATCTCGTCAGACCCCTGAACTGCTCTAGAGCTGATTCCACATCATCGAATGACCCAAGGTAGTCGTTGACGTAGAAGTTCCTGCTGACGCTTTCTACCACCGTCCGATGTACTAGATCGCCATGTTTGTTCGCTGATTCTCGGAGGGCGTAGTTTGCACAAAATGGTGACGATATGGCTCCGAAGGGGTGGACGGTCATCCTACAATTCACCACTGCGTTGTCCCGGTCGCTCCCTTTCCACCACAGGAAACGCAAAGCATCTCGTTCTCGTACCGGAATCTTCACCTGATGGAACATTTCCCTAATGTCGGCAGACAAAGCCACTTTACCCACTCTGAAACGGCACAAAACATCGATCAGTGGTGTGGTCCAGTCGGGCCCCTGTAGTAGGCGATCGTTTAACGACTTGCCCTGGAACTTGGCCGCACAGTCAAAAACCACCCGCAGTTTATTGGGTTTCTTGGGGTTGATAACCGGATGGTGAGGCAGATACCAGATACCCCTTTTGCTGTCGGTGTTGACTGGCACCTTTTCAACGTAACCGAGGGCCTCGTTTCGCTTCATCAAATCCGCGTATCGTTCCCACAGATTCTGGTCTCGAATGAAGCGTTCTTTTAGTCGTAGTAATCGTTGGAGAACATAGTTTCTGTTGTCAGTCCACGGGTCGACCGGTGTGCGCCATGGAAGGGGAACCTCGAACTGTTTTTTGAGGCCTCTAGTGCCTTGCCGCACCGCTTGTAGAGCGAAGTGATCCTCTTGAGACAACGTCGGTCTTTCGTCTCCGATGTCATGAAACTCCTTTTCATACAGCCGTTGCAGATGATACTCTATGCGGTCCGTTTCGGCGGATAAGTAATTCACGGAACCGCGTACCCCTACTGGACCGTATAACATCCATCCCAGAGCCGTGCGTACGGCATAAGGTGCCTGGCGGTCGCCCACTCTTTGGTCAAGCACCCAATGCGCCTCGGGCACGTCGCATCCGATGAGGAGATCCACTTCATCATCTTCCCAGTCTACCACGGTTACATCCTGCGGGTGGGGCCACCGAGTCAAGATTGCGTTCACCGACCTTGGTGCTCGCATGGGGAGATCCGCTAACGTGAATGCCTCCGTTGGTTCAATTTCCTCGTTAGTGTCTAGAGAGATGAGTTGCAGCCTTAATCTACCGGCAGTCATTACCTGTGTTCCGCCCACCGTGCTCACTGCTAACGACGTTTCACCTTTAGCCAGTTGGTGTTTGTCGGCAAACCGCTCTTTCACTAAAGTGGTGTCGGATCCACTATCAACCAAAGCCAACGCCTTGACTATCCCAGTCGGAGTCACTACTCCCACGGCCACTACTCCTAAACGTACCGGTTTACTGGCAGATTGTGAAGTTGAACAAATCACGCTGGACTTGGCACTCGCCTCGGATATGGTTACTCTCGCCTGATGCAGCAGCCGATGGTGTCTGCCCGTGCAGCCCTCGTAACCACATCGATTCCTTGTTCTACAGGCTGCTGCCGGTGCGTGGTGTTGAGACAGATAAAACATGCTCCTGCCATCCTCGCCATTCCCCACCGTTCGTCTACTGCGGCGTTGCCGAACTTGGGGCATTCTGGTAGGCCATGGCTAGTACCACAGGATCTGCAATTTGGTTTTGCCTTAGCATCTCGTGAAATGACGTGTGTGTTGGTCCAAGGCTGGTACTTTGGATGTTCCCGTACAGGGGTTTGGACTTGGCTAGTACTGGGCTTGTTTGCTCGGTTGCTGTCCCGGATGAGTCGGCCGAATCTGCTGTCAGCTATCTTCGTTTGCCTGTCTAAGTATTCAGTCAGGTCTTTGAAGTTGGCTTCTCTGTCGCCTCGGCTTATCCGTTCTGCTTCTTCCGCCCACCGACCCTGTAGTTCGGGAGAGAGGTGACGGACTATGCCTTCCAAAGTGTGCATGGCGTCTAGGTCAGCCCTGTAACCTAAATGGTCGAGGGCTATTGAGCAGTTCTGCATTTTAATCACCAGGTCGGCCATGGTGTAGACGTCGCTCTTGGTTCTCTTTGCCTCTGCCATCACGCCCTCTATTAGGTTACGGGCTACTTTGAAAGGTTGGCCAAACAAGTCCCTCAGAATCTTCCTTGCCCTTGTGTAGCCTTGTTCTGGGTCGAGCATGGTGCACCCGTCGATAGCTTCTCTTGATCGGCCTCGGCAGTAGTGATTAAGGTAGAGTAGCCTTTTCCCAGGGTCGGTTACCTCATTTTCAACGAACGTCTCGAACTGCTTGACAAACTTGCAGTATTGCTCAGCTCGCCCGTCGAAAACCGTTAACTCCACTCTAGGCAGATCGATCGATGGTGGTTTGTATTCGGCGACCGGCATGGGGTTCCCTACCTTATCGCACTCTAACCTATCGGAAGTGTCGAAGTCACTGGTCTCGTGCACTCGCTGTTTCTGTGTACACTTCTCTGCTTCCTGTGCCTGTAGTCTAGCTGATAGTAACTGTTGCGCTAGTTCTAGTATTCTCAGCTTATATAAATCGACATCATTACGATCAATATTGTTTTCAATAACACATGAACTAGCACTGACAGGACTAGGCGATCTAGCATTAACTAAAGAATCATATGTACCCAAAACCTCCCCAGAGACTTGCCGTATTACTTCCTGTCCGGATTCGACTGCTTTTGATCCTTTTCTTGGCATTTTGCGTGATTTTTCCTCGTTCCAAATTGATCTATTGAGTATTGTTACGAACGTTTGAGCAATGCGTAGCCAAATTTGCAGCGGATCCCGAAATCAAAAGACGATTATCTGTGATATTCTACGATACTAGATTATTACAATAAACAATGACATAAACAATATGCAAACCTCAATAATACGATCACAAGGACTCAACAACGAGAAACCGAATAGCAGCGTGTGAGCAGACAGCACGTGCGCCACGCATGTCCTGAACAAGGATGTGCCAAAGTAGCGCTCTGGGCGCGAACAAACAACAATTGGTCCAGAAAAACAACCAGTTCGTAAAGACAAGTCAATAGTGTATGGAAATGAGTGATGTTGGGAAAAACACTGAATCGCGAGGGAAAAAGGGGGATTTTCCACGACCTGCTGTTACAGTGGGTATCGCTCGTCTTCCGAACTAAGAGCGAGTTTGCGGAGTTTATGAAGTCCCGCAAACGTCACGGGGCAGTGTGAACAGTGTGAGGATGATGGACCGCATTTATATTTGCGGACTTTTGTATGCGGTCTGCAGGCATTTCAGTCATTACACCCAACAAATAAGAAAAATGAACAAGATGTCAAAAATGGCGAGGTATATGGGTAAATACCTGTAGGTGAGTTCTAACCGGAGTGTGCTTCAATAAGTGAGAGGGTAGGAAAGAACTAAGTTGATTATAAAGTTTTGTTAATAACTCAGCTTTTATCTTCTCTCTATCGGCAAAACCCGAACAAGATAGGGGATGGGGAGTTTTGTAGAGATTTATTCTTGATAAAAGGTGCCGGAAAACGGGTCGGGTGGCTGAACTGGTGCGAAAAGATAATGTCTCTGTGTAACGCATGAGTGGGGTCCTGAAGTGTCTCATGGATTAGGGTTAGACAAGATTAAATATGCTGATTAGATTAGGATCAAATCTTATCAACTCTACTTCCAATACTTGTCAGCTGTGCACAGTGATTGAGTGTTGATATGAGCCTGTCGCCCGATCATCATAGCTTCAGGTGAAATACCCGTGGCCCTGGAGGGTTTTCAAGTATTTCGTGGTGCAGTTGGTTCATACGTCAAATCAGCATATTTAGCAACAACTTAGAATGACGGTACTGTCCTGGGACATAGTTTCTAGCGTCTACCTAAATCAAAAATATCCATCGTTTCTCAATTTTTCTGCAAAATAGAGTACCATTTATTTCGTTTGATTAGGGATGATGACAGTTCTGCCCAGAAAGTGGATTACTAGTTATCCTTGAGAAAAATCTGTAAAAAACGATTCGTTTTAACATTCTTGCAACCACAGGCGAGGCATATAATATAATAAGATGTGATCTGGACCCATGGGTGTAAACTAGAGTGGGTGACAGTAATCCACTAATCATAACCGGTGGAAATAATGGCAATATGATTGATCTGAGTCCGTTGCAAGAAAAGCAAAAGATACTTCTTTATACGGAAGTGATTCACCCACCAAACACTGAATGGCAGTTCATTTCAGTTCATACAACCACTATGAGGGAATGCGTCCAGCTCGTTGCTAATAGACGGCCGGGTTCAATGAAGCAGAAAGCACGTGATCTGCTGGCCAGAATCGTCGACAAGATCAGAGCCAGTCAGGCGATCAATGGATCATTCAGCGGTTAACATTTGACCAAAGCCAAATCAACCAATCCGGGCGCAGCCAGATGGACGGTTTAGGTTTATCAGTAGACCAATGAGCTTTTATGCACGGTTTTGTTTGTGACGAGCTCATATTTTATGTAAACAATGTATTCTGTATCAATAAAGCGGAATTAATTTTGAAGCAGAACTGAATTCTCGCTGAAACTAGTGGGACGAAAAAAACACTAACCTCGCAGTTTTATGTTCTGCTTTCGGTTGCTACTTTACAGTATCGTTCAATAAACTGCAGAAAGAATAGAAGCATCAAGTGAAAAATATCCGAATGCCTCAGTATGGCCGGGGCCTGGTGTCTTAGGCTCCGAGATGGCTACTCGTTCTGAATGCATCTCAAAATGCTCCCAACTAACCGTGCGTCTAACGTAGACTATGCCGAGGAAGTCCTACTAACCGGCTTCTCGTGGTGGAGATGTTCCCACTTAAGTGAGAGGACGGATGCGAATGCCCGGCACTGTCCACCGGGTTGGCTGACTCATAGTCAGTCTAGGGGAGATAGTTGAACCTGAATTCCAAACCAACCATAGATGGCGGAAGGCGTACAACGGTATGCTCACCGGCATCTGTGGCGAATGTTTGACCTCATCCGAGAGACGTATGAACTGAGCATTCAGCCACCGGTCTTCAGTGTGTTATGGACCCTACGTTTCGTCTCGCTGCCTTGCGGGTTAGGCTTTAGATAGCTAGAGGCTCCGGTTGTGTACCCCTAATAAAACCACCTGCTTTGGCTTGGGCAATTTGGCAGTATTGCGCCAACAAGCAAATCATGGACTCGGACTATCCTTACGGATTGTACCATGTTTTGTTTGGCACAGTTTGAAATCAGGCGGGTGTGGTTATATATATATATATATATATATATATATATATATATATGTATATATATATATATATATATATATATATATATATATATAATGTGAAATGAAAATATCCAAAAGTCCTCGTGATAACCGAAAATCAGCTAGACAAAGAAAGAGTCCGAGTACAACTACGCCACTGACCGCGATACTCAGCCGTATCTGAGTGTTTCCAGCCGTTGGGTAGGTGGACTACGTAGACCCCAGCCCGGAAGTCTAACATTTTCCACTTGCTTAAGTCTACTGGCCAAGGTTTTCATGTCGTGCACTGACCACCACGCCCTCGGAGAACAGCGTACGCCGAGGAAGTCTATCAGTGGGCATATGTAACGCATATCCCATCCACCTTGATCTGTTTAGATTCAGTACTCGATCCACAGACTGTCCGGTTCCCAACACCTTACACCTGACCTCAGCGTTGCTGATACGGTGTTCCCACCATGTTCAAGCAATGCTACGGAGACATCTGTGCTCGGACACCAACAGTCTTCGTCCACCTTTTACCCTTAACGGCCGCGTTTCTGAGCCGTGTGGAAGAACAGACCTAACCGCCGCATTGTACATTCGACCCCTGACAAACAACCGGATGTCACGCCGACGCCACAACTGAATGGGGTAGGCAAAAGCCAAAAGCGTCTTCTGTATTTGCGATAATACTTTGTCCGATATCTGTTCACCTGATGAAGTGTAACTGCCCAGATAAAACTTACCCACTTCAGCCAGAGCTTTCACTGCCAACACAACGTTTGGCATAGCGCCAACCCAGTCCTGCAGCAGCATTTTACACTTTGAAGGTGCAAAACGCAGCCCAAACGTCGCTACTTTGTTGCTTAGGCTACCTAAGAAAGCTTGCAACTTACCTGGATCTTCATTCAGAAGAGCAATATCGTCCATGTTTTCCAGCTCAAACGGTTTACTGCCTGAGCGGAGATGGACGCTACTATTTTCACACGAGGACAGGGCTATCTCAAGAATCAATTACAAAATTGAGGAGAAAAGGCGAAAGAGGGCAACCCTGACGAACATCACTCTCCGTAGTGAACTCGAGTAAACGATCGCCGCAATCGCGAACTCGGCCTCGGCTGTTTTGATACAAGCATTGGAAAACAAAAATAAATATCTCTGGCACGCCCTTGAGTAGGAGCCAGCGCCAAGAAAGGTGCACGCTCCCGCTGTTTACTTGCCTCTTATACTTCTCTTAGTTTTGTTTCTGATTCGTTTATACTGCGAGCGAAAGCACTAAATTGTGAGCGTAATCATAGTAAGGCTAATCTGTGTGATTGGTTGCTGTCGCCTCGTGTTAATATAGTACAAGTTGCAAAACCATATCTGAAAGGCCTATTATTCATACAATTACCTGTTGTTCCATTTTCACTATTGATTTGGATGTTCGTTTATTATCTAAGTTTACGTTTCGGTTATATTTGTCGTAATTCTGCCCGCAGGTTTTGCATTTAGCTAAAAGCCAGGCAATCCCCGTTCGGGGTTATGTGTCGTGTGCTCTGGGTTGTCCATATGAGGGATCCGTTTCTCCAGATGAGGTCGCCCGAGTTGCAGAGCTATTGTGGAATATCGGATGCTATGAAATGTCTCTGGGTGACACTGTTGGAAGAGGCACTCCTGAGAGGTGAGCTCCTTTGTCTTGATTGAGCTTCAGACTTCATTTTAGATGAAATACTTGGCATAGCATTTTTCATTGTCAGACAACGAGCCGATCATGAGAAAATCAATGCATGACTTCGTGAGATGCGATTTGTAGTTTCACATAATAATAATAATAATGGTATATTTCTCGACCATGGTCGAGACGCATGCGCAAGCGCATGATCATGGTGTACAACGTTACTCAAAACAATGAACTATACACGAATTTCAAGAAAGCGAGTGGAGTCGTCAGAAGCAAAACAATGTAGCTAGAGATAGTTTGAGTCGACTGAAATTATAAAGGTTTGCGCGGCAAATACGGTTTGGTTTCGGATTCGACTGGTTGGTAGTGGTCCGTGAAAATACAAAATATATCGTGAAAATATAGCGCTAGGGATGCGTTATAAGTCATAATAATGCAAGATGTGGGTAACTGAGGCCTATTGCGGGTTCTATGCACGAAATAAGTAATGGACATGGAGAGGTTAAGGAAATGAATGGGAGTACAACCGTGAACTTTGGTGAATATGAAGAGAACGGCTCTCTATGGAGATGAAGTTGGCCCGGAATGATGGATATTCCCGATTCTAAGAGAGGGAGTTCATCATGAAACGAGGGGACATGAGGAAACTTTGTGGAAATGGACAGGCAACGTTGATGAATGTGGAGGAAACAGCAATCCATATATAAGGTGAGTTTAGGTTCGGGATCAATAACCCTTATCATTCAGAAAAAGGCAGCGCAACTTGAAGGCCTTTAACTGGTGAAGAGTCAATTTCAAGCTGGATACCGATCGAAAGAAAAATGAAATCTTGGAAGAGAAAACGGAGCGAAAAATCTCCTTGTAGGCTCGCGCCTTATTGTTCTGTTATGCTGACAAATATATTGACTTATTGATTCTCAGTGATCTTCGGCATCACTGTTGGGAACCAAGGATGTGAGGGACAAGTGGACTCGCGTTCGGATAACGTATCGAATTTTAATGAGAAAAATTCCTGTGTTGCGTATTCTGGCTCTGTTATTGGACTGTTTCACATGAGACCAAGGCGATGTGCAGCATCCCGTAGGTATGGTTCATCAGGCGGGGTAAGGGACGTGTCAATCAATCAATAGAAGGTTGCTTGCGAACTGTTATTTCTGAAGCCTCCAACAGTGACATCAGTAGTAGAGGTGTTGCGTTAGGAGACGTCTATCAATCTGCTTGTAAGCATTTCGGAATGTTTTAGGTCGTGTGGCCCGATTGCAATCCCGTTTGCTATAAAAGATGCCATTAAGGTCTCTGTCGGTACAGGTCAAAGTGTGGACATTGGTCACCGAAAGTGGTGCCCGAGAGAGTGGGCGACGACAAACCTGAAATGAATGGTGTTAGCAGTCTGGACGTGGTTCCAGCTGATAGTTATGATAATAAATAGCGACAATTAATAATGAACTGACTGGGTCTATGTGGACTGTCAGTGTTACATTTCGTACTTTGATCTGGGTTCTAATTAGAGAGCTTAAGTAACATGGGGTTGATAAGTACTACCACCGGCTAGCAAGATAGCGTAAACCCGGTTGGCTGCTGCGTCTGCATTTCAGAGATTTAACTTAATTGTGAGCAGGCTGCGGTAGTGATTGTAGTTGGCAGGAGGCAGTGGTTACTGTTAGGTAGGGTTGTAAACCTAAGCGTGGCTTGGATGCTAGGACATCGAGAAGACCGCTTTCTAAAAAAGATGACGGACGATAGAGGGGTATAGATGGAAAAGGTGACCGGTTTCCACTATGTTCTTATCTCTTTATTTTCCTTTTCCGGGCTTCATCGAGGTTGCCGTTATTCGTCAGGTACGTCGATACTCTGTCCAGGTCAATGGGTTGAAGGTCAGGGCTGTGGTAGCGATTGTATTTGACGTCGACGTGCATGCTAGGTGCGCTTATGGTGGGTATGGGGTGGTTGAAACTTAGAGCGGGGGATGGGAAAGCGTATGTGGAGAGTCCAGTGCGCTGTCACCCCAGTCAGTCTCGAGCGTGAAGACCAAAGCTTGTCGAGCGAACAAGGGCGATGTGGGGTTTCCCCTTTCGCAGGATCAGGTCTGAGCTGATGGGATACTTTCCCATAGATGAAGGTTGCCCAATTCCTTCACAGCCCGATGTCAGTGGTATTTGGAGATCGAATCGATCCCACGAGGTCTTTTTCGTTTCCACTGTTCTTTTTTTTCAGTTTTATTATTATTATTATTATTTTGTTTGTTTCCTAACAGAGGGGTGGTTGAGCCCATATAGGAACTTTCCATAGCCCCTCCGCCCGATCGTAATTTTATGCGTATTTGTCTTTTTTCGCAACTGCTGGGGGTGGTCTGTTTTCCCCACGTTCCAACGACGCAATGGTATGGGTGCCGTTGACATCAGGGGTTACGCTAGCATGGGCT
Source organism: Fasciola hepatica (assembly GCA_948099385.1). Taxonomy (NCBI): domain Eukaryota; kingdom Metazoa; phylum Platyhelminthes; class Trematoda; order Plagiorchiida; family Fasciolidae; genus Fasciola; species Fasciola hepatica. The sequence goes on from CANUEZ040000195.1 coordinate 213,323, forward strand.
GGGAAAATGCAGGATGGGATTATGCAACACACGGAGTAGGACAACGAACGTTGTAAAGCACAAGCTAGCATACGTGTGTCAGTCTCATACAGCGCCAGGCCATGCCTAAGACCATCAGAGTCCATTCCGGGCTAGCTGGTGCAGATGAGTTTAGCTCTGCTGATGGGAAATGGTGTGGTGCACAAGAGAGAATATGATAGTAGTTGGTGCATGGTAGATACAGAGGTGAGACGAGAGGAAAAGCCACCAAGTAAGTACTAGCAGGTGGGCTTCTGGGATGATAGATTCTGGAATGAGGTGATTAAGAAAGGCGAATTGAGGCCGGGCATAAAACCCAGGTGAGTGGTGGTAGCAAAGATGAACGGGAGAGGAGTGAAAGGATCGAGTAAAGTGGTAGACGGCGGAACTCAGTGTCCTAGGGTCCGAAGCCACGTACTTATTTTCTGTGGAGACATCTAAGACTAAGAAACTTAGACTGGTTGGCAATAGAATAGGAACATTGTCTAAAATTAGGAGAACCGGCAAGCATTAAACTAGGTATAGTTATAAAAGTCAGCAAACTGTGGCTACAGTAGTATAGATTGTAAGCAATATAACGTAAAAGAGAATTGTTGCCCTGGCGTTTGTCATCGGGTGAGAAATGAAAGTTCTAGTGCAGTTATCCTAGTAATCAAACCCGTTTTCGTAGGCCACCTCTTCGGTGACGGTCAGGCCGGTAAGAAGGATCACATTGGGAACAGTCGAGAAGTGATCCAGCGAGCCTCTGAACTGGGAAATTGAGAGACTTTTGCGGATGTTTAGCGGGAGTTTATTCCATAACTTTGAGTATTTTATAAGGAAAAAGTTAGATCTTAACGCTAGTTTTGATCTAGGAATAGAGAACTGCAATGACCGATGGCGTAGAGCATAATTCGTGGAGGGAGTGAGACGAATGGGTTCGGTACACGAAAAGGCCGTACGGTGGTACAGCTTAAACAGGGAGCACAAATTGAGCTTCATGCGACGCAACCATAGAGGGTCAAGATTGAGTAGGATGCATCGATCCTTGTAACACAGACTGGAGGAAAAGCCTACTAATTGTTTGGTGAACTGACGTTGCACGGACTCCAGAGAAATGCAGTCGGATTTCGTCATGTTGGTGAAGATAATGGGACAGTATTCAAGGAGAGGCCTGGCGTGAGACTTGTAAGTGAGCAGTTTGCAATCATTTAGCCGAAAAGTTCTGGAGATGAGACCAGTGGTTCTTCTGGTTTTTGCAATCTGGAGTGGAACATACTCGGAAAACCTAAAGCTACAAGAATAATGGAGACCAAGGTCTCGAACTAAAGGGCTGTACGAAATGGGTAGGTCGTGGATAAGCAGGGTTCCGGGGGTCACTTGACATCTGAATGTTGTGTAGCAGCTTTTCGAGGTCGAAAAGTCCATATTCCATGAATTGCACCAATCCCCGAGTCGCTTTAGGTCACTAGAGATATCATCCAGCATGATGTTGAGGTTTTGACGAGGAAACTCATAGACAATCTTAACGTCATCAGCAAAAAGGAATGGGGTACCATGGTGCAAGGTGGGAAATATGTCGTTTATGTAGATGAGAAATAGTAAAGGACCGAGTACACTGCCTTGTATAACTCCACTGGTGACTGGAGCAGGTTGTGAGAGACACCCATCAATGGAAACCACTTGTGAACGGTCCGATAAATAAGATGTTAACCAAGATAAAAGCGAACCGGAAAAGCCATGAGCTTTGAGTTTGGTTAATAACAAAGCGTGAGGGACGCGGTTGAAAGCCTTTGTCATATCAAGGTATATGATGATGATAGATTTAGCGTTGTCGGCGGCCGCCGTTATGAGGTTAAAAAAGTCGTACTGACAGGTAGTGCATGAACGTGATTTTAGGAAGCCATGCTGCCCACTATGGATGATGTTATGGGACAACAGGAAGTCGGACATCCGCTGTTTGATGAGGCGTTCCATCAACCTAGAAGCAATTGGAGTGTGGTTGATAGGGCGGTAATTTGAGGGGTCATGTATTGGTCCCTTCTTATGGATTGGGATGATGACCGCAGTCTTCCACTGTGAGGGAAATATGCCAAACTTGATGGATAGATTGTAGACCTTCAATAGTAAGGCTGCGACATCAGTTCCTCCAAGACGTAGAAGTGTCGGCGGAACACCATCATGGCCAAGGTGTGAGGACTTCCGGACACGGGTAATCTGGTTGGTCACCTCTTTTAAAGTAAATTCTAAATCAGACAGTGAGTGCTCGGTGACAGGGTCTATGCATGGGGATAAAGTACGGGGGTTCGTAGTCATGGATGCAGCAAAGTAGGAGTTAAGCGCCTCGGCTATCGCTACAGGTGAGGTAATGTGGTCGTTATTTTCTAAGATTAGAGAGGGGATACTTACTGGTTTGCTCTGATTTCTATTTTTCATTAGGTATGCCAACTTTGAGGAAGTATCATGGCATTGCAAGGCAGATACTTCTTGTTTTTTGAGCATATCATCAGTCTTCATTCTGATTGCTACCGAGAGACGTTGGAGCTGCTAGAATGACGATAAGTCATTATTGGTTTGGTACACCTTCTGGAGCTTCAGGTACTTGTTTTGCATTCGGCTCAGGATTGAACTACGGACTCGGTTTGATGTGATACGAGTAGTAGTGATTTTGGACAGCAAGTATGATAGGTTAGAATATAGTAAATTAGCAGCCAGCTGAGGGTCGCTTTGCAGGAAAAAGTCGTCCCAGTCTAGCGATCGAAGCGTGCAGATAAGATTGACCCAGTTGACTGCTGAAGAGTAATGATTGGGTAGGTGGGATTTGTCAAAAGATTGAGGAACCACGAAGGTGCAGGACACCATTCTGTGGTCGCTTCCAGGAAAGAGGTCGAGCGTACTGGCTGAAACATCTGATAAACCAATAGTAAACAACAAATCAAGGATGTTGTTACCTCTGGTTGGGACTGTTACATGTTGGATCCAGCGCCCAACGCGGATGCATGACATAAAATCTAGTAAGTTGTTTGGGGCGGATAGAGTATTCCAACAAATGCTCGGTGCATTGAAGTCCCCCGCTATGAGGTTGGAGGAACAGGGCAGCAATGAAAGATAGTTGAAAGCGTCAATAATCTTGGTAAGATCCATAGCGTTGGAATCGGGTGGCCTATAGATGCAACCAATATGAAGATAGGAATTAAGTAAGGGAATTGTTAACCACAGTGAATCCTGAATGGCGTCCAGAGTTGTGTGTGACAGTGGAATGGCCAGCAGAGTGTTTTTGACATAAATTAGACAGCCTCCCCCACGACAAGGCCTATTCCTTCGGAACATCTGGTAGCCAACTAGACAGACTCGATCTGACGGGACGGAATCTGTTAGCCATGTTTCAGTTACAATGATAATATCAAAGTCAGAGGGCTCAGCGATGCTGCGGATGGCTTTAGTTTTGTGCAGTAATGAACGGGCATTTACAAGTATGACTGAGAGAGATGATACAGGCCTCGGTAGTGGTGGATATGGTGGGGGGTTCGGTAGTGGTGATGAGGGTGGTAATTCCAGTGAAGTATAGGGCAAGGATGGGGGGAGGACCTCAGTTGTTCCACGGATTGGATGAGTTGAAGCCTGGAGGGGGATAGTGTGAGGGGAGAGGGATGGGGAGGTGCTGTTTGGGAGAGTAGTTTGAATGCGGGGAATATTCTCAAAGGGGGCCGGCAGGAAAAAAGCGGCCATGGATGGATGGCAGTACTGGGCCAAGAGACGTGGATGGGTCTTGTGGGAGAGGGTAGCTAGGTGAAACCAGGAAATGGTTCCCAGGGAGTGACTGGGTAGCGGTAGAGGTATAGAGTAGTTGGTGTGGCGGATAGTAATGTAATGGAGCGGTGAATGGGGGGGGGATAAGGTGGGTACAAGTAGGGTGGAAATGAAAAGGCAGTTAGCCGAGATGGAAAACTAGGATTCCCAGCCGCATAAGGGGCTGGTAAAATTTCACGTGACTGAGTCATTACATTATGGTTTGCATGTGCGTTACGTTGATGGGCCTTGTTCTTTTGGTGACGAGGTGTTAACTTCTGTGGGTGAATCTGCACTGACGGGCTAATTAGCGGTGGTGGCCTAGGTGGTAACCAGACACATTCTGGTTGCAAATGGGTGGGTGCAGATGGTGGGCTTAGGGGCCTGGTTGAGTTATCAAAAATGCCAGAGGTAACAGGATGCATGGGTGTAGACGGAGGTGGGTTGCTGGTGCAGTGATTTTTAGGTGTGGTTAAATAACCCGACATGGAGCTAGTAGAAGGAATGGGGTCATCTAGACTTGTGGAGTACATGAGCTCGCGGGTGGATGAGTTGGAGGAACCTTCATCAGTTTTGTGGACGTTGGGGCGCTTGTTCCAGTCTGTAGATTTGCTTGGGCTATTCTGGATATTGGGGCGTTTGCCAGGTGGCTCATTGGGTGAGGAAATTGGCGTACTGTCGAAATCTACGGTTGCATTGTAATCTGCAATAGATGGCAACATCGGGTGATGGCCAGTGATAGGTGCCCCAGAGTTTTGGGGTGGATTGTTGGTTGCGCTAACACCGGGGTTACTGTTCTGGGCGTGACTCTTGTGCACCTCTCTTTGCAGTGGGGTCTTGTCAGGAAATATCTTGGCGCACTTGAAGCCGGTTTTGGCTACGACTAACGCTTGCCGGCTGATAAAAATCTTGGCGACAACTTCATTTGTAAACTGGAACAGCAGTGGACAGGTGGTGCGTAGGGAGGTTTTGCGGAGTCTAATACAGTGGCACAGTTGTGAGTCAAGGTTGCAAGCGCTTAAGATCATATTTTTAGCAGCTGAGAGAGGTATTCGGTCTGGAATGTTAAACACAACCGCATTGTTTGCCTTTTTTATCCGTCTGGAGATTTCCGAGGCAATTGTGTCCACAAACTTCGTGGCCAGTAGTAGATTGGTTGGGGTATGGTGTGCGGCTGGATCAAGCAAGAATGCTATAGGCATCAGTTGACTGATAATTTGATCAGCGGAGTCAATGCGAGAGGAAAGACTGCTCAGATTTTTGCTCATTTCCGTAGTTTGTCTATTAGCATGTCCAAGTATATCTACCAGAGAGACTGAGCAGTTATTCAGTGAGTTTTGCAGTTTAGCAGTCTTGCGACGGCGGTTGCTGGCAGTTAAACCGTTGAGTGCACAACTGTATTCTGACTTGGGAGTTTGTTCGTTTCGATTCAGTTTTGGCCGGGACTCCCTTTACTTTATTTTATCACACTCATATCATACGATGGTTATTCATTGTCCTATGGTGACAACCTACTAGATACGTTGTGGTTTGGTGAAGATAATTGTAAGTACCAAAGCACGATTGATTCGACTCATTGGCGCTTTTTAAGCCCCGACGCTATCGTAATCACAAGCGTATCGATCAGTGCAAAATCAGGAAACATACCCTAAATGTAGACTTTATTAAGCTTGTTATTTACGTACAGCTTGAAACGGAACAGGTGAGATTATTAAGGTGCTTGCATTGGAAATGAGAAAAAACAATGCTGCAACATATGGCATTCTACCCCATCAGGGAGGGTGCGAATGTTCTCGAGCGTGGTAAGCAATTTCTACATGTATGAAAATGCAGACCAAAACACGAGTATAATCGACCTCACAAAAATATGTGTGAGTTGGTTATTGATGGAAAATGGGTTGTTATCAACAGCAACTGCTTTTGGTGTACTTTGTTGAGTGTAGTGCGGGGCGATAGACTGGTATATGGTTTGACACATCAGAATGTGAGATAAATTTGCAAGGAATGTCCTACTACATCCATTGAGGATCCGTCTGATGGTGTAAAACAGAGTTGTCGGGTTGTTATATCCACGCAGGACCTAGCTGTTTGATCGGAAAAGTTTCGTTGCGGCCACCAGAAAAACACTCAACGAGCTCCGCTTCATCTACCAATGGATCGTACTTCAAAGTACGAGAGTTTCTTCTGACGGAAACAGGACCTAGGTGTGTTAACCAAGGTAGTAGGATGTTGTAAATACTGTCGCGATGCGATTTCTGCGGCTATGGTACTTCAATTTAAACTAGAGAGAGCTTCCATAACAACTGTTTCAGTGATTACTAACACCATTTGTTCGGGTAGAAGTCCAAATAAATTCGAAAAGCATGGACAATTTTCCAAAAGTGCCACCAGATATCAGAAGAACATTATGTGGTATTCGCAGCCTTTCGGGTGTCGGAAGTTTCCCAAGCACGCTCCACATTATTGGTGCCACTGGCTTGAGTCATGATTAACATTTATCTAATCGACAGCAGATCGAAACATACTCTTCCACCTTTCGCTATATTCTTGTGCAAAAATTTCAATCAAATAAGAAAAACACCATGATTGTCCACTGAGCGGCTCAAACGTTCCTGGTTTTTTTCTATGTCGCTCATTCACCATGTACATCTTACAGTTTTTTGTCCCCTGCGAAATTTCCGTACTTCTAATCAGTTAAGCCTTCAGACTCGCAGTTCTCTAGGTTGTTTAAAACTTTTAGCATCGTAATGACGTACACCCATGTGATTGTAGGATTTGGGACGTATGCTTCGAATCTGTCCTCGTTTGATTAGGTTTGAAATCCTGTCCCTGAATCGTAGATTCTAATACACGTGTCTGATCTGGAATTTAATTACAGCATGAATCGGTTACTGACGGTTATGCTTGCTCAAGGAGGTGCTTGCCCACGTGAAGCAGTCGCTGTGCATTGCCACGATACAGGAGGAAATGCTCTGGCCAATATCGGTGTTGCTTTGGATCACCACGGCATAAGGGTGGTCGATTCTGCGATCGGTGGCCTCGGAGGGTGTCCGTACGCTGGGCCGGATGCTCCTGGAAATGTAGCGACTGAGGCTGTAGTGCGGTATGTGCTGGACAAAGGTTACATTTTGTCATCTAACCTAAAACTGGAACAGTTAATCGCCGTGAGTTCCGTGCTTTGGGCACTACCCACTTTGGGCCGTTCGTTGTGATGTCTAGTCCATTATTTGAGGGCACTAATAATGAAATGGATCCGGGTCGCAGAACTCAGTGCATTCAACAACGACGTTTTGAATGTCTAGGTATCAAGTAGAGAAAAATGCAAGTACCTAACGTTAAAGGGGGTTCAGATTACTTACGGACCGCCTTATTGCATGCGGTGACGAGTTAATGTTATCAGTACCAATTCCGTCGGAATATATCGAACAATTAAAAAGTTGGATCTGACGCACTAGTGACAGAATGAGAAACAATCCGTGTGGTTCATATAAAATACCTTGAGGGCATGTAAATTCTTGTTTCTAAGGATCCCTGATGTGAGCCATTATAATTATCAGCACACGGAATGAATCGGATATTGTAGCCTCTCATGCCGTAAATTTTTTCTATCACTTATCGAGAACTACAAATGTAGTAAGCAATAAACTGAAAAATTCAGTTGTTTTACCTGCATATGGTACAGGATAAGTGATGTATCGTTTTTGCGGGCATTGATGAGTAGAGTGCCTAATCGTCGGGCGGAGCATTTTGAGAAACCGTTCTACTGGTGTTTATCCACAACGGGTGTGTTGAGTAGCACGATAGCTAGAGTTCTGGAAGTAGTTATCAGTCCTCCGTCAGAAGCGGAGGTTCACGTGGAATAAGCTATCGTAAACCATATGAGGTTGTTGGACCGGATTGGTAGTCTCCGTTTATTTTTGAAGATGGTGGCTCAATTTTGTCACTGGAGTTGAAAAAACCTTGATTTGCCATGGTACGATCAAGTTCCGAAGAGTTGATCGGAATCGGAGATCATACTGATTTATAAGAATGGTGACAGATTTTTATGTGAAAGCCACAAGGGGATTGGTTTGGTTGGCAACGCATTTAAACTGGTCACTGGTATTGTCTGTCGCTACCAACTAACACTCGCGAACAGTGCTCGCGCGGAAGTCAACTTGGGTTTTTATAATATGATTACGCATGATTGCAATGAAAGGGGTATACTCAATAGTCACAAAGGTCCATCATACTATTAGGGATAACAGGCAGCTAGACATCGAGACTTAAAGCAGAGGATCACATAAGGTCCTAGTGGATGAGATGTTGTAACGAGCAAGAAAACCTCAACATTTGTTTTTCTCTCTTGGCTATTGTAGCGGCTTCGCAGACACCAAATTCAATAAAATACAATTGCGAGCTTAGAGCTTAGGCGCGCTTTGTTTAAGTCCACCGGTGTGAAAATAAGAACACGTAAAAAAGAAGAAGAACCTTCGTCACACTACGTCAAAACGGCAAGGCGCGCTCCAGCTCATCAGCTCTGGTGATTAGCTAGATCAGCCTCCCTTCTCCTGTACTTCGTACAGGGCAATCAATACAAGTACAAAAACCATCAATCGCTGTCGTTCTGCGTCTTTATTCGCTGGACGGGAATTGAGTCCACAAGTCGTGCGTTCGACCAAATTGGTGAGCCCGTTCCAAGTTATTATTAATTTTTATTTATTTATTATATCGTCCGTGCCCTTCAGCGTTCCTTTTGTTTTCGTTGTGCACATACGTATTGAGCCTTTTTTGGTGTTAATTTCGATCAGCCATCGTATATTTATTTTGCTGTCTATTTGATATGGATGACGCTAAGTTAACTATGTCTGACCCTGCGGTGCCTGAAACGCTCTCTATTGCGCGCCCAGTGAAAGCGTTACCTTTCATTCCGGGTAATCCCTCTCTTTGGCTGACTCATCTGGAAGCACAGTTTGCTGCCTCCAGAATCACCTCCCAGCAACAGAAGTATGTGCATCTCACTGCCGAACTTCCTTTAAATATTCTTGAAGCTGTCGAGGATATCATCTCCAACCCACCCACGGACAAGCCTTATGATATGCTTCGCCAGGCTATCTTAGATCGCACCGGGGTCTCCTACTCAAACCGTCTTCGTCAGCTGCTTAGTGGCATTTCCCTCGGTGACCAGAAGCCTTCACAGCTTCTGCGTCGTATGCGACAGCTGGCCAAGGGCATCCAAGTTGGTGACATGATGTTGCGAGAATTGTGGATGCAACAGCTACCCCAACAAGCGCAATGCACTCTGGCCCTTCTCGTAGATGAAGTCTCACTAGACAGACTGGCTTTGGCGGCGGACCGCTTTATGGAAACCGCCTCCGCCCAAATTAGTCAGTGTGTTCGTTCGTCCACAACCACTACGGAGGCGACTCTCACAGATTTAGCTGCACAACTCAGTGCCCTTCGGGCGGACGTGACCGCTATTCAGTCTTCACGTTCGGCACGTCGTAGCCGCTCCCCAACTCGCACCCGTCGGCCTATTGCCGCTCGCAGTCCTCCTAGGCCATCCTCTCCCGATGCACACACTTGGACATGGTGTTGGTATCACCGCCAGTATCGTGCCAGCGCCAGGAAGTGTACACCCCCGTGCACGTTCCACGACAACCAGGGAAACTCGTCGGCCAACGTGTAGGTACGGCAGCGCTCGTTGGCCTCCCTACACCCTGCCGTCTTCTATTTATCAAGGACCTCATCTCCCACCGTCAGTTTTTGATTGACACTGGCGCACAGATCAGTGTCGTTCCCCCTAACCCTTCTGATCGTCAGCACCGGCAAACTTTAGAGCTTCAGGCCGCCAATGGGTTTCGTATATCCACTTTTGGTACTAGGCGTCTCAAGTTAGATCTGGGGTTGCGTCGTTTTTTTCAGTGGACTTTTGTCATTGCTGACGTTTCCCAGCCCATCTTAGGAGTTGATTTTCTGCATCATTTCAACCTTTCGTTACATCCCGCTTCTCGTAAGTTAACCGACCCTGTGACTCATCGTGCTGTTGTTGGATCTGTCTGCTTGGTCAACGTTGTTCGACCGTCCGTAGCTCCTATCGCCAACGATACCTTCGCCAAAATTTTAGCAGAGTTTCCGTCTCTAACCGGACCGGCAAACCACTTACCCATGGTGCGCTCGGCTGTTGTACATCACATCAGTACCGCTGGACCTCCTGTTTTTGCCCGTCCGCGTCGCCTAGCCCCAGACAAACTGGCCGTCGCTCGTCTTGAATTCCAGAAAATGCTGGACCTAGGCATCATCCGTCCTTCGAACAGCCCGTGGGCCTCTCCATTGCACATGGTGCCGAAGAGAACTTCGGGCGACTGGCGTCCGTGTGGTGACTATCGTCGCCTCAATCAGGTCACAACGCCAGATCGATATCCTGTGCCTCACATTCATGATATCACGTCTGCTCTGGCTGGATCCACCATCTTCAGCAAAATCGACCTGGTCCGGGCTTATCATCAAATTCCGGTCGCCGACGAGGACGTTGCAAAAACCGCCGTTACCACTCCGTTTGGTCTATTTGAGTTTCTCCGTATGCCATTTGGCTTGCGCAACGCGTCCCAAACGTTCCAGCGGTTTATTGACGGTGTTACCCGCGGACTGCCCTTCGTTCACGCTTACATCGATGATATTCTTGTCGCTAGCCCCAGCGTTGACGAACATCAGCTTCATCTTCGACAGCTCTTTCAGCGGTTAACAGAGCACGGTGTTACCATCAATGCCGCCAAGACTGAATTAGGGAAGCCGTCATTGCTCTTCCTCGGCCACATCATCGACGCCAACGGCATTCGTCCGGCTGAAACCAAGGTCAGTGATATTGCTGAATTTCCACTTCCACAGTCCTTCAAACAGCTTAAACGTTTTAACGGCTTTGTCAATTATTACCGCCGGTTCATCCCACACTGCGCCACCCTGATGCAACCGCTCACTGATCTTTTGCGGGGCAAACAACGAACCCTCATCTGGACCGATCAAGCCCAGGAGGCCTTTTCTCAGCTCAAACAGGCCTTGTCGTCTGCGGTTCTTCTCCGTCATCCGGATCCCCATGCTCCCGTCAGTATCGCTGTTGATGCTTCCGATGTCGCACTTGGCTGCATTCTCCAGCAGGCCGTGGACGGCGCCTGGGAGCCTCTGGCTTTTCACTCACGCCGCCTGTCTTCCGCAGAATCCAAATACAGTGCGTTTGGTCGTGAGTTACTTGCCGTCTACACCGCCATACGTCACTTTCGCCACGCTCTGGAAGGACGGGAATTCATCATTTTCACAGATCACAAGCCACTACTGTATGCTTTCCGCAACGCGTCTGATCGTCATTCTACACGAGAAATTCGCCAGCTGGATTTCATATCGCAATTTTCTACCGACATTCGTCATATCTCCGGGTCAGCTAATGTGGCTGCAGATACTCTTTCCAGGATCCACAGTCTCGGGTCGCCCGCTGCTCTCGGTATCGATCTCGAGGACCCGGCACGAAGCCAGCAGGATCCTGAGTTTCAACAAACCATTCGCGATACAAGTCTCCGAGTGCGGGCTTTGCCTCTTCCGTCATCTGCTGGCACTATCCTCTGCGACACCACCTTGGATCACCCAAGGCCAATCGTACCACTTTCACATCGCCGTCCAATTTTCGATGTGTTGCACGGTCTATCCCATCCGGGTATCAAGGCCACATGCAAACTAGTCCGTGCCCGATTTGTTTGGCCAAACATGGATCGCGACGTTCGTCAATGGGCACGTAACTGCATTGCTTGTCAGCGAGCCAAAATACAGCGACATAACACCAGTCCAGTCGGAAATTTTGAGACTCCAGACGCCCGTTTCGCTCACGTGCACGTCGACATTGTGGGACCTTTGCCACCATCCCGAGGTATGATCTATCTACTCACTTGTATTGATCGTTTCACTCGTTGGCCCGAGGCCATACCCATTCCGGATGTATCCAGTGAAACTGTCGCCCGTGCGTTCATGGTTCACTGGATTTCCCGCTTTGGTTGTCCTACCACAGTAACCACCGATCGAGGAGCTCAGTTTGAATCTGCCACTTTCGACAATCTCCTCCAACTGACTGGCACTAAGCGTATTCGCACCACAGCTTATCATCCCCAGGCAAATGGCTTGGTCGAACGTTTTCACCGGCACCTCAAAACTTCGCTCAGTGCTCACAACAATCCTCAGTGGACGGACGTCTTACCACTGGTTTTATTGGGCATTCGCAATACGTTGCGCAGCGACACTCCCTGCACGCCTGCGTCCATGACATTCGGCACCACCGCTCGTCTCCCTGGTGAATTTGTCGCACCCAAGGTGAGCGCACCTTTCCCCAACCTTGGAGACTACACTCAACGTCTCATGATCTACATGCGTCAGAAGATTGGTATTCCTGTCCGTTCGACAGATCGGCCGTCGTTTATTCCCAGTCACCTACATACGTGCACGCACGTTTTTCTGCGTACGCCGAGCCGCCGCCCGTTGACTCCAGCTTATTCTGGCCCGCACAAAGTCATTCGGCGTTTAGAAAAAACGTTCATCATCGATCTCAGTGGTCGGCAAGAAACCGTCAGCATCGACCGCCTTAAGCCAGCGTTCGTCGACTCGGAAACCCAGCCTACGCCGTTGCCCGTCGATGGTAAAAACACAGACGTTTGCCCGACCCCAACAACATCTAGCTCCAGCACGCGTGAGTCACAGGTCGACCCCCCATCACGTTCCACCAGGTCTGGTAGGCATGTTCGTTTCCCTGCACGATTCGTTGACTTTATTGTTCTTACATAGATTTCCCCTTTTGATTGCATACTGTATCCAGTTTTTCTTATCTCTTCTAGGGTCAGTCGTTGTTTACCTAGGAAGGATCTGGCACACCACTAACAATGGACATGTGTCACTATATGAACATTACCATTTTTTGTTGTTGTTGTTGTTGCCTACGTGCCTTGTACATGGTTTGGCACGTCCCTGTCCCCACTTAAGGTTTCTAGATAGAGAGCACGGGGAGAGGATACCCCACCAGTTCACGCGTGAGTAACCTTCTCTGCGGCTATATATGGCCCAGAGGTCCTTAGATCACCTTAGAGGTGCTGAGCACAAACCTTTTCCAGCTGGAACTATTCAGCTGGTTTTTGGCTCAACTCACGACGCTCTCTTAGGTCGAAGTTCTCCTACTCGGTCGTCCTTCTGGAGGGGGACTGATGTAGCGGCTTCGCAGACACCAAATTCAATAAAATACAATTGCGAGCTTAGAGCTTAGGCGCGCTTTGTTTAAGTCCACCGGTGTGAAAATAAGAACACGTAAAAAAGAAGAAGAACCTTCGTCACACTACGTCAAAACGGCAAGGCGCGCTCCAGCTCATCAGCTCTGGTGATTAGCTAGATCAGCCTCCCTTCTCCTGTACTTCATACAGGGCAATCAATACAAGTACAAAAACCATCAATCGCTGTCGTTCTACGTCTTTATTCGCTGGACGGGAATTGAGTCCACAAGTCGTGCGTTCGACCAAACTATCTCCATCCCTCTGATTTTTCCACTATTCTTCCACTGATTCTGCGGCTGTTCCACATGACCGTGTTTATCACATCAAAACCAGTAATACATTTGACTTTAGATAATTGCTCTGCGCCTTGTCACGTCAATGAGTGATAGTCTCTGCCAGTAACTCATTGCTTCGCCTGAGAGGCCTCTAAAAATTGAGTAATTTCCCGGAAATCAGCGTCGAGGTGCGACGTTTAGAAAACCAACAACACAAAACGAACAAGATGGGAAATACAGAGCGAAACGACACAGTAATCGGCCTGAACAGGGACTATTCGGTGATGCTTGGAAGTATATTGATCAGTCATCTTTTGCTGAGAAGTTGACACGATTACTCAAATCCGTGACACTGATTCTGGGGAGAACAGGATTATTCTCAAAACTCAGTTAAAGGAGTATTTCTATGGTTTTGTTGTTGCCTATTGCTTTGTGCCATTCTAATATCCACCTACACCATTTCCTCTTTGGTCCATTTTATTACTCCAGCCATAGATCACTGGTAATAGTGGCGCTGATTGCACAGTTCACCTTCATTCAAGTCAAAATATAATGCTGAGCTAAATATCGTGATTATCAATTTATTTTCCACGTTGATTTGGGTCCTCTAGCTCGAGAATAGCGGGGTTAACGGTTGGTACGACGATCGACCTTGATATTCGTTTGCCCGTTACCCATTTCAAGTTCAATAATTCTTCCGTTATTTTTGTATCTCGTTACTAGGTAGTCACTGTGCATCTTTGAACACAGAGACATTCAGGCGTCAGGTCTTATGATGAAGCTTCAGCCACCTCGTATAGCCACCAGTAAGGAGAGATGATCTTAAAGTTATCAGGATAAACGAATACACAAAGCCCTGTCGTGATTTGATCCTACCATGTTTTCTGAACACACGTCAGTAGAGTGAAGTCGCGACGCTTTTAAATGTTAGATTCATGTAGCATAGATACGAAGCATGCTGTCTTCTACTATGATACTTTCAGCCCACTCCACCCCTCAAGCTATCCAGATCCATGTTTGATTGGCCTCAAGTTATCATCTTTGGAATCAACTAGAAAAGCACATTACTCTCACTCAAGCACTGCAATCGTGGGCAGTCAATGTGAAATTGAACGACAATTTACTGCAAAGATTAATACCAGTTAGCAAGGTTATATGTCTTATCCACAGAGATATGTACAACGTGTTCATATGAAGTGGATCCATTTCCAAGAGGGTGTGATTTCTCTGCCATTGAAAACCAAAGCACCAGTTAGCTTTTGACGTGCGACGAAAAAACGCGTTGGATTGTCTGCTAGAGTTGATAACGGATACCGAGATCTGCTAATTCAGCTTCAAAACAGGCTCATTTTACTGTGAAATGATGGGATAAAACTACCGACGCACTCCTATGGCACTGTTAATAATGTATCAATCGAAGTGGACACGCCCATGGTGAACGAACTCATCATATTGGTCAGTTCTCAAGCGCCTTGTATCAAAAATCCGAGTAGAACCCCAATTAAATTGGTATTTGCTCGACAGTATCATTCATTGGCACGGTATTTGCCGCCAACCTGTTCACATTATTCTCCTGAATTTGTTAGGAACTAGCAGATTTTGTTCCACTGTAACAGCCATTACCAGTTCATGGTTTTCGGCAGTTCACTGACTCCCACTTCTCAGTAGCAACCTAACTCGGATATCACAACAGTGACCATGACTGAAAATTAGGGAGAAAACTATGAATAACAGTATCATTTCGGCCGTCAACGTGTGCAAATAATAGGGCACAGGGCTAACGAGACGAGTGGCGTACGGACGCGGTGGATAACTACAGTCACGAATCGAATGATACTTCGCTGACAGTCAGAAAAACCAAAGTCGAACTACAGAGATGTCTACGCAAACCTACAGAGCTAGAAGCGATTAGAGAGGACTTACAAGAGCGCGTCATCTTGGCGGTCGAATCGGGAACAGCTTGGTCCAGGGTGATAAAACAGGTTCATGCATGTGGCGGCAGTAACTGAGTGACCCGCAGATGAACAAACTCGAAGTCTCAAGGCAGGAAACACAGACTCGCTTTACTACGTGTACTATAGAACAGATGATCAAACAATAACATACCTCAAATTGTGGGCAAACCGACCACAGAGTCAAAATATTCAATAGAGGCTTCAAAGCGCCCAGACAACAATAGACAGGAAACGTTCGAGAAGGCAATGCGGGAGCGATTCAAGTGGTGTAAAAAGAAGGTCATTATCGAAAAACGTTTACCCGTGGTAACCGAAACGTCGACAACCCACCAACGATTTTGACTACGCTGTGTTAGTAAACAATAAAATTCTACCAGAAGATCCTTATTTATGGGGATATTTTGACCAATAGACGGTCAGAAGAGTAGTCTGAGAGAACACATGCACAAGTGCGGTGAACAGCAAACGGAAGGACATGGCCATCAGAAAGTGCAAGATCATAGGGAGACGGCTAGATTCAGTCACTCGCCCGGACAAGGCAGATTGAGAGAAAAAATTATTACGTCCAAACGTTTAGGCCTCGCCAAGTAACCCAAGCAATTACGATATGATAACAGAACGGGTCGTGGATACTGGTGAACCACTCCGAAACCGGGGGGGGGAGGTTACGAAAGCGATAAAAGCGAACAAATAAGATCAACAACTAGACAAATGATAACTAAGGTTAATCAACCCCTGTCATAGAAACAAGAGTAAGAGTTGCATTATGACTGGACAAATAAACTATCACGCGGGTGGGGAGGCGCAAGGATGCTGGTCGGCGTGGAATTTAGCCGTGAAACTGTGGGATGCGAACAAACCATTTGATAAATACAAGACAAGATTATACTAGAAACCATGGGAATTGGACTAAATCAGTTTAACGGGGTTTCTGAATACGACAAGCTGAATTTCCTTGTCCGATTCCAATAAATTTCCACATGCCTTCGCTTGCGGCCTTTTTCGGCCGAACGCACCTCCATTGACTTCAACCTACTTCGTTTCTTGAAATTTATTCATTATTCTGCAATTAGGGCGACTTCGTTGTTCACCAGAACTACTTTGTTGTTAACTCCAACAGATTGCCACTTTTCAATTTCGTCAAGTTATATCAAGTTGTGGTGTTACTGCGAGGTATGTCTCTCGAAGCAAAGTGCTACTCCGTTAGGATAGTGATCAGTTTAGGGCGGGAGATACCACTGGATCGTAATATAACTTTGTTGGTTTGCGAAATGACAAAATCTTTCACTAGAAGACTGGCAAAAATGATAGGAGAATTGTGAAGCAAAATTGAACTTGCCGACTTCTCCAACATTCTCCAACGTCACCTGATATATTTTGCCATAGCGATCGGAGGACTGCTCCGCTATGAGGTCGCACGAACCATGCCCAACGTTACACTATTCGTGAACACGATCATGCACGCAATTATTGCAATCAGTGTGTATTTCGCCAGAACAAACTAGTGATTTCTGTCCATCCATTTTTAACAGCTTGATAAAGCCTTTTGATTGAAATTATTACAATCATGAAAGCAAAAACTATAACGACTTAACCCGTAGTCAGATTGTTGGTTAGTTTGACTGAATGACAGTATACTACTTATCAGAGACTATATGAACGCATTCAAATGACAAATCTGTAACATGGAAAGAAGGTATTAAAAGCCGAACCAGTGCACTTAGCCATTTGGGCGTGTTGGATTTCTACGTAGTGTCCACGAGACTCATCCAACCGATGGTTGTAGGCAGTAATACTTGGTTATGAATGGTAAAAAAAGTTAGGTTCTTGTGTCACAACAGCTTACTCAACGAACTGATACTGCCAGTTGCAGCTCGCCCCGTACTTTGTTGTACTGCTGGTTGTGTAGCGGCTTCGCAGACACCAAACTCAATAAAATACAATCGCGAGCTTAGAGCTTAGGCGCGCCTTGTTTACGAATAGGTATCTTTACTTAGATTTGCTTAGGATTGACAACCGCTCCCCAAAAGCGGCCAACTCCGGTATCGGGCACTCCTCTAGCTAATAGCAATCTTCCTTTTCGAATCTTTCTTCTCAGTCACATAAAGTGGCTTATGGTCAGGACAAAAGTACTTCAAATAACTTTCACTCACCCAGAACCGATTTAACCAGTGCGGTATTATAATCTCCTTCGGCTGGACACATCAGTCTATCTTAGAAACCCTTTAGGACATTTGGGTGATCCTCACCAGTCATCCATTGAGGTACGCAACTGGTTTAGCAAATGTTGACCAGGCTGTTTAATAGGTCAGGAATTCAGTCTAGCATCAGTTCCTTCAATCGACTGGTTATGAATGGTAAAAAAAAGTTAAGTTCTTGTGTCACAACAGCTTACTCAACGAACTAATACTGCCAGTTGTAGCTCGCCCCGTACTTTTTTTACTGGTGGTTGTTTCGATTTCCCTTTGAGCAGTAGAAATCAGAAGCACCACAATCAGTGAACCCCTAGTGGGTCGTATTTGTATTTTCTTGTACACTGCCTAAACGACAACGTGTTCGCCACATCATTCTCCCTATTTCATGTCTGGAAACAAGTCAGTAACATCAATTTGCACGACGTATTGTTCAACATTTCGGTAAATATATATTTCGCAGTTTCGCAAACAGTGTAGAATTAATGATACCTTGTTGGCTGACTGTCCTTCGGACTCCACTTTTCACGATGATTAGGATCGGATCGGGCAGAAACGGGGTGGCACAGTGGTAACATACACGTCTTCGAGGTGAAAGGGCTCGGGTTCCAACCCTGAGTGCGGCGAAGGACATGCATCACTGACGAGCTCTTACAGGAGCGAAACTCGAGTCTGGTACTTTCGAGAGCGGGGTTGGTCGAACGACCTGAGATTTCGGCGAATCCTTACTGGTGCACTCTGCAGGCAAGGTGATCGTATTTAAATGGCAAAGCGAACGTTACCATAAGGCTAAATGCAAGCACGCAACAATAGCCACTTAACAACTGCTACCAGACGATGGGCTAGTTACCAAATAGAAGTAATTGCTTACCCCATCAATCATATTCACTATTTTGCCCAATTGTGGTGGTGATGGCTAATTTTTGGTACCGGACCAATGCATTCTGCCATTGGAAGCGTATCGGGCTTTTACGGCGGGTGAAGCGACTATGAGATCCATCACGTCAATGATTATTGCATTAAGATATGATTACGTGACATGAAAAGTGCACTTATATTTTGTAGTGACACTGCAATAATATTTGGCAATCATCATCTTTACTGCCGCCACATGCATGAACCTGTTTTATCACCCTGGACCAAGCTGTTCCCGATTCGACCGCCAAGATGACGCGCTCTTGTAAGTCCTCTCTAATCGCTTCTAGCTCTGTAGGTTTGCGTAGACATCTCTGTAGTTCGACTTTGGTTTTTCTGACTGTCAGCGAAGTATCATTCGATTCGTGACTGTAGTTATCCACCGCGTCCGTACGCCACTCGTCTCGTTAGCCCTGTGCCCTATTATTTGCACACGTTGACGGCCGAAATGATACTGTTATTCATAGTTTTCTCCCTAATTTTCAGTCATGGTCACTGTTGTGATATCCGAGTTAGGTTGCTACTGAGAAGTGGGAGTCAGTGAACTGCCGAAAACCATGAACTGGTAATGGCTGTTACAGTGGAACAAAATCTGCTAGTTCCTAACAAATTCAGGAGAATAATGTGAACAGGTTGGCGGCAAATACCGTGCCAATGAATGATACTGTCGAGCAAATACCAATTTAATTGGGGTTCTACTCGGATTTTTGATACAAGGCGCTTGAGAACTGACCAATATGATGAGTTCGTTCACCATGGGCGTGTCCACTTCGATTGATACATTATTAACAGTGCCATAGGAGTGCGTCGGTAGTTTTATCCCATCATTTCACAGTAAAATGAGCCTGTTTTGAAGCTGAATTAGCAGATCTCGGTATCCGTTATCAACTCTAGCAGACAATCCAACGCGTTTTTTCGTCGCACGTCAAAAGCTAACTGGTGCTTTGGTTTTCAATGGCAGAGAAATCACACCCTCTTGGAAATGGATCCACTTCATATGAACACGTTGTACATATCTCTGTGGATAAGACATATAACCTTGCTAACTGGTATTAATCTTTGCAGTAAATTGTCGTTCAATTTCACATTGACTGCCCACGATTGCAGTGCTTGAGTGAGAGTAATGTGCTTTTCTAGTTGATTCCAAAGATGATAACTTGAGGCCAATCAAACATGGATCTGGATAGCTTGAGGGGTGGAGTGGGCTGAAAGTATCATAGTAGAAGACAGCATGCTTCGTATCTATGCTACATGAATCTAACATTTAAAAGCGTCGCGACTTCACTCTACTGACGTGTGTTCAGAAAACATGGTAGGATCAAATCACGACAGGGCTTTGTGTATTCGTTTATCCTGATAACTTTAAGATCATCTCTCCTTACTGGTGGCTATACGAGGTGGCTGAAGCTTCATCATAAGACCTGACGCCTGAATGTCTCTGTGTTCAAAGATGCACAGTGACTACCTAGTAACGAGATACAAAAATAACGGAAGAATTATTGAACTTGAAATGGGTAACGGGCAAACGAATATCAAGGTCGATCGTCGTACCAACCGTTAACCCCGCTATTCTCGAGCTAGAGGACCCAAATCAACGTGGAAAATAAATTGATAATCACGATATTTAGCTCAGCATTATATTTTGACTTGAATGAAGGTGAACTGTGCAATCAGCGCCACTATTACCAGTGATCTATGGCTGGAGTAATAAAATGGACCAAAGAGGAAATGGTGTAGGTGGATATTAGAATGGCACAAAGCAATAGGCAACAACAAAACCATAGAAATACTCCTTTAACTGAGTTTTGAGAATAATCATGTTCTCCCCAGAATCAGTGTCACGGATTTGAGTAATCGTGTCAACTTCTCAGCAAAAGATGACTGATCAATATACTTCCAAGCATCACCGAATAGTCCCTGTGCAGGCCGATTACTGTGTCGTTTCGCTCTGTATTTCCCATCTTGTTCGTTTTGTGTTGTTGGTTTTCTAAACGTCGCACCTCGACGCTGATTTCCGGGAAATTACTCAATTTTTAGAGGCCTCTCAGGCGAAGCAATGAGTTACTGGCAGAGACTATCACTCATTGACGTGACAAGGCGCAGAGCAATTATCTAAAGTCAAATGTATTACTGGTTTTGATGTGATAAACACGGTCATGTGGAACAGCCGCAGAATCAGTGGAAGAATAGTGGAAAAATCAGAGGGATGGAGATAGCCAAGAGAGAAAAACAAATGTTGAGGTTTTCTTGCTCGTTACAACATCTCATCCACTAGGACCTTATGTGATTCTCTGCATATATATATATATATATATATATATATATATATATATATATAACCACACTCGCCTAATTTCAAACTGTGCCAAACAAAACATGGTACAATCCGTGAGGATAGTCCTAGTCCATGATTCGCTTGTTGGCGCAATACTGCCAAATTGCCCAAGCCAAAGCAGGTGGTTTTATTAGGGGTACACAACCGGAGCCTCTAGCTATCTAAAGCCTAACCCGCAAGGCAGCGAGACGAAACGTAGCGTCTATAACACACTGAAGACCGGTGGCTGAATGCTGAATTCATAAGTCTCTCGGATGAGGTCAAACATTCTGAGCGCCCAGTACATCCCTCCGATACAGATGCCGGTGAGCATACAGTTGTACGCTTAAGGATTTATCTCAGTTAAGTCAGGACCTGCTCCCGTATAGATTCCATAGCCCCTGGTCCTCGATTTGTGACACGATAGCGAATATACTCAGCAGCGCGCAAAGCAGAACTCAAAACGCTGGAGCGGGACAACGTGTGTATTGGAGGAGCGCAACGGCGTGCAGACGACGTACACAGGCGGAGCAGGTGGCGCCACCAAAAACGGTAATTGTTCAAATAAACAAATTTGTTAGTCTTCTTCATCGAGTGTTTTATTGGTAGCACTACAGGTGTTTCCCCTTTGAAGGCCGACGCAGTTGGATTTCGACCCGTAATGAGTACGTCGGCTTCGGTGGCGAGAGACTTTTTCCATGCCTCCCGCCGCGGTCGAACACAACAACGAAGCCAGCACAAGCCGTTCTCCATGACTCACACTGGTCGCTGTGCGTCGACCGCGAAATTGCGTTCTCCTCAAAATGTTGTCCGACCGGGGTAGATCCTGTTTGCGACCTGGCAGTGGTGATTGTGTTGTAGGATTTGTCGTTGCCGGCATATCCCAAAGTTCCGTTTCCCTGTGGTTGTTATCGCCGTCGTAAGCGAGCCAGCGTCCGACGTCAAAAGAGTCCATTCGCGATCCAGTGAGCGTTGTGTTGGAGCCATGCGAGATCCTGGAATTCCCTACGGTTCTGTCCGACGGGACGAGCTGGAAGGCAAGAAACACAAGGAAGCTGTGCCTCGAGGCGCGATCGGATATTCGACTGAGGGGGACATACAGGCGCAATACAGGCTGCCGCCACCCTTGTCGTGATAACCACGTGGTCGTTCATTCATGCATAATAGGACTATGTACAAGTTGAATATGAAGAGTAAACTTCAATGTATACAACTGTCACATATTCAGAAAACCTCGTTGGCTGTCGCAGCTCGCGACCGCGTCGATTTCTCCTGTTGACGGGTGCGGCCGTATCTTCCGTGGAGTTTCGTGTTGCAACAAGTAACGAGGGGTCGTTAGTGGGAGTAACAGGGACCGACTTGGGACGACTAACTGAAGGTTGTGAGCAGGTGGGGACACTGAGAGGATTTTCCGAGGTGGGTTCTGCCTCGATGAAGGCTGGTTTGAGGCGGTCTATGCTGATGGACTCTTTCCTGCACTCGACGTCCACCACGTACTTCTGTAACTTTCGCTGGATAACGCGGAACGGGCCACAGTAAGCCGCTAGCAGTGGCGATCGCACTGCATCTACTCGAATAAACATATGGCAGGCGGTAGCTAGAGTGGTAGGTACGTAGTAGCTTAGGGTTTGTTCTCGTGGTGGGGTGGGTTTTATCACCCGCATTTGGTGCGACAACCGTTTTGCGCAATTCCTGTAATTAAAACTCACAGATGGTATGGGAGAAACCAACTCACATAGAAGTCGTAGTGTGCAACCATAAACCAGCACAGCCGCCGTAACACCCACATCGGCTTTAACGTGTAGTGACCTCGATCGTTTTGAGAAAATGACTATTTTCTGGACAACATTTTGGATCTATTTTCTCTACGATCTTTTTTGACGTTTGACATCGATCTCATAGTGTTCTCCGGTTGTGTACGTTTTACTGGACTGACATTTCCGAGGTTTCCGTCGACCTCGTTTTGAATCGCTTTTACTTTCGGTCGTTCGCCGATTGTACACGCTCGCGGTTCGCTTTCTGCACAGCCGTCGCGTTTCGTTTGTTTTCCGTTCGGTGTACCTCTCGTATCGGTACTGTTTCGGTGTTACGATATATAGAATGCACCTCGCATATGTAAACCGACTTGCGTCTTCTTTATTCGTCCGATAGAGGGGATATCGTTGGTATTTCGCTGCTAGACCCGGTAGGAGACACGTTTGCCAGCCGCTCTCGAATGTCTTCTATATTAGTGAGCCCGAAACTTCCAGAACCTCCTTGATTATTCGAACGTCCGGTGAGTCTATGATATTTCGCTGTTTCACGTCCTCTTTTTGTTGCACGATATATATTTTTAAGATATTTTATCGCAAAGTAATCATGTTAGGGGATAAGATGCAGCTCGACACAGACCTCACTTCATCTGCGGTCGCCTTTAAGCCCTTGTCTAGCAGCTGGAACAGATGCACATCAAATCACAGGATTGTTTTCTAACATTGCTCACGATTTTCAGTCTTTGTTTATTAAATTGTCCATATTGACCAGACCATTTGAAGAGATAGAGACAGTGGCCGATCGTGTGGCACACCACATTGTCACTAACGGACCACCAGTCACGGCACGACCTTGCCGACTGGCACCGGACAAATTGGCTCTCGCCAAACATGAGTTTGGCACTTCACTTTCTAAAGGTATTTTTCGTCCTTCTCACAGTCCATGGGCCTCACCTCTGCACATGATTCTTAAGAAGGATGGCATTAGCTGGCGACCATGTGGCGACTATCGCGCACTAAATTCAGTTACCCGTTATGATAGTTAGCCGATAACCCACATACACGACATCATGGCATCACTTCACGGCACGACTGTATTTTATCATCGTTTCATGCCCGATGCTGCTGAACGTTTGCCTCCATTAACTGACCTACTTCGTGGCAATCCACGTAAGCTGTCGCTTACGGATGCCGCACGAGTGGCGTTCTCGGAGATTAAAGCGATATCAGCTCAGACCACGCTCCTAATGCACCCAGTTCCATCCCCCTTGCTAAGCATAGCGGTGGATTCATCCGACTTTGCCATCGGAGCGGTCCTGCAACAGTCTGTTTCTGGGATATGGCAGCCATTAGAGTTTTTCTCTCGACGCATCATTCCCACGGAAACCAAATATAGTACCTTTGGTGGCGAACTTCTGGCTGCATATAATGCCGTTAAGCACTTCCGCCATGCAGTCGAGGGCCGATATTTCATCCTGTATACCGACCATAAGCCTCTGACGGATGTATCGCATACTAATTATGGCCGGTACTCCCCACGAGAAGTCAGACATTTAGACTATATTTCTGAGTTCACGACCGACCTACGACACGGTAAAATTGAGTCGAACTGCGTTACAGATGCTGTGTCGCATTTTTCGCTTATTGCTAATAAATCTCCGGTTTTAGACAT
Source organism: Fasciola hepatica (assembly GCA_948099385.1). Taxonomy (NCBI): domain Eukaryota; kingdom Metazoa; phylum Platyhelminthes; class Trematoda; order Plagiorchiida; family Fasciolidae; genus Fasciola; species Fasciola hepatica. The sequence continues at coordinate 237,458 of CANUEZ040000195.1, forward strand.
CCCTGCCATGGCTGCGGCGCGGGCACAGGATTCCTCATGCATGAAAGCCTCTCATTCATCGTTGCTACAGTGTCAGTCCGTACCTCTGGCCACCAGTGCTGGGACTATACTCTGCGACATGTCTACTGGTATACCTCGACCAGTCGTACCCTCTGCATATCGACGTCTCGTGTTCGATACCCTTCATGGACTCTCACATCGAGGCATCGCAGCCAGTCTCCGATTAGTAGCTGCACGATACGTCTGGCCGACCATGAATAAAGATGTTCGTATGTGGGCGAAACAGTGTCTACAATATCAACGATCTAAAGTGCATAGGCACGCAGCTTCGCCTATCGGTAGTTTTGCTACGCTTGATGCGCTTCGATCACATCCACGTAGACATTGTGGGTCCATTGACCCCATCACATGGGTATACCCATTTACTAACGTGCATCGATAGATTTACGAGGTGGCCCGAGGCTATTCCCATCTCTGTCGTCATGGCCGAATCAGTGGCTCGACATTTGATAGAAAGATGGATAGCTCTATTTGGTTGTCCTTCCACAATCATTACCGATTGAGGGCAATAATTTGAGTCCGAACTATTCTCTTCATCAAATCACATGCTGGGTACGGAACGCATTCGCACTACCGCGTACCATCCGGCATCGAATGGTATAGTCGAACGTTTTCATCGCCAACTCAAAGCGGCTCTTAGAGCACACGAGAGCGCCGACTGGTATGAAACGTTACCGCTAGTTCTGCCTGGTATCTGGACTTGCATAAAGGCAGATATCTAATGTTCCGCCGCAGAACTTGTGTACGGCCCACATTAAGACTGCCTGGGGAATTCTTTACGCCACGGAGTACAGACTCACTTGCCGTACAGAATTACCTTCGCCGTTTGTCTACGTACACGCAAAATCTCGCTCCGGCGCAGACCCGAATGCAGCGACGACAGGTTTTTGTTCCAACCGAACTCGAAACATGTTCGCATGTATTCATTCGTGTTGATTCGGTACGGGAACCACTACAACAACCTTACGAAGGTCCATTTTGCTTGATTTCTCGTCACGATAAGACCTTTAAGGTTGATCGACACGGTCGCGTCGATACCGTTAGCATCGATCGTCTCAAAGCCGCGTACGCTGACGATAGCGTGTCGCCCGCTGACATGAGATTCGATGTTAACCCTGCACTACCTATTGACGACACTTCCGAGTCACGTCAAGGTCTGCAGTTAGCGTTGCCTGCTACGACTTCGAATGAGGCTATCGTCTCACGTTTAGGACAGCACCCAGTTGGTACTGCTACGGTTTTGGATGAGGCTACCGCCTCACGTTCAAGTCAGCAGTTCTGTGGCCCCGTCACATCCTCGAATGAGAATACTTACCCACGTTCAGGTCAGCAGAGCACGCATACGCACCCGTCCGTGAGTGAGGCTCCCGTCCCACGTTCCGGTCGGAAGATCGTTTGCCCAGCATGTTTTCGCGACTAGGTCAAACACGATCTTAACCATTGCACTTGGCAGTAATAACTTTCGTGTTTATCGTTTCGACACGATTTAACACACCCCATTAGTTGTTACCGTATTCTAGTCAAGTCTATTGCGGCTGCTACACCAGTTTTTCGTTTCATGGAACCTCGTCATATGGTATGCCTCGCTGGTCCCACGAAATCTGGAGAATTTTTGAACCAACGTTTACATTCTGGATCGGCCTTATCGCTCTCATTCCTGGCCATTTACGAACCTATCGGTTTGGCTTCCGGATATCATATTGGTTAACGGTTACCCGAAGCTGGACGTTATTGGTGTGGCACACTTGGATGACGATTCACGCAACCGATGTCATTGGCAACGAATCTGGCTTACGCTCGACCATCATGCAAAAGTGAAATAGTATGTGAAGTCTGTCAGTATGAACTGTTCCGATAGTTACCGCGATCGTGGAGAAGGAGAATCGAGTAAGATTGTAAGAAATTTACCAACTTTCCTTCAAAGGATGACCATTTCATGAGACAAATTTCCCCTTCTAAAAGATATCAACAATCGAACAACAATGTTCGCTTTAGTTAATTCTATACGCGAAAACCTTGAAATGCATAATATGGTGATCGGCCGTCATGTATCAGAAAGATGAGAAGCTTATTAATTCATTTCGGACACTGCCAACAAAAAGGCTAACACATACGGCAAATTCGTGTCGAGTAAAGTATCAAGAGCAGCAGTATTCGTGGCGGTAGCAAGGTACAGTTTCATTTTCTTCACCTTGACCAGACTGGCACCAAGGAATGGTATTATTTAATCGAACATGATTTGTCTAGGCTCTCAGTCCATCTTCGGGATCCGCAAGAGTTGTGCAGTCTATAATACGGGTAGCCAGTTTGCGCGGTATTCAAAAATCCGATTTAATTTTACACAGAAATAGTAACGTCGAAGTAAAATATACGTAGTATGCGCTCAATGAAAAGGGAAGCCGTTTCATATAGTACAGTAGTATCACTTCCCACATTACAATAACCTCCCGGCAGTGAGCACTTCTGCGGAGCAATGAAATTATTCCAATAGAGAACCCCCAGCATAAAATAAATCCTTTCCCAGAACCGAAATGTAATTTCATCCCTGAGGAAAAACATTTTCGGGTCAGATTTATTTTAATTTTTCCGAACGAAATTGGTTATAGTAGATTGGTATGAAAAATACCAGTTAAAGTCACTAGACCACTGGATATATCTAGTTTTATCTCGGTCAGAGAAAATATTGAAACAGACTCCAGCGGACTGAGATGGGAAGTTTTCCGTCTCATGTTGAGAGCTGGATATTGTCCGCTTCTCAAATGACCCAGCTAGACGTTTGCCTACACCGATACTGATAAGGTTAACAGCAATCACGTTTTTGCATCAATTTCGATGGACGTTGAGATCACACGCAGCAACACGCGTCTCGCTCACGAATCGTACTCCGTCATTAAAGATCAATCGGTCGGATTTAAGCAGCCGTATTTGCATCTTTCGTCCGCCAAAAGTAAAAAGCTAAAAGTGGTCGCATTGAATGAGTCTGGAGAAAGTAGTCGCAAGATTCCAACAATAACCAGTGTCAATCATTTTCAGGCATATGGCATTCTACTGCAACAAGGACGGTAACACACGGCAGGATAGTTGTATTTCAGCGGCCAAACAATTCAAATCATGAAACACAATCGTTTATATAGCCCCTTTTTACGACTGCGCGGCACCAAGATTGGTATTGCCGCTGCTTGAGCGCTCCAACTGCGTCCTGGCCAGAAGCCCGTGTCCGATGGCTTGCTTCTCTTGGGCGTCATTTCTCTTCGGTTGGTCCGATTGTCTCAGTTGACGACTCGATCGGCAGCCCCTCACCTGGGCTATCTTGATGCTTCCTCTCTAGTAGCCCGTATGCCTCCCTCCGCCTGCTTCGGGACGCCTCCGACATACTCGCCGCCCGTTCTTCTGTCTGTAGCTTGAGAGCAAGCATGGTGCCAAAGCAACAACCAAAAAATTACAACGTCGTGGGGGGGGGCAGGGGTATAGGATTAGCTAAAATAAGGATTACAGCAAGTAAAGCCGAATTTAATTTTTAATACTTTCACTACACACATTTTGTGTATCTTCCTGTCTGTTTTTCAATTGTTTATGGGGAACGGGGAGTCAATAAACAGGCCATACAGCATTCGCGTCACTGGATTCGGTTCCGAACCATATCTGTCAACGTCTCTAACTAACGGCAGTCCTCATCTCGTGGACCCCAATCAAGTAGGTGGGAAGCACCGACCGAAGCTAACTTCTTCATACCCCAGCATCAAGTCATGGCCTGACCGCCACGTCATCTCTTTCCAGCCTTGCCAAGTACGCGCAAAAAGAGCATGGAAGCGTGAACGATAGGCAGGCACACACAAAATATGCCCGAGCCATCGGAGGCAGTGTAGAGCGACTACCTCGATTGCAGCACCGGGCAAAGGACGGCAAACCTCGTTATTGCCCACTCGATGTTCCCACAAGACACGAGCAATGATCCGGAGACACCGGTGGTCGGTTACAGAAAGCCGCCGAATATCCTCAACTCGAAGGGGCCGGGTCTCGCAACCGTAAAGAAGAACGCGACGAACTGTGGCACTGCATACCCTTCCCTTGAGAGAAAGCCGGATGTCTTGGCAGCAACACAGATGGCGAAGGTCCACGAAAGCTGCTTTGGCTCACTCAGTTCGTGATGTGATCTCCTCCCCAACACCACCGCCACCAGCTGTGATCAAGCTCCCGAGGTAATTAAAGCTATTGACTACCTCTGACTGATCACCACTGAGGTTGAGTGCAGGCATAGGCTTCTTCCAGTCTTGAAGAAGTACCTTGCATTTTGAAGGCGCAAAGCATATACCATATCGGAACACTTCAATCGCCACGCGGTCCAATGTGCATTGAATCGTCTGTGTACTGTCGCTCAGCAAGGTGATACCATGGGTGTACTTGAAGTCAAAAAACTCTGTTCCTTGGGAGCAGTTCAGGCCCACCGTTTGGAAGACCAGACAAAGCTTTCTATTGGACATCCTCTTTAGCGAAGTTGAAAAGAAACAAGGATATTGGGCAGCTTTGTCGTACTCCACTGGAGACGACAAATGGTAGCGACAGCTGGCCGTAATCTCTGATGAGACATGGGGTATGACGACACAACTCTTTAAGAACTGACACGTACTTCCCAGGCACACTATTCCTCAATAAGCACTGCTACAGTGCAGACCTGTCGACGGAGTCGAAGACCACGCGAATGTCTAGAAACACAACGATCGTTGGCCTTTGGAAGGCATAACGATGCTCTAACACCTTTTCGAGGGTAAAGATTTGATCGACGCATCCACGACCGGTCCGAAACACAGCCTGTTCCTCACGAGTTTGTTCATCAATCGTGTTGTATAACCTGCTAAGAATGACAGACACTAGCAGATTAGACGCTATCGGGATTAGGCTTATACCCCTACGGTTGGCGCAGTCACTGCGCGAGACCTTCTTGAAGATAAGGACAACCATTGATTCCCTTCACAAGGAGGAAACTTTCTCGAAGTGCCAGACCTTGAGAACAAAGATTGAAGTTATCTGACAGGCTCTATCCCGCCATTCCTAAATAGGACTTGGGAAAGTCCACCGGAGCCCGGCCCTTTATGACATCCCAGGGTTTGGATTTCCCTGAGGACCTCCGCCTCAGAATCTGTCGAAACAAACCACGGGACGTGTGTCGGAACAGCTATGGGAGAGGGCGACGCTGGAGGCCAGCTCAACTGTGATTCAAAGTGCTTCGCCCAGCGCACAAGACATCGCTGAAGACTGTGGATAGGCGAACCGTCAGCTTCACAGATTGTTTCGCTCACCTAAATAGTTTCCTACGGGCAACTCAAATGAAATGAAACAGCTTGCAGGAATTCCCCACAGCGGCAGCATGTTTCATCTCAGGTGCTTTTTGAGACCACCAGATTTCGCGATCCCTGCGCAGGCTTGTAATGAAGCAACGTCTCGCTGTGAGCCGTGTTGCATTGTGCTCACTACCAGCCGGGACGGGCTGGCGTGCATCGAGAAGGCGCTAAGACTCGGCAGAAATCCAGGATGTAACGACACGACGAGTCAGGCCATAAATCACTCTGGCAGCAGAATGCAAAACATTCTTAATAAGCGACCAGTGCTAACTGATGTTGTTTGGTGGCACTGATCTTAGCTTTTCAGCTAGAGCGTTTCGAAAAGTTCAGAGGCCAGACGGATCAGAGAGCATATTGCAGTCTAACCGCTGCTGCATCGTACGTTTGGCACACCCACCGAAGCACATGGACAACTTAGTGAAGACTAATGCGGGGTCGGAGTCGACAGGGGAGTGCTTCAGTACGGCCGGCAGTCTGGTACGCAGCTAATTGGGGAGGGAAGGGCCCAGCGTCAAGGCCCTCAAGATCTCCAGATTTAACTCCGTTAGATTTTTCCTTATGGGGCTGTCAAGAAAAGTCTGCGACCCCAAGCCAAAAACTCTGGATGGATTGAAGACCCGAATTTAATCCGTTTGCAAAAAGACTAAACTGCGATACTGGCGAGTGTTCACGGGAGCAAGGTTCGGCGTCTACAGATTCGCATGGCACAGGACGGTGGTGTGCCTTAACATTCATTACAACGGGACCCACAGCGCAAACTTTCACTGGAGAACGATATACCAGTTCTCAGAACTAGAGAACAATTACTCGGTCTTTTTAAAAACGAAAACAACTTGATTGTTCATTTCACAATCAATTTCGTCTTATTGCTATTCAGGTTTACTACCGTTGAGGTTTGTTAGTTTTCACTCGGGATAGTTGTGGTGTATATTTGTGGCTGCATGAATGCGCGTGGGCATGTGTGAGCTGACTGTAACACACAAACAGTGATGAGATAATCTTGTGTATATCCAAGTGAACCCAGTTCCTGGAAGAGTTTCGAGCACCGGAAGGTGTGTGTATATGGCCAAGAAACCAATTGTGCTTGAACATGAATGTGTGCGGCGGCCTAAAGTTGACTGATGCGACTGCTTCGCTTACGTTGACGGGGTCGTTGGGGCGCACAATGGAGTGCGTTCATTCAGTTTTGTCTATGCCCACCACCATGTTAAGCGGTGACTGCGTGATCAAATACGGTGGTGATAACCTTGATCTATCGTAATTTATGTTGTCACATGATAAGGAAACAATTATCACCATATCTTTCGAAAAGTGGGTTAGATGTATCACAATAGAGGTTCCATGAGTGTCTGTGTGGGCACGGTGCAGGATGGGGATTTAGCAATGGTCATCTAATGTAACAGAAAACACGATGTAGATCTGGATCATTCTCTCCTACTAGCGAGACTGAGGATATATTTATCATCTACTTATGAAGCACACATGGACCCAAAACACCAACTTCTCAGCCTAGAGTATGCCCCTGACGACAGATATCTCACAGCCGTTGTTTCACGATCCTCTTTCATTTATTACCAATCCCATAGTTGCGTTAGTCTCTTTACTAGCACCACAAAGGCCACCTGTGACCCCTGCTGCACCGCAGAAACTATTTTGTGTCCAATGGCAGATTAGACTCACCCCACCAAAAGTCCATATTTAAGATGAAGGAGTGTACCAAAAATTATATGATGATACTGGCGTAAACCACCAGTTAGATTTTTTGGATGTTGTGAATCACGTATATTTCGTCACGTTCCTTTTAGGCATGATGAGAAATCCCCTGCAGCGAACCCCGTGTAAGGTTAATACAATGTGCAAATGATTCGAACAGGTAAGTTTTAGACGGTGAATTACAAATAAATGATGAGAGAAAACAGATCGTCTAATAAGTTATTCATTAAAGCCTAAAAATAGACTTCAAAAATAGCATATGTGGGGTAGAGACAGTGATAGGATGATACGCTGAAGAACTTCTGTCGTTGAAAGCAGTTAAAACGTTGTGACCCTGACCACGTGTTAATTATTCGTGACTGGTTAAAGAATCAGATAAATGCCCCCCGGTGGACGATGGGCTACCGTCTATATCTAACATATTTGGAATTTTTTCTTGTTACGCATTCAAATGCACCAGTACAGTCCCGACTACAAATACCAGCGGCTTAACATATCCTATAAAATGAAAAACAAAGTACTGCATGGCATATATTTGTATTAAATGGGACACTCAAGTGACGAAAGTCAAGCTGAATGGACCACTTTTTCTCATCTCCGAGGACGTTCGATGCAATAGAAGTCTTTGAACACACAAGTCCAGAGTATTAGATTGCATGGTATATCTTCCAGGCAATGAACCTGCCTTCGCATCCTGGATGGCGCTCTAGCATTATCCAGGGTATTTTTACGGAACAAAAGCTGGTCGTATAAACATGTTACCGCTGAGGATGAAATGAGAGCAAAACCAGTTTGCACCCCTGGCGAAGACCCATCTGAGCCACTGACCTTAGCACACTTCATCTTCATTAGTACCCCATATACTTAGAAGGAATATATCACCTATAAACTGGTAGGTTTAAGTTTAGTGTGGAGCCTAGAGCCATTATTCGACATTAAATACCGATCAAGCCCACCAATTTGTTTCTTTATCCAATTTTCGAGTACACCTTTCTAACTGACTTTATTATTTACTTTGCGGTATGCGCTTCATTTTGCCTCCTAATAAGGTATTGAGCAGTAAGCTGAGAAATTCGACCGCCCTAGGATGTATACACATTTTTTGTCCACACTACAAGAATGAGAGACAATGTCATCATTACCAATTCCAATAAAAGTCACACATGGTTTCGAAAGGGTACACCAATGGATAAACAACAAACAGAGTATAACCGATACAGTATTTCATGAGTAGAATGTTTTGAGGTTGCAGAAATTAAAATGAACTTACGCCAACTGACAGAGAGAGAAAAGTGCTTCCCCGCGAAAACCAAAGGTTGTCACGCTGGCCAAATCTTCAAATGAGCGCAGTTTTGAAGTGCAGTGCTTTTTAGCTATATACTAGCTGGGTAAAAAACAATAACTCACTTATCCTTTCAAATTGAGCTTCTTCGATCCCAAGACCATTATCCACCACCTCAATAGATTCGCAACTATAATCCTTGAGACGGATATCTAAAGATGAGGAGAGATAAAACAACTCAGACAGAACAAAAAACTACCTATTTTTGTTGCTTCCGCATCGATGCTATTTTCCAGCAATTCTTTGATAGCAGAAGCCAGTGTTACCACGACCTGACCTGCACATATTTTATTCACGATTGCCTTACCAAGAGGAGACATTGATCTTTCAGACATGGATGTCTAAAAGCAGTGATCTGCAATAAGAAAAACAAAATGATAAAACCACATAAACAAATTAGGGTACGTTTTTCTCAGCATGTACCACGGAAAGTCATTTCGAATGTTCCGTAAGGTAGGCAAAACGGGGGCTAACCAAGGATGCCAGTTAAGCCGACACACAGTTAGTTGCTATTAACTGTACGGTTGCGGACTCCCGAAGAAACATACAAATGGTCATCTGGACAGCTCCGTGTCGGGTCACCGGAGTATGTGACCAAACCACCGCAGGCGGCGGCGCTGAAGAAGGACAGAGAGTTGGTCAATGTCACAGCATCATCTCCTTCTTCCGTCGTTTTATAGCATCTCCTGCCAGTTTGTACAAAAAATTCGGCAAAAATACCAGGGGTCGGACAACTCCAGCTTTCTGGCACCTTCAGCTCGTGGTGGCCAGGTTTCATACCCCTATGTGCGCACGGATCAGATAGCGGCACAGAAAACGAGGGTCTTGGATCGAAGGCTGATTTTGTTGTGACCATGGCACACACTCAAGATGAAGAAACGTTCTCCGTATAATGCTAATCCTCGGTAGCACTTCATCCCTCGTCTGGCCATTCGGAAGCAGAGTTGACCCTAGATATCTGAGGGATGGCACGCATTCAATTGCCTGACCACTGAGGGAGAACTTCTGTGCTGATGACCCAAAGCAAGTCGAGAGATCCTTCGTTCTCGATAAATGGATTCTGAGACCAACGGTCGTCGAAGAGCAACTGAGTCGGTCCAGGACGCAATGGCGCAATGAGTATCACGCTGGTGTGATGTGACAAATGCTAAATCCTTCAAAAATATACAGCTGTTGTTGCGAAACATTGATCAGGTAAATTTATGACCGTTTTGGAACTGCGTCGCACTCATGTTTTCGACTCGGCTTTCCCGATATCTCCTTAGTGCTCGTACGCTGAATGCATCGGTTATGGCTAACAGTCGCAAGTGGTACGAGCAGACTGTCACAGCTCTGTGGCAAATTTTTGAGAATCGTGATCTTCGTTCCCACAGAATATCTAACGTTGACTGAATCCCCGGCATATTCAGTTTATTTATGAAATTCTGCAAACAGGATATACTGTAATTATTCTAGCATCAAGTCAGGTCAGATCAGTCACATATTCGACGAATTTTCGGTCAGTGAACTTAGGTACCCTTGCAGATAAATCCTGTTAAGTGTGCAATTGACCGTACTCCATGGCCTTCATAAGTTACTTTCTGAGGTGTTTAGCCTTCGGAGACCAACCTGGACTGTCACCATTAGCTATCTTTTTATCTGGCTTGTATTCTACGTCCAGTAATGCTTGTCGTCGTTGACAAAGTCGACTTCGCATTTGAAGCGTGTGATAAGGATGTATATGGTAATGGGCTATTGCTACGAGTATGCTTTCGTGATCCTGCGCTATCCGTGGTGCCGCCATGACATCCGACTTTCCCTCGAGTAAGGCATGTGGGGTGCCCCAGTTCGTTATGTTCTTTACGTTGCGAGACCCGGTTCCTCCGCGTTGAGGGTACTCGACGACTCTCTCCATTCGACCATCAATATCTCCGAAGCATTGTTCATGTCTGGTGGGAGCATCGGGTTAGCAATGACAATGTACCTCGTGGTGTGTTCGGTGTTGATAGTCGCCCCTTGACCGAGATAAAAATTCTACATCACCTCCAACGGCTCGAACATGTTTTGCGCATGCCTACCCGTCGTTTCCCTTTTCGTCCTCTTTTTGCACGTGCTAGATAAGGCTGTAAGAGGCAGTGCGGCGGTCAGGCCATGACTTGGCACAGGGGCATGAAAAGCACAGCTTCAGCTTTGACTTCGGTTGGTGCTTAACGCCTTCCCGGTTAGAATTCAAAAGATGAGGATTGCCGTTGACTGAAAACGCTAGGAGATATGGCTTGGAGCCGAATCCAGTGGCGTGGGTGCTACAAGCCCTGTCTGTTGACTTCCGGCTCTTCATAAACAAATGAAAAACGGACAAAAAATTTACAAAACGTGTACGGTGAAAATATCAAGAAAATTGCTTTAGTTGTTATAGTCTGAATACTAACTAATAACCCCCGCCTCCTGACTTTGTTTATTTCTGTTGTTGTTGCGTTGGCGTCATGAATGTTTTCGACCAGGTGTATATATACATATATATATATATAAACCCCAGCTTCGCGCAGACAATAATGGAACAAACAGGGGCTATTATAACAAAGAAAGCAGAAGGTGAGCTTCATAAGAGTAGATAAGTGTCGGAGGTTTAATACACCAAGGTAGGCAAAGCGAATTGCAGGTTTTTCAGAAGAACGAGCAACGCTCAATGTTCAGGATGCGTTTTGAACCTTCAAAATGCGAGGTATTGCTACAGGTCCAACAACGGTTCTGGATTAGAAAGTGTTCAGTTCAGTTCAGTTCAGTTTGCAAAGGACTTGGTGTGGCTAGAGCCAATCATGTGTCCAGATAGTTGTGTTGTCGGCGCGTTTTCGTAGCTCCCAACACTGCGTGATTTTCTTTTTCTGAAAGGCAGAAATTTTGTGCAGTATCAGCCCTGGCAGTGTAAGGTGGAAACAATAAGCAATTTGCATCTGACCCTAAAAGCTGCTTAACATAACTCGGGGTATACTGCCACCCAACACAGGTCTGCTGCTTTCTTAAAAGCCTTCACGGTTATGGTATTTATGACCTCTTCCGGGAGATTATTCCAATAGGGCACCACTCTATTTGAGAAGTACTTCGCCCTAATTTGGAGCCTCAAATGCTTCCTTTGTAATCTAAGGTTATGCTCCCTTGTGCCTCTCTCGGGGATCAGAGAGTAAAGGTCCTCTCGTCTTATTCCTGACAGTCTATAGTATAGTATAGTATATTTCTTGACCGTGGTCAATACACATGCATAAGGCAAGATCAGAGTGTACAGCAGTACATGTCAATGTAAGGTATTCACAAATTCTAAATTTATAAATCACACAGCAACCGAAATGCACCAGTAAAGTCATGTAGTGTTTCAGTGAAAAAAGTGGTAATGGTTGGGGCGGGAATTCCGATTCGGTTTCGAAATCACTGGAGGGCGGTGTGGATAGCTGGACAGTCATGGGATTGCTGGTATAAGACACAAATGGACGGTCAATAACAAGTAACCGGGCGGAAGAGATGCCAAAGAAAATTGTTAGAAGTAAGGCAAGCGTGGGGCTTTCAAAGTGCAGTCAGAGATACCAGCGGAATATTGGACACTGATCCAGCATTGGGTAACTAATTGTGGAGGAAGCATGTGAAATAAAGGCAAGTGAGTCAAAGGTGATAATAAAACGGACCTTTTGTGCAGATGATTACAGTGTCATATGGAAATTCAAATGAAGGCGAAAAGCTTCGCAGGGACCTTTTTATCACCGCACGCTCCTCCACCCATCTTAGTTTGCTAGTGTTGTCTTAGATATTGTTGACATTAATATAGTGTACGATATAAACAGAGTAGTACGCTACAAATCTAAGGCTATGCCCCCTTGTGCCTCTCTCGGGGATCAGAGAGAAAAGGTCCTCTCGTCCCATTCCTGACAGTCCTTTCATTACCTTGAAGGTTTCTATCAAATCCCCGCGAATGCGCCGTCTTTCCATCGAGAATAGGTCTAGGGCACGGAGACGCTCTGTGTAGTTAAACCCTCTTTGTTCAGCCACCATTCTAGTGGCTAGCCCTTGCACTTTCTCCAGACAGTCGATATCTTTCTGGTAGTACGGTGCTCAGGCCTGCACGCAGTACTCAATATGCGGCCTAACTATGGCCTGAAATACCGGAACGAAAATCTCCGGATCTCTACACGACATTATGGATCTAACTCGAAAGAGTTCTCTCCTGACCGTATTGGCTGCTGAGGTGCACTGCTTTGGCGGCTTAAAGCTGTTGTCCATGATAACGCCCAAGTCTTTGGCCTGCGAGACCACTGGCAACGAACCCACACCATTCCCACTAGCCCCTGTATTTGTGGTCAAGCGTTGACGCCTGGTGAGGTTTAGTGGAAGGTCCCATTTGCGTGCCCAGCTTTGTACTGCCAAAACGTTAAGTTCTATATCTACTCCAGCTATCTTGACGTCATCGGCAAACATAAAGGTGGGGTTTGTAAGCCCACGTGCTAGGTCGTTGATGAAGATGAGGAAGAGCAGAGGGCCGAGCACCGAGCCCTGTGGGACTCCGCTTGTTACACCTTACGGCTTTGAAACATGACTCCCACCTTAACAATAAAGGTTCGCCCTGCTAAGAAACTACTTATCCATTGTCTTGCCTTTCCAACAATTCTCATAGACTGCAGTTTGACGTCCAGAAATCTGTGGTTCACAGAATCAAACGCCTTGCTGAAGTCCAAGTAACAGACCGCAATCGGGTTCAGGTAAACAAGTTTTTTCTTATTTGCATTTCATCGGGGGTTAGATGATGCGGGAAGTGTCTTGGTGTATACGGGGAATGCGTTTGACTTTTGCCGAACTCATTCATCTATAACGTCAACGAGGCATCCGTTTGTTTACCAAATGGAATTCTCTGCAACAGCTGCACCAGTTTTGTACGGTTTGGAAATGCGACCACTGCAGGTTCACACAAGATAGTGCTTACCCTGAAATCGATGTGGTGGCTGTGGCTACTATCTCCGAACGGTGACCTCAACAGGAAACGATGGACAAGAACAAGACTGTAAAAGCAGTAATCGGAAAACAACAGTTATTGGTGTCAAGTCTACACAGAAATCGGTGTGGTGGCTTTAGTTGCTATCTCCCTGGGGCAATCTTGAAAGGGAAGAAGGAAGGAGAAAAGGGTACGAAAGAAATAAGAGCAAAACTACAATAATGGAGTTAAGTCGATAAGGGACGTTTTTGGATGCAAGAGCGCCACTGATCGCGGCATGTACCCATATCTCCCAACGTATCCAACCATTGAGTGGGAGGGTCTCTTGGACCCCATCCACGGGGTCCAAAACGTCCCACATGGCCAACTCCACCAGTTCGGCTTTTCAGACCTCTTCAATATTATGCACTGACCACCTTAATCATCTTCCAACAGGTATCCGCATCAGCAAGCATAGCACGGCAAAGATTCCTTTCAAAGGACATGCATAACACGTCCCAACCATCTCAGCTTGATGAGCTCAGGTGTTTCATCTAATGATTTGATCTCTTAACCTAAGACTTTCCGCCGAACCTCGGCATTGCTCACACGGTGTTCCCACCAGATTCGAGCAATACTACGAAGACTTCGGGGTTCAAATACCGACAATCTTCGTACGTCCTCCACCCGCAGTGGTCATGCTTCGAACCACACAGAAGCATGGGCATGACTGCTGCTGCGTACACTCGGCCATGGTCAGGTAAACGGATGTCATGTCGACGCCACAGATGACTCAGAATGGCAAATGCCAAACAAGCCTGCAGTATATGCAGAGATACCTCATCCGAGGTACGACCTCTGGGTGAAATGCAGTTCCCTGGATAACAGAACTTGCCCCCCGCATTTACAGTCTCCTCAGACATTGAAAGGTTTGGCGTTGGACCAACCCAGTCCTGCAACAGCATCTTGCACTTTGGGGTTGCTAAGCACATACCGAACATTGATACGCAATCCGTCATGCTGTCCAGAAACGTTTGCAACTTACCTGTCTCTTCACCTAGAAGAACTGTGTCGCCAGCACACTCAAGGTCTGATATATTTCCACCCGGAAAACGTTCAATGTTACTATCCTCACCTGACAAAAGTGTGGTCTCTAGGGCCACATCAATCACAAAGTTTCATAGAAACGGAGAGAGGGAGAAACCCTGATGTACACCACTTCTCGTGGTGAAATTAAGTGAAAGTTCACCGCAAGCTCGATTTTGCCTTCGGCTATTACTGTAGACGGATTTTATGATGGAAATGAATTTCTCTGGTAAACCCTTCACCAACAGGCAGCCCCACGGAACTGTGCGGTCGGCTGAGTCGACGCCGCTTCAAGATGAAAAAAACGGAGATAATGGGCCTACGGAAGGTGTGCCTACGTTCTAAAATCAGTCCAGGAGTGAAGATGTGATCAGTACAACCTCCACCAGGTCTAAACTCAGCTTGATTCTGGCGCGAGCACTGTTTACAAGTGGTAGGTAGGCGGTCGAGAATAATATCAGCAAGTAATTTGGATGCAATGCTAACCAGACCTGTTCCCCTGTGCTTTCCGTAGGAGGACCTGTCGTTTTCCTCATAGATCGGTACGATCGCCGGTTCACACCAACTACTTGGAACCTGTTCCCGCTCCCATATTGTACCGAGGAGTTCCGTCAACTCCAGGTAAAGTGCTGGATCACCGTCTTCAAAAATAGACGGAGGCAACCCATCCGGTCCGGGTCCGGCAGCCTGATGTCTTTCAAGATAGCTTATCTCACGAAGAATCTTCGTTTCTGACGGAGGGCTGGTATCTACGACAAGAGCTGTATCCATTGCGCTAGTGAGCAAACCTGACGAGGATAAAGGCCAATCAAACTTCACCCCGAAATGCTCCGCCCAGCGAATTAGACGACGCTTCCGAGTTTGAATCAATGAGCCGTTTGGCTTTTTGATCAATTTGCTGACGCCTGGTTTACGTGGACCGGTTTGTCTAATCAGACGGACAAGGTTGCGGCTGTTGCTAATCGTCGCAGCTATCTCCATCTCCATACACTTCGCAATCGACCACTGCTCACGGTCATTTCTCGGGCTCCGGATCAGTTGGCATTCAAAGCATCTCCGTGCCTCATCAGCAGCCGCACGTAGAGCCTGTTTGATCTAAGTCCATTATTCTTCTAGATCTTGGGTATTTGACTGCATTGATAACCTGGTGAGTAATTTTGTCCGGAAAGAAGATTGTCGGTTATCGTCCCGCAGCAGCTGCCGAGGACGATTCGCTTTGCCGTTGCTTCGGCCACCGACGAGGCTTCAGTTACCTCGGCAGCAGCTTGACGACGGATGTGAGCATAGTAGTAGAGGTGAATACGCGTATATTTAGGACTCGAGCGGCGTACGCTGGACTAAACCCCCTGTGGTGCCGACTTGATATTTCACTGAAGTTGAAAGGTCGTGTGTATTGTGCCGCAATGGGTTCAGTTTTGTTGTACGGTATTGGTACTGGATGGAATAACCGAGTAAGCAATACTGAGGTCAGAAATCTACCATTGAGTACTACTTCAGAGAGTTCTCTATCACAGCTTATCCAGCTTAGTAGACTTCGTTGGTTAAGGCACGTGTTACGTAGGGCAGACAAACGCCTATCGTACCGTGCCCTGTTTTTCGTTCCCCCTCGGGATTGGAAGAAATCATGTGGAGGCCAACAGATGATGTAGCAACGTCGGATGAGGAAATGTACAGCAAACTTAGGAAACGTCGATGCCTCACTTCTTTGTGGTTGGGGTTCAAAATATCCCTCAACCAGTTGGCTGGAGACACTAAAATATATGCTTGCGAACCGCGAACAGTGGCCATCGTGTTGTCACTTTCTGTCGAATCAGAATGATTGATCAACGTGTGTTTGTACAGTTAGAATGTGTATCCTGTGTGTTGGCTGCTAGAGCGCTCTTTCCTATTCTCACTCCTATAGGTCCACTCCCTGTTCATCATGAATATTCATAATTTCTTTTTCAACGTGCAACATGGTGAGAAAGGCAGTGGTCATTGGGGCTTTCCTTACCGTTTACCGCCGTATGATGGTGACGATGATGATGACCAACGGGGCGAAAGCTAAAACGCGCGCGGACAAAAGCGTGATCAGTGTCTACATAAATGGACCAATATGGTCGATCTGAGTCCGACGCTGTGAAGGGACAAGAGGACGCCGGGTTAGCCGGTATCGCTTTTGTGTCAGAAATTTGTGCTCACCACGAATAGTCCGTTGACGGAACATAGTTGAATGAATCAATCACCGTTATCAGTTCGATCAGCTGAAACGCAATATCGGCCTCTCATATTCATCTCCGTCTCGTCTAGGCTTCCGACTTGAGCAGTGAAATCACCAACAACAACCATGATGTCCGTAGAGCGCATACTGCGGAGCAGTTGAGACAAATCCTGGTAGAGTTCGTCTTTAGCCTCAGGAGAGCTACAGTCAATTGAGGCATACACAGAAACGATAAACAGGCATCGAAAATTCAGTCTAGTGCTGTTGACATGCACAGAGTCATTTAACCAAACTGAACACAGACGGATGCTGACTGGGATCTAGTCAAGCAGTGCACGCTCAGCCTTCAATCTTACAGCGATGCCAACGCCAGCCTGACCACCAGCACTAGAAATCAAATCACCCGATACGCGAAGAGTGGAACGAGAAGCCGACATTTTATCTGGGGAGCGAATTGTTAACACTGAAGTCGGATCTTTTATGCGTGTTTCGAAGACACAACACACGTCTATGGTTAAGGTTTCAAGAATCCTAGCTAGGGCAGCCTGTTGCCCCGTTTGGCAATGAGGACGTTAAAACACTTAGGTGAAGATAATTTTCAGGCCGGAGAATGGATTTTCATTTTTCCCTGTCTCCAATTTGCTTCCTCTTTGGAGAGATCTAAGTTCACAGTCACAACTCATTATGGCTATTCGTTCGCATTTAGAATTGGAGCGTAAAGGATGAAGAGCACAGAGATAAGGAATGTTTCCCGACTAATAGCTGGAGATTTCTGGGCACATCATACTTCGCGGCTGCCATGCCGCAGAAGGGTTTCTTCTTTGAGAACCTTAACCGGAGTCTTAGACTCAAAAGTCTGATCCACAAGGCAGTGGGGCCTTAACCGAGCACGGGAACGTGACCGAGGAACATGTGAAGGAACTTCTCCTGGTCTGACACGTGAGACCTGATTACTTCATGCGTTCTGTCCTGTCTTCGCTGGTACTTCGTTATCGATCCGCTTTTCGGATTCAGTCCTTATTCGCATGCACCCAACGGAGCAAGCGGAACGTGGACAAGGCAGCGTGTTTGCGAGTAGCGAACTATGGATGAAGCCCATAGCGACCACCGTATGCACTGACTTTAGGGTCTACGTAGGTTAGGGCGAATCAGTACCCCTATTTATTCCTTGGATGTTGACCGTTTCATGGGAGGATTTGGTGGGCGGTGTAACGTACATGCGTGGAAATCCTCCCTAGCCGTTGTCATATACTAGTATAGTTGAGACTATGCTCTTTTTCTTATTGACCCTGGAACAAGTACAGCATGCGTCAATCACTACACTTCAACATTTGTTTATACTTGCTCACGTGAAGTGGCATAATTTTGATTCGAACTTGGACTGTCATGAAGGTGGTACCTGACATTGGCCTTTGTTGAACTCTGGTCCTCGTTGCTAGACGTTGTGGCTGTACTGTTGAGGTTTGTACACATTTAAATGCATATAACTTGTTAATCCAGTACCGTAGAAACTACGAATCTACCTTGCTCTGGTTTTGGGATTCGTTTGAATTGGCTTCGCGTTGCTCACAGTCGGACTAATCGTTACATAGACCACTCGACCACGACCTACACAGGAGTATCCGTCCTCGCCCGCTGGGTGCCGTCTCGCCGAGGTATCAAGGCACCGGTTACCCTCAAACTGATTTGGCTTGCCTGTCAAGCGGTTTGCCGTGGTGTGGTCGCAGACGCATGCCTCAACTTTGTGGAGCCACAGGTGAGAGTTGGGTAGATAACAAAGACCAGAAAAATGGAAGGTACCCCGAGAGGCACAACAACTCAGAGGTGCTACTCCTCTCAACTAGCCCATACACCGCTACTACCACACTCACTCCGCCTACTCAAATTTCAGGCGCGACGGTTAAAAATAACGTAGTGATGGTTTTACACATTCTAGACTGCGGCAGAGAATGGGCCAAAATTTCAGCGGCTGTTTCGTAGCTAGTGCCGCTTTCGTTGGTCATAAGGGCATAGAAATTACTGTGTCCTAACCCGGTGTCGCCCACGACCATAACGTTCCACAAGACATACCCACCGTATTTCATTTGATGTGTGATATCGGCCAACATCACATTGCCGAACCTGCCGACCAGCTCGTTACCTACAAGAGGAACGAACAGAATAAGCTTAACCATGATATCGCCAGTAATGACCTGTGGATACCCCTGATTTCGCAGCAACTCACTTACACGCGTTGCATCTTTAGTGAGGTAGGCGGAACATAATCTTTTCCTTGTGGAGCTAAGATCGTGACTGCGAAGGCGTCGGCTAAGCATTCGCTGGGTGTAATCCCTAAGCTGTGCAGTATTACGAAAACATTCCATCATACTAAACACGTGACCCTCTTGGTCACTGGTCAAGCGGTGGTCACGGACGTAGTAACCCTCGGCCTCTCGTTGAAAGTCGTGGTTATGAACCATGGCCCACTGTAACGCCACTTGGGATGAGCCAACGGCGCGCATCGAGACGAATGCATGACAACCGATGTTGGGTCATCTGCAGTTTCTATTAGGAACAAGTAGGGGAACAAACTATCTACTTCCCGAGCAGATTCTTCTCCGATGGAAGCAGCAATATTTGATGAGATAGTACTGCCTACCAGGTGGTAAAATAATATCGTTTACTTGCGAATAGTATGCGTAAAAAGTCGAGCAAGTAGTTGGTTGGGCGTCCCGAAAATCGGATCTGAAGGCGTCCAAATTTGGGTACCTCTTCTTGATCACTGCATTGAACTAAGCCGAGTCATTGGAGATACGTCGCTCCATATCGGTAACCAGTCAGTGCGAGAAAGAAAAGGCAAGCGACTATCGAAATCGGGGTAGGGGATTATATATGACCACGAACCCAATCAACGACCTGCAACGGCTAAGGCAATGACTGGAGAGCTAAGTACCGAGGTTTGACCAAGAAAAACAAGTTTCACCAAAAACTACCAAAATAAATTTATTAAGTTCGTCTCCAAAAATCCCCCCCTTTTGTGATGTTTGTGTTCAGTTTAGGTGCATAAGATTTCCCGTCATCTGCTTGAGGTTTGCATTACACCAAGCGTTAGCGTCCAGCGGTCTAACAGCGCGCTATTTAACATTTTGCGGAGTAATGCATTTCTGACTATACATAATCCTGTCGCCTCTCCTTTTATCTTCCAGGTGCCGTTGTTAACCATGAGGCGGAGCCATCCAGTGCAGCAGGCACCTCGCCTCCCTCACCCTCCGAACAATGACCTTGACCCCGACCCCAAAACTGCATAAAATACCCCATGGACGCCCCCGAATGACCCACCTTTAGTTTCGACCTGTACCAATTACTGTGTCTCCTCGTGCCAATATAAGTCCATTGTTTTCCGAGCTTTGTCTTCTGTTGTGACTGACCTCGTGCTGTGACCAGTTGTGCTGAACTGTGCATCAACTTTCAGATCGCGGACCCCACGCACACTAAAAAATTGGTGATAATGGTGAGATCTCAACAAATGGCGGACAACACAAACTCAGCGAATCCGGAAGCTGATACCCCCGCAAATGGGGTTAATATTTTGATCGATGCCTTGATGCGGGCAATCCGCAAATAAACCAACACGTGTCTTTACCGACACCAGATACATTTGACATTGGCGGTGATTTCGGTGTGTAGGACGCTAGAGTCCGCCCATATTTGGAACTATGTGGACCTGGTCATTGTCGGTATTCCCTGTCGTAACTGCCGGGCCAGAGTGCGTTTAGCCTGGTTCACGAAGAGATCCCAGAATGGGAAGCCGGTGAAGAGACCTTTTCAATTTCGTGAAATATTTTAACGCCCCAGAAAACCACAAGTGAGTTGAGAAAGGAGTTTCGGTATCGCTTTCAAAAACCAGGAGACTGAATCTGAAGAATTTCGCTCGTTAAGCTGTAGTTTACTTTGATCCCTCGGTGAGAGAGAAGTTGATATTACACCGGTTCACAGATGAGATGAACTCAGCAGCTGTCAGGGAGATGTTCTCACTCGACCAGCCGAGAAACCTGCTCAAGGCTGTCGAACGGACGGCGAAAAAGGAAGCAGCGATTGGGGCCCAACCATTTCCGAAGAGCCCGCAGGGCATACCCAGCGTTAGCGGCCGCGGTGACCAACCAAAGAGAGGCCCATACCGCCGGGAGCACGGGAGGGGTTTCCAAAACGAACTCTTGTTACAGGCAAACGAACGGAAGGACGCAAACGTGACTTTGAGGGAATATGATGGAGCTATTGGTAAGTCTTTCCATACCAGTTCTGTGCCAGTCGTTTTTACTGTTTTTGTTAAGCTTTCACCAACGTTTGAGGGCTTCAGTAATAGGACAAAGGGTACATTTTTGATCAATACTGAGTCTAGCTGCAAGTTAGCCTGGGAGACTCCTACGACAACTCTGGACAAGTGGGTGCCGCAACCCCTTTGGGCCGCTAATAATCAGGAAATCAGGACACTGGGTGTTGCCAACCCCGCCTTTCGCATAGGCCATTAGGGGGTTGCCCACCAAGCCGTCTCAAGAGTTACTTTGGGAAGCTATCCTAAGTGTTGACTTTTTAACCATACATCAGTGCCTTACAAACTTGGCGGCCGGGATTTGGGATATTGCCGGCGACGTCTACTCAATGGCCGACCTGGTGATTAAGATGCAGAACTACTCAATAGCCCTCGACCATTTAGGTTACAGGGCTGACCTAGACGCCATGCACACTTTGGAAAACATAGTCCGTCACCTCTCTCCCGAAGTACAGGGTCGGTGGGCGGAAGAAGCAGAACGGATAAGTCGAAGCGACAGGGAGGCTAACTTCGAAGACCTGACCGAACACTTGGACAGGCAAACCAAGATAGCCGACATTAGATTCGGCCGACTTATCCGGGACAGCAACCGAGCAAGCAAGCCCGGTACTAGCCAGGCTCAAACCCCTGCACGGGAACATCCAAAGTACTAGCCTTGGACCAATGCACACGCCATTTCACGCTATGCCACGGCGCAACCAAATTGCAGATCCTGTGGTGCTAGCCATGGACTACCAGAATGCCCCATGTTCAACAACAACACAATAGGAGAACGGTGGGGAACGGCGAGGATTGCAGGAGCCTGTTTTATTTGTCTCAGCACCACGCACCGGGCGGCAGCTTGTAGGACAAGGAACCGATGTGGTTACGCGGGCTGCACGGGCAGACACCATCTATTGCTGCATCAGGTTAGAGTAACCTTACCCGAGGCGAGTACCAAACCCAGCGTTATTCGTTCGACGTCACGATCTGCCAAAAACCGGTACGTTTAGGTGTAGTTGCCGTGGGAGTAGTGACCCCAACTGGGGTGGTCAAAGCGTTAGCCTTCACAGACAGTGGCTCAGATACCACGCTAGAAAGGAAGGAGTTCGCAGAGAGATATGGGATCAGAAGGAATCAATCTTCATTAGCAGTGAGCATAGTGAGTGGCACCGAAGTCATCCAGCCGACCAAACTGCACCTACAACTCGTTTCCTCGGTCGGCAACGATAGAGCAGAAACTCTAGAAGCATTCACTATAAAGGACCTGCTGATGAGAGCACCTCAATCAGTGCAATCGATTCTGACTCAGTGGCCGCATCTCGACGGGGTTACGATCGAGGAGTGGCAGAATAACTAACTTGATCTGCTGATCGGCTCTGATATACCGGAAGCGCATTGCGTCCTGGATCAAAGAATAGGAAGCCGCAAAGTACTCTATGCAGTACGCACCATATTCGGTTGGACTTTATATGGTAGTACAGATGAAAGATGCGGCAAATAAATCCAAATCAACTGCACTTCGGTGGAAACGGCGAACATCTAACAGGCATTGCAACATCTATATAACACCGAATTTGCTGACCTGGTCATTGATGGGATGCACCATTACGAGAAGATAGGTTGGCTTTGGAAATGGTAGCTGAGAACGTCAAGCATGATAAAGGTCGTTTCGTGATTCCTGTCCCGTGGAGACCCAACATGAAGCTTGTGCCAAACAGCCGATAAATGGCACTCAGAAGATTATTGTTCCTCAAAACCAGGCTAATTCGAGAACCACTATGGAGGATAGAATATACGTGAGCCATGCAACATAACATCGACTTGGGTTATATAGAAAGAGCGGATACAGCGTTTATCAGCGCAAATTCGAGGTGGTACCTACCCCATTACCCGGCCGTGAACCCGAGGAACCCGGGGAAGGTCAGAGTGGTTTTCGACTGTGCCGTGAAATGTCATATACTACAGAGCCCAGACTGGACAACACCACTTGTCGAGGTTTTATGTCGTTTTCGGCTAGGAAAAGTAGCCGTCTCTGCGGACATACGTGAAATGTTTCTACAAGTGAAGATGCCCGTTGAAGATAGGGACGCCTTCGGTCTTCTCTGGTGGCCTGAGAACGACACAAATCGCGCACCTGACGAATACAGGCTGACTGTGTATCCCTTTGGGACGGTATCATCCCCGTTCTGTGCTAATTTTGCCCTCCGTGAAACCCTCAAGCGTTTCGGCGGCACCAGCAATCTGTTAGAAAGGGCAATGGACCACTTCTACGTACTCCTTTGACGACCCAAATACTGTTATTCTTTATATAACCGAGCTGATCGCCACTCTAAATGCCGGAGGATTCAACCTCACCAAATGGACTTCAAACAGCCACGAAGTGCTCAATGTTATCCCGAAGTTCGAGAAAATGGAGTGTACGAGAGAGCTTTTGGGATCCCTTTCACAAACGGAGCGCACGCTTGGTCTTTAGTGGAAACCCAGAGGTGACGAGTTCATGTTCACTCTAGACGTACCCAAACGACCAGTCACACGGCGAGGGATCCTTTCAGCAGTCTCAAGCCTCTATGACCCCCTAGGTTTCGTTCCTTCATGGTTGTTATCGGGAAAGTGCTTGCTACAATCGCTGTGCCAAAGAGGGACGGGTTGGGACGAACCTCTCCAGGATGACGACGATAAGCGATGGCGCGACTGGCTGCACAGCCTGGAGCAACTTGGGGAGATAAAAATACAAAGACGCTTAACAGGTATCAGGTGCACAAACGATGCCCAACTCCACTTATTTTCTGATGCATCGGGGATAGGCTACGGGGTAGTTGCTTACGGCTGCTGGGTGGACGCAAATGGTGGACGGCACAGCCAGGTACTATTTTCAAAGGCGGAAGTGGCTCCACTGAAAACGGTGTCGATTCCAAGTTTGGAACTGACGGCAGCAGTACTGGCCGTGAAGGCCGCGACGCTGATTAGGAGATGCTTCGATCGAATAAACTGAAAACCAAACTTTTGGACGGACTCGGCCACGGTACTTCATTACATAAACAACACTACCGCTCGTTTTAACACTTTCGTGGTCAGCAGACTCACTATATCCACGAGTCGACTAAAACCGGTCAATGACACTACGTAAAACCCGCCAGTAACCCGGCAGACTTCTCCTCAAGGGGCTTGAAAATACGAGAGGTTGCCGACGTGGACAGTGGGAGCGGACTTTTTGACTGTAACTAAAGAGATGTGGCCAACGTGATTAATACCTAAGGCTGATGATGGTGACATCGAGACTAAAAGACTGATACTGGATTTAACTTCACGGGAAGCGTAGGCCTGATAGAGAAACTGTGCCAATTCCCCAACTGGACAAAAATGTTAAGAGCCGTGGTCTGGTGGACACGGTACAAAGCACTCTTATTGATAATTAAAGGCGCGAGACCACAAAACACATTGAACGTGGGGACGATAATACTGGGCGAGCTGAAGCAGGCCGAACTGGACTTTATACGCCTACAGCAACCAGACGCTTTCTCATCCGAGGCCTGCGAGCTAGCCAGGATAGATGATAACACGAAAGAAAGCAGGCTGTTACACAGTAGTATCCGAGCACTAAACCCCAGGCGAATCGACGGACTACTGAGGGTTGGAGGGTGGCTGAGGAATTCAAGCCTAGAGTATGAAACAAACCACCCCATAATAATCCCCTGTGACCACCATATAACTAGATGCCTGATAGACCATGTGCATCGGGAAGAGGGACAGGCAAGCCTGAATCACTTATTGAACAATATACGCCGACGATTTTGGGTGACAAAGGGACCAGCGACAGTCAAGCGAGTCATAAGCAACTGCATCACTTGTCGTCGCCGGAGGGCGGTAGCAGGCCAGCAAATGACGGCTCCCCTCCCAGCCGTAAGAGTCCAACCGGGATGGTGCCCGTTCGTGGAAGTTGGCGTCGACCGCTTTGGCCCATTACTTGTACGACACCAGAGGAGCCCCCAGAAGAGGTACGGCTGCCTGATAACATGCCCACAATCCAGAGCAGTCCACCTCGAAGTAGTGCATAACATGACAACCGATTCATTCCTGATTGCCCTTCACAGGTTCATCGCGGGGCAGGGCGTCCCCAAGAATGTATACTCAGACAATGGCTCGAACTTCGTTGGCGATCATAAAAAGTTAGAGGAATGATGGAGCCGCTTGGACACCGCCAAAATACAAAACCAGACCGTAGAAAAGGGGATAGAACGGCACTTCAATCCACCTTATGCCAGTCATCGTGGTGGTTTTTGGGAAAGGCTGATACGATCGACTAGGAAAATACTCAAAGCCCTGACCTCACAACAAACCCTCGATGACGAGAGGCTGACTACTATACTAACAGAAGTAGAACGCATATTGAATAACAGACCCCTGGTGCCGATCGTCCCAGACCCGGAAGGCAAACCGGCACTCACCCCCAACGACCTGTTGTTACTCCGGTCAAACGCGGGAGCAACCACACCGAAAGCACTGCGTGGAACGTACATCGTTGGATGGAAACAAGTGAACCACCCGGCACAGGCTTTCTGGAAACGATGGACGAGGGAGTACCTGCCGACATTGCAGCTTCGACAAAAGTGGATCTCCAAACGGAGGTCTTTCAGACGTGGCGATGTGGTCATCCTCGTGGAGAGCCACTTACATGAAGACGATTGGCCAGTTGGAGCGATCAAGAACGGCCGTACAGAAATCGATGGTCCCGTGCGCACGGTGGTGGTGAGAATGAACAAAGGAGACGTATTGCAAGATATACGCAAGATATGTCTGCTTGAAGGTGACAGTGCCATGGGAGAGGCCGACGCTACCGACCAAGCTATACCTATGTCTGCTGATACCAGATGAAGCTGAATTCATTTATTTATTCTTCATGGATTCCCCCGTAGGACCCAACTGTTCACACCGTCTCTGAAGTATATTTGTGTTTAATTTCATACGGTGTTCACGATGTACTATGAAGTTAGTTGTCCAAACCTTAGTTTATCACACGACACGACACTGCATGTAGAAGCAACGGGGTTTAGGTAACGCACGCGTGCCTACTGTAACAGCCGGTCGTGGAAAACCCCCCTTTTTCCCTCACGATTCAGTGTTTTTCCCAACATCACTCATTTCCATACACTATTGACTTGTCTTTACGAACTGGTTGTTTTTTTGGACCAACTGTGGTTTGTACGCGCCCAGAGCGCTACTTTGGCACATCCTTGTTCAGGACCTGCGTGACGCACGTGCTGTCTGCTCACACGCTGCTATTCGGTTTCTCGTTGTTGAGTCCTTGTGGTCGCATTATTGAGGTTTGTATCATTTTGGTATCATTGTTCATGCAATAATCTAGTATCGTAGAATATCATGGATAATCGTCTTTTGATTTCGGGATCCGTTGCAAATTTGACTACGCACTGCTCAACCGTTCGTTACAACGGGCCTGTGGCCTATGGCAGTCTATGTCCAAATAAGCAAAAGAGCTATTCCACAGCACGAAAAGAGATGCTGGCATCAGTATACTTCTTGTCTCATTCCCGCGATTACCTACTGGGAAAATCATTTGTCGTTCGGACCGATCATCAGGCGCTAGTTTGGTTGAAGTCGTTCAAGGATGCCACTGGACAAGTTGCTAGGTGGCAGGAAAAGTTGCAAGAGCACCAGCTTCCATGTGTCCACCGCCGGGGAAGAAACCATCAAAATGCGGATGCCCTGTCGAGACGACCTCGTAGGTCACGTGGAGAGTGTCTCACATGCTCCAACATTCACTTTACGGCTATCACGCTACAGGCGGCGCCGTCGGATGTTTAGAGGAAGCGCCAAGCAATAGATCCGGAATTAGAGCTGATATATAGGCGGTTAAACGAAAACAGTACTAAAGCGACACGAGAACAAATGGCTGGCCAGGGTTGGGAAACCCTATGCTTGTGGAATCTGTGGGAACAATTGACGATCGTGGATGGCATCCTGTATTTCCAACATGGACCCACCTATACCAGAAGGATAGTGGTACCCCAGGGTGCTGTCGAGACAGAGCCGGCAGAATTTCATCTTGAGCTGGGACATGCCGGACAACAGAAGATGTTGGCAGCGGTTCGCGTCAGGTTTTGATGGCCATATCAGATGGGAGATTCAGTGAATTTCTGTATCAATTGTCAACTGTGTATGCGTTTCAAGGCGCCACGGACTGTTACACGGCACTCTTGGAACCCATCATGGCTGGATACCCAAACGAACGGTTGTGGATTGACATTGTCGGCCCCTTCCCCGAGTCTAATGGAGGAAATCGCTCTGTTCTGGTCATGGTAGATTACTTCACGAAATGGTGCGAGGCAGAACCTATACCATGCGCTGGTTCCTTTACCATAGCCCAGACCATCTTTAATACCTGGATCGCACTTTGAGGGGCACCACTATCCATTCACACAGACCAGGGCTCCAGCTTCCAAAGTATGTTATTGGCCGACATGTGTCAGCTGCTGGAAATATAAAAGACCAGCACGACACTATACCATCCTCAGGGGAGTGGACTTGTGGGGCGAACAACCCGAACCCTAAAATACTTGCTGAAAGCCTTCATAGAGAGACATACCACTCGGCACTGGGATAGTGCGCTACCCACATGTTTGCTCGCATACAGGGCATCAGTGAAGACTTCGACAGGGCAATCGCCACATTTCATGATCACTGGACGGGAATTGCAGTTACCCATCGATCTTACGGTGCCACGGCTCGCCGACGACATACGGACCTCAACGGACTATGCAATTAAGCTTTGCCGGACCCTCGGCGACAGTCATCGTCTTGCACGTACACATTTGAGAACATCACAACACCACCAAAAAGAGTTCTACGATCGCAAAGCTCACGGAAAACCAGTACAGCCGGGTGAAGAGGTCTGGATGAAGTCGATGACGCAGGTCCCGGGAATACCTCCCAAGTTTAAGTACGACTGGACCGGACCATTTGTTGTAATCGAAACCTTGAGCCCCACGACGTGCCGTGTTGCTCGCGTCGGCAAAAACCCAGAAACCCAGAGCCAAATTGTACAGTACAACCGGCTGAAACCCGCGGCACCCAACGATGGATTAGTTAGACGCAGGCTCCCAAGCATTCCGTCCATTGCTGAGGTGGCTGAAGTGCATACAGAAGGGCTGAGGACAGTCCTTTCACGAGAGGAGGCTATCTATTGCATTTCTGATTGTACATTATCCTGTCACCCATCCTCTTACTCCCCAGGTGCCGTTGTCAACCGTGAGGCTGAGGTATCCATTGCGGCAGGCATCTCGCCTCCCTCCCCCCCCCGAACAATGACCTTGACTCCGACCCCGAAACTGTATAAAAAACCCCATGGACGCCCCCGAATGACCCACCTCCGGTTTCGACCTGTACCAATTACTGTGTCTCCTCGTGCCAATATAAGTCCATTGTTTTCCGAGCTTTGTCTTCTATTTTGACTGACGTGCTGTGACCAGTTGTGCTGATCTGTGCATCTATTTCCAGGTCGCGGACCCTACGTGCGTTATCCCAGCCAGCACAATACACCGCCTTCCATGTGGTAGATCCATCACATAAACACCACTTCTGTTTTTCTCGAGGATGAGGGCTTTTTCGCTCAAAATGGCCAAATTGATTCTTTGCGTAGCATAGGAACTCGTAGTTGTGCAAATAAATTTCGATAAAGCGAGTATTACGAAAATTAGTTGACCTTGATTTGTTTTAGTGTGCTACGAGTTTTTGGCGCGTGCCTGCCAGTCCGCCCTGCCGAGTGATCAGGTATGGTTTGCGCTAGTTTCTCGTTCGTGATTCTGTCTTCGGGTGACGATATTTTCCGCCAAGTTCAGGACAGATCTCTGAATTTGATTTTTGTTATATAACTCACTTTATTTCGGGCCGTTTCTTCAATGTAGTACTTGTATTAGTGGGTCTTTTGTCCCAGTCTAAACATACGGGCTTAAATACAGCCCGACTGAAGTAGTGGGACTGGTATATGTTGAACGGTTGAAACAGATTAATCGGTGCCCGTAGAAAATGAGATTGACGTGAAATGGTATTGTGCGATTTTTTTTTGAATGCGTGCCACAAGGGTATATAGGCATCGTCATCAAGGTTAGCAGCGTCATAGACCGCGATGGCTGTTGGTGCTACGGGCGTGGCTCCGGTTGATGGTTCTGCGGTATTATCCCACCTATGTCGCGATACGTAGAACAGTTTTCCAGATTTTGAAAATGATTTCCGGGTTTTTTAAAGCAAACTTTAACCATTTTCTATATTTATGATAGTGTTGGTACCGTTCGCTGTACAATTCTCCGAAATGAGTATCAGTTACAGCGCATATTTGAAAGATCCGCCAAAAGTGGCGTTTTCCCGCGCCTGGATGTTGGGTTTATACCGCGATCTATCCGCTCAGTTTCATAATATTATTGAAAACTATGAAACAAAGTGACAGTTCGTTGATGGTCGTCTCTTTCCAGCCTTTCTTCTTAAATTATGCAGATTTAACTATCTTAACAATGCCTGGAAGAACATTTTGCCATCCTCGTCCGTCAAAATCCGCTAAGAAACGAAGACTGCTTCAACTGCTTCTAGCATCAGACAGGTCAACAGCAGAAGTATCTGCATCGGATTTAGCCGAGACGTTTGTCTGCCTCAGTCCGGCTGGTAAGACTTGGTTACCTACAGTGTTCACTTATAT
The DNA here is from genome assembly GCA_948099385.1 of Fasciola hepatica. Taxonomy (NCBI): domain Eukaryota; kingdom Metazoa; phylum Platyhelminthes; class Trematoda; order Plagiorchiida; family Fasciolidae; genus Fasciola; species Fasciola hepatica. The sequence continues at coordinate 267,123 of CANUEZ040000195.1, forward strand.
CTTAGACAATGCGGAACACGTGAATACTTCTAAATGTGGAAGTATTCACGTCAAATGCCCAAAGCATTTGGCAGTCATATTGCTGCTTCGGAATTCAGAAGTGTGAGTGATGCGAACACATGGATAAGCACTGGAAACATATTGGATGATATACGTCTTTTGTTCAGCCAATGCAACATGTCACTAACGGATTTACGACCCCATGTAGCACACATCCCCATGTTAACGTTGGGTTTGGATAGGGATTTGTTTGGGATTTTTATTCACTATTTTTGGAAAGTAAGACATATTTTTGAGACAAAAATTGCTAGAATATTCCAAAAAATTTTAATTTCCGGAGAAAGCAGGCATCGTGTTGCATTATATTTCGTTTTAAAGAGCAGCCTCTCTTTATTTCGGGTGGTCATTGCTCGATGGCGGTCCGTTGTTTTGTGGCGGTGTAATGGCATTAGCTCTCTTAGAGCCAATATGTGAATATGACATTATCATTTCCATTGTTTGATCCATATGCTGTCCCTGTTTCATTACCTTTCAGGCCTATATGCCAACCAGTCCGGCCCACAAGAACCTTCCAACGAGACTGAACTCCAGTGAATCTCTTCTTACCTTTCGTGTTACGCCTGTCCCTGGGACTCCCGGCGTCCCGGGTGTTAATGCACTTTTTGCCTAATATACGCGTTCTTCTGGTGTCTGTGTTCTTCCTGCGTGTGAGCGGCCTGAGAACGGTGTGTTGGACGTCGGCCCAGTGTTTGTTTACCAAATACTAACACCGAATCTATCTCGGATTCATTTTAGACCGATCGTCATCTCGCCTACTCACCCAGATCCGCCTTGCCCGTTACAAATTTGGCGACGGGGATGGGATCCCCATTATCCGAGGAAATGAAGACAGACAAGTCGATGGAAGAACCGCCAGTAATTCAAACGCGACTGCCGTCTGTGGTAACCACTTTCGCGAGGGTACCCCTGAGAGAGCCGCCGCCACTATTCGGTATCCATTCAGAACTTCCTTTATGGAAATCCAAAATGACCCGAATTTTGTCACGAGTACCTGACGGAGAACGGAGTGAATATATTCTGGATCGTCTTACGGACGACGTTCAAAAATTGGTTCTCCAGGAAGGGATTGACGAGACAACCCCAACCGCGGTCATTTGGCGAACTTTGGAAGAACTGTTTCCAGTTGTCCAGGATGTTTCTATAGCGCAACACGAATTTTGGACGCGGAAGCAACTTTTCAGTGAGAGCCCAACCGATTATGCGAATCATCTACGTACCTTGGTTGCGACTGGATTTCCACACCAACCCCCAGAGGTTTGAAGTGCATTGGCTCTCGAACGGTTTATCTCGGGAATAAAGCGCAATACGACCGGCCCTTCAGAGAACGACATCCGGCGAGGCGAAACCAAGACCGGTGGGGCTCCAGGTCAAAAAGAGGGACCCATGAAGGCGATTCAGCGCAGCCGAATGATCTTATCCCTATGATATGTGTTTCCAAAACAATACATGTAAAACCACCTCTAATCAGGGTTGTGATAAGGGGTCATACATACTGGGCATTAGTTGACACGGGAGCTACGTGTAGCTTAATTCACCCAAGGATCTGCGGTCAGGAAAAAGACAGAGCTGCGGCACCGAGAGTTTCGGCAGTAAATGGGATTCCAGTCAAAACCTGTGGCCCTTGTCAGATAACTCTCCAAATGGAAGGGAAAACCGCTACGCACCCAGTTTTTGTGTCCTCCGAAATTCCACGGGATCTAATCCTTGGACATGACTTCCTGCATGCAAATAAGTGTTGCATGGACTTGGGTCTTGGCATGCTGACCTTTGGAAGTCAGAATATCCGGTTCGGCAGTGTAGAGGAGGACTATCACACAATAAACCCCAAGTCGCACCAGGCAACCCAGCAGGCGCGACAAGAACAGTCATTGTTACAAGCGGGGTTAGCGGGCCCACATGGGAAATCCCTGATGGCACACACACAAAAGAGCAGAGACCGGATTCAGGAAATACAGTCGGTGGACTTATCAAGACAAATAGCTCTATTGCTCAACCAGGCGGATAGTTCTCTGAATTTCGACGATCGCGCCCGGCTGGGGGAGATAATAAAAACTCACCAGGAAGCATTTGCCTGGGACGGTGTTCCCTTAGGGCGAACTGGAGTCGTACAACACAGTATCGATACACAGGGAGCGACTCCAGTGAGGCAGCACCCGCGTCGAGTTCCCATTCAGTACCAAAAAGAATTGACCAATATCATCCAAGATATGTTGAGTGAAGGGGTCATTAAGCCATCACAGTCTCCATGGGCCTCACCCATAGTGTTGGTAAGAAAGAAGTCCGGATAGCTACGGCTCTTTGTAGACTATCGCAAGCTGAAACAAGTGACCACGAAAGATAGCTTTCCCCTTCCTCGGATTGACGATACTTTGGAGGCACTCGGAGGTGCAAGATATTTCAGCACTCTCGACTGGGCATCTGGATACTGGCAGGTGGAGATGCACCATGATGACAAGGAGAAAACCGCCTTCTGTATCCCGTCTGGGGTGTACGAATTTCAGACGATGCCTTTCGGGCTGGTCAATTCTCCTGCGACATTCCAACGCTTAATGAGTGTGGTTTTAGGCGACCTGGTGCCGGCAAAATGTCTGGTTTATTTAGACGATGTTATCGTACATGGCCGCACACTGGCTGAGCATCTCGCTAACCTAGAAGAGGTAATTACTGCAATTGTGGATACCGGGTTGAAACTGAAGCCTGGAAAATGTGAATTTCTGAAGCGGGAAGTTAAGTATTTAGGTCACATTATCAGTCAAGATGGGATCCAGAGTGATCCGGAAAAGATTCAAGCTATTAAAACTTGGCCGGTTCCGACGAACGTAGCCGACGTAAGGCGGTTCATTGGATTGACTTCATAATACCGTCGCTTTGTGAAGGACTATGCCCGAATCGGGTTTCCGCTGCATCGGCTTACAGAGAAGGACAGAAAATTTCTGTGGACGTCGGAGTGTCAAACAGCATTCGAAACGCTCCAAAAATGTCTAACCTAGGCTCCAATCCTCGCATTCCCAGACCTCACCGAAACAGCAGGTGCCTTTATCCTGGATACGGATGCTAGTGAGACGGGGATCGGGGTAGTTCTTTCTCAACTGGGCCGCGATAATGAAGAACATGTGGTCGTCTATGCCAGTCGTTGCCTGAACAAGCCGGAGAGGAATTATTGCACAACCAGAAAAGAAATGCTTGCACTGGTAACGTATGTACGTCACTTCAAGCACTATTTGCTAGGGAAACGATTTACAGTTAGAACGGACCATCAGTCTCTGAAATGGTTGCAAAATTTCAAAGAACCTGAAGGACAAGTATCCCGTTGGCAAGAGCGGCTGCAAGAGTTCGACTTCGAACGCCAACACCGACCTGGTCGAAAGCACATGAATGCCGACGCCCTGTCCCGACGTCACAACCAGCATGGTGATTGCCCGACTTGCCAGGTGGCCACAGTCCTGTTGGAAACGCAGAAAACGGAGTAGGCAAAGATTCAGAGAAATGGTCCAGAAACGAGAGTAATCTATGACAAGTTGAAGAGTGGTCAGACTAAACCTACCAAGGCGGAGATGGCCGGCTGTAGCTGGGAAAGCCTTTGTCTCTGGTCCGCTTGGCCACGGCTGTCGATTCATGAGGAGGTGATGTACTATCAGTACGGAGAGAATTATGGCCTCCGAATGATCGTGCCCCAATCGAGAGTGCAGTAGGTGTTAGAAAAGTTGCATTCCGAGTTGGGTCATGCGGGGCAACACAAGATGGACCATGCCGTGTCGCAACGATTTTGGTGGCCCCCGTAGCGTCGGGATGTAATAAACTTTTGTAACCGCTCCATAGAATGTACTCAGATTAAACCACCACAGAAGCGACATCATGCTCCGTTACAAGCAATGCCGGCAGGTTATCCTAACCAAATTGTAGGAATAGATATTGTCGGACCATTACCTGAAACTCCCAGAAGGAATCGGTATATTCTTGTGATGGTGGACTACTTCACAAAATGGTGTGAGGCGGTGGCATTGCCTTCCGTCGATGCCATCACGATTGCAGATGCTATCTTTGAACAGTGGATATCTCGCTGGGGTGCACCACAACAACTACATTCAGATCGGGGCACAAGTTTCGAGAACGCTGTGGTCGTGGAGCTTTGTCAACTATGCGGGATAAGTAAAACACGCACATCCCCGTATCATCCGGAAGGTAACGGCCAGAATGAACGGGAGAATCGGTCGTTAAAGGGACTGTTAAAAGCCTTCGTTGATGACTGCTCTACTCGGGATTGGGACAAGGCGATCTCCCGCTGTTTGTTAGCTTACCGGGCAACAGTACATTCATCAACCGGACACACTCCATCTGCCATGGTATCGGGACGCGAGATGCGGCTGCCATCAGATCTAGCAATTCCCGTGAGTGCCCCAGATCCGCTCATCTCAACAGAATTTGCATGGAAGCTGAAACAGGAGTTAGGAAGCGCCCATTTACTGGCTCGTGAACGATTGAAAAGCGCCTTCCGACACCAAAAGGAATATTACGACCAGTGGGTTGCAGGGAAGCCACTACAACCCGGCAAACAAGTGTTCCTACATAATCCGATCCCACCCTCAGGAAGACCAGCGAAGCTACATCGGGAGTGGACTGGACCCTATACTGTACTGGAAGTGTTCAATGATGCCACATGCCGTATTGCGCCGACGGACCATGTGGATGTTAGACCCATGACAGTGCACTTTAATCGGTTAAAGCCGGCAACAAGAGCAGGGGCGTTCCGAGAAGAATCACGACGAGATACCAGTATCACGGTACCGGATGTGGCTGATGAAATTGAAGTCCATACCTGAAGCTGACAGGTGTTGAGGACAACACCTTTTCACTCAGGGAGGGGATGGTGTAATGGCATTAGCTCTCTTAGAGCCAATATGTGAATATGACATTATCATTTCCATTGTTTGATCCATATGCTGTCCCTGTTTCATTACCTTTCAGGCCTATATGCCAACCAGTCCGGCCCACAAGAACCTTCCAACGAGACTGAACTCCAGTGAATCTCTTCTTACCTTTCGTGTTACGCCTGTCCCTGGGACTCCCGGCGTCCCGGGTGTTAATGCACTTTTTGCCTAATATACGCGTTCTTCTGGTGTCTGTGTTCTTCCTGCGTGTGAGCGGCCTGAGAACGGTGTGTTGGACGTCGGCCCAGTGTTTGTTTACCAAATACTAACACCGAATCTATCTCGGATTCATTTTAGACCGATCGTCATCTCGCCTACTCACCCAGATCCGCCTTGCCCGTTACAGCGGTGACTCTCGGTAGCGTCCAATTAGTCCAAAATATTTTGGGCAACCGCCGTTTCTAAGGTGGTTGCTGTGTACGCCGTAGGCGGTCGTTTTGATAATTAAATTAGTAAGGTGGGATTGAACTACTGGGTGTTTTGGTAAAGGAAGATTGGCCTAGGTTTATGGTTTTTCCATTTTTTCAATAGCCGTTCCTTTTTTAATGCTGGGGAGGTAGGGTTTACGAATTTCTATATTGATTTGGATTACAGTTTAGGAAACTGGGGAAAGCATGTAAAAAAAGTTATCGACAGCTCTAATTTAAGCTTTTAGAATGGGCAAAATATTCTACTCACAGTCCTTAGGTAAAGATAACACCAATTTCGCTCAGTCGCTTAAAACACCTGTACAGTATTGGCGATCTTTTCGACTTTTACCACTTAATTACCACGAAATGAGTCCCATCAATTAGCTGAGCAATGGAAACATCCTTTGTAAACAATTCGCACTCCGGACCCACTGAACATCCTCATTCCAGACCACCGTCGACCCCTTCTCCGAATACGCCACGACCGGACGCTCGGCGCGCCGTGTAGCAATCGAAAGCCGACTGACGGAACTGCGGCTCACAAACGTTCATATATGACCTGTGTGCCAATCAAAACTCACCAAAACAAATTAAATAGCAAGACTAAACAAAAACAGAGGAAAGAAGTAAAACCGGTCAGCATTCAACAATGAAAGAGATTTATCAATTCCTATGGAAGTGGCATTATACCGTGACATTCGTCTTTCCCTCATTCCATTCACAGCTGCTAAGTGCTGCTTTACACTGACCTTGTGAGTTGCCACGTGGTTTGAATTTTCAAGTTGCTCTCAGCGTTAAGCATTTTTGCATTGTTTGGTGGAATAACACACGTTATTTCGCCAAACTAACGTATCGTAATTAGTATTTCGGTACGCGTACTTTTTGAAGAGTTCACTCTCTTCAGAAGAGTTTATTCTCTTCAAAAACTGAGCATACCTTTTGGTGTCCTTTTTGGTGTTTTTTGTTGGTGTCAGTGCAACTGATACCGGCTAACATCTTTTTGTGGCGCTTTTTCTAGTGTACCGCTTTTGTGGAACTTTTTAGTGTGCGGGTTTACTGCACTTGCCTTAGTGTACCGTTTGTGTCTGTTCAAAAGTTGTGTTATTGTCCCACGGGTGTTCGAGACGAAATGAATGGGAAAGAGGTTGATCCCATTGGTCAGGCAGTAATCTGTGGGAACAAGGAATGCACGGACCTGGTGCAAGATGAGGGAATTCAATGCGACCAGTGTTGCATTTGGTTTCATCAAAAGTGCTCCAAGCTGGAAGAGAAAGACTTCGAGCTGCACATCAAGTACCCATCGCTCAAGTGGATATGCGCCCATTGCTTTGCGTTTGCAAGGGAGTGCTCGCGTATAATTCGAGGCGAGCTAGGGAAAGGGGACACGAAAGTGAAGCTGGAACCAAGACTAGAGAGAGCCGTTTCGATCCATAGCCTAGAGGGAAAGGAAAACCGGGTGCCAGAGCACAAAAATAAAAAAGGCAACCCAAGCCAAAGGGCAAAGAAGGCAAAGAGGTAGCAGGATTCACCAACGTGGGGAAAAGCCTCCTGACGGAAGTGGAATCCCTCAAGGAGCAGGTCAAACACCTAGATGCTGAGATGCAGCGCATGAAGCGTGACACTGAGGTCATGGCAGACAGAAGTAGAAGACTGCTACTTCATAACCTTAGGGAGAACATTGTAAAAGACGGTAGAATCAGGAAAGAGGAAAACCGCCGGAATGTGACTGAGGTTCTTAGGATGGCTGGCCTACTTCCCACGACACCAATAGTCAAGTGCCATCGAATAGGACTATGACGTGGAGCACAACCAGCGCCACCACGACCCCTGGTAGTTGTATTCCACAGTGTCTACTGGAGGGATATGCTGCTGTCCAGGGCGGGAGCAGTTGAGGGAAACAAGCAGGGAATGGTTAGGGTTACACTCAACAGCCCAGCATTTGTGAAACCGGCTAATGCCATAGTCTCGCTGAGAACGGGCACACTTGATCTTAAGAGACCGAAGCTACATATAGCGAAACTGGAGATGACTCCTCTTGGGAAGTCAACACCTAAGGCCCAAGGAGTAATCCAGGTACCAAAGGTGGCTTCAGGCTCCGGTATACAAAAAGCCGAAGATCAGAAAGTTCGAAAGACCAAAAAGAAGGGGACTCTCAGGGCATTCAGTCCGGTTGGTGTTGAGAACGTGCAGCCAGCCAGCCCGATTCTAAAGGATACCCCCAAGAAGTCCTCTCTAGTGCATCCAGCGAAGTTGGAGGTATCAGAGGGAAAAGCCGAGGAAACCAGTTGGGCTAAGGTGGTCGCAAGACCATCCCGGCCCATCGGTACGGCGACTCAAAAGGGGGTAACGTCCTTTGTGCATGTCGAGCCTGACACCGGGTCGACGGGTGGAAAAGAAAAAGCCACGAAACTCAGAGTGTCACTCGATATGCAAGGTGCTGCACCGCCGACACCTTTAGAGGCAAAAAACGGGGCGTCAGCTCGGGGATTGCGCCCGAGGATACCCTAGCCCTAGAATTAGCAATGAAGTCAGCAACGAAGACAAGGGAACCGTCAATATGGTACACCAACACCTGCAGTCTCCTGGGAAAAAGAGGGGAGCTGATGGCTAGGATCGCAGAGTCTGAGGTAGCGTTGACGGAAACCTGGATAAAGCAATATACTGACATGCGCTTCCAGGGATACGCTGCCTACAGACAGGATAGAACAGATGGAGGGCAGGGGGCGAAGTAGCACTTCTAATACGGACCGACATAGCCCATTGGGAGGCTCCGTTCAACTTAGTCTCCGGTAATGTACAGGTCAGATCCTGCTTTATTAGGATCGAGGGGCGTACAGTATGCATTATCTGTATCTACAGGGCACCGCTAGCCACAGATGAGGAAGATGTTGATCTCTTGCAAATGTTGGATGCGGTGCTGGCACAGACAAAGGAGTTCATCTTATTAGGGGATCTCAACCTACCCGAAATTAACTGGGAGAGCGGGATCGCGCCAAGGGGATCAACGGGCGACAAGTTTCTGCAGTGGGTCCAGTTACATGCACTTACGCAGCATGTGACACAGGCCACTAGACACAGAGGTGGACAGCACCCGTCTCTCCTTGACTTAATCATAAAGCGGCACCATCAGGACGTTAAGGAAATTAAGTGGGAAGAGCCACTTAGCAAAAGTGATCATGTAGTCCTAAGGGTCACACTAAGACTAAGCAAGGCGCCGAAGGAAATCGTGTTACGTCGGCGCTATGGGAGAATCAACATAGGTGAACTGAAGAAGGCGGCGGAGGAAATTCAGTGGACACCGAGACACACAAATGCCCCCGTAGAGGAACGTTGGGAGACCATCAAGATGGGGCTACTCGAACTTACAGATGAGTTTGCACCCCTGATGGTGGCAAGCAGTAGAAGTCTACCCCCATGGTGGGAGTCAAAGGTCCGCAAGGCTATAGTTATTCGTAGGCAACGATGGGCGGCGTACAAGCTGTACAGAACTCAGGGGGCATGGAATAGCTATAAGATGGCTAGGAACAAGGCTCAAGAGATCCCAAGAGAGGATAAATATGCCTTCAAGCTTCGGTTAGCTGCGTCGGTCCGCACAAACCCAAAGCGATTCTACGCCTACGTGCAATCTCACAAACGTATGAGAGAGAGCGTAGCAACTTTGGAAGGAGCACAGGGACGACTAGCTCTAAACGACGAAGACAAGGCTGACATGCTCTTGGCATTCTTCAAGAGCATATATCGACCAGAAAATAGTTTGTAGGAAAGAATGGAGGGCCCACAGGCGCCTCCAATACCCGAACTTACTGTAGGAGAAGAAGAAGTGTACGCGGAGTTGCAAACTTTGAATAGAAAAAAAGCAGCAGGTCCAGACGGGATTCATCCAGCAATCGTTCAGCCTCTGGCCGAGGTCCTGAAGGCTCCGGTGACGAAGCTGTATGAAACGTCACTTAGAGAGGGAATCGTGCCGGGAGACTGGAAGAGAGCAACAGTGGTAGGCATTTACAAGAGCGGACCCCGGCAAAAGGCGGAAAATTACCGGCCGGTTAGTTTGACTTCGGTACTGTGTAAGTGCCTGGAGCGAATAGTCAGGAAGCAGATCTCTAGGCATTTGGTTCAACACAACCTCAGATCAAATGCTCAGCATGGGTTTGTGGCAGAACGATCCTGTCTGACGAATCTCCTGCTGTTACTCGATGAGGTAACCAAGCGTCTGGACGAAGGGCAATCGATTGCGGTCTGTTACTTGGACTTAAGCAGGGCATTTGATTCCGTGAACCACAGATTTCTGGACGTCAAACTGCGGTCTATGGGAATTGTTGGAAAGGCAAGACAATGGATAAGTAGTTTCTTAGCAGGGCGAACCTTTAGTGTTAAGGTGGGGAGTCGTGTTTCAAAACCGGAAGGTGTAACAAGCGGGGTCCCACAGGGCTCGGTGCTCGGCCCTCTGCTCTTCCTCATCTTCATCAATGACCTGGCACGTGGGCTTACAAACCCCACCTTTATGTTTGCCGATGACGTCAAGATAGCTGGAGTAGATATAGAACTTAACGTTTTGGCAGTACAAAACTGGGCACGCAAATGGGACCTTCCACTAAACCTCACCAAATGTCAATGCTTGACCACAAATACAGAGGCTAGTGAGAATAGTGTGGGTTCGTTGCAAGTAGTCTCGCAGGTCAAAGACTTGGGCGTTATCATGGACAAGAGCTTTAAGCCGTCAAAGCAGTGCACCTCAGCAGCCAATACGGTCAGGAGAGAACTCTTTCGAGTTAGATCCATTATGTCGTGTAGATCTCCCGGAGATATTCGTTCCGATATTTCAGGCCATAGTTAGGCCGCATATGGAGTACTGCGTGCAGGCCTGGGCACCGTACTACCAGAAAGATATCGACTATTTGGAGAAAGTGCAAGGGCTAGCCACTAGAATGGTGGCGGGGCAAAGGGGGCTTAACTACACAGAGCGTCTCCGTGCCCTAGACCTATTCTCGATGGAAAGACGGCGCATTCGCGGGGATTTGATAGAAACCTTCAAGGTAGGGAAGGGACTGTCAGGAATAAGACGGGAAGACCTTTTCTCTCTGATCCCCGAGAGAGGCAGAAGAGGGCATAGCCTTAGATTACAAAGGAAAGATTCGAGGCTCCAAATTAGGGCGAAGTACTTCTCAAATAGAGTGGTGCCCTATTGGAATAAGCTCCCGGAAGAGGTCATAAATACCACAACCGTGAAGGCTTTTAAGAGAGCAGCAGACCTATGTTGGGTGGCAGTATACCCCGAGTTATGTTAAGCAGCTTTAAGGGTCAGATGCAATTTACTTATTGTTTCCCCCTTACTCTGCCAGGGCTGATACTGCACAAAATGTTTGCCTTTCAGAAAAAGAAAATCACGCAGTGTTGGGAGCTACGGAAACGCGCCGACAACACAACTATCTGGACACACGATTGGCTCTAGCCACACCAAGTCCTTTGCAAACTGAACTGAACGGAACTGAACCAGCACCTCTTCAGTGATTGGACGGTACCGTGCCTCACCGTTCTTGTCTTCAGATGATTATAATTTTACATTCTGTTACAATAGTTGCCATATACTTCGTGCAACGCATAGTTATGTTTGTTGGCCCTAAATATGGAGTTATCCATGGATAACTCACCTGCAGGTGAGATATATTTCATTGGCCACCGGCAAGTCTTCCAACGTGATACGTGGAATTATATTTTCTGTGGTTGTGTCATTCTGTGGACTATAATTTGCCCACAATGCCTCCAAAAAGAGTTAAAAATATTGCATCCAAGTGCCTAGTTTGTTCGAAAGTTGTTCGCTCACGCGACAAATCTCTTCAGTGTGATGGTTGTGATGGTTGGGTCCATCTTGAGTGTTCTGAAATAAGTATTGAACTTTACGAAGCCCTGGACAAATGCCGTGCAAAGTTGCTCAAGGTGCTGTGCATCAAATGCACCGAGCTATCAACACCTGTGTGGCCCGAAAAGCAGTCGGCGGAAATGGCTCTTCCTGTCACAGATACAGCAGCGTCATCAACTTCGTCGTCGTCATCATCATTAGCACCGTCAATCAGTTCATCGCCATCAATGTCAGCAAAATCAGCGTCGTCGTCATCGTCTTTTTCTCCGCCAACATCACTCTCACCATCATCATTGCCGTCATAAGGGGAAAATTCCACCGAGGTATCTATTCCCGACTGTGCTACGTATGCAGAGGTGGCTTCAACATCGGTCACTGAGCCAACCGGAACAAAGCGCCGCCAACGCCAGCAGCTACCTAAGTCTGCCTGCCATAATGCGGACCCAGTTGGCACCGATGTGGCCACGCAAGCACTAGACGATATTATAGGAACAAAACCCAGCCGACAGAGCACCACCGCGGATGAAAGTAGACCGGCCTGGATAACAACTGCGGATCGTCCACGAAGAGCGCCACCGTCGAGGAAACAGTGTTTCCTAATAGTGAACTTGCCTGAGACAAAGGAGACCACGGCACAGGCACGTCTGGACCACGGTATTGCGAGTCTCCGGAGTATACTAACAAAACTCTTTGTCCCCGGGGAGGAGGAGGCCACGGAGAAGTTGCGGGTAAAATCAGCATTCCGAATTGGCAAAGCTAGTGACGCTGAACGCCCCCGTCCACTGAAAGTAGTGCTGGACTCTGAGGAATCCGCGACTTCTGTGTTAGGAAGATCCCACCGGCTAAAAGGCGAGCAAGTGCGGCTGCACCGAGATCTAGACCCTGCGAATCGTGAGAAGTATAGAAATGCTCTGATTGAACGACGTGAACGAAAGGAACAAGGGGAAAGGGACTTGATCATTCGGGATTTTCGGGTGCAGAAACGGCGCCCTCACTTCCGGTGGAGGCCGCTGACGCTAGTGTCCCTGTCAGTCCCCCCAAGCTAGGACGCCCTGAACAAACGGATGTGGTAGCAGGCCGAGACAGCGTCGTCATCCTGTTGTCTAACGTCCGTGGTCCGCTGAACAAGAGGGAACACCTGCTGCAGTCCAGCTCACCTACTATGATAGCAGTGACGGAGATGTGGCTGAGTAACAGTGTTCTAGACTCTGAGGTGTCCCTCCCTGGCTACACCCTATTCCGAGTCGATAGGAACTCTATCAGAGCTGGTGGAGGCGTAGCATTTTTCGTACGATCAGACATCCCAACCGCGCAGTTAGAGGCATTCGCAGACCCGCAAGGATTCGGTGAAGCCATCTGGTGCCACGTCAAGCTTACCGCCGGGGGCTTTAGGACAGTTGGAGTCATTTATCGGACACCTGCGGTCACTCCTCCAGATATGATGAATTTATTGAGGAGATGGACGTGCAACGGCCACTGCCTCGTCCTGGGCGACTTCAATGCTCCGCATATTGATTGGACGTCAAGCAGGACAGCGGCCGGGGCAGATCCTTTCTCTCGGGAATTACTGACAACGGTCCAAGAACTGGCACTAAACCAACATGTTCAGGAATCGACCCGGAGGCAATCCGGCCACGGTTCCATTCTGCATCTGGTGATTTCTCCCAGGAGCTCGGACGTCGATAAGGTTGAACATCTCCCTCCACTTGGAAGCAGTGACCATATGGTGCTAGAAATTCACTGGCGCACTGGTTCTTGTCCATCCCCTAAACCACACATCGGACGTAATGTTTGGCGCACTCCATTCGAAGATGTCCGGAGAGCGGCGTTAGACGTCAACTGGTTTCCCACGGATTCAGATATCCACCGCGATGTGAACGAAGCTTGGGCGTTTATTCGTGACGGTATCTTGTACCTTATGAATACCTACTGTCCCCTCAACCGGCGTAGACCTCGGGTTAAGGGACCGCCGTGGTTTGATCTGGAGCTCGGACGCCTGCTCACACGACGAAATCGGGCCTGGCAGCGGTTCCGATCCACAGGTGAGGGTTATGATCTCTATCGCAGGATTCGTAACCAGTGTACCGAACAAAAACGAATAAAGCGGATGGCATTCGAGGAGGCCCTTGCGGTCGATGCGGTGCGAGCACCCAAGCGCCTGTTTGCATACTTAAAGCGCCGCACCAGAGCGAAGGTGGGTATCCCGGCGCTGATGAACAACGACGAAATGGTTGCAACAGATGACGGAAAGGCTGAGACACTAGCCAAACATTATCTATCAGTTTATTCTGTGGAGGAAGATGCGCCAATCCCGATGGTGGATAGCTCGCCGCTGATGTTGAAGGAGTTGGCGGACCAGCTAACTGCACCACTAGCGCGGTTGTTCAATTTGTCGTTGGCCACTGGAAGTCTACCTCAGGAGCGGAAAAAAGCAGTTGTTGTTCCGCTGTACAGGGGTGGGACAAAATCCACCTCGGCCAACTACCGCCCAGTTAGCCTCACTTCCGTAGCTAGAAAGGTCATGGAAAGGCTGGTGGCTGTTCGTATACGTGAACAACTGGAGCGCTGTCAACTGCTATGCGCAGAGCAGCACGGTTTTCGGCAGAACAGATCATGTCTGCCAGGGGGGCATAGCCTTAGATTACAAAGGAAAGATTCGAGGCTCCAAATTAGGGCGAAGTACTTCTCAAATAGAGTGGTGCCCTATTGGAATAAGCTCCCGGAAGAGGTCATAAATACCACAACCGTGAAGGCTTTTAAGAGAGCAGCAGACCTATGTTGGGTGGCAGTATACCCCGAGTTATGTTAAGCAGCTTTAAGGGTCAGATGCAATTTACTTATTGTTTCCCCCTTACTCTGCCAGGGCTGATACTGCACAAAATGTTTGCCTTTCAGAAAAAGAAAATCACGCAGTGTTGGGAGCTACGGAAACGCGCCGACAACACAACTATCTGGACACACGATTGGCTCTAGCCACACCAAGTCCTGTGCAGTCCAAATTCAGGCTGCAGAGATAGCCGAGCTAAGGGCCACCGTCCGCACCCTTAAGGATGAGCTGTCCAGCCTGAGGAGTTTGGTAATAAAATCCCTCCCGGTGTCCCAGGCAGGCGACCAGGTTTGTAGAGTTTCTGAGCAGCAAATTCTTGACGCCGCAAAGATTTTACAAGATACCGAGAATTGCTCCAAGCGAGTCATCCTTTGGGGTCGCTTCCTCAGTTCAGATCGCCCTCATGACACCTACGCCCAGGTGTTTAACCGCCTTAAGCTCCCTTTCCCACTTAAAGGTCGGTCCACTTGGTTGGTAACCAAACGCACCAACCGGGTTCACGGTATTCTCATTGTAATGGGTTCCACAGATGCAGCCAAACGAATTGTTTCCTTGGCCGCAAAGCTCAAGGAGGAAATTAAAGGGCTCAAGGGCGTATCCATTGATAAGCCACTTCATCTGAGGCTCCGCAGTGAGAAGGCTAAGCCAAAAATTCCACGAAAAGCCGATCCTAAGCTCAGAGTGCTGCCAGTTGTCCAGGTAACTCGCCTTGAGGACCGAGCTGCATGCCCACCATCCCTCGCTTCCCTACTGACACCATTTCCCGTCGCCGAAAGTACTCCCAGTAGTAGGCCTAGTGCCACTAAACATCGGTCGCCTACGAAAAGCATCCCAGGCCCCATCATAGCCAACAAGACTGTTTCAACGGACGAGACTCACTCATCCTTGAGCCCAGACATGACCCTGCAACCTGTTTCTACTGAAAGAAGCAGTGAGGAGGTTAAAGCACCAGATAATATATCTGGTGCTGTCATGTAAAATAAGCTCACCAACGACAGAACTCAGAATAGGGCATCAAGCAGTGCGCAGAAGGGCAAACCACAAAAGGCAGCCCACCCTTTTTGGAGACCGAAGGACGTAGACCGTCCACCTGGATTGATATCCCCCAGGTTACTAGACATCAAAACCTACCGGTCCCCCCAGCAGTCTGCTTACCCTCTAGCCCCCCAATAACTCCATCCCCCGACTCTCCCAGGACCTCCTTTCCATCCTCTTTCCCCCTCCTCAAACCCAAAACCAGCTGCCTCTGGCGATTCTGCAACAACTCCTGAGCATGTGCTCAAGTGTTTTTGCAGCAATTGCCTGAGTGTGTTGAATAAGATCCCGGAGCTTCGGCAGCTTGCTGTGGATAAGGAGCCTCAGATCATAGCCCTCACAGAAACCTGGCTCACCCCTGACATACTTGATGCCGAAATATCCATTCCGGGATACTTCACAGTAAGGCAGGACTCCAGTAGAGGTCGTGCCGGCGGGGTCATCATATACTACGATGATTCGATCCCTCCTCCCACCTTACTGACTACACCAACCTTTTCATGTATTGATTGTTTGTGGGCCGTGTTTAACCTCTCTAGGACAGATACCCTATTGCTTGGTGTTGTCTACCGTCCTCTCGCATGCAATTCAACTGACAGCCTAGGTCTCATAGACTTATTAGGCTCCCTGAAAAGCTATACAGACTTCACCCATCTGTTAGTCACTGGTGACTTCAACTCTCCCAGTACAAACTGGCAAAGAGCTGATGCCCCGGATATCACTTTCGGTAAACCCCTCCTTGATCTCGTACTGAAAAACTCATGGGTGCAGAACGTAAGAGATCCGACTAGATATCGCACAGGCCAAGCCCCGTCCCTACTAGACCTGGTCATCACCAATGATCGGTTCCTAATAGATGTGGTGCATTACTTGCCGCCCCTCGGCAAAAGTGATCACATTCTCATTGGATTCGATTATATCGTGAAATGGCCTCCTCTTCCGTCAGAAACTAAAATTTTGAGATCCCTCAAAAGGACCAACTTTGACCAAGTCTGTGCATTTTTTCGCTCCCAGCTAAATTTAACTAACCCAGGTAACTCTGCGGATGAAATGGCAGAGCATCTCAGAGAGTTAATCTCCTTAGCTGATAGGCATTTTGTCCCCAGAATTCGTCGCCCACAGACCGCTAAGCGAACCCTCCCTCGCCCCATTAGGCGCATTCTAGACGAACGCGCACGCCTCTTTGCTAGATTTAAAGCCACAGGCCTTGTCCGTGATGCAGAAGATTTCAGGATCATAAGGAACATATGCAAAGACAAGATTAGGTCCTATCAGAATGCAGTCCAGCGATCTGTACTTGATCGAGCACGGACCAATAAGGCATTTTTCTTTCAGTACATGCGCCGTCTAAGGGGCACAGCTCCGACGCCATTAGCTCTCAAAGATAATGCCGGATCTCCAATCACTTCCCCTAGCCAAGTAGCCGAGGCATTCAGCTCCTACTTCCGTACAATTTTTAGCTCCATTCCCATATCATCCCACCCTACTATGCACCCGTTATCTCTGACCACTACCCTTAACCGCGTAACTATTCCCATTGGTGCAGACGCTCAAGGTTTCCGACGGCTCAACCAATATTGCTCTATGGGTCCTGATCTAATCCACCCCCGTATTCTCAAGGAAGCCGCGGATACATTAGCTGCTCCTTATGCCTCGCTTTTTCAGCAATGTGTTGACGACGGAGTTTTCCCCCGTAACTGGAAAAAGCAGTGATCGCACCCATCTATAAGAAAGGTAGTAGACACCTTGCTTCTAGTTACAGACCCATAAGCCTCACTAGCATCCCTAGCAAAATTTTTGAGGGAATTCTTAAGAGTGAGATTCTTTCCCATCTTCATAGAAATAAGATCCTCTCCCCGTCCCAACATGGGTTTCTTCCTGGCAGGTCATGCATCACCAATATGCTTACTGTCATGGATAGTCTAACGAAAGCCTATGATGATGGCCAGCTCTCGCACGCTGTATTCATCGATTTTGCTAAGGCCTCCGATAAGGTCCCACATGCCCCTCTTCTTTATAAGCTGCAGACGTACGGGATCACAGGCTCCATGTTGGCCATCCTACGTAGCTTCCTTACCGACCGCACCTTTGTGGTTAAAGTCGGGAATGTTTTGTCTCAACCCTCCCCAGTAACAACTGGGGTCCCCCAAGGGTCAGTCTTAGGTCCTCTTCTTTTTCTGATCTATATAAACGATCTACCGACAGCCCTTCCTGCGAACATTGCCATGTACGCAGATGACGTAACCCTCTGGAGTTCAAGCGTTGAAGACCTGCAAATTGCAGTTTACGAAACAAAACGCTGGTCCGAGGATTGGAACCTCCCAGTTAATGACGACAAATGCGTGAGCATGTCTTTCGGCAGAGAGACTGGTCACACGTTTTCCATTAATGGTGCAGCCACTCTGCCAAGGGTTGACCGACACAAGGTGATCGGTTTCTGGTTAGATTGTAACTTATCCTTCTCTCATCATCACAAACTTGCGAGCAAGTCTGCCTTTCGAGTCCTAAACATGATTCGAAGGTCCTTCCCGCGCATATTTAAGGATGATTTCCCCATAATTTTCGGCACTTATATCCGACCTCTGCTGGAGTACGGTAGTCAGATAGTGCACTCTGGTCTTGTCCGAGACCGTGAGATCCTAGAAAGAGTTCAGCGGGCCTCCACCAAGGCAGTAAGTGGTCTATCCCATCTACCTTATCCCGTCCGCCTCTCACTCCTCAACCTCTATCCCCTTGACGTAAGACGCGTAAGAGGTGATCTGTTTTTGATGTTTCACCTTTTTGAAACACGTCAAAACGATTGCTTCTTCTCCGTCTGTCCAGCCTCCTCTCTCCGTGGTCACAGCAGAAAAGTTTTCAAACCGAGGCCACGCACTTCACTAAGGATTAACTTTTTTAGCTATAGGGTTGTTACTATGTGGAATGCACTTCCGGAAGATATTGTTCTCTCGCAGGACAAGACTATCTTCGAGAAAAAGCTAGACCTCTACTTGGGTCTCTCCCAATAATTCCCTTTGTCAAAAAAAACAAACAAGATAGTTGTCTTTTATCGCATATATGTTCACGAATGCCGCACCCCCACTCAGCTTAAGGCACTGTCCACAGTGTGACACTGAATGAGGTTATATGTATCTTGTTTTCGCTGCCACCCCCGCCCCCCCCCCCGCTTCTTTTTGCTCTCGTTTCAGCTCGGTGAATCCGACAGAAGATCAAAGATTTCCTAAAGAACCGGGACAATTGGGCTCAAAGCCCCGAACCCGTGTAGTACTTCAAGACTTCAAGACTTCAAGACAACTGAACTGAAACCTGTTGACTGCCCGTGAAAGTTGGTCGAACTCCAAGGCCGAGGGATATGTCACGGACGTCATCTTCGTGGACTTTAGTAAGGCGTTTGACAAAGTTCCTCACAATGGGCTGTTGCTGAAACTCCGGGCCATGGGCATCTCAGGGCCCATGCTTCACTGGATTGAGGATTTCTTGGTCGGGAGAACCTTTTCCGTGAGAGTTGCACAGTCCCAGTCCGCGTGGTATCCAGTTAGCAGTGGCGTGCCGCAAGGCTCCGTGCTAGGACCCCTGTTGTTTCTAGTGTTTGTAAACGACCTACCACAGACCATTCGATCCCAATGCCTTATCTACGCCGATGATCTCAAGATCTGGCGCACCATTCGATCGGCAGAAGATCGCGAGATACTACAGGAGGATCTGCAGGCCCTCGTCAATTGGTCGACCACCTGGGGTCTACCGATAAACGTGGACAAGTGCGCGAGCATGAGGATTGGTGGCCCCAACGATACTTCCGGCTACTGCCTTGGGAGTATCGTACTCCGTCACACGCAGGAGGAAAAGGATCTCGGAGTTCTTGTCACCAGCAATCTGAAGACAAGAGCACACACTGAGAGAGCGTGCGCCTCAGCGTGGAAGATACTTGGTCCCATTCGCCGTTCATTTGGGCCTCTACCCCGGGACACTTTCCGACTGCTTTATGTCTCACATGTACGCCCTCATTTGGAATATGGCGGTCCGGCTGTCTACCCGTGCACGGCGGCGGAAGTAGCCAAACTGGAACGGGTGCAACGTGCTGCCACACGCCTCGTGGCCGGACTGCGTGGGTTCAGCCATGAGGAACGCCTAAAAGTCACCAAGTTGTTTCCCATTGCCTATCGACGGCTTCGAGGCGACCTCATCTATGCCAGGCGCATAATCCGCGGTGAGTTGGGCCGGGAACTACAGGCGGAATTTCAGCTCAGGAATAATAATCGTACCAGAGGACACACCCTGACGCTTCGTAAGGTGCATTCCACCGGCTTACCGGCCATCTATCGATTGTCAAGGAGGGTGACCAATCTCTGGAACGCTCTACCGACCGAAGTGGTGGAAGAGGAAACCGAGACACTATTCAAGAGGAAATTGGACCAGACCCTGAAGGTTTATAGGCGGAGCACCGACATCCAGCCGAGTCAGTAGAGTACGATGTGATGGGGCTCATACGGGATGACTTCCCACTGCCCTTTACCTGAAGACTGAAGACTGAAAGTGCCCCTGTCAGCTTCGTAGTAGATTCCTAAGTGATCGTATGCATGTGAAAACATACTTATGTGTCCATAATGAAATTAGTTCAATAAGAGAGATTTAAATCTCTGATGGGGCTCAAGTCGGGTTGTGGTTGGGATCTGATTGAGCTACGGTTGGGATTCGGTTGGGTTATGGTTGGGATTCTACCGGGTTTGCAAAAGTGGACTTGATGTACGTTTTCAGTAACTTTGACGGCCAATATCAGGTATGAATCCATTTCATGCTTAATTCGCTGTCGACAGAAGGTTACCACGAAATTCTGCAGTGTGAATCTAATTACCTGCAAGAATCCACTTCCGAACAGTCTGACGTGACAACGCCTATGACCATGTTCGGTACAAGATACACCACCCGGAAAAGATAAATTACTAGGGTTAGTTTACTCTTTCCAGACAGCCTATCACGTTCACCAGCGACTCCGAGGACAGACTGTGAAACCAACCCTAAGAGGAAATTCCTGGTGCCATTAACGGTTCCACCATCACCGGAAATGTCTCGGCGCAACTCAAAAGGCGGGGTTTGTCAAACGAATAAATTGATCATTCCTTCCACTTAGACCGTCTTCCACACCGCATCCGGCTATGCGATGGTTACAAATGTTGAGTTCTCATTTTATCCAAGTACCTCGGGATCCACGGACCATTTTTGGTACGCCTCGCACATGCGAATCACTTGTCATTCCCGGTAGTTTTTATGTGCATTTAGGCTTACATGCAGCAATACTCCGTGAAGCTGTTCATATTGATCCCATTCCTACCTGCATCTCCATTCAGCTACATTTCGATGGCATGGGTTGCTTCATGGACTCCACAAAACATCTGTGGCCCATTATCGGTCTGTTAATAAAATATTGCTAAAATTACAGCACCGGAACTCCTTTATTCAGTGGCTTATGTTTACCACTTA
Source organism: Fasciola hepatica (assembly GCA_948099385.1). Classification (NCBI taxonomy): domain Eukaryota; kingdom Metazoa; phylum Platyhelminthes; class Trematoda; order Plagiorchiida; family Fasciolidae; genus Fasciola; species Fasciola hepatica. The sequence continues at coordinate 287,718 of CANUEZ040000195.1, forward strand.
GTGTGAAGGCTATACGGAAGCCGGAGCAGAGGTGTCTAAGTAAAAAGGGTCCTATCGCGTTCCATCGACAAGTGTTTTTTATGTGGTATTTAGGTGGTATTATTAGTTCAGTTCAGTTCAGTTTGCAAAGGACTTGGTGTGGCTAGAGCCAATCGTGTGTCCAGATAGTTGTGCTGTCGGCGCGTTTCCGTGGCTACCAACACTGCGTAATTTTCTTTTTCTGAAAGGCAGAAATTTTGTGCAGTATCAGCCCTGGCAGAGTAAGGGGGAAACAATAAGTAAATTGCATCTGACCCTTAAAGCTGCTTAACATAACTCGGGGTATACTGCCACCCAACATAGGTCTGCTGCTTTCTTAAAAGCCTTCACGGTTGTGGTATTTATGACCTCTTCCGGGAGCTTATTCCAATAGGGCACCACTCTATTTGAGAAGTACTTCGCCCTAATTTGGAGCCTCGAATGCTTCCTTTGTAATCTAAGGCTATGCCCCCTTGTACCTCTCTCGGGGATCAGAGAGAAAAGGTCTTCTCGTCTTATTCCTGACAGTCCCTTCATTACCTTGAAGGTTTCTATCAAATCCCCGCGAATGCGCCGTCTTTCCATCGAGAATAGGTCTAGGGCACGGAGACGCTCTGTGTAGTTAAGCCCCCTTTGCCCCGCCACCATTCTAGTGGCTAGCCCTTGCATTTTCTCCAGACAGTCGATATCTTAAGTGGTACTTAAGTGGTATTTAAGCGATATCATCGGGGTCACTGAGCACCTAAAAACCCCTTTTTTAAAGTGATAAAAACATGTTTTTACCACGTTTTGTGCTGGCTGGGATAGTAGTCAGTTTAATAGGCTCATAGGTAGCCGATACGCATGTCGGTGAATCGTACTGCCAAATGACCTGAAGTACAACTTATGCTGAATTATTCTGTAGCTGAAGATTATTCCACGCACTCAATAATCCCCTCGTATACGTGCACTTTGTTAGTCACGAAACCGTTTTTGGACAGTGAAGGTAGTTAATTACATGGCGCACCCTGGTCAGTGGGATGCACACGGCGTCCCGCACCCTTAAATCGCCTGCGGCCAACCTGTTTATATAGGTTTGTATACGTTTGCAAATTAAAACAAAAACCGCCACAGAACTGAGGACACCATTTTTACTTTTTGCATATAACATTTCATCGGGTCTAACCGTTTTCTGCAATTTGCACGCTGAACGTCATTCTGATGAACATTAAGGTTGGACCTTCAAGGTAATGAAAGGACTGTCAGGAATAAGACGAGAAGACCTTTTCTCTCTGATCCCCGAGAGAGGTACAAGGGGGCATAGCCTTAGATTACAAAGGAAGCATTCGAGGCTCCAAATTAGGGCGAAGTGCTTCTCAAATAGAGTGGTACCCAATTGGAATAAGCTCCCGGAAGAGGTCATAAATACCACAACCGTGAAGGCTTTTAAGAAAGCAGCAGACCTATGTTTGGTGGCAGTATACCCCGAGTTATGTTAAGCAGCTTTAAGGGTCAGATGCAATTTACTTATTGTTTCCCCCTTACTCTGCCAGGGCTGATACTGCACAAAATGTTTGCCTTTCAGAAAAAGAAAATCACGCAGTGTTGGGAGCTACGGAAACGCGCCGACAACACAACTATCTGGACACACGATTGGCTCTAGCCACACCAAGTCCTTTGCAAACTGAACTGAACTGAACTATCAAGCCAAGCCAGTTCGGAGCTCACTCCACTCTTAGTGGTGAGCGTTTTCTGTGCGCACATTGAAATGAGCGATGTGAAGATACGCCGTGGTAGACTAAATACTTTCTTTTCATTTTGTGTAATATTCAAGTTTTTGCTAATAGTTCTTTGGTTCTATTTCAGCTGTAAGATCCCATTCCAAACTGATTCAAGCCCATAAACGGCCATCTCGACTACTTCATTCATGTCGCCTGTGCGTATCTGTGGGTAATTTTCCATCACAATTTAATCAATTTGGATATGAAGTGTATAATTCGATCTGGTCGTTTCGACGTCGACCCTCACTCCCCAGACGCATCGGACAACTGTACTCATTGGAAGAAATCCTTGGATAACTTTGTCGCTTTTGTTGATCCACTCTGCGTTGAGAACCTCGTTACCCTGACGGCAATAGTGAATTTGGTTTCTAGGATAATTTCACACGACACAAATCACGAAGCACCATTGCAGTAAAGCAACTGCAGAAAGAACATCCGACACGGTCAACATATTGCCTAACTCACTGTATTACATTGTTTTGCTCTAGCAATCGAAGTGTGCTGCGCCACCAAGAAATTTTTTTATTACTCCAACTTTTGCTTGACGCTCTCAAATGTTGTTCTGTCGAAGATTTGCGAGGCTGGTTCGAGTCCCTCAGTGTTATTCTTCTTCGAAGCTGTTACTAAAGCTAGTTGAGGTTGGACCACGGGATGGTTTGCAAAATGAAATCTCTATTATACCGACGGAAATCAAGGTGTCCCTGATAAACCAGTAGGTCCCTGATGCGTACACACTCAGTGGTTCTTCAACGACTTTCCTTTTTTAGATTGACTGAGGCTGGCTTGCAATTCGTTGAAGTGTCCAGTTTTGTAAACCCAAAGTGGGTACCGCAGCTGGCCGATGCACTTCAAGTATTCAGACAGATTAAACGTTGTAGTCTAACACGATATTCAGCTCTGGTTCCGAATATTCAGGGTTTTATGGATGCGCTCGAGGCGAAGCCCGATGAGGTAGCCGTCTTCACGGCTGCCTCTGAAACTTTTGCAAAACGAAACATTAATTGTTCCATTGATGAAAGTATAAAACGTTTTGATGAGGTAAGATTTCTCCTTTTTTACACTGCTATTTCTCCTTGTGGGTATCACGTCTTCCGAACTAAGAGCGAGTTTGCGGAGTTTATGAAGTCCCGTAAACGTCACGGGGCAGTGTGAACAGTGTGAGGATGATGGACCGCATTTATATTTGCGGACTTTTGTATGCGGTCTGCAGGCATTTCAGTCATTACACCCAACAAATAAGAAAAATGAACAAGATGTCAAAAATGGCGAGGTATATGGGTAAATACCTGTAGGTGAGTTCTAACCGGAGTGTGCTTCAATAAGTGAGAGGGTAGGAAAGAACTAAGTTGATTATAAAGTTTTGTTAATAACTCAGCTTTTATCTTCTCTCTATCGGCAAAACCCGAACAAGATAGGGGATGGGGAGTTTTGTAGAGATTTATTCTTGATAAAAGGTGCCGGAAAACGGGTCGGGTGGCTGAACTGGTGCGAAAAGATAATGTCTCTATGTAACGCATGAGTGGGGTCCTGAAGTGTCTCATGGATTAGGGTTAGACAAGATTAAATATGCTGATTAGATTAGGATCAAATCTTATCAACTCTACTTCCAATACTTGTCAGCTGTGCACAGTGATTGAGTGTTGATATGAGCCTGTCGCCCGATCATCATAGCTTCAGGTGAAATACCCGTGGCCCTGAAGGATTTTCAAGTATTTCGTGGTGTAGTTGGTTCATACGTCAAATCAGCATATTTAGCAACAACTTAGAATGACGGTACTGTCCTGGGACATAGTTTCTAGCGTCTACCTAAGTCAAAAATATCCATCGTTTCTTAATTTTTCTGCAAAATAGAGTACCATTTATTTCGTTTGATTAGGGATGATGACAGTTCTGCCCAGAAAGTGGATTACTAGTTATCCTTGAGAAAAATCTGTAAAAAACGATTCGTTTTAACATTCTTGCAACCACAGGCGAGGCATATAATATAATAAGATGTGATCTGGACCCATGGGTGTAAACTAGAGTGGGTGACAGTAATCCACTAATCATAACCGGTGGAAATAATGGCAATATGATTGATCTGAGTCCGTTGCAAGAAAAGCAAAAGATACTTCTTTATACGGAAGTGATTCACCCACCAAACACTGAATGGCAGTTCATTTCAGTTCATACAACCACTATGAGGGAATGCGTCCAGCTCGTTGCTAATAGACGGCCGGGTTCAATGAAGCAGAAAGCACGTGATCTGCTGGCCAGAATCGTCGACAAGATCAGAGCCAGTCAGGCGATCAATGGATCATTCAGCGGTTAACATTTGACCAAAGCCAAATCAACCAATCCGGGCGCAGCCAGATGGACGGTTTAGGTTTATCAGTAGACCAATGAGCTTTTATGCACGGTTTTGTTTGTGACGAGCTCATATTTTATGTAAACAATGTATTCTGTATCAATAAAGCGGATTTAATTTTGAAGCAGAACTGAATTCTCGCTGAAACTAGTGGGACGAAAAAAACACTAACCTCGCAGTTTTATGTTCTGCTTTCGGTTGCTACCTTACAGTATCGTTCAATAAACCGCAGAAAGAATAGAAGCATCAAGTGAAAAGTATCCGAATGCCTCAGTATGGCCGGGGCCTGGTGTCTTAGGCTCCGAGATGGCTACTCGTTCTGAACGTAGACTATGCCGAGGAAGTCCTACTAACCGGCTTCTCGTGGTGGAGATGTTCCCACTTAAGTGAGAGGACGGATGCGAATGCCCGGCACTGTCCACCGGGTTGGCTGACTCATAGTCAGTCTAGGGGAGATAGTTGAACCCGAATTCCAAACCAACCATAGATGGCGAAAGGCGTACAACGGTATGCTCACCGGCATCTGTGGCGAATGTTTGACCTCATCCGAGAGACGTATGAACTGAGCATTCAGCCACCGGTCTTCAGTGTGTTATGGACCCTACGTTTCGTCTCGCTGCCTTGCGGGTTAGGCTTTAGATAGCTAGAGGCTCCGGTTGTGTACCCCTAATAAAACCACCTGCTTTGGCTTGGGCAATTTGGCAGTATTGCGCCAACAAGCAAATCATGGACTCGGACTATCCTTACGGATTGTACCATGTTTTGTTTGGCACAGTTTGAAATCAGGCGGGTGTGGTTATATATATATATATATATATATATATATATATATATATATATATATATATATATATATATATACATAATGTGAAATGAAAATATCCAAAAGTCCTCGTGATAACCGAAAATCAGCTAGACAAAGAAAGAGTCCGAGTACAACTACGCCACTGACCGCGATACTCAGCCGTATCTGAGTGTTTCCAGCCGTTGGGTAGGTGGACTACGTAGACCCCAGCCCGGAAGTCTAACATTTTCCACTTGCTTAAGTCTACTGGCCAAGGTTTTCATGTCGTGCACTGACCACCACGCACTCGGAGAACAGCGTACGCCGAGGAAGTCTATCAGTGGGCATATGTAACGCATATCCCATCCACCTTGATCTGTTTAGATTCAGTACTCGATCCACAGACTGTCCGGTTCCCAACACCTTACACCTGACCTCAGCGTTGCTGATACGGTGTTCCCACCATGTTCAAGCAATGCTACGGAGACATCTGTGCTCGGACACCAACAGTCTTCGTCCACCTTTTACCCTTAGCGGCCGCGTTTCTGAGCCGTGTGGAAGAACAGACCTAACCGCCGCATTGTACATTCGACCCCTGACAAACAACTGGATGTCACGCCGACGCCACAACTGAATGGGGTAGGCAAAAGCCAAAAGCGTCTTCTGTATTTGCGATAATACTTTGTCCGATATCTGTTCACCTGGTGAAGTGTAACTTCCCAGATAAAACTTACCCACTTCAGCCAGAGCTTTCACTGCCAACACAACGTTTGGCATAGCGCCAACCCAGTCCTGCAGCAGCATTTTACACTTTGAAGGTGCAAAACGCAGCCCAAACGTCGCTACTTTGTTGCTTAGGCTACCTAAGAAAGCTTGCAACTTACCTGGATCTTCATTCAGAAGAGCAATATCGTCCATGTTTTCCAGCTCAAACGGTTTACTGCCTGAGCGGAGATGGACGCTACTATTTTCACACGAGGACAGGGCTATCTCAAGAATCAATTACAAAATTGAGGAGAAAAGGCGAAAGAGGGCAACCCTGACGAACATCACTCTCCGTAGTGAACTCGAGTAAACGATCGCCGCAATCGCGAACTCGGCCTCGGCTGTTTTGATACAAGCATTGGAAAACAAAAATAAATATCTCTGGCACGCCCTTGAGTAGGAGCCAGCGCCAAGAAAGGTGCACGCTCCCGCTGTTTACTTGCCCCTTATACTTCTCTTAATTTTGTTTCTGATTCGTTTATACTGCGAGCGAAAGCACTAAATTGTGAGCGTAATCATAGTAAGGCTAATCTGTGTGATTGGTTGCTGTCGCCTCGTGTTAATATAGTACAAGTTGCAAAACCATATCTGAAAAGCCTATTATTCATACAATTACCTGTTGTTCCATTTTCACTATTGATTTGGATGTTCGTTTATTATCTAAGTTTACGTTTCGGTTATATTTGTCGTAATTCTGCCCGCAGGTTTTGCATTTAGCTAAAAGCCAGGCAATCCCCGTTCGGGGTTATGTGTCGTGTGCTCTGGGTTGTCCATATGAGGGGTCCGTTTCTCCGGATGAGGTCGCCCGAGTTGCAGAGCTATTGTGGAATATCGGATGCTATGAAATATCTCTGGGTGACACTGTTGGAAGAGGCACTCCTGAGAGGTGAGCTCCTTTGTCTTGATTGAGCTTCAGACTTCATTTTAGATGAAATACTTGGCATAGCATTTTTCATTGTCAGTCAACGAGCCAATCATGAGAAAATCAATGCATGACTTCGTGAGATGCGATTTGTAGTTTCACATGAAACCGTTGAGTGCACAACTGTATTCTGACTTGGGAGTTTGTTCGTTTCGATTCAGTTTTGGCCGGGACTCCCTTTACTTTATTTTATCACACTCATATCATACGATGGTTATTCATTGTCCTATGGTGACAACCTACTAGATACGTTGTGGTTTGGTGAAGATAATTGTAAGTACCAAAGCACGATTGATTCGACTCATTGGCGCTTTTTAAGCCCCGACGCTATCGTAATCACAAGCGTATCGATCAGTGCAAAATCAGGAAACATACCTTAAATGTAGACTTTATTAAGCTTGTTATGTACGTACAGCTTGAAACGGATTAGGTGAGATTATTAAGGTGCTTGCATTGGAAATGAGAAAAAACAATGCTGCAACATATGGCATTCTACCCCATCAGGGAGGGTGTGAATGTTCTCGAGCGTGGTAAGCAATTTCTACATGTATGAAAATGCAGACCAAAACACGAGTATAATCGACCTCACAAAAATATGTGTGAGTTGGTTATTGATGGAAAATGGGTTGTTATCAACAGCAACTGCTTTTGGTGTACTTTGTTGAGTGTAGTGCGGGGCGATAGACTGGTATATGGTTTGACACATCAGAATGTGAGATAAATTTGCAAGGAATGTCCTACTACATCCATTGAGGATCCGTCTGATGGTGTAAAACAGAGTTGTCGGGTTGTTATATCCACGCAGGACCTAGCTGTTTGATCGGAAAAGTTTCGTTGCGGCCACTAGAAAAACACTCGACGAGCTCCGCTTCATCTACCAATGGATCGTACTTCAAAGTACGAGAGTTTCTTCTGACGAAAACGGGACCTAGGTGTGTTAACCAAGGTAGTAGGATGTTGTAAATACTGTCGCGATGCGATTTCTGCGGCTATGGTACTTCAATTTAAACTAGAGAGAGCTTCCATAACAACTGTTTCAGTGATTACTAACACCATTTGTTCGGGTAGAAGTCCAAATAAATTCGAAAAGCATGGACAATTTTCCAAAAGTGCCACCAGATATCAGAAGAACATTATGTGGTATTCGCAGCCTTTCGGATGTCGGAAGTTTCCCAAGCACGCTCCACATTATTGGTGCCATTGGCTTGAGTCATGATTAACATTTATCTAATCGACAGCAGATCGAAACATACTCTTCTACCTTTCGCTATATTCTTGTGCAAAAATTTCAATCAAATAAGAAAAACACCATGATTGTCCACTGAGCGGCTCAAACGTTCCTGGTTTTTTTCTATGTCGCTCATTCACCATGTCCATCTTACAGTTTTTTGTCCCCTGCGAAATTTCCGTACTTCTAATCAGTTAAGCCTTCAGACTCGCAGTTCTCTAGGTTGTTTAAAACTTTTAGCATCGTAATGACGTACACCCATGTGATTGTAGGATTTGGGACGTATGCTTCGAATCTGTCCTCGTTTGATTAGGTTTGAAATCCTGTCCCTGAATCGTAGATTCTAATACGCGTGTCTGATCTGGAATTTAATTACAGCATGAATCGGTTACTGACGGTTATGCTTACTCAGGGAGGTGCTTGCCCACGTGAAGCAGTCGCTGTGCATTGCCACGATACAGGAGGAAATGCTCTGGCCAACATCGGTGTTGCTTTGGATCACCACGGCATAAGGGTGGTCGATTCTGCGATCGGTGGCCTCGGAGGGTGTCCGTACGCTGGGCCGGATGCTCCTGGAAATGTAGCGACTGAGGCTGTAGTGCGGTATGTGCTGGACAAAGGTTACATTTTGTCATCTAACCTAAAACTGGAACAGTTAATCGCCGTGAGTTCCGTGCTTTGGGCACTACCCACTTTGGGCCGTTCGTTGTGATGTCTAGTCCATTATTTGAGGGCACTAATAATGAAATGGATCCGGGTCGCAGAACTCAGTGCATTCAACAACGACGTTTTGAATGTCTAGGTATCAAGTAGAGAAAAATGCAAGTACCTAACGTTAAAGGGGGTTCAGATTACTTACGGACCGCCTTATTGCATGCGGTGACGAGTTAATGTTATCAGTACCAATTCCGTCGGAATATATCGAACAATTAAAAAGTTGGATCTGACGCACTAGTGACAGAATGAGAAACAATCCGTGTGGTTCATATAAAATACCTTGAGGGCATGTAAATTCTTGTTTCTAAGGATCCCTGATGTGAGCCATTATAATTATCAGCACACGGAATGAATCGGATATTGTAGCCTCTCATGCCGTAAATTTTTTCTATCACTTATCGAGAACTACAAATGTAGTAAACAATAAACTGAAAAATTCAGTTGTTTTACCTGCATATGGTACACGATAAGTGATGTATCGTTTTTGCGGGCATTGATGAGTAGAGTGCCTAATCGTCGGGCGGAGCATTTTGAGAAACCGTTTTACTGGTGTTTATCCACAACGGGTGTGTTGAGTAGCACGATAGCTAGAGTTCTGGAAGTAGTTATCAGTCCTCCGTCAGAAGCGGAGGTTCACGTGGAATAAGCTATCGTAAACCATATGAGGTTGTTGGACCGGATTGGTAGTCTCCGTTTATTTTTGAAGATGGTGGCTCAATTTTTTCACTGGAGTTGAAAAAACCTTGATTTGACATGGTACGAACAAGTTCCGAGGAGTTGGTCGGAATCGGAGATCATACCGATTTATAAGAAGGGCGACAGATCCTCCTGTGAAAGCCACATGGGAATTAGTTTGGTTAGCAACGCATTTAAACTGGTCACTGGTATTGTCTTGCGCTACCAACTAACACTCGCGAACAGTGCTCGCGCGGAAATCAACCTGGGTTTTTTATAATATGATTACGCGTTAGTGCAATGAAAGGGGTATACTCAATAGTCACAAAGGTCCATCATACTATTAGGGATAACAGGCAGCTAGACATCGAGACTTAAAGCAGAGAATCACATAAGGTCCTAGTGGATGAGATGTTGTAACGAGCGGGATGTCACTGAATTACTGTCTGTCTGGTCGAGGTTGTGTTGATCACATCCCAACTCTTCGACAAATTTTGAAACACAGGTCCACCATCTGTTTTCCTCATTATTAGAAAGTTCCCTTCGATTCAGTCGACTGCATAGTTCTTCGGCGCTGCCTTCTGTTGAAGGGTGTATCAGAGCATGAACTCGCCGTACATGAATACCCCGTTGCCGAGTTCGGGCTAACGGTGATCTTTCATCCGGGAATTGGTGTACATCAGGGTTTCTTCCTCCCCGTTTTATTTTACTTTATGATTGAAATGGCCCAAAGGCCGCCCTTTTGTCGTGTGAGGATTGCAGCTCCGAACTTTGCCCGGGTGGACAAGTGTAGGACCTTGAACATGCGAACAACATAGCACTTCTCACTGAGGATCCAGGTAAGTTCTAAGCTTTTCTGGACAACTGCATGGCAATGTTCCGTATACGTTTTGAATCTTCACAGAGTTAGATGCTGTGGGTCAAACACAACCTCTCAATATCTGAGGTAGCTAAAGTCCAAGTAGATAATTCCAGTTATCTGGGCAGCTGCATTTCACCCAGAGGTCGTATATCGGATCAAGTGTCTGTGTGTATACAGAAGGCTCATTTGGCATTTCCCAAACTGAGTCATCTGTGGCGTCAACATAATATCAGTTTATCTACCAAGGGTCGAGTGTACGCTGCAGCAGTCAGGTCAGTTATTCTGTATCGTTCAGAAAGATGGCTACTATGAGTGGAGGACATATATACCGAGCGACAGGACAGCTGATCGATGGCGTGAATCGATAGATGAGAGGCGAATCCTGCCAGCGGCATTTAAGCCTCAAGGCGTAGTCACCCACACCAATCGAACGAATGCGCTGTGTGCAGTAAGTGGTTACATGGGCTAACTACCTATATTTCGTTGTTTTTCACAAGTAAAACGAGATAGTTCGCAGGTGTAACCGAGTTCTCACTAGAGTTAGCTGAACAGTTTGAAAACAACTTGTAGTTCTCTTCTTGTTTTCATACTGTTGTTTTTTCGACAGTTAACAACCAAAACCGCTGCACCTAGTGCGCGGCTAATGTTTGTTTGAACTTTACCGAACTGAGTAGTCACTATACTGCTGTTGCTAGACTGTTTTGGCTCAGTGTCACGTCAGACTAAATTAGGTGGATAAGCGTTGTTGTCTCTTGCGTAAAATATTTAATAAATGTTTGCCATAGTGTCTTTTTGAAACGTAGCCTGACACGAGCGATGGTCGTCAAAACTTTGTGCTACAATGTGCATGTGATAATCAGTGTGTGAACTTGGTTGCACTCTAACTCAATCATTCTATTTTTTGTCTTCGTATGTCGGTCAGACTGGTGTATGGATCCGCTCAAAGCTCCAAAAATCATCATGGTCTTCCAATTGAGAAGATGAGGACCGAAGGAAAACCTCAACATTTGTTCTTCTCTCTTGGCTATCTCCATTCCTCTGATTTTTCCACTATTTTTCCATTGATTATGCGGCTGTTCCGCATGACCGTGTTTATCACATCAAAACCGGTAATACATTTGACTTTAGATAATTGCTCTGCGCCTTGTCACGTCAATGAGTGATAGTCTCTGCCAGTAACTCATTACTTCGCCTGAGAGGCCTCTAAAAATTGAGTAATTGCCTGGAAGTCAGCGTCGAGATGCGACGTTTAGAATACCAGCAACACAAAACGAACAAGATGGGAAATACAGAGCGAAGCTACACAGTAATCGGCCTGCACAAGGACTATTCGGTGATGTTTGAAAGTATTTTGATCAATCATCTTTTGCTGAGAAGATGACACGATTACTCAAATCCGTGACACTGATTCTGGGGAGAACATGATTATTCTCAAAACTCAGTTTAAGGAGTATTTCTATGGTTTTATTGTTGCCCATTGCTTTGTGTCATTCTGATATCCTCCTACACCATTTCCTCTTTGGTCCATTTTATTACTCCAGCCATAGATCACTGGTAATAGTGGCGCTGATTGCACAGTTCACCTTCATTCGAGTCAAAATATAACGCTGAGCTAAATATCGTGATTATCAATTTATTTCCCACGTTGATTTGGGTCCTCTAGCTCGAGAATAGCGGGGTTAACGGTTGATACGACGATCGACCTTGATATTCGTTTGCCCGTTACCCATTTCAAGTTCATTAATTCTTCCGTAATTTTTGTATCTCGTTACTAGGTAGTTACTGTGCATCTTTGAACACAGAGACATTCAGGCGTCAGGTCTTATGATGAAGCTTCAGCCACCTCGTATAGCCACCAGTAAGGAGAGATGATCTTAAAGTTATCAGGATAAACGAATACACAAAGCCCTGTCGTGATTTGATCCTACCATGTTTTCTGAACACACGTCAGTAGAGTGAAGTCGCGACGCTTTTAAATGTTAGATTCATGTAGCATAGATACGAAGCATGCTGTCTTCTACTATGATACTTTCAGCCCACTCCACCCCTCAAGCTATCCAGATCCATGTTTGATTGGCCTCAAGTTATCATCTTTGGAATCAACTAGAAAAGCACATTACTCTCACTCAAGCACTGCAATCGTGGGCAGTCAATGTGAAATTGAACGACAATTTACTGCAAAGATTAATACCAGTTAGCAAGGTTATATGTCTTATCCACAGAGATATGTACAACGTGTTCATATGAAGTGGATCCACTTCCAAGAGGGTGTGATTCCTCTGCCATTGAAAACCAAAGCACCAGTTAGATTTTGACGTGCGGCGAAAAAACGCGTTGGATTGTCTGCTAGAGTTGATAACGGATACCGAGATCTGCTAATTCAGCTTCAAAACAGGCTCATTTTACTGTGAAATGATGGGATAAAACTACCGACGCACTCCTATGGCACTGTTAACTGCGAAATATATATTTACCGAAATGTTGAACAATACGTCGTGCAAATTGATGTTACTGACTTGTTTCCAGACATGAAATAGGGAGAATGATGTGGCGAACACGTTGTCGTTTAGGCAGTGTACAAGAAAATACAAATACGACCCACTAGGGGTTCACTGATTGTGGTGCTTCTGATTTCTACTGCTCAAAGGGAAATCGAAACAACCACCAGTAAAAAAAGTACGGGGCGAGCTACAACTGGCAGTATTAGTTCGTTGAGTAAGCTGTTGTGACACAAGAACTTAACTTTTTTTTACCATTCATAACCAGTCGATTGAAGGAACTGATGCTAGACTGAATTCCTGACCTATTAAACAGCCTGGTCAACATTTGCTAAACCAGTTGCGTACCTCAATGGATGACTGGTGAGGATCACCCAAATGTCCTAAAGGGTTTCTAAGATAGACTGATGTGTCCAGCCGAAGGAGATTATAATACCGCACTGGTTAAATCGGGTCTGGGTGAGTGAAAGTACTTTGAAGTACTTTTGTCCTGACCATAAGCCACCTTATGTGACTGAGAAGAAAGATTCGAAAAGGAAGATTGCCTATAGCTAGAGGAGTGCCCGATACCGGAGTTGGCCGCTTTTGGGGAGCGGTTGTCAATCCTAAGCAAATCTAAGTAAAGATACCTATTCGTAAACAAGGCGCGCCTAAGCTCTAAGCTCGCGATTGTATTTTATTGAGTTTGGTGTCTGCGAAGCCGCTACACAACCAGCAGTACAATAAAGAACGGGGCGAGCTGCAACTGGCAGTATCAGTTCGTTGAGTAAGCTGTTGTGACACAAGAACCTAACTTTTTTTACCATTCATAACCAAGTATTACTGCCTACAACCATCGGTTGGATGAGTCTCGTGGACACTACGTAGAAATCCAACACGCCCAAATGGCTAAGTGCACTGGTTCGGCTTTTAATACCTTCTTTCCATGTTACAGATTTGTCATTTGAATGCGTTCATATAGTCTCTGATAAGTAGTATACTGTCATTCAGTCAAACTAACCAACAATCTGACTACGGGTTAAGTCGTTATAGTTTTTGCTTTCATGATTGTAATAATTTCAATCAAAAGGCTTTATCAAGCTGTTAAAAATGGATGGACAGAAATCACTAGTTTGTTCTGGCGAAATACACACTGATTGCAATAATTGCGTGCATGATCGTGTTCACGAATAGTGTAACGTTGGGCATGGTTCGTGCGACCTCATAGCGGAGCAGTCCTCCGATCGCTATGGCAAAATATATCAGGTGACGTTGGAGAATGTTGGAGAAGTCGGCAAGTTCAATTTTGCTTCACAATTCTCCTATCATTTTTGCCAGTCTTCTAGTGAAAGATTTTGTCATTTCGCAAACCAACAAAGTTATATTACGATCCAGTGGTATCTCCCGCCCTAAACTGATCACTATCCTAACGGAGTAGCACTTTGCTTCGAGAGACATACCTCGCAGTAACACCACAACTTGATATAACTTGACGAAATTGAAAAGTGGCAATCTGTTGGAGTTAACAACAAAGTAGTTCTGGTGAACAACGAAGTCGCCCTAATTGCAGAATAATGAATAAATTTCAAGAAACGAAGTAGGTTGAAGTCAATGGAGGTGCGTTCGGCCGAAAAAGGCCGCAAGCGAAGGCATGTGGAAATTTATTGGAATCGGACAAGGAAATTCAGCTTGTCGTATTCAGAAACCCCGTTAAACTGATTTAGTCCAATTCCCATGGTTTCTAGTATAATCTTGTCTTGTATTTATCAAATGGTTTGTTCGCATCCCACAGTTTCACGGCTAAATTCCACGCCGACCAGCATCCTTGCGCCTCCCCACCCGCGTGATAGTTTATTTGTCCAGTCATAATGCAACTCTTACTCTTGTTTCTATGACAGGGGTTGATTAACCTTAGTTATCATTTGTCTAGTTGTTGATCTTATTTGTTCGCTTTTATCGCTTTCGTAACCTCCCCCCCCCGGTTTCGGAGTGGTTCACCAGTATCCACGACCCGTTCTGTTATCATATCGTAATTGCTTGGGTTACTTGGCGAGGCCTAAACGTTTGGACGTAATAATTTTTTCTCTCAATCTGCCTTGTCCGGGCGAGTGACTGAATCTAGCCGTCTCCCTATGATCTTGCACTTTCTGATGGCCATGTCCTTCCGTTTGCTGTTCACCGCACTTGTGCATGTGTTCTCTCAGACTACTCTTCTGACCGTCTATTGGTCAAAATATCCCCATAAATAAGGATCTTCTGGTAGAATTTTATTGTTTACTAACACAGCGTAGTCAAAATCGTTGGTGGGTTGTCGACGTTTCGGTTACCACGGGTAAACGTTTTTCGATAATGACCTTCTTTTTACACCACTTGAATCGCTCCCGCATTGCCTTCTCGAACGTTTCCTGTCTATTGTTGTCTGGGCGCTTTGAAGCCTCTATTGAATATTTTGACTCTGTGGTCGGTTTGCCCACAATTTGAGGTATGTTATTGTTTGATCATCTGTTCTATAGTACACGTAGTAAAGCGAGTCTGTGTTTCCCGCCTTGAGACTTCGAGTTCGTTCATCTGCGGGTCACTCAGTTACTGGAGGACAATCCTGTACAGTATATCACATGAAGTTTGGAAACCATTCAAGGCCACTGACTACAATGCATTCGTACACTGGTGACAATAAGCGGAAGGATTTTATATAGGAAATAAATCAGAACTTTGTTTACTCTTCACTGAACCTGAAGTTTATACAATCGATGCTTGGGATTGGAAAAACTGACGATAAGCGGATTCATATCGTCACAACTATAACAAAATTTGGCATTTCTCTCAGTGTTTCGGCCGTTTGTCTGAGAGGGTTATGACAAGCATATATGTAGTTTGTGTTGACCATCTAGGTTTATTTACAATTCAACGAACCAGGTAAAAATGAACAAACTATTTATTTCAATTAGGATTGCAATACAGTGGATGATCAAAACATAACAAACTTCGAACCAATGGTCTCGCACCTGATCTGCCGTCGCGCTCCCCAGTCATTTTACCGTTGAAGCAGCTTCGTTTCTGGCTAATTTAACAGTGTGCGGACAGGAATGCTAACCTTTACCACGCATACATTGAGATGAATGGGTGTGGACCGCTGCTCGTTCGACAGTGCCTTTTACCTCCCGATCAGTGTCCTATCTCTACATTCCGTACTGTTACCGATATGTTCAAATTGGTAAAAATAAATTGACGTTGGCATTCGGAACTGCTTGCTTTCAAAACAAGTCGATTACAACTTTTCTCGGTCTTGTCAGGCTAAGTCAATTTGTCGTATTTCCGCGAGATTTTTCACGTGAAGGAAAGTGCTCCTCCGTTAGGAAAGTGATTAGTTTAGGGCGGGAGATACCACTGGATCGTGATGTAACTTGAATGAATAAAGGAACAGTAAAGCCGAATTGAATCTGCCGACTTGTCCAAGATTCTTCAAAGTCACCTGTTATGCTTGCTTGATTATATTTATCATATCTGAGGGAACGTGCGCTGCTCTATCCATCGTGCACTGGCTAAAGGTCAACCAGGGGAGTAGTTTTGTGCGCCATCTGTTACTGAAGTGATCAGGCGAATTTAGTCCCAGACTCGCTGATCGACAAGAGATAAAAAATGTATGTCAAAGTTGGCGTTAAAAATGCTGCCCGGATCTTTATCCAAATAACATCATCCATTTCAAGAAAGGCGCCTCCGCTTTTTGGAACAGACTTTCAGTTATTCCCTTGCATTGCGACGCGATGCATACCTTCATGTCCTCCAACGTTTCTGATCCAACTTGACATAATTTTAATTTTTAGTAGAACCGCAAAAGAAGTCCAGCGTGTTTAGATCCGGAGACCTGGGAGACCATTCAACTGATCCGTCCGTTCCTGTTTAACGTCCTAGAATAAGGGTGTCGATGTGCTCCCGATCACATATCGCGTAATGACCAAGTGCTCCATCTTGTTGAAATCATACGCAAGATCGTGCGACCGGTATCATTGCCTCCATGATAGGAGCTGGAAAATTTTTGAAGCGTGTCCAGATATGACCCTCCTATTAAGAATCAGGAAAATGAAATTCGCCTATACCTGTGACGTTTCCATCGGAAAAATAAGGACCGATAATTCTTCACCCCATCATTCTTGCCCAAACCATCAGCCCGGTATTATACTGATATGGATCAGTGACAAACTGCTTAGGATCGTTTTGCGACCAATAAAATCGGCTGGTTTGCACTCCAGGTACGGGAATTTGGCTTCAAAGCTGAACATGGTACACCGTAATACATTGCGACTGAGATATCAAGTACAAAAAAGAAGACGGAAATCTTCATCTTCTAAGCATAACCGTTGCAGAAGGAGCTCCTCAAATGGAGAATTGTAAATAACGTCCGCCCCACGTTGCTTTTCGGTGGATTCTGCGCTATAGAGTCCCGACCTGACAACTGGGTAATAGAATAACTAGAAGGGGCAAACTGATATCGCGTTCTTCTTCGTGAGATGCACTGGGGATTGGGTGAATAGAGTTAGAAACGTTAACGAAAGGGATAAAACGTTCTTCAGTCGTAAAAATTATAGTATCCGCGTATCGTCTGTAAAATAGGAATTGGGAAATATTATCACAGAGCTGTTTTTCGATCATACCCAAAAATACATCCGCCAAGGTTGGGCCCAGAGGGCTTTCCATGGCCACACCATCAGTTTGTTTGTAAGCTTTACCCTCAAAATTGAACCAGATATTTCCTATGCACAGAAGAATGAGTTCCTTAAAGTATTCAACAAGAATAAGCAAACGAAAGATGTACGAAAAAATAAAACCACATAGATAATCTACCGTTTCACGAAGAGGTACTCTTATAAAAACTGACTCAACATCGACGGAATACATTTTATCCGAACTCACTGCAATACTGTTTAGCAAATTTGCGAGTTCAAATGTGTCTTGTAGACAAAATGGTGTTATGTGTTTCCGAACGGGGGTAAGAATCTCGACGAGCCACCTGACAAGTTTGTGATAAGCCGAGTTTTGCATGCATATATTATTATTAATGTTTGTTCACAACCGACCCCGTTTCTTCGAATTCTTCCATTAACCTGTGTGCAGTTGATACAGCTGCCGGCTTTCTCTCCGGATACTTTTGCTTAGAGATCGTTGTCGTCTGCTCCGTATTTCGCTTATTCTCGATAGAGGGGCAGGTCGAACAGACTCTCTCACTCTTGCCTGAATGTGATCGAAAACGGCCGATTTTCGTTGTCACAATGATGTATCTCTAATCAGCAACCCCGTGGCGATCAATATTCAACCTCGTTGCATTTAACCACTGATCCTGGCTAATGCTCGCGTGCGCACGCACACAGAGGCACTCAGTCGGTCCCTTAGTCTTTAACCAAGACTTGTCTGTTGCGTCGTCTTGGTGATCATCAGGGCTTTAGACCACGGGTGAGCTGAACTCCGATACCGATAACAGCGGAACATGCAGCCCCATGCTCTTCATATGACTTGTTTACAACCTGCGAGCGGTGACCTTTCGAGCGTCACATGAGACCATGGTCGATTCACATGCACACATGTTTCGTGCATGAGCGTGCCTGGAGCGCATGTGTGGCTCGGCAACGTAGCTTTCACCAGGTCGACTTGGGAGCACACATTAGTGTGCGGTTGAGCGTATCGTCGCTTTTCAACCATTAACCTTCGAGCTCATGTGTATTGGTTTGGGTACGATATGGTCAAGCTAGCTATGTTCAGAATAGGCCTGAGCCTGAGGTAAGAATTCGAAGTATTTTGCAGTGGTGATACTGATCTGCTAAAATGATGGGTACCATTTTACGCACGTGTCGCCAGGAGATCAGCAGTCGTTAGCAGCGTTTTTCCTCGCAAGTCGTCCGGGCGCCTAAACTGTGACTGTAATTAGCAAACAAGCCAACAACGGCAGTGAAATTCAGTGTTGCTTATTACCGACCGCAATGATGTTGTTAGTTGCAGACATGTGGATGGATCGGTTATCGATGGCAGTCATACTAGCTATGGTTTGTCTGTTTATCGATAATGAGCGCAATAAGCAATAATTTGTAAAGATTTTTAATCAACGATATCCTGACAGAAGGCCGATAGCTGTTTCAACTGTGTATAGTCTCATGAAAAACACGATTTACGATCGGTTGGGGACGAAACGAAGTGCGGTCGGACACAAGCGGTGTCCCGTGTAGTTTTACAATACATTTGAGGTCACGAAAAAGCATCCGAGCACTGGCAAGCTGCCGTCAATAGTCATCTTCAGAAAATGCAGACCATCAATTTGGCGGCCTCTGGCATGGAACGCCCATGTCGAATCACAGTATTTGACCAGTGGTATCATCCGCTAGCACAGGGTTTCTCGCTAATGTGTTTGGGGATTTACGACCAAGTCTCCTGAATGTCAGTCTTCGATGAACCTGATTCAGTTGGAACAACCAATAACGGCTCTCCGATTGCTATTTCTCAGCAGTAACCCAATTCGAAAATCTAAGTTCGCTACAAAATGTAGGGAGGGAAACTATTACAAATGATGGTATCTGTTCAGCGATTCATGTGTGAATGAGTCTCACTTGTCAAGATGCGTAGCCATATTTTCGTGCCCACATTCATCGATCGTATGGGTTTCGTGGAAGCCCTTATTGCACAGGTTCGGTGTTGAATACCTTTCTTCTGCGTTATGGACTGATATGATTGATGAAGTCGGCATCGCCAATCCGACTTGTGCATAGTGTTATCTAACTTTCAGACTGTGATGAAACAAATATCCGCACATAGCGAATAATGATCAGCTTTCTCACAATAATTCCATCAAGTAGGGATGAAAATCATGTTAGTTAGTTATTACGATGTGCACAGTAACTGATTACTATGTGAGCTGAGTTCAAGTCAGCGGTCTCTTGGACCCCATCCACGTAGTCCAACACGTCTCACATGGCCAACTCCACCAGTTCGGCTTTTCAGACCTCTCTTCAATATTATGCACTGACCACCTTAATCATCTTCCAACCGGTATCCGCATCAGCAAACATAGCACGCCAAAGATTCCTGTCAGGGGACATGCATAACTCATCCCAACCATCTCAGCTTGGTCAGCTTAGATGTTTCATCTATTAACTTGATCCTCGAAACTAAGACTTTCCGCCAAACCTCAGAATTGCTCACACGGTGTTCCCACCAGATTCGAGCAATACTACGAAGACTTCGGGGTTCAAATACCGACAATCTTCGTACGTCCTCCGCCCGCAGAGGTCATGTCTTCGAACCATACAAAAGCAAGCGCATCACTTCTGCAGCGTACACTCGATCCTTGATAGGTAAACGGATGTCATGTCGACGCCACAGACGAGCCAGGTTGGCAAATGCCAAACGAGCCTTCTGTATACGCAGACTGAGTCGAAGGCCGCTTCAACATCAAGAAAAACGGAGATAGTGGGCCTATGGAAGGTGTACCTACATCCTAAAATCAGTCCAGGAGTGAAGATGTGATCAGTACAACCTCCACCAGGTCTAAACCCAGCTTGATTCTGGCGCGAACACTGTTCGAGAGTGGCAGATAAGCAGTCGAGACTAATACCAGCAAGTAATTTGGATGCAATGCTAACCAGACCTGTTCCCCTGTGCTTTCCGTAGGAGGACCTGTCGTTTTCCTCATAGATCGGTACGATCACCGGTTCACACCAACTACTTGGAACTTGTTCCTGCTCCCATATCGAACCGAGGAGTTTCGTCAATTCCAGTTAAAGTGCTGGATCACCGTCTTCAAAAATAGACGGAGGCAACCCATCCGGTCCGGGTCCGGCAGCCTTATGTCGTTCAATATAGCTTATCTCACGAAGAATCTTCGTTTCTGACGGAGGACTGGTATCTACAACAAGAGCTGTATCCATTGCGCTAGTGAGCAAACCTGACGAGGATAAAGGCCAAATAAACTTCACCCCGAAATGCTCCGCCCAGCGAATTAGACGACGCTTCTGAGTTTGAATCAGTGAGCCGTTCGCCTCTTTGATCAATTCAATCGTCCATGATCGGAACATAGTTGAATGAATCAATCACCGTTATCAGTTCCATCAGCTGAAACGTAATATCGGCCTCCCATATTCATCTCTGTCTCGTCTGGACTTCCGACTTGAGCATCGAAATCACCACCAACAACCATGATGTCCATAGAGCGCATGCTGTGGAGCAGTTTGGACAAATCCTGGTAGAGTTCGTCTTTAGCCTCAGGAGAGCTACAGTCAGTTCAGGCATACGCAGTAACGACAAACACGCATAGGCGCTTCAGTCTAGTGCTGTTTTGAGGTATAGCGACACTATGGGAAACTGTCTTGGCAAAAGACGGGAATGTCGGGCTACTGGTGACGGACAAGATGAAGCGCTCGGCCTCGTAGCGAATGAGGCGTTTTCGGCTCACTGTATAGTGAGCAAACACTTGTTCCTCGCTTCCACGAAGCGGTGGTGGGAAGTCTGCTTGGGAGGGCGGCGCCAGCAGCGGAATTGTGAACGTTCCAAGCGAACAACACGATCACACGTGGTCAAAACGCTCTGGAGATTTAGATTTGAAAAAGCGTGGAATAAAAGATGTATACTTTGAAGAACAACATCAGTGAAGCTAAAAACAGAAGCGGATACATAGGAAGTGACGCAACCATCGTTCCAAGGATCGGGAGCCAGAGAGTCACAAACTGTAGCGCAAAATTAACCCTCCCGAAATGGGCGGAGGAAGAGGGCAGGTAAAATGGCTGGAGCAAGAGAACATAATGGTCAGCTGAGCCAAATGGGGAAAGTGTTGATATCCGAGAAAAGAGGAGAGACGGAGGTACGAATAGGATCAAAGGTATGATTATGGTCACCAGATTGATCGAGAATAAGAGTGGGGAGGTCAGCTATTTGACTCAGGCTCTTGACAACGAAGGAAATGCCACCTTCGCCAACCAAGGCTGAAGAGTCAGAAGAGTGAGCTAACTATTCACTGTTGTGAACGCAGAAATTTTCTAGGACGGTAATGTGGCAGTTAGCGTCCGCAACAAACAAGTTCTTAATGTTAAAAGTTAGAAAATTGAAAATAAAGGAGTCGCTACCGCTGAGAAAATGATAAACAGAACAAAAGTAATTATTAAAGGGGTGGGGCGAGTGGGCGGGGTTCCGGTTACGTCAACTAAAATTCGTGACTGAAAAAGTCGGGATGTGATATACTCGGAATATGGAGACAGACTGAGTGAGAAAGGCGCAGACACTGGCTTTGGGTAAAAAGTATGGATGGAAAATTAAATTAGAGAACTGAAGGTGGGTAGTATCTGAAGAGGGGGAGATTTAGGTTGGCGAAATTGATGTTTAGAATCAATGTTGCGGTCCAGTCCACGACTGTTAGTGAACGTTATAAGAGCCTGATTTATTTGCGAATGAATGGAGTGAAAGTGAAAACGAAGGTCAATGCGATGGTGGATTGTGATCGTGAGAATTGGAGTGGTGAACCACACAGGACCTCAATGGATTGGGTGTGACAATGAATCGGGCGAAAGCAAGAGCTGTCTACCATCACGATTAGCATAACTGGTTCCACTGCCACATCTTTCAGTTGCTATAGCACATACCTTTAGGGCGAAATTGAAACAATACATTGGTCAAATATATAAAGTTAATTTTAGGTTGTTAATAAGCACCCCTAAAAGTTACCGCGTCTAAGTAGCAGGAGTAATACAAAAAGCTTTTCTTCAAAAGACGCTTTCTACCTTATTTCTAACTGGACGTTGGAAAAGCTTATCGAAGCACATACCATTGTTTCTAAAACAATAAATGAAGTAAACACCACAGGAAACGAATGCGAAAGACGTTGATGATGAAAAACGAATGTGCTGCAGTAGGATTATAGCTCAGAGAGCCGATTTCCGAAGTATTACGACAACATTTTGACCACCACCTCAAGTTCCACGGTTCAGGTTGACTGTTCTGCGCATGTTACAATACATCCGATCTTTTTCGGTCTCATGACACCAATGCACTCATATTCTAGAATGGAACCATGGTGACATATCTATCGTATATGTCGAAAACAAAAAAATGCAATGGTCTCAAAAATGAAACCTAGAAGGCGATAGATAAGAATGGAACGTGACTCGCAAATTTTGTTTTTCCACGGTAGACGTATTCAGAGGCAGTAGCAAACTATGTTTACCAACCACGAAGCTGTTAATTGCAAGGCAAATTGGAATATTAAAAACGACGAAAAATGACCCCTTTGAACAAGCTACACGCGTGTCAAATTTTTCATAAAGTCAACAAACATCGTTACTAGCTTGTAGCGGTGGCCACCTTCGTTCATACTTTTACCACGTTTACTGTTTAACTGAACGCTGACTGCCAAGCGCGGTGGCCATTTGACCGCTGTTCTTGCGCACGCTCTCACGCACGCTCCCAAATACACGCTAACCACTATCTCTCCGAATCGCCTTCTCGTTCTCACGGGTCGTGGAGAATACTGTTTTGGTTAACATATTCATGCAGTGCCGCACATTAGAGCAACGTGCAGGTGGTCCACGCAGTACAAAGAACCGAAGCACGCGTTTACTAAGGAAACCGCGAAGTAGGGTCTAATCAACGTTACAATTGGTGAGCCCGACGTGATCCCCAGGTCACGTGAGTTTCCTTGTTTTCTACCGTTCAAGGTCCCGTCTGCGTGCGTTTTTGTGTACTTTATTATTTCCCAATCTGCTGATTATTTGGTCGGTTTACCAAGTAATTTTTTTTGTCCATACGTATTTTTTGGTGTCTAGTTCGTCGTGATTTTTTTTTCTCGTGAAGATTATAGTGCCCCATTGGTCGTTGATTTCTTTTCCCGTCTGTATTCGATAAAGTAATCGCTGTCTGTTGAACGGAAACCCCGCTCAGACCCCACCGTTGGGGCAATCACGCTGCACATACCGGCATTCACGCCTGCTGATCCAGAACTCTGGTTCACGTTGGTCGAGTTAGAATTCGACAACTGCCGTATAACCAGTGACGGCAGCCGTTTCAGGTGGGTAGCAGGCCGCCTACCGCCGGAGGTCACAATGCAAGTAAGGGACGTAATAATCTGTTCCCGAAGCTATGAGGCTTTAAAGGAGGCCGTCATTGTCCACACGACCCCAACGCAGGACCAACGTATGCAACAAATTCAAACCATCGAGCTTGGAAGCAGGAAATCCTCCGAACTGCTGCGTGAGATGTAGCGCTTGAGAGGACCGACGGTAAGCGAGGACCCGCTCTTAAGGGAACTTTGGCTGCAACGTTTGCCGCACAACATTCCAGTTTTACTAAGTGCCACGCGCAAGTGCTCGCTGGAGGAAACTGCAGCGATAGCTGATGACATTATGTCACGATACAACCCCGCTGTAGCTAAAGTAACCAGGTCCTCCGTCACAACAGTGCCTGCCTTGTCAACATCTAACGACCTCGCGTCAGTTTTGCCTAGAATTGGTAGGGAGTTATTAGCCATCTACTTGGGAATCCGTCATTTTCGACATGCACTCGAAGTCCGTTCGTTTACGGTGTTTATAGACCACAAGCCTTTGGTTTACGCACTAAAGTCAGCTTCCGATCGATACTCACCACGCGAGATTCGCCACTTAGACTTTGTCTCACAGTTTAATGTGGACATACGACACGTCTCTGGGGCACTTAATCCCGTCGCCGACGCCTTATCACGCGTACATCAACTAGGTCTGTCACCGACGCCTAACATCAACTTGGATGCAATGGTACACACCCAAACTATGGACCCTGACATGGAACAACTTCGACAAAACGGTTCTTTGAGCTTGACGACAGTACCTATCCCAACTTCCCAGAATACCATCGTGTGCGATGTGTCGCAAGGTCGTCCTAGGCCGGTGGTTCCTGCTGCCCACCGTTATCCCACTTTCCTGACACTCCACAATCTGGCTCACCCGGGTGTGACGGCCTCGGTGGAACTGATAACTGAGCGTTTTGTTTGGCACAATGTCAAACGAGATGTCCGCCAATGGGCTCGTGCTTGCCTGCAGTGTCAACGTGTTAAGACCCATAGGCACACTAAGGCGGCGTTAGCCAGGTTCCCAGAACCTAGAACACGTTTTCATCATGTGCACGTCGACCTCGTAGGACCACTTCCACCTTCGCTCGGGTACGTTTACATACTCACATGCGTGGATCGTCTTACTCGCTGGCCGCAGGCCATTCCTATCCCTCGTCCCACGTCGGAAGAGGCCGCAAGAGCTTTTCTGATCGGTTGGGTTAGTCATTTCGGCTGCCCAGCAATAGTGACCACCGATCGTGGTCCACACTTTGACGGCGCTTTCGGCAGCCTACTCGCTACGCTCGGTTGCCAACACGTTAAGACGACAGCTTACCACCCTCAGTCCAATGGTATGGTTGAACGTTTCCACCGGCAATTAAAAGCCGCCCTTCGAGCAAACGGTAACCCCCTTTGGAGTGAAACACTACCATTAGCACTCTTAAGCCTGCGTAGTACCGTTAAGGAGGAATTACACAACACCGGCCGTACTAGTATATGGTTGTACACTTTGTCTGCCTGGGGAGTTGGTAGCCCCCTCACCAACCGTGACTTTCGACTGCGGTGACTATGCTCAGCGCCTTACGCAGCACATGCGAGTGCTCAAGGCCAGTCCGCCGCGCGAACAACAGTCTACAAGTTATGTCCCAACTGCGTTAGAAACCGCTACTCACGTATTCCTTCGCGTCTATGGCGTTAGATCACCACTACAAGCGCCATACACTGGCCCGTTTCGGGTGATAAAACGTAGGGAAAAAACACTTGTCATAGACATCAGCGGACGACACGACACCGTATCTATCGACCGTCTCAAGCCTGCCGTCATAGAGTGCGAGCCGCTCGGCCAATTTACACCTACTCAAGCCGCTCAGTCACCCGCATCGAGCGAGTTATTACTCGAACCACCCCCAATTTCGCCTAGTGAGGACTCGGCAGCTAGTCCATCAGATTCTCCAACCGTACCCGCAACTCGAAGTAGCCGTCGCGGTCGCTAACTACGAAATCGCGTCCGCTTCGCCGATTTCGTGACGATTTTTACAACCGACTGTTAGCAATAAGTTGGGAAGTTCACCATGGATTTACCAACCAACAGGCCCGAGGAATTACAATCGGTAGTTATGATTTCATTTTCTTCTGGTCTCCTAGCGACTACAACAACACCGAGCATCGTTCGTGTGTTGTTATTACGGTCCAACATCCGCCGGCGCCCTCAGGCGCTATTTTGTTCCAGTTTACCTTGCCCTCTCTCAGACGGATCTACACAGTCACATTGGCTTCATCCGTAGCCTCTCTGACTCCTGTGCACGTTCAAGGAGCCAACCACTCACTGGACAACGGGACGATTGGTCAGCCTGGTACTGGAGACGACAACTGGACGCCCTTTTGGATGGACCCGACGCGGCATCTTCCGGCTCGCATGCGTATGAGACCCGTGGGCGCCAAAACACAGTTGGACCTACGCACATCGGACTTCGAGAGTGCAGGTACCGTTAAACTCAACAGCAGTGGTTCGACGTCACCAACAATATAACGGGCAAGCTACGAGGAGTTCCTGGACAACCAATAATTCCGGCCTACCATCACGATCAAAGCCCAACTCCGTCGGACTTCTAGGAGGAGGCCCCTGTAGCGGTGGCCATCTTCGTTCATACTTTTACCACGTTTACTGTTTAACTGAACGCTGACTGCCAAGCGCGGTGGCCATTTGACCGCTGTTCTTGCGCACGCTCTCACGCACGCTCCCAAATACACACTAACCACTATCCCTCCGAATCGCCTTCTCGTTCTCACGGGTCGTGGAGAATACTGTTTTGGTTAACATATTCATGCAGTGCCGCACATTAGAGTAACGTGCAGGTGGTCCACGCAGTACAAAGGACCGAAGCACGCGTTTACTAAGGAAACCGCGAAGTAGGGTCTAATCAACCTTACAACAGGACTTGGAAAATTTTTGAAGCGTGTCCAGATATGACCCTCCTATTAAGAATCAGGAAAATGAAATTCGCCTATACCTGTGACGTTTCCATCGGAAAAATAAGGACCGATAATTCTTCACCCCATCATTCTTGCCTAATCCATCAGCTCGGTATTATACTGATATGGATCAGTGGCAAACAGCTTAGGATCGTTTTGCGAACAATAAAATCGGCTGGTTTGCATTCCAGGTACGTGAATTTGGCTTCAACGCTGAACATGGTGCACCGTAATATATTGCGACTGAGATATCAAGTGCAAAAAAGAAGACGGAAATCTTCATCTTCTAAGTATAACCGTTGCAGAATGAGCTCCTAAAATGGCTTCAAGTCATTTCCTCGTAGAATCCGGACCACGACCGACCTCGACTGATGACAACCGCTTGTCAGTGCCCAAATGCTTTGTTGTGGGTGGTCCCGAATGCTTTCTAGTGCTTCGTGTGACACACCTTCGCTTGTGACCGTTTCCGGTTGACCGCATTATATTTTGTGAGCACAGAGAGAAAACATAAGCCGCGAGATACAAGCATTTCGTTTACTCTTGTCAACCGCGGACGTAAAACGTGTCTGTATATATACATGGTACGGTAGGGGGTAAGTGCAACCGTAAAGTAGGCACGGTCGAAAGTTCTTACAGTACGTACGTTGGGGAGAGTGAAGTCTGTCGTGTTAATGCCGAGGCAGACAAACATTTTGGGTCAATGGTTTTTGTGCACAGTGCTGGCTGATGCATCATGGTTAGAATAGCTTCACTGAACGCTAATAGTTTCGGTGTTGGATTGTGCAACAACGCTTCGAAACACTGGGTCAGGCCAACTTTGTGACCTGATGCAATCAAATGTCTTGCAACCGAAGAAGCTGGCGGTTTCACGTCGTTCTGTATTGCCCCAGCAGGTTGCGTCATCAAGTTTGACAGCCATTTGGGTATGTGTTCTGACACTCGTTGAGTCAAGCAACGATCCGTCCTGCCAATATATACGTCACCGCAACTGGAAGTGAACTGACGGACAATGTGTGAGACATTGGGATCAGCAAGACTGTTTGAGTGATTTTGAAAGCATAACCATTTGGTCGTCTGCAGCAAACGCAACTGCGCCGATGTGTATGTGTGCCTTAGGGCTGACTCAAGATTACAATTTATTTGATTGGATAAATAATCTTTGAAAGGTGAAGTGGTAAAAACTTGCCTCTTCTCCACGTTCATTGTTTTCTCGCGCACAAATCTCGGTTTCTGATGTTGTCTGATAAAGTTTTCCGGATAACCGTTGGCTAGCAGCGTTCTTTTTATGAACTCCTCTTAGTTTTGTATTTGATCTTCTGTACAGATCTTCTGGGCTCTGTTGAAGAGAATTCTGACCAATCCACGTTTGTAAGCCACTGGAGCGAAGCTGGAGAATTTTCGGTGGATTCTGCGATATAGAGTCCCGTCCTGACAACTAGGTAATAGAACAACTAGAAGAGGCAAACTGATATCGCGTTCTTCTTCGTGAGATACACTGAGGTTTGGGTGAATAGAGTTAGGAACGTTAACGAAAGGAATAAAACGTTCTTCAGTCGTAAAAATTAAAATATCTGCTAAAATGATGGGTACCATTTTACGCACGTGTCGCCAGGAGATCAGCAGCGTTTATCCTCGTAAGTCGTCCGGGCGCCTAAACAAGCCAACAACGGCAGTGAAATTCAGTGTTGCTTATTACCGACCGCAATGATGTTGTTAGTTGCAGACATGTGGATGGATCGGTTATCGATGGCAGTCATACTAGCTATGGTTTGTCTGTTTATCGATAATGAGCGCAATAAGCAATAATTTGTAAAGATTTTTAATCAACGATATCCTGACAGAAGGCCGATAGCTGTTTCAACTGTGTATAGTCTCATGAAAAACACGATTTACGATCGGTTGGGGACGAAACGAAGTGCGGTCGGACACAAGCGGTGTCCCGTGTAGTTTTACAATACATTTGAGGTCACGAAAAAGCATCCGAGCACTGGCAAGCTGCCGTCAATAGTCATCTTCAGAAAATGCAGACCATCAATTTGGCGGCCTCTGGCATGGAACGCCCATGTCGAATCACAGTATTTGACCAGTGGTATCATCCGCTAGCACAGGGTTTCTCGCTAATGTGTTTGGGGATTTACGACCAAGTCTCCTGAATGTCAGTCTTCGATGAACCTGATTCAGTTGGAACAACCAATAACGGCTCTCCGATTGCTATTTCTCAGCAGTAACCCAATTCGAAAATCTAAGTTCGCTACAAAATGTAGGGAGGGAAACTATTACAAATGATGGTATCTGTTCAGCGATTCATGTGTGAATGAGTCTCACTTGTCAAGATGCGTAGCCATATTTTCGTGCCCACATTCATCGATCGTATGGGTTTCGTGGAAGCCCTTATTGCACAGGTTCGGTGTTGAATACCTTTCTTCTGCGTTATGGACTGATATGATTGATGAAGTCGGCATCGCCAATCCGACTTGTGCATAGTGTTATCTAACTTTCAGACTGTGATGAAACAAATATCCGCACATAGCGAATAATGATCAGCTTTCTCACAATAATTCCATCAAGTAGGGATGAAAATCATGTTAGTTAGTTATTACGATGTGCACAGTAACTGATTACTATGTGAGCTGAGTTCAACTCAGGAAATAATTCCTGTGACTCAGTGGATGAAGAAGCCCTTGATGGGTACGGCCAGGCATCAGTTTATGCAACTTTTGAGAATGTCAGACGTTTGTTTATTCGATTTGACTTTATTTCACAAGACTGAATTGTGATCAATTTATGGCAGTAATCACGTCGCGAGCCAAAAAACATTGTCAAACCAACTTATGTTCACCCCTGTTCATTTCAATATGAACGTGGTACATACTTGTATCCATGCTCTGTGAAATGAAGCCAAATTGAAAATACCATTATGTTCACTTCTTTTCAAAGTTGCTTGGACTGAAATCTAACCGTAAATTAGCCCTGGTTCCCAGTGTGAAATCTTCGCTTAAATGGAGCTCCAGAGGTCATTGTTTTATTTGCTTTCGAAAATACTACGATATCCGGACAATTTCGCATTGTAGCGTTACCACAGACATTACCGTCTCGTAAGGAAATGATGTTCCTCAAACTCGATAATACATTTCCAGATATCGGCAATCCGATTAAAACATGTCGCCTTGGTTATTTTGCCTATCTGAATGACACTTATGAGTCGTGCCTCTGAAATCCTCCTCCTCCGGGCCCCAACCGAAGTCAGTTCTGATGCTAACCTCTTCATGCCCCTATGCTAAATCATCGTCTGATCTCCGCATCGCCTCTTCCCGCCTTGCCAAGCACGGAAAGGCAGACGGTGAGCATGCACACAGAAAACATGTCCGAGTTACCGCAGGCAGTGCAGAGCGATCATTTAGATCAGGGGGTTACTGTCCTCGCCCAACACACGACAGCGCGCAGCGTCAATACTTGCTCAACGATCCCAGAGACATCGGTAGTCGAACGCAGAATGATCCCGAGAACCCGCAACCGTAGATCGGAACGCTACGAACCACAGCGATATACACCCGTCCCTTGAGGGAGCGGATTTCACGGAAGTTGCGCTACCTCTCGCTATTCTAGAAATGATCTACTAAACGACACCATCAGCTGGGAAAAAGCTCCTGATATACTTGAAGTTATCGAATAAGTCTATCTGGGCACCACCAGGGGTGAGTGTAGGCATATGCTCCTGCTGCTTTGCAACTAGAAGGCGGAAAGTGCACACCATATATTAGTCCACAACACTGAAAACAAATCACATCGACGAGGAACTTCTGAGGTAAGTAAATTGTGATCATGGACGTTAAACAACACGTCAGGTGCTCAGCTTACCAAACCGTAGGGTGCTTATAAGAACAATTAGTGGAATCCTCAATAAGGTAGAATCTCTAAGGAAAATACTGCAACTGGTCAGGTTCTGCATAAAGCATTGCTCCCTCTCTCACTTGTTAGACAAAAACTGAATTGTAGTTAAACACTGTACTCTTCTGTTAGGTCGAGTAACTATTCTCTGCTATCTATTTGAAAGTCCGCCAATGTACCTTTTGCACGAGAGAGACATGCCTCACTGTCTATAGTACAATTGTGTTTGTACAAGACGTAAAATGGAGAGTCTGCATAACTCATTAGAGCCAACTTATTCAACTACCTTGTTCAAGCTGCCATATTCCACTTCAGCAATTTGATGTTCTACTTGACAGCACCACGGAGAAACGTGCTACCGTCTGTAGGGACGGTCATATGTGTTCATTGATACCGACGTTATCCCTCAGATATAATTTGCTTGGATCAGTGACAAGCACGTACTAAGGCTGAATTAAATGCTGCGTATGACATTGAATTATAGAGCCAAGCTGCGAAACAGCAGTACTCCAGAAGCTGACGGTTTCTACCAAACAAATTTTATTGTACTGTATTGTATAAAAGCAATTTTAAAAATGAAATTGGGTACATAAAATATGCAAGCTAAACATGGTTGATACAAAAGGAATCTTGAGTAAAAAATTGTGGGACCAGATACGGGTTAACACCCTTGAGAAGACAGTTGTTTTGGCACAGATCGTCAGTTCTCAATGCCCAAACGACCCAGATGGAATAAGTGTCTCATTGTGGGTCGACCGTGAGGGCAATTCTGCAACCATGAGAGATAGATGGGAAAACATCACATAGAACAGGCTTTTCACTGCAATAGATACAAGTGAAATGAGTGTAGAACAAAATAATTATTTTATTTTCCTCTGAGGTGCTGGTATGGACATCTTGATGAACGTTTCTGCGAGGTTACTACCGTTCTACAATGCCGGAAAACTCTTTGGGTAATTCTGTTTAGCTCAAAAGACCTGCCGTTGTTTCCCAACAAGCACAAATCTCGAAATCTTGATTGATTATCCTGATTTGCTGTTTGTTGGACCCTTGAATATATCGAGCACGTTTGGTTTACGACGATAAACATCACAACTTAGTTCAAAAATTTCGTGATCAAATTTAAGAGCTTCACTGGCATCAAAGTCTGTCTAAACTTATAACTTTGGAATAAAGAGTTAATGATAACAGTATGCAAGAATAAACGGGTTAGCTCATGCTGATCAAATTCACCGAACTATATCCGGAATCATCTTCCGTATTCTGAGCAAGCTCAAGTACAAGTGTCGGCTGCAAAACCCCCTATAAACAAGTGAATTTTACGCATGATAGTTAGCCTTTGGTAGAGAACCTTGTTCCCAGAGAACCCAGCAGCACTTTTGGCCGAGAAAAGAACCTACAAACCCCTTGCTTCTGCATAACAGCATCAATAACCCCAGTCTTCATACCAAATGACATCAGATACAGTGTTCCACCCAGATTTCAATATCCTCCCCGCAAGTAACATTTTTCCCGTGAGAGAAAAGCTTCTTTCCATCGCCACCTATCTTCCCGAATGCAAAAAGTCTCAGTAAGAAAAAAGTGCGATCCCGAGCAGTGTTTCTTTACTACTGTACCCCTAACTATATCGGGTCGAGATAATAACATGACATGCTTCTATGGTGGTGGTGCTGGATTTCTTGCCGAGGTCGATGCAATAGTGGCTCACGGGCAACGGCCAGTATAATGTAAAGAGCACACACTATAGCAACAACACATCACTGTGCTATCGGGGAACCGGTAACCGAGCCCCAGGGAGGTGAGTGACATATGCCATCAAAAGATCAATCGTAGCAGTGATCCGGACGCAGTCGCCTGCACCAAAAGCTGCACAGAGGCTCTTGGGATCGGGTTGCAATGATTTGATTGTCATCTTCCATACAGAGTTATGCTGTTATAATGGTCAAACGTGAACAATAAATCATACAAAAAGAAACCTATTTTTCAGAATAATTGATTTGGTTAAAAAATAATGTAGGGCAAATAAAACATCTCGTGAGAAACGTGGGTGTTAAGTCAGAATCTGGTTTTGGCTATTCACTGGCAAAAAGGGAAGGGAAATAAAGATACAATTTTTCATAGAAGTTGACATCGTGGGATTGTGAAGCCAACGGGAACGAATAATACCAGCACAATACAACATTCGATCCAGGAGTGGATTAAATGAGTACTAGGTAAACGTATACTGAAGTATAATCAAGCGGTTATGAGGAAACACTGATGCTGTGAGACCAAAGAAAACATTGTTGATCGTCGCCTACAATACTGACGCAAATCACTGAATTACAACCACAGATATATCTCCTTGGTAAAGATCACATCCCGACTGCTTGATGGGATAGGTTCACACATGAAAACAGTTCATCAGAAACAAACAACTCCTCAATGTGCGCACCAATGGGAGACACAAAACGGGGAAGATAGTGTCTGCGAGTGCAAAAATAGGGATTTCCGGGAGTGACTCACCCAGGGATGCTCCATCGTGCCCATATTGCGAATTATCTACACGACCGAATCACCATGTGAACAAAAGAGGAGCACAAAACGCGTACAGTTCGTGGACCGAGTTAACTACAAACACAACAGCAAGCGATCTGATAAGAAACCATCAATGCGATCCTGCTGCAGGTGCCATTTACAACCATAAACATAATACACTCATTCTTGAGTGTGAGGAATCATCTGGAAGATGCGTTCCGGGTAGGATTTCCATACATTTTTCACTTATATATCTGGACAGCAACTTTAATAAAATATCAAAGGACAAAAATGATGTTCGATTACTCGGGTAACTGCTGCGTATGTGATGAAAAACGGAGCACATTATGAACGACTACGATAAGTTTTGAGTGGTTCGCAAGCGCCACCAAACAAAGCGAACGAAGATAAGTGTTTAAAAACTGGACCGTTTTGTGTGTAAGCACCACAATAAGAATTTGCACTATTTATGATGGCAAAGAGGTAGTCAAAACGAATAGTTACCGCACTGTTAAGTCGAGGAACAAATATCGGACCCTACGACCTGATTCGTACATGTATGTGGCCACGGAGTGTGAATTTTGCACTGAATCAGTAAAAAACAATGCAAATCAACTATCAAACAACTAATGGTGGGAGCAGACCAAAAGGAAGACGTATAAGAATTCCGCGTTACGTAGCAACACCGTTGTTGGATATGGCATTGCATCCAACTTGTTGAAGTCGCATGACCCACTACTCAGTCTTTAAGCCTGTGGCGCCTAAATGACCATCAAGAGGAACCAAAGGTCCATAATTCTAAGGTTTGGATCAAAACACATGGTGTTTGCCTATACCACGTGTTTTGATTTAAAGGATGGATATGTTCACTGTTATCCAAAATCTCAAGGTTTGTAATTTGCCATCGCCGCCACCAGTCAACGTCCTCTTCAAATGCATTTCTTTTTCTGAAGCACTATATCGTTCCTTTATGATCAATGGGGTAAAATGACAGAAAATGTAAAACAGAATACGACTGGCGACCGTGTTTTTGGGGGTTAAGTGAAGGGATATCAGGATATCACGTGTTGAATGCTGGATAAACTGTATAAATGAAATTATTCCAGTATTACACGATCCCCGGAAAATATAGTGTCGATACACATCAAATTCGGAATCCGCCTCGTCTCAAGTTTCTGGTTTACGTTATAAAAAATGAGCTACGTAGCAGAGTCAGATCGTGCGCTTTTTCGGAATACAAGGCAAATGAAAGGCGAAGTCATATTGGGTCACCAACAGTGTTTATTCTTTTATCTGGAAATTGGGATGGCAGTAGTCAGCGGGGCTTTCCCTACCGTTTAACGTTGTACGATGATGGTTCGTAAAACGGAATCTTAGCCTGCTGATTTGTCATAACAATGTGATAACTGCTTTAAGATGAGAGCCGCCCCCATGAACCGAACCACTGCACACCGAGTGAAAACATTCACAAACATTCTTGACAGAAACGAGGTTACGTACCCGACGCATTTTCCCATGATCCAGTGCGGTTCCAATCATCACGGCACTACGACACGCCCTTGATGCCAGGATATCACGAAGACGAGTTGGTCGACAATTACGAGACTAAAAAATCAAGGACAACCCAAAATGGAATTTTCTGAAAGACTGCTAACTTACACAGCTTTCAGCGAGCACGAAAAGCATTTCCTCTACATCTGCAGGAAGAGGGGAAAAGGGAAGGTAAATCGGATGATCAATGAATGACAAAAGACAGACGCGCAGAGAAAAGACGGTGCACACTGACTAGCTTGGAGAAAAACAAAGTTGGGATATGAGGGGCGAAGCTTTATCATACTGTTTGTATAACGAATAAGGCAACTTCCCTTAAAAAGTTGAGTTAAACGCTGTGCCCCTTAAGGAGCGTTTCTGTTTACAGCTGTTTTACCTTACAAGCGCTGTTTTGTTGTCCGTTGGCTGAAAGCTATTGTTTGGCTGATCAATACAAACTGAATTGATCGGGGATCTATAAGACGAGTGTTCCATGTATGCATCATGCTTCCACATTGCGAGGATATTGGTTGACTCACGGTCAACACAGGCTGTCTTGCTTAGGAAGCCAGGCTTATTAAAGTGGGTCGTGATGAGCAGGCAGCGCCTGTCCAATACCGAGGTCAAGGCTTGAGTCAACGGTTGCATGAGTGACAAGGCAGCCAATCGATTAAAATGGGAAATAAATCCTGACAAGCAGTGGTTGGCCGTATTACCAACTAATCAGAAGAGACTGTACCAGATTACAGTTGGAATAATTAGTTTCTGATGCATCGAATGGTTTGATTGACTCAGATTTCTATATAAACAGCGTGTTCTGAACAGATAAACCGAGATTGTTCGGAAGCAGAGAAGTTTTCTCCCTACTTCATAACGAGCAGAACAGAACACTGGCAATGAAAATGGGTGACAAATAATACATCCAGAAACTTTGCCACGCCACCTGCAGGTCCGCTGGACCAGAGAAATCAAAGTTGCTTGACTAACGAATGAAGTTTATGGAAAAAGGTGCCGATTTTGCGATGCTTACGGCTCTATTTTCGGTTCAGTTCAGTTCCGTTAACTAACAACTTCGTACTTCGGTGCTACGGTTTCGATTTCGCAGCGTCGTTGAGCAGAGGGTAAAAAGAATGAAAGCATAAAGTGAGAAGGTGAAGACAAAGTAACAAGAGGGTATCACAAAGAGAAAGAATGATCCCGAATGCAACTACACTACTGACCGAGACACCTAGCCATATTGTATAATCCATCCAACCATCTGGTAGGCGGTTCTTGCCGATGTTAATCCGGAAGTACAACACTTCGTACTTGATG
The DNA here is from genome assembly GCA_948099385.1 of Fasciola hepatica. Lineage (NCBI taxonomy): Eukaryota > Metazoa > Platyhelminthes > Trematoda > Plagiorchiida > Fasciolidae > Fasciola > Fasciola hepatica. The sequence continues at coordinate 323,545 of CANUEZ040000195.1, forward strand.
AAGTTCACGGAAGGTGTTAATAGTAAGGAACTCCTTGGAATTCTCGATCTGGAGATCAACATGAGATAGATACAGCTGAGCGAAACACGTTCCACCATTTTGAATCGCAAAAATGTCCTCCGGCACAGGCGATGGATGCCGGTGTATCCCGAATGCAATGCAGGGCGTGTTTGATTTCCTGTTTGGGGTCCACGAGATCACCAACGCAGGCGTTGGGTACGCTGGAGGACACAATTAGGTGTCACGATAAGTGGCGCTCTTGTATTCACAAAGGTTATTTTCAACTTGATATTATCCGTAGTTCTCTTCTTACTCTTTCCAATAATTTATTCATTTCTGAGAGAACAAAACAACCTAAGCCACCGCAAGCAGAGCATTATTGTTTGGAATGATCTGAGTTGATCATTAGGAGGGTAGAAAAATCAGAGCAGCTATGAACTTCGCCATTTGTCCTTCTGATTACGACGACCGAAAAATACCAAAATATCTTGGTATGGTCGGGGGTGGGTGTCTTAGGCTCCAAGATGTCTACTCGCCCTAAACGCCTCTCGAAATGCTCTCAAATGACCGCACGTCTCAAACAGCCTCTGCTGAGAAGGTTTTACGCACTGCCTTCTCGTGGCGGAGATGTTTCCGCAAAAGTGTGAGGGCGAAGGCCAACGCCCGGCGCTCTTCACCAGGTATTGCCCGAATCTTGGGTCACAGAGACCCGACGTTGTGTGCCCTGTGCCCATTGACAAGTAAGCTGTGATTGCGTTACCGGTTTAGGACGATTGTGCGTAGCTTTGGGCCGCACAGGCACGCAAGTTATCACATCACGTCAAGGTACAGTATTGTCGAGATTATCCAACGCTCGTGAAAGGTGTACACATAGAAACGAAGCCGGTTTGAGACCCGGTCGGGGTTGCATCGGCAAGCCTTCAGTAGACCTACTATCTCCGTCTTCCTTGATCAGAAAGGGGCGTTCGACTCCGTCAACCACACAGGTCTGTGGCACTACTCATTAACGGATGTGACAGAGAAATTTACTGATGAGTATACAGAAAAAGCCCTTGGTTAACATCAGAAAGCAAGGTTTAGGCGAACATATGCTTTCGGTGATTTCATTCCCAAACCAATTACAATGACATCTATGTGAAACAAGATAAGGGAAGAAAAGAACACATGTAGCCAGTTAGTCAACTGGTTGTTTACCCAACCAATCAAAAGAAAAATGGGACACGGAAAAATTATGTATCACAGTCAGAAGCCTTGATCAACATCTCATTCGGGAATGATACCATCGACTTTCGGTCACGGGAGTTCAAGTGCTTGGACCAGCTTATTTTGTGAACAAAGCTTTGGTCGTAGTAGCTGGATGCTGATGTCGTATTTGTGACTGACTTTGACTCATTCGGTTGGACCCTGTATAGGACGGTGAATGACGTAACTGGATCAACCTTGTGTCCAGAGTCTAAAAGATGAGCGAGGATAGAGCTTGATACAGCTCCTCTTCCCCCACTTTGAAGCGTCTAGATAAGTGCCTTATCGTTTGACCCACAAAAGTGGTACCACAGGTGCCTTCGAATTGGTAAATGACCACTGAAGAGATCAATAAAGGCAATGTATCCTTGTTCTCGCATTTTACGTTGGTCGATTTCATGTACATTTGAACTTGGAAGCGTGCAAAGTGACTTTACCTGTAGCGAATAAAACTCTGGTAATTCTCACGGCAGTTGCATCCCCCCTTTCAGGAAGTTTGAAGAATAGGATTTTCTTTTCCACCTGTAATATCTACTCTGGTTCTGTTCGGTATTTTGTATTGGGTTCAATGAATTCTTCTGGGTGGCTGCTTTCAGACAGGATCCAGCGACTCGTTCTCAATTCAGCTGCTAGTGTATCATTCGAGGAGATACGTGTAGCTCCGGATAGTCAGCATCTTACTAGGTTTCGCTTCTGGCCGGCTGGAACAAAGTCATTGAAGTCTGTATATTGCCCAGTCCATGTTGTTTTTCTATGAACTCCCCTTTGGATAGAACCGTCCAGATGTCTTGTTGATTCAACGTCCAAAAGTAGATGATTGTCAACTTCTGTCTCAACCGGTAACTTTATGGCTGGGTGCGCAGCGCTAAATAAGTTTATCAATTCACTTAAATTTGGTTGCAATTGGATTGAGAATGCCGTTATCGGAAACATATGTTCGCCTACGCCCTGCTTTCAAATTTAATTATCTTTCTTCAGTGCTTAAAAGCAAACAATTGATACCGTATTCGTGCTTACGGTGATCTCCCACCCGACTTCATCACGGAAAGCAGTGTTCGCAAGTGTTTCCCTCTCTCTTAAACTTTGTAATTCAACTTGTTCTTTAGAAGCTCTATCCTCGTGTCAGAATAGCGGTACCAACGTTTGCTAAGGCAGCAAACTGTCTGACCTAGAGTACAGGGACGATATTGCTCTTCTGAGTAAATATCCAGGTAAGTTGTAAGTTTTTCTGGATTGTGTGAACATAAGTGTACCATAGTTTGGGATGTTTTACTCCTTCGAAGTGTAAAATGCTGCTGCGGGACAGGGTTGGATCTACAGAAAACCTTGTCTTGGCAGAAACCCCAGCTGAAGTAGGTGAGTTTTATTATCTAGGTAGTTAAATCTCACTAAGTGATCTGATATCGGATGAAGTGTCTTTGCAGATAAAGAAGGTACATTAGGATTTTGCTAAATGATCCTAGTCGATTGTAAACTGGTCTTGAGAAACGTTACCCACAGTAACCGAAATGCCGACTGACCACGGTATTTCCCGACAACACTATGTTACTGAACGATAAACATGTATGCATAACATATCATTTGGTGCATCGTTTCTTCGATATAATCCAAAACGGCTTTGGCTCAGATACATTAGGATAGTATATCAACTATATTTATGTTAAGTGTAGGGTGTACTAAACCATTAATCAGTTACTGTAGTCAGAATTGAATCTCAACAGATTGAGATGGCTGGAACATGTATTACGCATGCCCAGCGATAGAGTTCCTCGGCGTACATTTGTTGGAAGGTGGGTCGAAGTGGATATAGCGAAATGGTCTGAAAGTCTTTATCATGTAGGACGTGCTACATTCTGACATTAGTGATTCGCTAATCGAACTCGGAGAATACAACGTTCAACGGATTGACCGTACCTGTCAGCATAGGAATCGCGAAGGCGACCTAGTCACACCCCTGATTTGGTAGACTGTCATGTCCCCTGGGGTATCCTCCATTTTCTTGGTCTACATCACCTACTCAACTGTCACCTGTGGCTCCACGAATCTGAGGAATGCATCAGCGGTCATACCTCGGCAAACCGTGTGACGAGCGAGCCGAACCACGTGGAGGGTAACCAACGCTTAAAAACCACGATTCCCAGCACGCGAAGACGGATACCCCTGCATAGGTGGCCAAGATCTGCTGAATCCAACGGCTACCAATGAAATTCATCCAGGGTTGCATGATCACCATTACCGAATGGCAGATAGCCAGTGCATTACCATACGCACATTCTACGACTACGGAATTGACGAAGCTTGTCTATCCGAAGTACGCTTACCCAACTCCAGTAGTCGAAATATTCAATTCGCTCAAACGGACACACCTTACTGGGTGTACCACAGTGGGCCAGTGGACAGTTATGGGCTTTATGGAGTTGCGATCGCTATGAACAGTCGAGCACACAACGCCCTGATCTCTTGGGAAGCAGTTTCTCCAAGAATAGCCATGACACGGTTTAGCAGCATTTCGTTTAACGTGACCGTGATTGCGGTCTACGCCCAAAAACTACTTGCGGAATCAAACAGTGAATATGTCTTCTGCAGTGAACTTCAGAAATCAGCCAACCGGGTTCCCAGGCGCAATATCCTGCCAACTGCAGGAGACTGGAACACCCACACTGGATCAGCAAACGAGTATACCCAACATGTACTGGGGAAGTCTGGCCTTGTTGAGCGATGCGAAAATGGCCACTGCCTGGTCACGTTTGCAGACCTCAATCGACTGGCCACTTGCAGTATCCAAGAAGGCACCCGTTTACTTAATATTCCGACGACGGTAGGACAGCGCACCAAATGGACTACTTTCGGTGCGCTCTCGTTGGACATTATCGATCGAGAACTGTGAGGCATACCGGGGCGGCGAAACGAAAAACGCCAACGGCACGGACCACACATGTGCAATTTCGTCTCCAGTTTCCCCTCTCAGTGCGCAAAAAAACTCGGCCTCATTGCAGAGTAGATACTTCTAATCCAACAATCCCGGACAACGTCCGAGCCCTGTCGAAATGCGATTTCATTCAGACTAGCTCTGATCAACGAGGACGATAGCCTGAATGAGCGGTGGACGGGGCTGAAAGTATCCATCTCCAGCGCCTCCCTCGAACAGTTAGGCAAAACAAAGTGGAACAAGAAAAATTGGATTTCTGCAAAATCCCCTAATTTCTGCGCTAAGACTAGGAATGCGAGACCCCATAATTTACTTGGTTACCGCAGCCTTCGCTACGTAGGTATACACTCTGCGAAAAACGACCGTAAACGATACCAGTCCGAGTTTACAGGCTGGATGGAAACTGCAGACTTTCGGAAGCTTTTCTATCTTTAAGATTCCTCTTCGGAGATGGCGCAACCTTCTCCTCCCATGCTACGCGACGGTAGTGGCGACCTCATATCGGACTGTGATCAGAAGCTTTAGTCAGCCGCTCAATCGTCCTCTCATCTAGTACATATGTGTAGCGTCACCAGGCGACATATTGCAATATAAAATCGACCTCGAGCCTACCAGCGAATCGGCGCGCATGCGCGCTTACGGCGAAGAGTCATCAGAGTCCCCACTTGACTCCGGCGTCCGCCAAGGATGCTATCCATCCCCAGTCCTATTTAAGTACGTTGTAGACTGGATAGTGCGTCATGCCCTCGGTAGCTTTCGAGGAATACAACTTGGCCACGATTCATGGGTTACAGACCTCGGATTCGCCGACAACACTGTTATTCAAGGAGAGGATACCGGAACTCTGCAGCCGGTTCTCGACCGTATTGAATGTGAAGCCAAGGCTGTTGGTCTGGAGCCAAACACTACAGAAACGAAATTCCACACGACTTCACAAGGCCCAACATTATTCACTTCATTGGCGAGTGTCTGGAACAGGTGCACCACTTGAAGTATCTAGGTTCAACTATTCAGACAAATGGCCAGATCAGGGACGAAATTAAACTTCGTGTAGACCGTGCAAGGAGAGCGGTTCTACAACTTCGCAAATAATTATGGTCTCGCAGCGAAATAAGCCTTCACACGAAGTTGCGCATATACTGCGCTGCCGTCCTCCCAGTTCTTACGTATGCGTGCGAAACCTTGCCGCTAAGCGGAGACAATGCAAAAAGACTGGAAAGCTCCGACCACTGGTGCCTCCGCTACATGGCCAAAATCAAGTGGTATGATATCATCTCAAACTCCGCCGTGTGTGAATACAGAACGACCTTTCTTGTTCCTCTTACGATTTCGCCTGCGGTAGTTCGGTCATGTCCTTCGCCGACCCGAAACGAAAATTGCAGAGGAGCCTACTATCATCATTCTGCTCAGACTGGGAATGTTGTCTTAGTGATCAACTGAAGACATGGGTTAGCACTATTAAGGCAGACATGGACCGCCATGGCCTTCAGCCGGTCTTTGCAGTGGGCGACTGGCGCAACAACTACATTTGGCGGTGTACGGATCTTGCTACGGACCGGAACGCGTAGACAGTTGTTAGACAGTCTGATTAATCTGATTTTCACGAACACTTTTCGGTCTGACTTTTCTACTCACTTTGTGGTAGTATCTGCATTATTTTGCTTACTGAAAAGCTTATCATTAGTAGGTTACGGAATCCGATCTCCCCAGGGTGTGCTCAGCATTTTTGTGCTTCTAAATGTTTATGAATGTAGCCATGGTGCTGTGAGACTTTGGACCTAAAGTTTCTGACAGACGCTTAGACAGCTTGGATTTTTTTCTGAAACCTTGGGACAAGGAAATTATTTCCTAGGATACTGCTCTTGGTATCCTCAATTGTGACACTTTCGGTAGGTGTTTTATACGAGGATAAAACCACCCGAAAATTCAACATGGTTAGCTCGAAACCCCTAATTTTCGGGAACTGCTAGAGGCATAAGTTTTGCTTGGGTTGCATCGTTGTTCACCATCTTCAGACACCGATAGCAAGTGCCGAACATGGACGCTTTGTCACCGAAAATATCGGAGAGGCTGTTAACGCTGGATGATACTTACGTAGCGCTCCGCATTGATAATATGCAGCTTGATATGTGATTCGGTTCCACTTTGTTCAGCAACGCTGTTTCCGTTGTAACGTGTGAAACTGATTGTCACACTTGCTACCCGTTAAGCTTCATGTTATGTGGCACTGTGAAATGAATAACTGAAAATGATCCTAAATTGTAATCCCATTCATCATGATATTTCATTATGAGTCTGAATGAAAAGACCTACCTGCACGACCGAAAACTTTGTTCCCCACCATCGGTGTCGCAGTCAGTTGAACCTGTCTTCCACAAGGAGCTGGAGGAATACGTGAACAGGGAAAAGTAAGAATACATCACAATAGTGCGCTTCGACAGAATGAAAACGAGAAAAAAACAAACAGGCGGTTTCGATTCGAACAACCATTACGTTTGCATTGGGTTTGGGGTTCTGGTTGCTATCTCCCATCGGGAACCTCAATTAGAAATCAAACCAATCAAGATCATGGACAAATTAGTATTAAACAGTATTAAGTTGACGAAAGGATTCACGGAAGTCAAATGCATCTTCAAACGCGATGACACTTCGTTTAAAGTCCGGGCAAAATACAGCCGCCTAGATGAGAGAACTCATTGTACGCCCGGAAAACCGAATGTTTGGTGTTGGACCAACCCCGTCTCGCAACAGCATTTCACACTTCGAAGGTGTAAAACACAAAGCGAACACTGCTACGCAGTTGCTCAGTCTGAGTGGGCACACGTACCGAATCATAAGAACAAACATTAAAGAGAACCCGGCTTGGGGGACTGGAACATGTGTTGTGCACTTTCTTTAACGTTTTCCACGATCTTGGTTATTTGGACTTCCGAGGCTTTCGCCCTGGTCAACTATCTAAATCAAAACGTTGATTGGCCCACACGGTTTCCCGACCGGGCTGATCATCATGCATATATATCCTCGATCTTCTCACTTCCTTTCCCTTCTTATTCTCTGGTAATACCTCTCATCCACCACTTGGTTCATCGGACGACTGTTATACTTACTTTTCCCCTATTTTCTCCCACTCTTTGGAGTCACGATTCAGCCAACTGGGATGGTTTTCGTGATTTTCTGGCCTCCAATCGCTGGGGCGACCGTTGCTCCACTTCTCATATTTATTCTTCCGTTTCAAACTGTGCTGCAAGGCATGCTTCTTTTTGTTCGCCACTTCTTTAAACCCGGCAAACTACGTTTTCCTGAGTGATGAGCCCACGGTTGCAGGAGTCGCATATTACCGAAATCTGCTTTAGCTCTCGCTATGCGCGAAGTGATCTTCTCAACACGCCCTCCAGCTGTTCTCAAGCTCCCTAGGTACTTTGAGTTGGTGACTAACTCAAGCTGATCACCATAAGAGGTGAGTCCAAGCACAGGCTCCAGCCAATCTTGCAAAAGCACTTTGCACTTGGAAGGCGCGAGGTGCATTCTACATTTGGATACCACAATTGCCGAGGGGTCAAAAGCATGTTGCGCTGCCCATGCATTATCACTCTGCGGGGTTGGTCTCATCGGCACATTCCAAGTTGAAAACTCCGCTCTCTGGAGGAGTTCAACTCCGCCGGTTGGAGGACCAGACAGAGCACTCCTAAATGCGCCTCACTCGATGACAACCAACCCACTCTGGCATTCAGATCTTGAGCCAAAATCACGATACTCCTCCGGCTCGCTTTACGTAAGAGGTCGTGGAGCTTTTGACAGAAGGTATATTTGATTGCATCTGGGCTGCAATCGGTGGGTGCATACACTGAGACGACAAACAGATTGCGTCTATCGGAACGGCGACCGCTCATTTTGCACGGAACCCCGAGTCTCGCATAAACGGCTGTCGACTGGGATCCAGTCCAGCAGCACCTTTTTAGCAGTGAGTAGGATTTCTTGATCAGAGGCTGCAGCAGATGCGCGGTCATTTTGGAGCATTTCGAGAGGCGCTCAGCAGGAGTAGTTATCTCGAAGCCTGAAACACCACTCCGGACCATATTAAGGCACTTTGAGGCCCGGTCGGTTGTAGTCCGATGAACAGTTTCCCGGTAGGTGGGCTGGATGGGTCGGGCCTATCATGTGGCCAGAAAGACCTGATCTTACCTTCTTAGACTTCTTGTGGAATGGAATACAAATTATTGTCTATGTACCGCATTCGCGAACGCTGGAGAAACTCAATTACATTTAAACAGCTTCACGAAACAAATCAATACAGAATGCCGAGAACACTTACAGAAACCTTATCAAAAGGGTTCATGAGTGTTTGAACTGTCATGGGGAAACATTCGAGTATTTATTTTGAATTCGTATGAACAGTTTTCTTTGCCAATGAAATGGTGGTGCATATTGTGCTGCTTTTATTCCATTCTTCTTCTTCAAGTCTAGATGTGATCACAGGAAGCTATTTTACGTCGTCACTTAGCAGCTCGTTTGTAAAAGACTACTTTATTGACGAGACCACGAATAGCCGCGGTGTACACAGTTCGACCTAGCTCGTCTTCCTGACCAAATGAAAAACTGAGAGCATCATGTGAGACTCCACTGGGTCTCCCTCAATTTGCAAATGACGCAAAGTCAATATCAGTGCGTTTTTTGTTGAAGGTGATATTTATTTATTCATTTCCATCACTTACTGATCGTCTCCTTAATCATGGAGCACCCTGTACAAATAATCTCATTATTTACCGTGGACCGCGATCAAGTAATTCAATGTCTTACATAACAATGTTAACGTGGATTTGATTGTGTTTACTAGCATCTCTTTCTCACCTGCTGACATTTCCAATAAACTCCTGTATCTTTTTCCTTACTTTCCACGGGAATTTTACATTCTGAAAAGTCACTGTTCATCGAGGTGTGTAGGAGCGAACATGAATTGACTTTCAAAGGCACATGCAGCACTTGTAGTGAATGGATTTCAACTGGCGTTGGCTCCAGCAAAGCCAGTACCAGAAACACTGCCCGATTTTATACATGAATATTTTTCTGAGGTCATAACAGAACAATCGCTGAACTGATCCGTCATGTATTATGAGCACCAGCTAGGAATGGATCATATATCTATTTTCGTCGAAATGAAACAGGTTGATGGGAGCTCATTTGGATAGAAAAACAGTTACCATATCACACTCAAAATCTTGTAGCCCAACCTTTAGTTGGAATTCGGTGATTTCACCCAGAAGTAAACAAATTCCGAAATATTCTCAAAGAGTTTTGGATGCCCAGAGAATCCATACTGCATTATGGACCTCTTTTTGACGAAACATAGATGTTCTGATCTCAGCAGAACCGGACTGAAATGTTGGACGATCGAATGTGACATGCTGTAGGATTTTCTAGTTCAGCTGACGAATTCATCGAGATACGAGAAAAGGGATTGATTACGCATGTTTAGACTTACCACTTTCATCAACATGGAACGCGAAGCCACTTTTGGCAAACACATCCAAATTGCTCAAAAGAAGTTGTTCCTGACCGACAGATAAGTCCAACGCTCGTGGTCTGGAATGGAGCAACATTGAAACGAAGACGAACTTTTATTCACTGCTGTCTCGTAATTCAGTCCGGCGTATGAGGTAAAGCTTTCCGTTTATTGTTACATGCCTACAAATGGGTGCAGTGGAAGAGATACACCCGGCAGCCACAAAGGCTCACTGAGCTTATTGAAATTACCAGCAGCCTGACCCTGAAACTTGGAGTTGCAGAGCGGTAATATCCACGAAACAGATCGTGGGTCTGTGACAGACTTTGTCCAGCCAGCTACAATCTGCCGGAGACGAAATTTACCGCGACTCCGGAAAGAAACAGGAAGAATGAACATAAGTCACCTAATGATTCAGGCGTAAACAAACAAATATTGAATGACCGAGAGCTGGGTTCATCCCCAAATATCTGGAGTACCCACGCGACAAGTAATCACTGTGCTGGATACGCCATATTGTCCGTTTACGTCTCGTCCGTGGTCGGACGAACGTTATTGCCAGCAGTCCTGCGCCGTTGCTTTTGGGTGATGACCATAAATAAGATTTCCAGACGGAGCAGCTATCGATGCAACCAGATGTTCAAGACCCAAATGAACGCTGGCAACAGACCAAGGCTTGTATACCACTCCGAATACCACCCAGTACTCTGGTTCAAGTCAGTCTCACAAAAATGGATATATTCAAAATCAGTTGCTCTGTTGGATGCTCGCAGATCCGTTCCCCCAGATGCCACATTCAATGAAGTGCGCAAACCCCTAAGACGTCAAATAACTAGGAGCCTGAGAAATGACCGCGACTAGTAGTGGACTGAGAAATGTAGGGACATGGAAAAGGCTGCGTCCATTGGCAATGCTCGCAACCTTTTCCGTTTGATTAGATGCACCACTCCACGGAGACCAGGTGTCAGTGGGTCATCCAAGGAATCTGACGGCTCGTTTATTCATTCCCAGGGACGTCGTCTGGATCGCTGGGCGGAGCATTTTAAGGAACATTTCAGTTGGCCCACTTCAACGGTAGACCTTCCGAGTGTACATGCCAACGAAACGATGCAGGTGGATGTCACTACCAAATGGCTGGAGACATTAATTGATACGACTAGGTGTCGCGGCCAAAGGCGTAGTTGCATTCGGATCCTTTCCTTGTCCTCTTGATTTGCGCTTGATACTTTAACTGTTTTGGATCTTTGTCACTGTTTCCATTCTTTTCACCCTTTACTCGACGATGCAACCGAAACCAGAGAACAGAAGTGCGAGGTTAATGATTGAACAAACTGAAACTGATATTTTGTTGTCCAAATACTCAGCGAGACACGCTTGCTCACTAGGGAAAAAGATCAGTTCGATTAGTCAGGTGAAATAATAAGGTGTTCATCAGGTCGGTATCAGTAAAGCAGTTGAACAGAAGAAAAAGAAGTCAACTGTAGCGTACATCGTTGCCCCTGGTAAACACAGGCGAAAGACCATTGTTGCGACTATCCCGATGTCTAGGGCTGTGAATCTAACAGTAACTTAGTCTCACTGGCTAAACGCACGATATGGGCAGAACACGGTTACGGGCAGCAGAACAAATCCTAATCGAAAAACCGTGTTTATCGATGATTCGTGGTTGTAAATAATACAATAAGCATAAATATACAGCAAATAAAAGACTTACAGCCAGGTGAGAAACCAAGAACAATGGGCAGTAAGCTTCCGAAAATCGGGACAGCGCAGAAAATAAAAACGGTCCACTTAGCAGGTAGCTGAACGAAACTGTGGCGCAGTTCGCTTGCGGTACAATCAATAAATCGATTACAAACGTGTGAATTGGGCTGTGGTTGCAATAGTAAAAAGTGTCATTAACAAATAAGTACAAATAAGCTAAGTCTGTGGAGTAAACAAGATTACGTGCCAACATGAATGGGTGAATCCGGCACTAGATCTGTTAATGCCGTTGACGTGTGACGGCCAGTGGTGGAGCGCACTGACAGAAACGCTAAGACTGGGAGCTCGAGTTTCCGCTCGGCAGTGCAAATGAAACACTCAGAAAGATTATATAACAGTAGAAATGTAGACCTTTGAGGAAACAAGGTTATGAATAAATACGTGGACTGTTCATGTAATAAGCACCATGAAACTCGAGTATAAACTGATGTGACACCTTAGAAAAACAGAGAAAATGCATTACGAATGTTCGGGGTTCATGATGCATGTACTCACTACTAATAAGTAACTAAATAGAAAGCAGAACAAACTCTAACTACGAATAGTAATTAACAACCATTGTATGACGAAGCTTAGCCTCGATTATTCCTTTTGCGATAATAAATGACAGAATGTATTGACAGAAAAGTGTACGGTTGACTAGCGGAGAAAAAGTCAGCCGCTAACGCAGATGCGACGCTAACCAAGCTAGTTAGCATAGTTTTACCAAGAGGATCAGCAAACTTTTCATGTAAATTGGCGGGATCGCTGAGGCACATCAATACTTCGCACCCTATATTTCTGTTAATATCAAACCAGCTTCAATACTGAACCGGGACTGAGGCAGTGCTTCCATTTGTGAATCCCGAATAATTTGTTGCTACCTGGTTACGTGGACCGGAAAAGGTTGATGTTGTTGGCTATTGCCAAAGCCTCCTCCAACTGCTTACACTGCAATCCGCCAATGCTGGCTGCTTTTTTTGAAGAACTTTGGGTACATCGCGTTCAAGTTAACTTTGACGAGGATCGATCTGCATGCATCAATAATGAATGCCAGAGTAACATTAGCCAACCTGCGGCACCTCTGGCACCGTCGTGATATCCAACTCATCCTTAACGTACGGGTATACAGCACCACGGTTTGTAGTGATATGATTTCTCGTCACGAGACATGGCCGATGTGCTTTGAGGATGCTGAAAGCCTTTGTTTGTTTGACCACCGGTATCTCCAAAGCGTTGGTCGCATCTGACGGGAACATTGGGTGAGTATTGACAAAGTTCGCCATTGTGTCAGTTACGAATAATCGTCCCCTGAGAGGGAAAATGCCTAACGCATCGATAGATGGCCTATGTTCCGCTAGCACGCAGCACGTTAATGTCCACCGAAAATCGATGGCAAATCTCAGGCCAGCGAACAGGGTCAAGGCTCAATCAGTTCGTGACGAAACGGAAAGAAATCATCCAATCAGTTATCAACAGTCGCTTTCACTAAACCGAACAGAATTAACCAATCAGCGGCCAACAGTGATTCTAACCCAACAAAAGAAAATCAACCAATGAATTATTTTAACCGACCCGGAATAAATCAGCCCATCGGGGACGCAACCGAAAGAGCCAGAGGGAAGAACCGGTTATTGAAGGCATACCGGACCAATGAGCTTCGTGCTACTTTTTTGACTGCAATAACCTACTATCTTGAATAAACTGCTTGTTACTGTACTGACCTGGGCGCAATCCGGTCTTCTGTTCGCGGGCGTTCCTGTCGCGAACCGGTGTAAGACGATACAGCAAAATCGAAGCTAATACCTTGGTGACTATCGGAATTGGGCTAACGCCACGACGATTACTCCACTAATTGCGTATTCCCTTCTTAAAGATGGTTGTAATCAATCACTCACCCCACAATAGCTGTGTGCTGTAAGACTGAATGGGTCAGTTGGCGTTCGAAAGGATAGTTGGGTTAAGCGCAGTTTGTTTGTAATTACGGCAAACGTTCTAACAGACTGCAGATCTGACTTGCAGAAGGATGAGTCTTATGATGAACTCACAACACTGTCAGAACCTTTGCTCATGCGAACCGATTCACACCAACTATCTGGAACTTGTTCCTGCTCCCATATCGAACCGAGGAGTTTCGTCAACTCCAGTTAAAGTGCTGGATCACCGTCTTCAAAAATAGACGGAGGCAACCCATCCAGTCCGGGTCCGGCAGCCTTATGTCGTTCAATATAGCTTATCTCACGAAGAATCTTCGTTTCTGACGGAGGACTGGTATCTACAACAAGAGCTGTATCCATTGCGCTAGTGAGCAAACCTGACGAGGATAAAGGCCAATCAAACTTCACCCCGAAATGCTCCGCCCAGCGAATTAGACGACGCTTCTGAGTTTGAATCAGTGAGCCGTTTGCTTCTTGGATCAATTCGCCAACGCCTGGTTTACGTGGCCCGGTTTGTCTAATCAGACGGAAAAGGTTGCGGCTGTTGCTAATCGTCGCAGCGCTTTTCATCCCCCTACACTTCGCAATCCATCGCTGCTCACGGTCATTTTTCAGGCTCCGGATCAGTTGGTGTTTAAGACAACTCCGTGCCTTCTCGTATCCGGAATCCGGAGCAATCATTCTGCGCACCTCTAACAGTGCAACTGAGAATGTAGATATCCATCGTTTCTGTGTGCGTCTAGTTATTAGACCTTGGGTAGCACCAGCAGCCGTACGTAAAGACTGTTCGATCTCTGTCTATCGCTCTTCTTGATCCTGGGTATTTGACTGCATCGATAACCTAGTGGATAATTTTGTCCGGAAAGAAGATTGTCGGTTATCGTCCCGCAGCAGCTGCCGAGGACGATTCGCTTTGCCGTTGCTTCGGCCACCGACGAGGCGCATACTGAAGCGCGCGCGGACAAGAGCGTGATCAGTGCCTACATAAGTGGACCAAAATAATCAAGTCTTGAATTGATCCGCGCCGGCGGTAACCAAAGGCAATATGATCGATCTGAGTCCAGCTGGAGATTTCTGACCACATCATACTTCGCGGTTGCCCACATCGCAGGAGGGTTTCTCTTTGAGAACCCTAACCAGAGACTTTGACCGGGGCCTTAACCGAGCACGGGAACGTGACCGAAGAACCCGTGAAGAAACTTCTCCTGGTCTGTCACGTGAGACCTGATTACTGCATGCGTTTTGTCTTGTCTTCGCTGGTGCTTAGTTATCGATCCGCTGGTGACTAGAATGAGATAGAATAGCTTGAGGGAAGTTCTCACGGCAGCAGCACGTCGCATCTCTGATGCGCGTCACGACTACCGCGTTTCGCGGTCCATACGAAAACTCGTCTCGTCTCGAGACGTGCTGCGTTATACTCACTTCCAACCGGGATCGACTGCCGTGCATCGAGAAGGCACAGAGATTCAGCAGAAGCCCAGGGTCTCGCGGAGCGACGAGACAGTTCCCAACTTATTAGATCAGTGGAATACGAAGTATCCAGTTATCAGGTGGGGCTACATCTAGCTCCTCAGCTAGTGCGCTTTAGAAGATGGATAGATAAGATGGATCGGAAAGTTTATCGCAATCTAACCGTCGTTGCAGCATGCACTTAAAGTACATGCTGAAGCACGACAGCTTAGTGCAAACTAGGGCGTGCTCGGAGTCAAAGTAGGTACTCCAGCACGAGTAACAGTCTTACATGAAACCCGCCATTTCTGGCTTATAACGATGTCCTCGATCTGGGTCCACTTTCGACCTGAAGAGCACGGACGCCACGTGGCGTACCGGCGATTAGAACGTCTGAAGTTCGTACTGGCGAGGAACAGGCGATGTTCGGAACAAAGGGCCGAGAACCGTTCCTCGTTTACAGAGCGACAGGAATCTAGTCCAAAAGGGACTCCTAAATGCGCCTCACTTGATGACAACCAACCCACTCTGGCATTCAGATCTTGAGCCAAAATCACGATACTCCTCCGGCTCGCTTTACGTAAGAGGTCGTGGAGCTTTTGACAGAAGGTGTATTTGATTGCATCTGGGCTGCAATCGGTGGGTGCATACGCCGAGACGACAAACAGATTGCGTCTATCGGAACGGCGACCGCTCACTTTGCACGGAACCCCGAGTCTCATTGCGTATAAACGGCTGTCGACTGGGATCCAGTCTAGCAGCACCGTTTCAGCTCTTTCACTGAGAACAATGCCAACGCCAGAAAAATCAAGAGCCGCCGCCTCAGTGTCCCCAGTTAGGCGTAAGTGAAAATTCACGGACGCATTAGATGGGGGCGTCAATCATATGATGGAATTGGAGTCCTAAACGCGAGTCTCTTTAATGAAATATACATCGATGGCGAGGGATTCCAGCGTACGAGCTAAACCCGCCTCGTGTCCTTTATGTATAAGAGTTCGCACGTTGAACGTGTCTAGTTTGAATGGGTATCGAGGACGAAGCAGGGCATCAGCTGGTGGTAGCGGGTTCGGTGAGACTCGGAAGCTTGTCGAAGAAGGACAAGAGAAAACATAGCCAGGATTTCCACTCGTGTCACTACAGCGGGAATGGTCGACCGAAGAACCCGCGGGATGTGAAAATGGAAAAGAAAGTGGGAAGGGAGTGAAAATGGGAGAGGAAGTTGTGTGTGGTGTATGAGGGGGGGGGAGGGAGGGGGAAGGGGGTTTGTTTGTGCGCACCCCGTCGCCCAGTTCAGATTGGGTATTTTTATTCGAGGACGCATCCCTAGCCTTTGCGCAGCCAAGTGCGCCCTGCCAGAAAGCAGAATTGGACAAGATGAGCCGGTGTCCAATTGTATGATTCATTCGCCTCGTCAAGGAAGCTTCTGGGAGCCCGTGACTGGTTGCCCAGTTCATTCGGCCTTCGGATGAGACTGGACATCCTGGTACCCAGTACACCCCTCCGCCATGGATGCCGGTGTGCGTTTTATACACCACCCGTGGCTGGTTTGGAATCAGGGTCTAGCCATCTCCCCTAAACTGACTCTCAGTTGGTCAACGCGGTGGACAGCGTCAGACATTCGTTTTCGTCCACTCACTTTAGTGGGAACACCGCCACGAGAAGGCGGTGAGTGGGATTTCCTTATCAGAGGCTGCAGCAGATGCCCGGTTATTTTGGAGCATTTAGGGAGGCTTTCAGAATGAGTAGCCACCTCGAAGCCTGAGACACCTACCCGCGACCATACTGAGGCATTGGAGGAAGACACGGTAGCATACAGCAGCGCGGAAAAAAACCTAAGTTATTGTAAAAATGGGAAATCCGAATCACTCACGAAACAGTTTTGTAAAAAGGTAATATTCCAGTTGAAAACTAAGTTGAAATGCATTCTTCTGAGCACAAAGTCTCCCAAAAACCTTTTCGCCGCGGTAACGAATAGCCATGAAGGAAAAGAAACCGAAAAATAGATACAAGCAGAAACTGAATATTGGCTAACTCAATTATATTGTCATATTGCAAATAATAATTATATCAACTGAATCCACGTACGAGGAAAGACAATCTGGAAACTTACACTACTAATGGCTGACAGACAAATCGATGGTCGGCACACAATTGTTCGAATCGGTACTTCTCATCGCTTGCGTGCTGGTCAATGATGAACAAATCCTGATTGTGAAGTCCGATAATAAATCCCAAATTGAACTGACCAACAACTTCCAATTCATGGAAGGAAGATTTGCTATAACATACAATGGGTAAGTGAACATACTAGACTGATGAACATGAATTTTGAAGATCAAAGCAGAATGAAAGGAAAATCTTACCGTTATTGCTATTCGAGGCTCATAGAAAATCAGAAAATCTGTCGAGAACATACAAGTGGTCAGTGTTATATTTACCTGTCCCCATTTTCGCATTTTTTGAGGTGGTGTTGGAATCATGTTTGATTTCAAGCCGATGTAAAATACTTAAATAAGCAGTGTTATTCGATGAATACGGAGATGTCAAGGTAACAACGCATGATGACTATTTTCCTACAAAGCGTCCACTCAGCTTGCTGAACGTGATTTCGTGAGAGCTGAGTGGTGGTGGTCTACGAACAGTTGTGCACGAAAAAGCCCCAAAGTAATTGTTTTCTGTGGTGCTATCACCACAGCCTAGTGCTCGAGAAAAAATTTCAGTTCCCCAACAATCATCCGGATTCAACGTGGCAATGTTTGATGACGAGAATAATATCGGTCACCTGGAGAGTACCATATTAACTCAACAGTATAAGATAACACACACATGTAGCAATGGATTTCTTACTCACATGGCAATTCACTTGCCCTCAACAGGTTCTAGACCAAATTCACACTTAACTGTCCAAACCGAGAGGTATGTTAAAAATAAGTCATCCATGAAACTCGAATCTGTGAGTTTCACTTCGCTATTCGAAGAAAGAAACTCAACAGTCTAGAGACGAAAGCACAGTGCAAATACTTCTACCAATCGTTAAAAACACCTAAACTGTCCTACATGAATAAGGAAAGTGGAACATGAGTGGAACTGGTGGATGACAATATCGGATAACGCCATCAGTGGGCTCTAAAGAAAATCAATTACAAACAAAGGATCCGAGGCAATGTTACCTGACAAATCCGAATGAGAAAAATGCTTTATTCCTTAACTGCTATCAGCAAATGTGTACAAACACAAACCTGTCGTGGTCCAAAGAAATACAACAGCAAAAGAACATTGAAATTCAAGTTATTATATGATGAAAAGAGAAGCGAGAAACAGGTTTGCACAGTGTATCCTGGACCATTTCGCTGCATCTGTACACGTGCATACAGTAGTCGATGCGATTTTTTTATGCAGTCAGTAGAATAACCAATGACACTGAGAAAAAATTGAAGTGGATGAAACTTTGTAGGAGCGAACAAGGATGGGGTGGAGGTGGGGCCAAATGTTAGGTCACCAGGGAAGGACCAAACTAATAAGCCATTCATGCGGTTTGCACAATTCGGGTTTACAATTGAGAATGACTAGGGCCTCAGCATATCTAGGCAATCTCGTGTGTGGTGTTGCATATAACCTTAAACGAGTTGTTAGGATTAACAAAGTGTTTTTGGTCGGTCAGTAATTGCGCACTTGATGGTCCGATTGCTTTTGGTTTCGTTGATGACGTCATGATTGTGAACAGACTAGTCATCGACTTTTGAAGCCACACAAAGATGTGCTCTTTTATTCGGTGACGCAATTATCTCTTTGTTCTTGTCATGTAGACGGCTGGGCATCCACATGCGAATTGATAGACGTAGTTTGATTTAGGGCAAAGAGGCAGCGGCTTTTTCACCGACAGTGTTTGTATCCGTGTGGTTGTGAGAATAATAACTGGTTCGGCTGGGTAGTAAGTGGGTTTGACGACTGACTTGGGGCGCTTACTAATCAGTCGATTGACGTCGTCACTTTCAAATGGCAATTGTAAGAAAACTGGTAATTTCTGAGCACTTCATGGCTTTTCTACGGAGTGCTTCAGAATAAACTGTATCGGATAACCGCTGGACTGTAGCGGTGTGGTTAGTTTTTCATACTCATCAGCTAATGTGCCCCCGTGCATATTTCGCGTGCCCTGTGAAACAAAATGTTCGAATGAGACCGATCTTATATTTCATAGGTACGAAGCTCGTGAAATGTAGGTATCGCCCTGTCCACGTGTTATTTCCGGTATACTGAACTCCTAATTGAGCCGTCCGGTCGGCTAGAAATGTCTATATCTAGAAAGGAGATATGATTGTTTTCCACGCCACGACGAATCAGTTTGATGCTCGGGCGGACACTGCTAAAGTGATCAAATAACGTATTTGCATCATTGCTGTTGTCACTGATGATGAATATACCATCAACGTATCGGCAGTAAAGATCGTCCTGAAATTTCTCGCTGTAATTTATGTTCCAAGTAACCAACAAAAACCCGCCAGAATAGGTCCGAGGGGACTCCCAATAACAACCCCACCTATTTACTGGAATCCTTCGTTGAGGAAAGAGAAGCGTACGTTTGACGTGCAAAGGAGTAGAAGCCTTGCTAGCTCATTTGCAGGCATTCCAACATTGAATTTGTTTTCTTCAATAGTTTGGTAAATTATCTGAACAGTTTCATGCAGCGAAATATTACTGAACAGAGAATTCATATCCATTGTGAAGAAATCGTTGCTTCTTATGATCCAATCCTTGAGTTTTTGGCACATTTCGAAGGTGTTCTCTAGTGTATGGTTTGCAATTGCATCTCTGACTGGTTTCAACAACTGCGCTAACCATTTGACTAAAGCATGTTGAGGTGGTCAGTTTATAAATGGAGGTAAAACTTGCAAATCATTGACAAAAGCATTCCAAACCCCACAGATTTACGACTTGTCTTGTATGTATAAGAGCAATTATTTTCTTGTGAAAGTGAATTCATCATCAAACGGCTAATTGTAAATTACCGCACTGAAACCAGTAAGACATTCCTCGGTAAAAAATCACTGAAATGGTGATATTATCACAAGCCTTGCCTAACAATAGAAGCGAGATGGCTTTACTTCATGACGATCTATGTCGGCTTATGAAATCTCACGTGATTATTGAGAAAGATTCTTACTGCCATGTTTATTCTAGGTTCTAGCGATGAGTGCGCAAGCAAGTTGGTGAGATTAGAGCCCGTCAGCGATCGTTTTGGTTTATTTATTCATGGCTAATTTGGGGAATAAAATAAACCAATCAAACTGTAAGATACGGGACGATCAGTTAGGTATAAAAGACAGTGAACAAGAAGGGGATTACCGCTAAAAAAACATACATTTCGAAGAAAAGTGAAGCAGCTAACAACCTAACTTTCCCATACAGTAAACTATTATGCGGGTCGATCGGAAAATTCGCGAGACTTGTCGATTGCGAAACAACGTAAACAGGGCAACTTCACTTCGTCAGTAATGTACCCAACTTAAAAAAGGCGGGGTAGTAAGCGCATTTTTGATCAAACTGAACGATTGTGTAAGAATGACACAAAATGCAGAAACGAAAGATATCCAGACCTATTTAGCGTCAGGTATAACGAAAGACGATATTTGGTGCACTGGTAACAAGAATGTGCCTCCCATTGCAAATGACGATGTCATACACTCTTTTGAACGATTCTTTGGATTCGGAATCACTTGAGCTTACAAGATGATTCATCAAAAGGTCATTCATCGCAAAACGAATAGATCGATCCCTACGAATAAAGTATTCATACCATTCAGCGATTCCCCCATGGTGATCGAGCAGTTCCAGAGAAGGAAAAGGACTAGCATCGGTAACATCGAAAAGAAAGATTAATACGCACCCAGAGTGCGGAACATATTTTATCATGGAACTAGCGAACAGCATTACCATCATCGGCAACATCGTGCAGCCTTAAGCAGCAGGGGAAGCCCCACTGACCACTGCCTTTCTCACCATCTTGCACGTCGAATAAGAAAGTATGAACATACAAGATGGACAGGGAGTATACCTAAATGGGTGGGAAAAAGAACGCATGCCTTAGTAGCCAACACACGGTACACACTGTCTAACTGTACAAACGCACATCGATCAGTCATTCTGATTCGATAGAAAGTGACAACAAGATTGCCACTGTTCGCGGTTTGCTGCCATATCCTTCAGTGTCTCCAGCCAACTGGTAGAGGGATCTTTTGAACCCCAACCACGAAGACGTGAGACACCTACTTTTCCTAAGTCTGCTTTACATTTTCTCATCCGACGTTGCTACATCATCTGTTGACCTCCACATGGTTCCTTCCACTCCCTAGGAGGAACGGAGAATAGGACACGGTACGGTAGACATGTGTTTGCCATACGTAACACGTGTCCCAACCAACGAAGTCTACTAAGTTGGATAAGCTATGACAGAACGTTCTGTGCATTAGTAACCAAAACTCGCTTTCTCACCTCCGTATTGCTTACTCGGCTACGCCACCCGATCTTAGCGATCGAACATCATCCTCGAAACCGTGACGTCCAGTCTCGTAACATCATTTACCGTTTCGAAAGTGCAAAGCGCATGCCGAATGAAGCCACAGCTCTAATGACTCCGTTTTGCACACGTTGCGCATGTTTCGCGCAGCCAAGGATCCCGGCGTGTTCTAGATTACATAGCTTTTCACTAGTTACTAGTTCGAAGCCCACATCCTGAAGATTTCACAAGACATTCTCCATTATCTCGTCCATGACGAAAGTCAACAGGAATGAAGAAATGGGACATCCTTGTCAAACACCGCGCTGCAAAATCTTCAGGATGTAGGCGTCGAACTAGGAAATTGTGAAAAGCTGTGACCTAGATTACGCAGACGACGTTGTCTGCTTGTTCGAATCCACGGAACATGTTCAGCATGCACTAGATAATCTCGGAAGAGCTGTAGCTCCATTCGGCATGCGCTTTGCACCTTCAAAGTGTGAAGTGATGTTACAAGACTGGACGTCAACGATTCCGAGCTTGATGCTCGATGGGGAGATGCTGTCTGTTGTCGACCACTTCACCTACCTCGGTAGCTGCGCGACGACGGATGGGAGCACAGTAGTAGAGGTGAGTACGCGGATATCCAAAGCTCGAGCGGCGTACGCTGGACTGAAGCACTTGTGGCGCCGACCTGATATTTCACTGAAGTTGAAAGGTCGTGTATACTGTGCCGCTGGGCGTTCAGTTTTGTTGTATGGTTGTGAGACGTGGAGTCTGCGTGCTGAAGATATTCGCCGTCTTGAGATTTTCGACCACCGATTTTTACGTAGTATCGCTAAGATCGGGTGGCGTAGCCGAGTAAGCAATACGGAGGTGAGAAAGCGAGTTTTGGTTACTAATGCACAGAACGTTCTGTCATAGCTTATCCAACTTAGTAGACTTCGTTGGTTGGGACACGTGTTACGTATGGCAAACACATGTCTACCGTACCGTGTCCTATTCTCCGTTCCTCCTAGGGAGTGGAAGGAACCATGTGGAGGTCAACAGATGATGTAGCAACGTCGGATGAGAAAATGTAAAGCAGACTTAGGAAAAGTAGGTGTCTCACGTCTTCGTGGTTGGGGTTCAAAAGATCCCTCTACCAGTTGGCTGGAGACACTGAAGGATATGGCAGCAAACCGCGAACAGTGGCAATCGTGTTGTCACTTTCTATCGAATCAGAATGACTGATCAATGTGCGTTTGTACAGTTAGACAGTGTGTACCGTGTGTTGGCTACTAAGGCATGCGTTCTTTTTCCCACCCATTTAGGTATACTCCCTGTCCATCTTGTATGTTCATACTTTCTTATTCGACGTGCAAGATGGTGAGAAAGGCAGTGGTCAGTGGGGCTTTCCCTACTGTTTAACGCTGTAGGATGATGATGATGATGATGATGGTCGTTCCGTATGGACGGGATAGTTCACCGTAATCCCCTAGGCGGGCAGATTGAAGAGAGAGTAATGGTCTCAGTAGATTCACAGACTTCTGTGGCTCACCTCTCAGATGAAAAGCACTGAATAGCATTGTTCGGTCAATCGAATCGAAGGCGCATTCCAAGGCGAGAAAAACCAGTATAGTCGGTCGACGGTGTGTGTGACACGTTTCAAGCAACTCACTGAGGGTAAAAATTTGGTGGATGCATCCTCGACCTAAACGGAATCAAGCCTATCGTTCGTAAGCCGGCGTCAAATGGTGCAGCAAAATCTAGGCTAACATCCTAGTAATTATCGGAATCAACCTGATCCCACGAAGACAACTACAACCGCTACGTGTTCCCTTCTTGCAGATGGGTATAATCAATGACTCACCCCATGGTAAAGGAATGCGCTCCTCTCTCGAAATGTCACGGATCAAGTTGGTAAGTGATTTTATTCACGCATCGCCGCCCAGTGTGAAAAGAACTGGAGGAAGTTCGTCAGGACCGGTTGCTTCCCCACATCTCAGTAGCCAAATGCCCAATTCTACTTCAACCTTCGATGAGAGCTCAAGAAATCGCAGTTGTTGACATTGAACTGACATCGAACTACTACTACCTTAGCGCGCAAACCAGCTTAATTGGTCCTTGAAGTATTCGGTCCAACGGCTAGGCCTTCGATGTTGGCCATGATTAGGCACTCACTTTCTATTGCATATCGTTTCACTGACCGGGATTAGCCATCCACCGGTGTCGTGAATGAGTTTGATAGTCTTTGACTGCTAAGTGAAGCAGCTGCTACCCCCATTCCTTCGGCTACTCTGACCCACGACTTATCGCGATCCTTCGTAAAGCTTTTGTAACTTGCCTTGGTAGATTTTATATCCTATTCATCTACTTACAGTTCGAGACCTAACGTTTCTGCTTCATTAGACTCTGCGACCCCTGAGAAATCCAGTGTCTTTGGTGAACATCCGACCTAGGACCGCGGGCGAAACCTGCTGTCACGTGCATTGGCTGCTGGATATGGGCCCAGTGCTCATTTACATTACTGTTCGTCGTAGATTCTAGCTCATGTGCAAGCTTCTGCTCGTAACTGGTGCGGACTTCTGGATCACACAAACGTTGCACGGCTAACCGGATTTGCGGTTTGCTTCGATGACCATGGAGCGGAAGAGATAATCGCATTAAAACTAATGCATGGTCCCACTTTATGTACGTGGGGCAGTAGGATCTACAGTTCTGAACAGAACTGCACCACAGGTAGCCTACTGTGATATGATCAATCTGACTCAGAAAACCTGTAGAGTTAAAGCATTATTTCGCTGTGACGTAAGGTGTCCGAAATTCGCACTAGACAGGAATAAGCGACCGTCTGCATAAAACTGGAGAAGCCGTCCCTCGTTGTCTGTACGCTAGGTGAGTAAGGCACTATGCCCACCTAAACAAGCTTTATCAACTCGTGCATAAAATTCATCAGTTAGCACTACAATATTTAAGTCATTGCTCCTGCGAACCAGGGTGGTGACTTCAACATAGAAATCATGCTTCCGCGTGTCACAGCTGCAGAACGTTGGAGCACATGCCAAGATTGCAAACAAGCTGTGGCTGCTACAACTATCCTTTCGAACGCCAACTGACCTCTGGAGTCCTAGAGCACGTAAACCAGTATCCACTCTAAAAGGGCAGCCTCAGAGTTGCCAGTCGAGGCTTGAGAAGATGCGAGTTACGAGACTGAGGATTATTTACGATGCTATTTGACAATGGCTCGTTAAGAGTATCGGACATGTCATCAGTAGGAGCATAATGGATGGGTAGAGGGGGCAGAGAAGCAGTTGGGGATAGAAGACGAAAGCTGAATAAGAGAGAGCGAACTCTGAGCCATGGGCAGAGCGTTTCTGATTAGTCGGTGCGACGATTGATGCAACATGGAGACGTTGGACAGGTACTGTTAGGAAGTCCGGCCGCTAAACAGAAGAACAATTGGGGTTCTCAATGAAAGCTTCCGGTTATCATAAGAGCCTATCAGTCAAGCAGCAGGGCTGACTGAGCGGAAGCTCATTTGCATGAACCAATTATTATTCCACCGATTTTACCGACAGAGTTCCGGCCCAAATTGACCCCCAACCTGGAGTACCAGGAGGCTGCATTGTCAGTCCTCGACCCACTGACCTACCATGTGTGACTGAATCTTCGAGTTGAGGTAGGCCAACCTGTACAACCCGTTGGGTCGCTGAGGCGGGCAAACCGTCACGCCACGTCAAGGTGCAGACACGCTGCGAACAGCTCAATTCAGACAAACATTAACCATGCAATGGGTGTGGTGGCTTTGGTTGCAATCTCCCTGGGGCAATCTCAAAAGGAAATAAGGAAGGAGAAAAGAGTGTGAAAGAAATAAGAGGAATACTACATTAATGGAATTGAGTCCATAAAGAAAGTTTGCGGATGCAAGAGCGCCACTGATCGCGGCATCTACCCATATCTCCCAACGTATCCAACCATTGAATGGCAGGGTCTCTTGGACCCCATCGACGTAGTCCAACACGTCTCACATGGCCAACTCCACCAGTTCGGCTTTTCAGACCTCTCTTCAATATTATGCACTGACCACCTTAATCATCTTCCAACCGGTATCCGCATCAGCAAACATAGCACGCCAAAGATTCCTGTCAGGGGACATGCATAACTCATCCCAACCATCTCAGCTTGGTCAGCTTAGATGTTTCATCTATTAACTTGATCCTCGAAACTAAGACTTTCCGCCAAACCTCAGAATTGCTCACACGGTGTTCCCACCAGATTCGAGCAATACTACGAAGACTTCGGGGTTCAAATACCGACAATCTTCGTACGTCCTCCACCCGCAGAGGTCATGTCTTCGAACCATACAAAAGCAAGCGCATCACTTCTGCAGCGTACACTCGATCCTTGATAGGTAAACGGATGTCATGTCGACGCCACAGACGAGTCAGGTTGGCAAATGCCAAACGAGCCTTCTGTATACGCAGACTGAGTCGAAGGCCGCTTCAACATCAAGAAAAACGGAGATAGTGGGCCTATGGAAGGTGTACCTACATCCTAAAATCAGTCCAGGAGTGAAGATGTGATCAGTACAACCTCCACCAGGTCTAAACCCAGCTTGATTCTGGCGCGAACACTGTTCGAGAGTGGCAGATAAGCAGTCGAGACTAATACCAGCAAGTAATTTGGATGCAATGCTAACCAGACCTGTTCCCCTGTGCTTTCCATAGGAGGACCTGTCGTTTTCCTCATAGATCGGTACGATCACCGGTTCACACCAACTACTTGGAACTTGTTCCTACTCCCATATCGAACCGAGGAGTTTCGTCAATTCCAGTTAAAGTGCTGGATCACCGTCTTCAAAAATAGACGGAGGCAACCCATCCGGTCCGGGTCCGGCAGCCTTATGTCGTTCAATATAGCTTATCTCACGAAGAATCTTCGTTTCTGACGGAGGACTGGTATCTACAACAAGAGCTGTATCCATTGCGCTAGTGAGCAAACCTGACGAGGATAAAGGCCAAATAAACTTCACCCCGAAATGCTCCGCCCAGCGAATTAGACGACGCTTCTGAGTTTGAATCAGTGAGCCGTTCGCCTCTTTGATCAATTCAATCGTCCATGATCGGAACATAGTTGAATGAATCAATCACCGTTATCAGTTCCATCAGCTGAAACGTAATATCGGCCTCCCATATTCATCTCTGTCTCGTCTGGACTTCCGACTTGAGCATCGAAATCACCACCAACAACCATGATGTCCATAGAGCGCATGCTGTGGAGCAGTTTGGACAAATCCTGGTAGAGTTCGTCTTTAGCCTCAGGAGAGCTACAGTCAGTTCAGGCATACGCAGTAACGACAAACACGCATAGGCGCTTCAGTCTAGTGCTGTTTTGAGGTATAGCGACACTATGGGAAACTGTCTTGGCAAAAGACGGGAATGTCGGGCTACTGGTGACGGACAAGATGAAGCGCTCGGCCTCGTAGCGAATGAGGCGTTTTCGGCTCACTGTATAGTGAGCAAACACTTGTTCCTCGCTTCCACGAAGCGGTGGTGGGAAGTCTGCTTGGGAGGGCGGCGCCAGCAGCGGAATTGTGAACGTTCCAAGCGAACAACACGATCACACGTGGTCAAAACGCTCTGGAGATTTAGATTTGAAAAAGCGTGGAATAAAAGATGTATACTTTGAAGAACAACATCAGTGAAGCTAAAAACAGAAGCGGATACATAGGAAGTGACGCAACCATCGTTCCAAGGATCGGGAGCCAGAGAGTCACAAACTGTAGCGCAAAATTAACCCTCCCGAAATGGGCGGAGGAAGAGGGCAGGTAAAATGGCTGGAGCAAGAGAACATAATGGTCAGCTGAGCCAAATGGGGAAAGTGTTGATATCCGAGAAAAGAGGAGAGACGGAGGTACGAATAGGATCAAAGGTATGATTATGGTCACCAGATTGATCGAGAATAAGAGTGGGGAGGTCAGCTATTTGACTCAGGCTCTTGACAACGAAGGAAATGCCACCTTCGCCAACCAAGGCTGAAGAGTCAGAAGAGTGAGCTAACTATTCACTGTTGTGAACGCAGAAATTTTCTAGGACGGTAATGTGGCAGTTAGCGTCCGCAACAAACAAGTTCTTAATGTTAAAAGTTAGAAAATTGAAAATAAAGGAGTCGCTACCGCTGAGAAAATGATAAACAGAACAAAAGTAATTATTAAAGGGGTGGGGCGAGTGGGCGGGGTTCCGGTTACGTCAACTAAAATTCGTGACTGAAAAAGTCGGGATGTGATATACTCGGAATATGGAGACAGACTGAGTGAGAAAGGCGCAGACACTGGCTTTGGGTAAAAAGTATGGATGGAAAATTAAATTAGAGAACTGAAGGTGGGTAGTATCTGAAGAGGGGGAGATTTAGGTTGGCGAAATTGATGTTTAGAATCAATGTTGCGGTCCAGTCCACGACTGTTAGTGAACGTTATAAGAGCCTGATTTATTTGCGAATGAATGGAGTGAAAGTGAAAACGAAGGTCAATGCGATGGTGGATTGTGATCGTGAGAATTGGAGTGGTGAACCACACAAGACCTCAATGGATTGGGTGTGACAATGAATCGGGCGAAAGCAAGAGCTGTCTACCATCACGATTTGCATAACTGGTTCCACTGCCACATCTTTCAGTTGCTATAGCACATACCTTTAGGGCGAAATTGAAACAATACATTGGTCAAATACATAAAGTTAATTCTAGGTCGTCAATAAGCACCCCTAAAAGTTACCGCGTCTAAGTAGCAGGAGTAATACAAAAAGCTTTTCTTCAAAAGACGCTTTCTACCTTATTTCTAACTGGACGTTGAAAAAGCTTATCGAAGCACATACCATTGTTTCTAAAACAATAAATGAAGTAAACACCACAGGAAACGAATGCGAAAGACGTTGATGATGAAAAACGAATGTGCTGCAGTAGGATTATAGCTCAGAGAGCCGATTTCCGAAGTATTACGACAACATTTTGACCACCACCTCAAGTTCCACGGTTCAGGTTGACTGTTCTGCGCATGTTACAATTCATCCGATCTTTTTCGGTCTCATGACACCAATGCACTCATATTCTAGAATGGAACCATGGTGATATATCTATCGTATATGTCGAAAACAAAAAAAATTCAACGGTCTCAAAAATAAACCTAGAAGGCGACAGATAAGAGTGGAACGTGACTCGCACATTTTATTTTTCCACGGTAGAATTATTCAAAGGCAGTAGTAAACTTTGTTTACCAACCACGAAGCTGTTGATTGCAAGGCAAATTGGAATATTAAAAACGACGAAAAATTACCCCTTTGAACAAACCACACGCGTGTCAAATTTTTCATAAAGTCAACAAACATCGTTACTAGCTTGCCTACTTGAAGTAAGTGGTCAGTTCTCCCTCGGCGGCATTCGAATCTTCCGCACGGAAATTTCCGAGAGAGAATGCACTAGTGGAACTAGTTGAGCACACAGTCGACAAATCTGTTGATACCGAAGACAAGGACTGTTTCAACTTCGTGAAAGAGAATTCCAATGGGACGGAGGGTCGCAGTTCCAGCTGCATAACAAGAAAAAGTGTGGAAAGTTGGAGGTAATGCGGTGCAAGACCACGTTTTGAAGATGAATATTTAATTATTGCTCCACAGCTTACTGGAGAAGGGTCAGTTATACGATTTTAAAAGTGATTCATATTTTTAGGCTGCATATACAACCACGTATACGGTTAGAAAGTGAACCGGAAAGAACAAACTAAGAGACAAAACCTGCCAGAAAGTTGGGACGGCCATATATAAAAACACCACAATTGATCGCAAGACTATTACCATTCGAAGGAATTTAGACCACACACGAAAATACTGCAACCCTGAGAAGACTGAAATTAAGTACAGGAAAACAACCTTAAACCAACGGGAACACAGCTGTAATCTTATTTGAATCGAATGGAGCGTGCATAGACGGGGAGTCCATTTTTAGAATCACACGGTGATTCTTCCAAAGTTAATTCATCGGTTAACACGGCTAACCTTCAGAACGAGGACACATGGTCCCAAGAATGGATTTTCGATATGAGTAGTATGGCTTTGTATCTGGATGACAGGGCAAAATTTCCCCGGGAATTTTGTCGTCATCTATATACAAAGCCATACTTCTGACAACGAGAACACGTTTGAACAAGGTCAGATGTAATGAATGTGACGAATATTATGCTGGAAAAACTGGAAAGAATGTGACGGTGTATTTAATACTACATAAGTCATAGTAACATTATTACTAATATATATCATAATGTAAGACAACAGCCATTTTACTTATCTTCCCTCGCGTATTAAGAACGATACAATATGAATAAGGATGAATGCTGGATACCGGATTAAGCAATAACACGAAAATTAACCCTGAACGAACGACGCAAATGTGCATGTGGAACGGAATCACATTTCTGTTCTTTTGCAATATGTGTAAAAAACGAAAACAACCAGAATTGAGCAGATATCTGATCGAAGGTCCCAACTTTTCGGGCGAGGACATTTACAATTAGTGCCGACCGTGATGCATGTGAACATTTAACCAGTATATAGTTCGAGCTTCGTGATTTCACAAAGGTATATGAGGCCATCTCGTAATAATCACAATTCATTCAAAGTTTCTTCTTATTTACGTCGATTCTTCCCTGCGCTATCGGTAATTGAATGTGTGTGACCTTGGTTACCAAGGTGAAAAGCTCTGAAAAGAGTAAACTGAAACTGAAAAGCAATGGAAATATAATTTAAATGATCAACAGGACCACATAAATTAGCCTACGTTATATTCAGATAAATTTACCGCTCGTATGCTTCCAAGTGCCTTAGTATGGTCGAGGGTGAGTACTCCAGGCTCCGAGATGGCTACTCGTCCTGAACACCTCTCGAAATGCTCTCAGACGACCGTGTGTTTTCTACAGTCTCTGATGAGGAAGCCCTAATCACTGCCTTCTCGTGGCGGGTGTTCCCAGTGAAGTGAGAAAACGAAGGCGAATGCCCGGCACTCTTCACCACGTGGGCTGACTGATAGTCAGTCTAGGGGAGATCGCTATACCCTAATTCCAAACCAACTACGGGCGGTGTATGAAGCGTACAACACCATGCTCATCGGCATCCACAGCGAAGGGACGTACTGGGCATCCAAAATGTTTAGCCTTATTCGAAGGGCGTATGAACTGAGCAATCAGTCACCGGCTCCCAGAGGGCTATGATACCCTCATATCGTCCTATTTCTTCGTAGGTTAGGTGTTCTGGTCAAAGGCTCGGGATGGGACCCACTAAGTCAACCCTCTACTTCGGTCTGGGCAACCGGGTAGTATCCAATCCACATGTTTTCATGGAATCTCTACATATATGACCTTTCGTTCGTTGCGCTCGACTCTATTCGCTCACTCAAGCTACACAAGTTACGACCGAG
Organism: Fasciola hepatica; assembly: GCA_948099385.1. Classification (NCBI taxonomy): domain Eukaryota; kingdom Metazoa; phylum Platyhelminthes; class Trematoda; order Plagiorchiida; family Fasciolidae; genus Fasciola; species Fasciola hepatica. Next base: position 354,280 of record CANUEZ040000195.1, read on the forward strand.
GTGATGGCGGTTGGACAAAACTACTTATTAACACACCACCCATCTTCACTCAATCTCTTACGTACAACAATATTAATACTATTTCGTGTATTTCTCAGGTTGCTATTGATCAGGAAGCTGGGTACGCAAATTAGACTCCTCCTTAAGTTGTGTGCAGTCGATCAGAACCACTACTGAGACCACATGTGCCACTGAAGCTTGCAGCCCTCAATGTGTGCACTGTGACGCAAACAGGCCAACAGGCAGCTTTAATGCGCACACTCGAGACCTTGGCTATTGACGTCTGCTGCTTATCCGAGACCCGCATCCAGGACCCTACCATCGCAGTTCGTCTGAATTTGCCCTCAGGACACGCTTTTACTCTGCACTTATCCGGATACGCCGAGGCTTCTGCATCTGGCCATGCAGGAGCAGGAATCGCTTTGAAAACTAAAATTGAGGCTACGCTATGCGACTGGATCCTAGTCAAGAGCAGATTATGTGCGATTCGCTTAGAGTGTTCGTTTAAAGCTAACAAAGGCCCGATGGAAATCGTTGTCTGTTTGTTATCGCTGCCTATGCCCCTACTAACTGCAGTCCGAATACAGCCAAAGATATATTCTACCAGAAGGTTCACGAAATTCTTGAAAAGGCATCTCACAGAGACATAGTAGTACTGGCTGGAGATCTGAACACGCAGATTGGCCACTTGGGTCCGGACGAGCGAATGCTTGGAGGCCATATCGGCGTCAACCATCAACGCACGGATAACGGTAACCGACTGCTTCATCTGTGCGCAGACCGTCGCCCATTCTTATCGACTACGAATTTCCGGCGCAGCTTTCGTCGTACTGTCGCATGGCGACGCCATCTGCTTATCAGTCTTGGACACAAATAGACCACATAGCCGTAAGCTACCGCCGGCGTGGCTCAGTCAAACCTTTTAGGTCTTAGTGGAACACATATCTAGATTCAAATCGCGCCCTAGTGTACTGAGTTCATGGGGCAGTTTTCAACCAAGTCAAAAGTCCGTCGCCAAAGGACAGACGCGGACCAATTTTGCCGGACGTCGGGAGAGATATACGAATGAGCTTGCTGCCCAACCAAGTAGCCACAGACACACGATGACTTGAGGGACCGCTGGTAACACACGGCATGCAGCCATGCACTGGATCTCATCGGGCTCTCTGGAATCTCTAGAGAGCCACCGGAATATCCCTGCCGGAAGCGAAAACCATAATTCCCGCGCCCAACTACGAAAAAATTTGATTAGAAGCTTGCACAGAGACCGAAATGGAACAAGCTACTGCCATCGGCAAATATCTGAGACTTTTCCAACTCATCCGATCTGCAGGGACCAAGAAGCTTGGGATGAGCGAAGTGATCTGCGAGGCAAACCACCAACCAATCCATCAGCTTTCGCGGCGCATGGACCGGTTTTCGTTCCAACCGCGGGTGCATCGACCAAATCTTCACCATCCATCAGATATTTGAGCTCCGCAACACATATCGTAGACGACGGTAATCCTATTCTTAGATATCCGAGCAGCTTTTGATTTCGTTGACAGGATGGCCCTCTGGGATTGTCTCATCAGACAGAGAGTGACTGGTAAGCATGTGAAAATCATCCAAACTGTATATCAGTCTTCAGGCCGAGTACAAGCATATGGCTCATCGTCACCTCACTTTTCAGTTCAAAGTGGCATGCGTTAGGGTTGCCCACCCCCACCCTTCTTGCCCAGTTTTGCGATCAACGACATCCAGGGGGGACACAAAGGAATCACACGAACAAAGACGTTGATATCCTACCTGGTAACAGACTTTCAGACTTAGACTATGCAGATGACATCGCACTGGTTTGCGACGATGCTACTGTGGCACAGTGCATTTTAAACAACCACGCGTCGTGTACATTACGATCCGGAATGTTTTTCACCATCCAAGTGTCAAGCGCTTCTACAACATTGGCAGGGTCCACCTCCACACATGTTCCCGATAATGATCGGTAAGAAGTTGTTGAAAAGCTTGTCTACTTGGGAAGCTGTATAACTGTCGATGGACGGATTGGAGACGATGTGGACAACCGAATAGTGAAAGCCTAAGCGGCGTTCTGCAACTTACGTCAACTGTGAGGACGGTGCGGTATCTCTCTCCGACGGAAGGGTAGGGTGTACAACGCAACTGTGTGTAGTGCGCTCCTATACACTTGCGAGACCTGGCCTTTTTGAGCGGCTGATGTCGACCGGTTGTCCGTGGTCGACCACCGATGCCTGAGAAGTATCTCGCGAGTTTGATGGCAACAGCGAATAAACAATTCCGCAGCTTGAACGCGAATCTAGGGAACCGGGTGTGCCGCGTGCCCAATTAGTGTTACCATTTTACTCCATCGGCTCCGTTGGCTGGGACATGTGCTACGTATGTCACCAGATCGACTTCCCCGTCGTGCTCTATTTTCTCAGCCTAAGGTCGGCTGGAAACGACAACGTGAAGGCCAAGCCATGACATGGCACCGGTCTGTTGACGTCAAGACTTGCTTTTGTCGATTCCTCACGCCTGCATGGTTGGGGACCTCAAGATCCACTACATAGCTGTCTGAAAACTTTGTAGGATGTGGCTCAACGTCGTGCTCAGTGCCATTTATGGTGGAACTCCTGAGAAACTTCCTTTTTGATTCTCCACTTTTATCTTTCTGTATCATGTTTTTGCATGGGGCCACGCCCCTGTTCATTGTACTGGGTTTTCGGCGAAACAATTTACTATCTGTATATCTCGGTAAAGGCCTTTTTTCGGCCAATATGTTCTTCATGGTTGTGCAGATATCATGAAGTTGAGATAAACTCATTATTTGGAGGTTTCACGATAAATGCGGTTCACAATGCTTTTTGACTATGACTCCTAAACTGACTGCAAAAAAAATCCAGTTCAGATCAATATGAACATTGGCTTCAAGGTCACTCGAGCGCACTTTGTTAATCGCTTTTATCATCATCGGGATAGAGATGAAAAGATCCACTGAAACTAAATCTTCTCAGTACCTCCATCAAGGGGGCCAGAGAAGAATTGGCAAGACCCATCTATTTGCCGTATCTTGCTCATTTTATTTTTGCGAACAAGAGTACCAATTATCAGATAAAACGCAGTACATATTTGAAAGAATAACTGGCAAATCGAATGAATAAGACAACGTCATGTGCATCGCGATCAAAAAACCGCCGGATACCCTTGTCCCTAATCCATCGCGGAATGCTCTCAGGCTCTCTAACTCCATGTTCGAACATGAGGTAGTGGCAAATTTCAACACGGCTAGCCTCATGTACGAATGCTGCATTGCAAGGCCATTGAATGAGGGCACGTATTGTTCTCACCAGGATAATCAAACCACGAGGTTTGCCACTTAGGCGATGGATGTGTTTATCGTATTCTGATAATCTACGAGACGTACCTGGTTGATGGGTTGTCTATAGGAAACAGATTGTTCGGACATCGACAAAACAAACCAAATGTTACAAACATGCTTATTTGCAAAGTTGCTGTCCTGTTCACTTGAAGACAGCCACCGCCCGACGGAGGAGCAATCGTGTAGTTTGTCTGTCGTCGTTCATCTCATTGCGGTTAGTCTCTTGAGCAGAGGGGTGTTGGTAATCCACAACTGTCCATAGTTTCGTTTTGAGTAATCAACTACTTACCAAGTAGTATATACACTCGCCATAGTGTGAGTACTCGGTATATGATGTGCTGTAGAAAGCTGATAAAAAGCCATTTGGTGTAAGAATAACCTCGATATTTTATCCGACTGAAAGTCGACGTATCATAATAACCGCCACTATGAACCGGATCGAAATAAAACACGTTTAGATTTGTTGGTGAACTTCAATTGGAGACGCCTTGAATGTTGGGGAAATCTTCACTGTTATGACCGAGAAAGTCCCCATATTCAACGAAAAGAAGTCACCTGGGTAGATATTAGTTTTTGCAGGACAACACTTCATGCTTTGTTTCACGAGAGGTTGTTCGTTAATTATTCACTGTGCGATTCGTAAATGTATGCGAAACTTCAAGGTCCAGTTCATAGTATTACCCTCGAACAGCGCAGATTTGGACGTAATTGTGAGACTGTTTTAAAGAGAGTAGAGGGCCACCTTCACACAAACCCATTGAAGCCAAAAGTGCAACATGTGACGGTGCATAAGACAAAGAAATATTTCATCACCTACATGGTGGACTCTATATCAATCAGACCGTGAAAAAATCCTGAAGAATAAAGACAAACCGAATGTTTAGTACCGTGTATGAATACTGTGTTCTAATTAGTGTTGGGGTTGTTTCAGTGTAAAAAAAATTGTTCCATTTCCCCTCAGAGGTTCATATTCCGTCTTAATTGCGGACCACGCGAAGTGACAAAAATACGGCTCCGTCTGCATTTTGAGTGCAGCTATTCACAACATACAAGCGGACCAAAAGATTTATTGTCCCAAAACCCCAGCACTGCCTGCTACTTACATTACATTTAAAATTATGCAGTTCTGGGTTAATGCGGTCGTGCAAAAGCAAAAAAACATGCTTAACGGGCATTTTCATGCATCTGTTTCGACAATACCATTATGCAGTTCAATTATCAAAGAGTAGAAAACTACATTACCACTGGGGATAAACGGCAAACAGACCCTGAGGCTTGGAGTAGAAAACCACGTATGATCCAAATAGTTCAGGTGCTCTAACGAACCGGACAACAGTGAGTTGCTGTGTACCACCAAATATTCCACGAGTTGGAATATGCACGTTTGAGACACTGCCTCCGACTCTGTGACATATCCGACAAGGTTTCCAGCCAAACCTGCTGTGGAGATCCTCAGCTAGGCAGGCGTGAAGGTCCGATGAAAGTAAGCCCCGACGTTAACACTTTGACCCATCCATGCCACAACATAAGTTGGATTCCACTGCGCTTTGTCCACTCAACCTATGGGTCGTCGATCACAACTCGACGTGGGAGCCGATGGGGAAAAATACGTGGCCCGTGACCAAACAAACGAAGTCGGTGGAATGATAATAGCATATGCAATGAGTACAAGGCATATCTAGTTTCGAAAAATCATCTAGGGACAAAAAGTAGCTTATTTCGTGTTGCCAGCAGACATGCGAGAAACTCCACAAACAATGTTGATCGAAGACTGTAGTGACGCTCGTTTTCTACTCCGCGATTTCTACGTACGGCCTGTAGACTTGACCACTGCTCACCACTTCGATCACCCCAACCCGCAAATTAAAATCGGAAGAAGACAGCACAACGTGCCAAATGACTACGCATTTATACGAACAAATAGTACGGTATTTGAAGCTAAGAGGGAATGTTCTCGGACTCGGATGTCCAGTCGGGTTTCTACCTTGACGGGCCTATTAGGTTGATGAAACATTGACCAGGTTCACTCAATGATGTTTGATGTAAACTACGCGGGACTAAAGACAGTTATTCGATTAGCGGAGCTAAAATCTTATGTAGACTGGTAGAATATTACTTACTGATTAGTCCATTCGGCCTGGCATGCTCGAATCGACTACTTCGGGGAAGGCTTTTTGCGAATTCCTGACAAAGTAAGAAACCCGGTCAAAATGGGCCTCTCGAACAGACTACGCAGTTCAAGTGTAAAGAGGCACACTGCGTTCATTCACCTTCTACGCTGTAGCTTGCAAAACGGAGAAACGACTCACCGCCTCCAAACCTGAGGAAGATTGATAGACGCCGCCTGAGCTTTCGCTATCTGTTTGAGGGCTCTTCACCGGCATTCATGCAAGTTACCAGGTAGATAAGTAACAGCGGTAATTGAACCTTCGTTGGGTACAAAGAATTTGGATACCAGTGCAGGGTTCATTTCTTTGAGTCAAACTTTAGGATACGAGTTCTCTGATAGGTAAATCTACACAACCAAGATCGCGCAAAATGTGACCAGCTACAAATCAAACCAGAATTACCACAGAGGGAAATGGGTGATGATGTAATATCATGAAGTGAAATCAGTGAAGACATTCGCCGACAAAGAAGACTTCAAGACGCAACCGAATTGATAACTATAATGTATTGGCTATCGTATTGAAGCTAACCTAATGGTAATGAGCACCGATTAACAAGCTAACAGATGGCAATTCGACACAAAAGTGGTAGATTTTGTGAGGTAATCTGAAAGCGGATCAAGACATGTAGTAACCCACCGGATTTTCGGCTGAGCCAACTCCATCAGCATCTCTGTTATCGAATTCATCAATATTTTCGGTGTAACCTGATTTCTCGAATGCAAGAGATGGGATGGGCACCAGCCGCGGTTCCTCAGTTGAAGAAGGGATGACCAGGCTGTAATTATTTTGCAACAGGCAATTTTCGGTAGGTACTAGAAAAGGTAATAGATATAGGGTGCAAGCTGAAATGCGTGAAAAACTAAATTAAAAACCGTGTTAATAAATTGCGAAGCTGAAAGGACTTTCGGCTGACTAAACCACTAGTTACGTTGTAAAAATTCACTTCGGAACAAGGTTCAATCTAATTGTCCCAATGTTTCGGAAAAGAACAGCTTTGTTGCTAGATGGACCGATGGAGAAACATTCTGAAGGTTTTGACAAACAAATTTCCTCGAGATAGATCTTTCTAATAAACTAAATATAGAAATAAAAATGCAGTAATGTGCGAGCAATCAAGACAGGAATATAGTGAGACACCGAGGAAAGTCGAATTAGTCAATATACACATCACAGCCTCGTCAACATATGTGATGGAGAAGGCACTGGTGATATTACTTCGACAATCACCATCAGACACGAAAAGCACTTGCGAAAAACTCACCAAAAACAATGAACACTGGGGTTCTTTTTATTTTATAAAGTGATGAGAAGGGGAACAAACGACGAGAATCATGGTAATAGTTGAAGAAAATCGGTTCTTATGGTTTATTCTTAAATCAAACCGCCGCTAACGATAAACTAAATGCAGCGGTTCTGCTTGTTTTCTTCCAATGCAACGGCGGACCATAAAACAACATACTGATTTTCGGTTGACGTAAATGTGGGAAGCTGATTGATGCATTACTACAGCCCACAGGATTTTCTGTCATTTAGTCTGTACAGATTGGATACGAACACCCATCCTAGGGACAGCGCTTCCCCACTTACACTATTTTGCTATCTAAAGAGTGCAACTTACAGGCCTGTACTGCAGACTAACATTGCGATCGAGTATGGCGTGACTCCTTCGTCTCTTATTCGACCGACTACCATTATTTCCAACAACGGTGTGATACCAAATATGAAACACTTGCATATGATATATCACATGGTACCCGTGTTTTCGGTAGACTTCGAGCTAATTTTAGTTTCCATCTATTAAAGCAGGGTTAAACCGTGAAAAATACCTTTTTTGGATGCCTGCACAGATGGCTCGAAAACGAACGGTCGCTTTTTTTGGACTGCTGGAGAAGGCTGTTATGAGGAATGGAGAAATAATGTTTTTCAATAAAGCAAACACTATATAAAAATACGTCCAGACACATCGTGTGCGCAAGAAACTCGAAAGCATGATAAAGAAATCACGACACGAATCCGTGGATGTAAAATTATTGGTATCCTTAAATTAGATTTCAAATACAGACACGGTGTTGTTACAGTAAGATGAACTACATCAGTGCGATTTAAATTGGTCATAAGATGATCCATTATGCAATATCATCGCTCAACTACCCACTGAAACCCATTCGACCCGAGTTCAAGTCCTAGTAAGATCCGACGGTTTCAATAAATATTCGCTCACTCCGTTTACTCATTTTACGACAAAACACAACATCTCTGGGAGGCGGCCGCGGCCAGTGAAAGGCTACTAAGTAGGCAAATGACCGGCGGTAACGGGAATCCAACGCGTGTCGTAAATGTCACAAACCAACGATGATGACCGGCCGACGACCGCTGGTTTTGCACTGCTGATGATCCCGTACGAGAATAAAACAGCAGCACGGAGTTTTCACTGATGAGTTGAGCGTTGATATTTTATGATAAATCCCTTCCAGTTTGAATCAATTATAATGGTATGGAACATCGTCAAGCAGAGAGACATAAGAATCAATTCCCTATCCTCGCTAATTACATAGCATAAGATCAACCGTCAAAAAAGAACTTATACTCCCAAATTCTTCGACCGCTGATCATGAGTGGTCAACTAGTAGCCACTAGAAACTTAACGACAATGTTGATTAAAATATCCTGATTGACGCGCTCCATTCCTTCTTTAAACCAGTCTGGTGAGCATCTTGCGGCTACGCAACCGGCATACTTCATCTCACTAACGATTGTGTAAACAATTTAAATTCCTATTTCTTTATAAATATCCTGGTGTGAACCACGTCTAAGTGATGTAGACTATACGTCTAACGTTTGTGAATAATCTTGTTTGCATTCTTTTGTTTCTCAACTTAATTCAATCAGAAGATAAATACAGAAATTATGAAAGCATTACAAATACACCAATTTGGGCAGAAAGCGGACGAGGAAACTTCTACCACATTTCATCTTCACCAGCTGTTTATCGCAAAACCGAGTGCTCTGGTTCCGTTTACTATCTTGGTAAAAATGAATTGAATCCGAGCATGAAGAGCTGCCAAACGGAGTGAAACATACACAGGTAAATCCATATCAACGAAGAATAGGTCCGAATATACACTGGCCAATCATCGTGGTACTAGGTCACATAATTCAGTGATTATCATTCATTAGAGAAAGATTATGAATACAAGTGCTACTAATCATGACAAATTAATGATTAACCTAACCCACTTTATCAGGCCCAATGAGTAATGCCCTTTTCTTTTGGCAATCATGATCTGAGCGCTTCTATTTCTCGTTCACCGTTCATATTGATGAAAGAGGCATGTCGGGGGCACGGAACCAAAAGGCGTTCCTAATGTTAGAGTGCAACGTCTTGTCCGCTGTCATGTTTCAAATCGGCAGTGCAGTATGCCTAAATTATATTAATGTGCAGTTGTGCTTTGACATTTGCGAGAAAAATTGTTACAGTTTAGACTTTTCTCCAGCAAAATTGCTTTTCAGCATTGATTTTTTTCAGGGGGAGAGGGGAATATCAGTATCAAAACTAGTTAACTTCGTAGTATCATCTTTCGCAACATCAGTCCGTATGAATACTGCTTGGTGCCAATACACATTTCAAGCCTTCGAATGTGTATGTTTGTGGAGGGGACTGTTTCCGCACCTGCTCACAGTACTCGTTATCAACAAAACGCTTGCGGCTCGATTTTTTGTTACGCAATTTTTCACTCAGTTCGGTTTAAGGTCGGACTGAGGCAAGAGAAGATTGGCGTATACTAATGAAACATCTGCCCAGCCTCGGTTAGTGATCATGAAAACACCAAAAATACCACAAACTCGATTTACACCATGTCTTACTATCGGTTTCATTACCGTCATCATCATAAACACGTACCAGATCTATTGGTAGATCCACAATCTCGATAGCCGACACATCCGTTTCGAACGATTTGTTCGTCAGAGACAACAGATCCACTCCGTTAGATCTGAACAATGTTTGAAGGAGTACGGCCTTTGTCAAAGCTAAAACTTGGTTTTGATTTTGCAGCAACAAGGTACGTTTGTCGGGGGTTAGATTCACATCCACAATGTCTGAAAATCATACGTTCAAGAAAAGAAGGCGGTGACTGGTTAGAGAACAAATATGCGCGAGTGAAAAAATGCATTACAGCCAAGATTCAGATGAAAGAATATTTGGTATGGTTTTTTTAAACGGTTAAATTGGCAAGCCGATCGCGGAGGTTCCGACTTTTACCTCACGTAGGCCCTTATCCCTACCACAATGCGTAAGTGTAAACCTCCGACTCCAGGTAGCTATCAGTTATTTCCCTAATCACTAGTCACATCAGAGAACACAAACAAAGAGTACGCCCTCCAAAGCTCTCCCTTTGTGAGGACCAAAACGTTTTTCGAATGATGAAAGTCTCTGACTTTATAGTTTAGGAGTTTCGGAGTTAGAATCCCTTCCCCCAAGCTAACTTTCTCTTTTTTTCTTATTACTATTTACTTTCTCTCTTCCAAAAGTTGTACGATATTTCAGTACGTGGGTCACGGCCAATTAGAGGCTGTCGATTAAGGAAGGTGACCGGCGGCTGCAGAATACGAGTCCAAGACACCCCACGATGACGACCGTTTGACTACCGCCGGTAGGCAGTATTACGCCGACATTCAAGTCGTTACCACAAGCCGGACCTATTGGGGCTATGCTTGATTCTTGAATCTAAATCTCGGGTTCATGGTTTCCGATTCAACCTGTTGGCGCGGTGAACCCTGTGGTTACTGAGTGTACACTGTCTGTTGCATTTACGCTCAAGTGTGGGATTAGAAAAAACAATGACTGATTATAGACTGTATACCTGTAGGAACCTGAAAGCAAAGCACAAACACAGGATAACGGGAGCTTGTGCTTTGTACGGGCATACGTAATCCCGATGAAGAGAGGCTGATTGTCTCACGTGAACATCGGCGCCATAAATCGGTGACCATTCGATTGATTTTTGGCATATCGCATGGACGACCGTTCACAAAGACGAATTGGCGATCAGCACTTGACCGACCATGACCAGCATTATCCGTTTTGGGACTAACTCGAGAACCAGGGGGACGAATGCTAACGTTAGCTTCTACCCCGGGAGGTTTGCTGATATAGCCATGCAGTCTGTAGTGAAAGTTAAATTGGAATAAGTTGTAATGCAAAAGTGAAATAATATGTGAAGTCTGTCAGTATGAACTGTTCCGATAGTTACCGCGATCGTGGAGAAGGAGAATCGAGTAAGATTGTAAGAAATTTACCAACTTTCCTTCAAAGGATGATCATTTCATGAGACAAATTTCCCCTTCTAAAAGATATCAACAATCGAACAACAATGATCGCTTTAGTTAATTCTATACGCGAAAACCTTGAAATGCATAATATGGTGATCGGCCGTCATGTATCAGAAAGATGAGAAGCTTATTAATTCATTTCGGACACTGCCAACAAAAAGGCTAACACATTCGGCAAATTCGTGTCGAGTAAAGTATCAAGAGCAGCAGTATTCGTGGCGGTAGCAAGGTACAGTTTCATTTTCTTCACCTGGACCAGACTGGCACCAAGGAATGGTATTATTTAATCGAACATGATTTGTCTAGGCTCTCAGTCCATCTTCGGGATCCGCAAGAGTTGTGCAGTCTATAATACGGGTAGCCAGTTTGCGCGGTATTCAAAAATCCGATTTAATTTCACACAGAAATAGTAACGTCGAAGTAAAATATACGTAGTATGCGCTCAATGAAAAGGGAAGCCGTTTCATATAGTACAGTAGTATCACTTCCCAGATTACAATAACCTCCCGGCAGTGAGCACTTCTGCGGAGCAATGAAATTATTCCAATAGAAAACCCTCAGCATAAAATAAATCCTTTCCCAGAACCGAAATGGAATTTCATCCCTGAGGAAAAACATTTTCGGGTCAGAATTATTTTAATTTTTCCGAACGAAACTGGTTATAGTAGATTGGTATGAAAAATACCAGTTAAAGTCACTAGACCACTGAATATATCTAGTTTTATCTCGGTCAGAGAAAATATTGATACAGACTTCAGCGGACTGAGACGGGAAATTTTCCGTCTCATGTTGAGAACTGGATATTGTCCGCTTGTCAAATGACCCAGCTAGACGTTTGCCTACACCGATACTGATAAGGTGAACAGCAATCACGTTTTTGCATCAATTTCGATGGACGTTGAGATCACGCACAGCAACACGCCCCAGCATTCCCCATTACACTGAGGCCAAAAAGTGAGCATTCGGTACCACTTCAAAGAATATTCTATCGCAGTTTATCCAGCTCAGTAGACTTCGTTGCTTGGGACGCATTTTGCTTACGGCAAACTGTACCGTTCCTCCTCCGTATTGTGTCCGTAGTTAGTAGTATTTGCACGAGCGTAAACACAAAACCCGCCCGTAGCCGGTGAGCAAGCCGTACGCAAACAAGTGAGTTGGGATAAAGAGCTAAATTACATGTGCTGTCATGCGCAACAGAGTAAGACCAATCAGTACCTAGCAAAATCTACAGGTCAATACTGCTGGCGCTGAAGCACGATTAAAGATCGAGACAAAGAAGGCGTATGTCTATTCATGAGAGGAATATTGGTCGGCTGTCCACGTAGTAAGCGTGACTCTAACCAGGCACAACACTCCGCAGTGGAAGAATTCAGTTCAGATAATCAATTACCACGCACTGGATGCGGTGGCTTTGGTTGCTACCTGCTAGCAGAAAACTCAAAAGGCAATAATAAAAAAGAAACAGCATGAAAGGAGTAACGGAACTACAAATATTGACATCAAGTCGATGTCGAAAGTTAGTGGCTACAAGAGCGCCACTGATCGCCACACCTAGCCATGTATTTTGATGTATCTGATCATAGAGTGGGTGAGTTTTTGGCACCGACTCACGAAGCCTAACACGTCCTACATGGCCAAGTCCACTGGTTAGACCTATCATACCGCTCTTCCATGTCATGGACTGACCACCCTTTCTCACCTTCCCACCGTTACACGCATCAGCAATGAATGAATATTGTCAGGAGATATGCGCAACACGTCCCAACCAGCAAAGCCAAGCGGATTTGAATGCTCTATATATATATATATATATATATATATATATATATATATATATATATATATATATATATATATATATATATATATATATATATATATATATATATATATATATTCATTTCACTTTTTGCGGCTAGCTCCTGTGAGAGGATGAGCCGGCTTCATGCATGTCCCGAATAGCACCTGCCCGAGCGACGACCGAATGCGAGACCTGAGCACAGGGAAATCCAGTTTTGCCTCAAGTTGCGAAGGCCGTAGACAGCTGAAGTTCTAACCCCTCAATATCCGATTTGACAGTACTGACTCGTGTTTTCAGCTATCCTCCAGAGCGACAGCGCCACCTTGAGCATGGAACAAGAGAAAGGCACTGTTTTCAGATCTCCGTGTCCGGACGTAGTACGACATATCCAAACCACTACAATCGTCGGTGTTGGAGGAACACTGACAGTTTTTCGATGTTAATGGACCGTTGTCTTATTCTCTCGTCTGAAAGCTTGTCGTGCCAAGCCATTTTCAGTATCCGTCGCAGGTACCAATGGTCAAACACTTCTAGCTTTCTGATGCCCTCGACCCGCTGTGGCCACGTCTCGCAACCGTAGGTCAGTATTGGACAGATGGCGGCCCGGACGACGCGGACTTTGGTTAGAAGGCTGATTTCGCTGAGCGCCTAGATTACACTGCGAGCTGGAGAAACGCAGGCCCGGCACTGTCAACACGCAACTCGACTTCATCTTTGGCTTGACCTTTCGGAAGAATGGTGGAGCCCATATGTTTGAACGCCGGGATGTGGCCAATTTGTTCGCCGTTCATGTATGTCGGGAGAATGGACTGCGTGATGCATGTTGAAAGGATCTTGGTCTTTGATATATTGATCTCTAATCCCATCAATTTTGCAAAGGATTCTAGACGGGGCAGAACCGGCTATAAAGCAGTTGGATGACAATGTCGCCTGCGAATTCCAAATCGGAGAGAAAAGCATCGGTGCCCAGCTGAAAACCAGGGTGATCGGTGAGCGCCTGACACATCATCCAATCGATGGTGTAGTTGAATAGCACTGGCGACAAGGGACAGTCTTGTCTAATACCGGATCTGATGGAGAAATCACTGAACTCCCCTCCCCTCCGTAGATGCGTATCTGCGTAGCATGACCTCATGAGACTAACAGGCTTCTGGGGCACTCCAACCGCTCGTAGTATAGTCCATTACAATTCTCTGTCAACTGAGTCAAATACAGCCCGAAAATGAATAAAACAAGCTGTAGTCGGTTGCTGAAACTCGTATCGATGTTCTAATACTCGGCGGAGAGTGAATAAGTGGTCCATGCACCCTCCACCACACCGGAAGCCTCCTTGATTGGGGTGTGTGAGCGTCCCGCACGGCTGAGAAGTGATTCAGCAAAAACACGCGGAATACTCTGGCGCCACGCCGATTTAAGTGATGCCACGATAGTTTGCGCACATAGTCCTGTCGCCTTTCTTAGGAAGAGGAAGTAATATTGAAGTTCCCTAGTCTGCTCGGAATTTTTCTTTTTTCCAGCTTGAGCAAAACAGGGTATGCAGTGGTTCGGTCAATGCCGAAAGGCATGATTTATGTATCTCCGATGGAATGTCATCTCCACGGGCTTTTAGGTTTTCCAGCTTGCGTAGTACATCGGTGATATCATCTCGGCTTGGTGGGTTGTTATTGACGTCATATATCTCGCTCTGGATTGTCAGGATTGGATTCACAGAGCTTGCCCATGGACGGCTCAGTAGACAGCTGAAGTGTCCGGTCCACCGCTGCATCTTTCTGGCCTGCTCAGGAATGAGCAACACGGCAGCATCACGAAGGCGGGGTTCTGCCGAATGTCACTCACCGGACGCAGTACGGATTAGCCGGAAGAGCTTTGAGAAGTCACCGCAGTCTCCATGGTCTCCGTGATTTCCGTCCAGTAGCTGTTGCGGTCACTCCTGGCAGAACGGGTGGCTTTTTTCGTCGGATATCACGAAAGTCTAGGTGACCACTTGGACGGGCATCTCTAGCCTTTTCAGTTAACCGGAGAGTCGCTCATGAGATCCAGTCTTTCTGTCATCGTCACGTAAAGCCCAATCTATCTAAAGCGGACTGTTGGCTTGATGTCTTCAGTGAAGCCTGTTGATGTTCCGCTGGCACTTCTCTATCTAAGGACGTGAAAGCTAGATGGGAGGCAATAGCGTCTGAGACCGCTTGGAGCTTTCAAGTCAAGTCAAGTTGAGTCAAAAGTGGCTTTATGCCACCGACTGGGTAGATTCTCCGCATTTACACTACATACGTGGATAGGAAAATACGGAATCGGGAAATCCGTACAAATTATGGTGATTTTCATCCAAATAAACAGTTTCGTGTCATTGGTGACTTTCACTGGATCAACAAGCAGGCGAGCATGATACGGCAAAACAGAACTGCGATACGCAGAAGTGTGAGCAAATAGGAATTTGAACTTTGAGTGCGTACACGTAGTAGATACAGCTTTTCAAAGTTCCTTGTGTAGATGGTGCTGTATGTCTGAAAGTATTTTGGAAGTAAACTGGTCACAAGCATAGAAATTTTTATCACTGATAGCACAAACATGTGTACCTCCGGATATGTCACTTCACTTGGGGATTTGTTTTATAGATCTCATAACCAAGTCAAGATCTCCCTTCAATAGGCCGGGGAGAACAAATGGAGAGCAGTACAACCAGTTTGGGGGAATATGTGCAGTCGCAAATTTAAAAATTAACTGGTTCGGGACACAAAGTAGTCTTAGATGAAGAGAGAAAAATGACAACTTACTAGCTACACAAACAGTCTGTTGAACATGCATGGACCATGGAAGATTATGGGATAGGGTAAGGCCAAGATATTTACCGTTGGAGACATTGGTAATTGTTCATTATTCGCAGATGGAAGAGGAAACCCGTTAGTGAAGGCTCTGTGTGGTTCATCAGAAAGTGAGGAAAATAATACATCCCAGCATTTGGAAGCATTCAGTACGAGGGAGCGGGATGAGGACTAGTTAACAGCTTCGTTCAATTTGATCTGAATTTGTGAAGTTCCTTCGGGTGTCGGTGATTCACATCCTAAAACTACACCGTCGGCGTATCTGTTGCCAATGAATGTCGATGGGATCGGAAGTTGTTTACCGTACAAAGAAAATAAAAAGGGGGAAAAATTGCACCTTGTAATACACGAGTCAACTGGAGGAGAGGATAACTTTTGGCCGCTGAAACAAGTGAAGTGTCTTCGACCACTCAAGTAGTCTGAAATCAGCCTCCAGACGTTTGAGTCAATGCCAATTTCTGAGAGTATACTGAGCATTACTGATCGATCAAGGCAACCAAATGCGTTTTTGTAATCTAAAAATTCCATTCTGGCAGTCTCACACTTCTCGTCCAATTCCGAAGCTACTGAGTGGACTATGTAAGCTACGGCACCAAGTGTGGAGCGCAAAGACCGATAAGAAAACTGGCGTGTCTTCTCCAGCCGATCCCAAGTTAATCCATGGTAATAAAAGTCTTTCACTCATTTTCAGCATCACAGAGGTGCAGGCGATGGGGCGGTATTTCCCGGGTTCTTTCTTGGGGACAGGCGGTATCTTGGTCAGTCTCCAAATGTCAGGGACTTTTCCGCTTGCTAGACAGTTACTGAAGATATTGGCCAGTGGAACCGAAAGGGCATCAGCACACCCCTTCATTGCAGCAGGTGATAACTCGTCTGGGTCAGGAGCTTCGTTTATCTTCACTTTGCACAGTTGGTGGCTGAGATGAGTTGCTGAAAAATGGCTTGGAAGTAGACTGCGATATTGAGCTGGAGTCGGAGTTAAGTTTTGACCAAGTTGGTTAGTTTTTTTTACTTGCGTTCTCTGTCCATGTTTGGAAGCCTGCTCTTTCTTTCTTCCCAGCTATTTAAATACCGGTAAAGAATATCTAACAGTTTGGATGTAGACAGTTTCAAATGGACAATAATGATTAAAGCAAAAAAGGTAACCAGTGACGTGTTTAAAGAAGATAGAATAGTTAGAGTTTGAAAACATGGAAAAATCGGTTGGCCAGGCTGTCGAGTGAACAATTCCTCTGTTGCATTCTTCTGGACGGTTAGTCTTACCATACACTGTTAGACATATTTTCAAGATAAAGTGATTAAAGCTGCTCAAGGGTGCACGTTTTGGAAGTTTGAGCAATTACGGTCTGTTTGTAAAAGCCAAGTCTAGTTGAGCGGTAAGTCTGATGGGAAACACAACAAATTCATCAAACCAGGCCTGGTGAGAAGAGTAACGTCATGCCTGATGAAATCATCGACAAATGCGCAAAGAGAATCACTCAAGTGTGCAATTACTGAGGTAGACAGAAGATCAGAAAATATGTTTAACTCAGAAAGTGATGTACTAGGTGCCGAGTAAATGGTTCAGATGAGTATCGAGCGAAATCCATTCAGAAAGTGCGACTCACAGTCTGTGATATGACAGCTAGTCTTTTCGATTCAGTACGTAAAGACCAGATTTGTTGATTTTCTACGGTCGTTGTCAACGTAAGCGATGACACCTCCTCCACGATTGTGAGCACCAGTGGGACGATCGGTTCAGTACGAACTTAAATCATCCAGTTGTATGATTCCATCGGGTATATCCTTGAGCAACCAGGATTCTTGTAACATAATAACTTCTGAACTTTTATGCTCCTATTTCTCAGTGATTCATAATCATGCCAATACATCACAATATATTACGATAGGTTAGAGGATGGAACCAATTAGACAAGTAGGAAGTGACAAAGGAAGGAGGGGGGGGGGGAGAAAACAATTGTAATCCGGGCTTAAATCAAGACCGGCTGTGTATTGTTTTTCTCGTGTTTTGTCCGTTTACATCTGGTCTATGGCCTGTTGTAGGGTGGACGGAGGGCCAGGGCAGCTTCATAGCACACAAATTTTTTGAGCAGATAGAGGGGGATTGTGGAGGCGGATGCTGACACCCTCAGTTGCAGCTAGTATACGACATTTAGCCGGTCTTGATTTCCGATCCCGAACCTTATGCAGCGCACGGAAGACCTCAGCCACGTCTACTGTGTGATTAGTCTGAGCAAGGTCTGAAACGACAGCGGTATTGAGTGACTTAACTGCTCCAGTGTTTAACTATGCAGGGTGTTCGCAGATGCGCTCAGACAAACGCCTGGTCGTGCGGCCGATATACGTTGATCCACAGGAACAAGTGAATGAATAGACACAAAATGAGGCTGCACAATCACACTTTGTCTTTCAACCGCAGAAGCACTACCGGCCGGGATTCGAACAAAACCTGGAGCTTAGCTGCGTAGAACGTTTTGCTGATTACCCCTGACAATCTTTTATGCACAATCCCTGCCAACGTATCATCCTTGAATGGCAAAGAGATGTATCTCGGATTTCTTTCCACCCCAAACTTCCTTGGAGTTTCCACTGTAATTCGCGTCATCCTCTCAACTGGCCGATCCGGGCAGTCCCCTTTACTTTGTCAACATTAATTTTCTGAAACACTTCCTACTTGTCTAATTGGTTCTATCCTCTAATTTGTTGTATTATATTGTGATGTATTGGCATGATTATGAATCACTAAAAACGAGCTTGTTCGCCAAACTGTGTTCTCCAAGTGTGTTTATTGGGAATTTTCCGACACTCCTATTTCTGTGTGATTGCTGATATCTCTTCAATTTTTCCCAATAAAGAACGGATATTGTTCGCTAAGATCACGGGAATCTGGGTTTTCTAAGCACTGCGCCATTGGAGACCAACTTACCAATATGCATGGTGTTTACCTACTCTTCCATCTGGGTTTTTCGATAATCCGTTTGAGCCTATTCCGAACCTTACTATCATAATTCACAAAACAGTACGTACGCACGAAAACACGTGGCGATTTCATTACCGTGCACGTAAACGACAGCATTGGTGACCTTTAAGTTATTACGATAACGAGTACTGATATAAAAATTCACAGAAAATGGTGTAATTTGTTTTTCCAACGACAGCACGGTCAATTTCAAAGGCCTCGCTACGGGGCTGTGTTGATCCGCCTAGGGGCACGGTTTTTGTAACGATTAACTAGGTGTGTTCCAAGGTGTGCACAGACGAGAATGTGGTCGATGCCACTCTTGTTACCAGTCTCCGCGCCTTGGCAGGACAGACAACCTTCAATCGAAGATGACCAGCGTGATCGTACAACAATGTAATCAATCTGGTGTGCTGCGTGTCCGTCATTGGAGTACCACGTTAGAAAATGTTTCCTGGGATGCTGGAAGCGGGTGTTGGTGACGGTTAGGCCGTTGGGATCTGCAAAGTTGACGAGACGTTCACCAATGTTGCACTGCTGTCCGAGACCATAGTTTCCTAAAAATGTGTCTGGTTGCTTGGGTGGAGGCATCAGTGCTGGCGTTCCAGACCCCCGCAAACAGGAGAACGTCACGTTTCGGGACACTATTCATCACTTCTTGTAGTCTGCCGTGGATTTTGTCTTTTACCGCTTCTTTAGTTGCAACTGTCGGGGCATGAACCGCAACAACCGAGAAGAAGCACCTCTGTAGATTTACTCCCTGTCCACCTAGTATATTGGTTCTTTTTATTGCTACGTGCGACATGGTGAAAGGCAGTGGTCAGTTTGGCTCACCCTGCCGTTTAACGCTGTACGATGATGAGTAGGAGGATACTTAACCAAACAACGATGGTAACACGGTTCAATTTCATGACAAAAGATTGTTGTTCTCTGACCCACTGTGTATCTTGGAGGGAAAATCTTCCAGTGGTTTGTAACATCTACTCTGCACATGAACATAATGCAGCTTGATTTAAGGGACAACGTACCTTCTGCAAAAGCAATTAAATTCACATTTTGGTATTAAAAAACAAGGTTAAGCGATGTCATCCAACTCTTGTGTGAGTTAGATACGATCCAGATGTTACTTTTATTGCACAAAGTGATTCTGATAATAAAAGGTGAGGACGCCGGATATTATATCATCTATTTTGTTGAGTTTACAAAAACAAAATGCGTATTTTAGGCAGATACCACGCTAAAAGTAATATTACTTATGAGGCTATTTTCTTCTGACCATTTCCCTCTCTGGATATAATACCTCCCAGCAAGAAACAGCTTGAGCCACCCCGACTAGCTCCTTACTAGGGGACTAGTGTGGTTCCACCGAAGCCAAAATTCCGCCCTAGAACAGTAAAATTCGGAATGGAGAGTGCCAATCGAAGGATCACTCACTCAATGTTCTCATCCAAAATCGGATCTTTGATACCGAATTCTGCAAGCACATCGCTCCGCACTGTTGTCACCTGGAGCAGCGGGATCAAACAGTTCAACTGAAAATAAAATAAAAACAAATGACGATTCCTAATCGCTTAGATACGCAAAGATTTTGTTGTTCACTGCAATTGGTATTGTTCGTATAAGTCTGTCTCAATACAATGAATAGAGCTTCGTAAAATATGAATACCAGTGAGTACCTACGAAGGTTTTATATGACAACGGACCAAAAAAACGAAGAATGAGTACAGATCCAGCTATCGCCACTTTTTTACTACGGGAGTCCCAGAAACAACAGGGAGTAAGCATTTTAAGGGTTCAATTTTGTGCACCAAGGAACTGCATCAGAAATGAATGCCGCTGCGGTAGGTTTCTCTTGTGACGATAGAATATGCATAGTGATCCAGTTGATAAATGAACTGAGAAAGTGGAAAATTTTAGATTTAAATTCCATTGAAAAGAGCGGTTATGAGCGATGGCATGACAATCGCTGGCGCAATCAATAATAGCAAAGAACCACAAACATCAACAGTCATCCTCCCAAAAATAGGGAACATCACTTACTTATCACTTAATGACGGAAATAATTTTAGAGTGTCAATTGTGCGACTTTTATCAAATCTCATTGATTACGTGCTTGCGTATGAGTGCAGTCAAAGGGGTATATCCAATACCCTCGAAGGTCCATTGTACGATCAGGGATAACGGACAACGTGACCTAGAGACTTGGAGTAGAAGACCACATAGGTTTTAAATATGTCAGGCAAGGCAACCAACCGGGTGACAGCGGTTTACGGTACACCACCAATGTAATCGTCGGTGACGGGATTCCAGTCGAGATGGAAGGTAAACGATATAAGCCACCCTACCACTACCGACCAATGATCTTTTGAAACCCAGATCTATCTGGTAGTCTGATAGTTTATTCCCGAATAAAAAGAACTCAATTGGAGTGAGTACACGACATTGTCCTTGTAAGCGAGGAATCAGATTAGTCGTCTGTTTTGTTGGAAAATCTGGATAGCTTTAAATGTCTTTGATGTGAATTCTGCACATTTACAGTGAAAATTAAGCGTCCGAATCTATAACTATTACCTATTACTATCTGAGAAGCTACGCTCCATCAAATGGTTAGATATCTGGCCAAGCGATAGGTTTTATAAATTTCATCTCATCGGTAACGTCAAAATCCATTTACCTGCCCGGGTTCAAAAATGTATAACAGCTATACGGCTATATGGAAACTGGTCCACGTGGATGAAAGTGTGAAATTTACCTGAGTATGATAACCAAAATTTTTGTATCACTGTATAAATCTGGTGGAAAAACCGGGTCAATAATGTTGAGGATCGGTTCCTGTTGTCGAGCAGATGGAGTCGTTGCTACGTTAGACAACCTGAGCAGGCTATTCTGAGTGAAGCACACCATGAGTTCGCATCCCTTGATGAGCGTTTTTATCATGTGCGAACCGGAGACGAGCAATGGATAGATGGTAGGAAAGCATTTTCCATCTATAACATTAAAAAGGCATGGAAGTATCAACCCGTGTAAGACTTTTTCGGTGGGGACAGCTGAGGACATTTCCAAGTACCTGGATCATCAATGGGACTGCATTCATAATCTTTCATCATTTAAAGAATGCTTTTGCGCTTTTTGACACAGCTCTATCTTGCATGAGCCATGGAGAAGAAAACAACTAAACACCAAGCAAATTAATTTACGGTAAACTACCGCAAGCTAAAACTGAAGTGTACAGAAAAGCAGTCTATTGAATTCAACTATATGTAGAGTATGGACACTGTATTCCGCACTAAAAAACCATCACGTTCCGAACCACCTACCTGACTTTGTCCAAACACGGCAGCAATATTGTCCTGTAAAGACGTAGACGCACCATTGGAAACGACCAATACTTTTTCTCTGGAATGAAACGACGTTTAGACGACTAGGCAGATTTGGATCTTATCAATACTGGAGAGTAGTTACATTTTTGCGCCTCAATTTATTTTTTAAACCGAAATTGAACATAAAAAGTATATTTTTTAGCCGTCCCGTTCCTTTTATTGGAGAGCACTTGACGAAACTAGCTTTGATTTAACGGTACGATGAATTTGATTTGTTGAGCAGCCACGAACGTGATTTGTATTCGTATTGCACAACCATTCTTCTTTTATAATTAGCTTGCGGTTGAGTGCAGTGGAAAGAGTATATCCCATAGTTTCGCAGGTTCACCACACATTTACGGACAATCGAAAACCTAACCCAGAGACTTGCTACAGTAACAGCTGGTAAGGCAAAAATCACCGGTTGGACTTAAAAATTTTTAGCTTATGACTTAGACTTCGGAACGTTGTAGAAATATGTGTGGAGTTCCGATAAACGTTGAACGAAAAAATAACTACAGAGAGCATCTATATGCAAAATTGCCAGTGATGCTCGAGTGGTATAAGAACTTTTCACCAAGGAGGTAAGAGGGGACAAACCCGGACACCAGCAGTTACTTTGGTGGTAACTAGAAATCTACTTTTGTAGGGCTCGTTACCAAGCCTGATGGATCTTTTGTGGGTCTCTACTCAAAGTCTCAGGATCGGACTGTCTGTTATTCCCGGCAGTGCAGTGGATCTTGGACACTATCGAATGTGCTCCTTCCAGTGAACCCATGCGCAAGCAAGGAGTAAAAATTCGAACAGCATAAACATTTCTTTTTACTCTATCTCCACCTTATTGTCTTGACCGTCAGACCACCAAGATGGCTTTTACTTCGCATCTTACATCACTACAAAACTTGTAACACAGAGGGCAAGTGTGTTCTTGACCAACAAAGGTATGGAACATACGAGTGACTACATCGCAATCCAGAAAGAGCATATTTACTTGGTATAATGCCGCAACACCTTTAAAGCCAGAAGCATTAAGAGGAATGATGGTTGGTAGATAGTGTAATAATAAAACACCGAAACTAAATGAAAGGATCAAGGATTCGCTGAATGACGTACCCGGATTTGCCAACACGTGTGCACGTAATCTGCTTATTGACTGCGACCAAACAATATGCCGTCAGGACATTGACCGCTTTGGAGAACTCCTTGATCATCTGGGCCGGTTCGGCAAGATATTTACGTCGAACGGGAAGATTGTGAAACAAACGATTGACAATGACCGTGGTACCTCTCGAACGAGCCAATGGGCGTTTAGCCGCAATGCATCCGTTTGCATCGAACTGCAGACGCGTGCCATAGGTCGCATCAGCTGAACATGTGTGAATGATGAGCTCCCTGGAACGAAGTGTGAGGGTTGTACCATGAACAATGGCCGCAGCATCGCAACCGTAAAACAGGACTTCGGTCCTTCACAAAATGTTGGGACGGTCTCCTGTTTTTACATATATCTACTCCATGCCTTATCAGGATGACTGTGTGCTTATTGAATAAGCAGACGATGTGATTCTTGCCATGCCCTACCCTTAATCAGTCCACACAACCTGTTCTACAGGGAAGCATAACTGAGCTCGATAACTGGTCCACCACACAGGACCCACGAATGAATCTCTCTAAGTTTTTTGATATTTTTTTCTGTCTTCACAATGAGATTAGGCATTCTAATCTTTATGAATCCATTCCCCACCATTCATAAACACCGAGCGCATTGGGAGCAGTGCATTATTGAAGTACCTCGACATTAACTTCACCCGGGACTTTTCTCGGTCTAAGCATGTCGCCGCGGTCTTCTTATGTGTTAGGACTTACATCCCTTGGTACTCCACTTTATAATGTCCGAAAATCTCTTTACTCCTGTGTTTTACCTTACTAGGTCTAGGTAAGACTTTTAATTAAATGTCTACTCCTTGAAGCATTTATCTAGAGGTGGTGGTGTACCTCGATATCAGCTAGCCCATTTTATAATATGCTAACACCTTAATTTATGTGCAAAAATCTCCCGTAGGATAATGGCTGATTGATCGCACCACCTTTACCCTGATTTCAGTAAATGTAATTATAAATCATCCATTTGATTCCCCTATAAACACTTGTATGCCTGTACCATGGCCCACAAGTTCTCTACAGTACCATATCTTGCCCGCTTTTTTCGCTTACCTTGATGTTATTACTGCAGAACTGAACTCAGTGCTAAGCTATATTACTTTATAACTGGAAGTGTCGAAGCAGTATTCGGGTGTATGAAGCATATGCGTGAATCGACTGTACAGAATGAACCCATGTTATCATCGTTATCATCATACAACAGCGTTAGAAAGCAGGGCAAGCCCCACTGACAACTGCCTTTCTCACCATCTTGCACGTTAAAATAGAAATTATGAACACACAAGATGGACAGGGGGTGGACCCACAGGAGTGAGAAAATGAGAGAACACCCCAGTAGTCAACACACGGAATACACAGTCTAACCGTACAGAAAGTGACAACAAGATCGTCACTGTTCACGGTTCGCTGCCATATCCTTCAGTGTCTCCAGTCAACTTGTTAAGGGATCTTTCGAACCCTAATCACGAGGACGTGAAGCACCATCTTTTCCTAAGTTCGATGTACATTTTACCATTCCCCGCTGCCACATCATCTGTTGACTTCTAAGTGACTTCTTTCACTCCCGAAGAAGAACAGAAAACAGAGCACGGTACGATAGACGTGTGTTTGCCATACGCAACACGTGCTCTAACCAACGAAGTCTATAAAGCTGGATAAGTTGTGATATGATATTCTCTGAATTGGTACCCAATACCCGATTTCTGACCTCAACATTGTTCATTATTCCATCCAATCACCTCACACTTTGAAGATGCAAAGCACATGCCAAATGAAGCTACATCTCTCGTGAGTCTGCCCAGTGCACGTTACGCATGTTTCGTACATTTGAACAAGCAGATAAGGCCGTCGGCGTAATCTAGGTCACATAGCCTTTACCCACTAGCCAGTTCGACGACCACATCTTGAATATTTCACGGGACATTCTCCATTTTCTCGTCCATGACGAAGTTGAACAGGAATGGAGAAATGGGACATCCTTGTCGAACACTGCTGGTCGTTCCGCATGGATTTGATAGTTCACCGCAGCCAGAAGAGAGTACAATGATCTCAGTAGTTCACGGACTTCTGTGGCATACCTCTCTGATGAGGAGCTCTGAATAGCACTGTTCGGTCAATTGAACCGAAGGGACCTTTCATTCGGCGAAAACCATTTTATCGGACGACGGTGCGTTTCACGCGGTTGAAGTAATTGACGAAAAGTAAAACTCTCGTCGCTGCATTCTCGACATGGGTGGATTCCGGTCTGTCGTTCGCGGGCGTTCTTCTCGCACAGTAAAATGGAGGCTAATATTCTGGTGATTATCGAAACAAAACTAATGTCACGATGATTATTACAACCACTATGCATTCCCTTCTTGAAGATGGGCACAATCAATGGTCCGCCCACAGGAGTTATAGACCCCACCCGGTATAACCCTTGTTTGAAAGAGACTATGCTCAATGGGTGGAATTGTGACTGGTTCCTGTATAAACTGTCAACTCAACCAATGTTATGCAGTGATATTATTTTCGCAGATGAACCCATCTCCTACGTGCACAACATCAAAGGCTATCAACGGGGCAGAAACTGACACGAGGAGAATCCCTATGACTACTATGAAAGTAATAGACAAGGAGATGTAAAAGTGAATGTTTGGTATGTCATCCACGGTTCACGACTGGTAGGCTCAGGGATTCTCCCCGACAAGATGAATGAAACCGTCTATCTATAGGTGATGAAGGAAACACTTTTTGAATACCAAGAAGGTATACCTTTAGCAATCTTACCAAGAACACTCTTCTAGCACATTCCGCAAACGCAGTGCCCAGCGGCCTGGTGTGGAATTCCCTTTAAAATTCATATAAATACATTTATATATATATATATATATATATATATATATATATATATATATATATATATCACTGGCTTGAAAACAAGCATGGTGCCAAAGCAACAACCAAAAAATTACAACGTCGTGGGGGGGGGCAGGGGTATAGGACTAGTTAAAATAAAGATTACAACAAGTAAAGCCGAATTTAATTTTTAATACTTTCACTACACACGTTTTGTGTATCTTCCTGTCTGTTTTTCAATTGTTTATGGGGAACGGGGAGTCAACAGACAGGCCATACAGCATTCGCGTCACTGGATTCGGTTCCGAACCATATCTGTCAACGTCTCTAACTAACCGCAATCCTCATCTCGTGGACCCCAATCAAGTAGGTGGGAAGCACCGACCGAAGCTAACTTCTTCATACCCCAGCATCAAGTCATGGTCTGACCGCCACGTCATCTCTTTCCAGCCTTGCCAAGTACGCGCAAAAAGATCATGAAAGCGTGAACGATGAGCAGGCACACACAAAATACGCCCGAGCCATCGAAGGCAGTGTAGAGCGACTACCTCGATCGCAGCACCGGGCACAGGACGACAAACCTCGTTATTGCCCACTCGATGTTCCCACCAGACACGAGCAATGATCCGGAGACACCGGTGGTCGATTACAGAAAGCCGCCGAATATCCTCAACTCGAAGGGGCCGAGTCTCGCAACCGTAAAGAAGAACGCGACGAACTGTGGCACTGCATACCCTTCCCTTGAGAGAAAGCCGGATGTCGTGGCAGCAACACAGATGGCGAAGGTCCACGAAAGCTGCTTTGGCTCACTCAGTTCGTGATGTGATCTCCTCCCCAACACCACCGCCACCAGCTGTGATCAAGCTCCCGAGGTAATTAAAGCTATTGACTACCTCTGACTGATCACCACTGAGGTTGAGTGCAGGCATAGGCTTCTTCCAGTCTTGAAGAAGTACCTTGCATTTTGAAGGCGCAAAGCATATACCATATCGGAACACTTCAATCGCCACGCGGTCCAATGTGCATTGAATCGTCTGTGTACTGTCGCTCAGCAAGGTGATACCATAGGCGTACTTGAAGTCAAAAAACTCTGTTCCTTGGGAGCAGTTCAGGCCCACCGATGGAAGACCAGACAAAGCTTTCTATTGGACATCCTCTTTAGCGAAGTTGAAAAGAAACAAGGATATTGGGCAGCCTTGTCGTACTCCACTGGAGACGACAAATGGTGGCGACAGCTGGCCGTAATCTCTGATGCGACCTGGGGTATGACGACACAACTCTTTAAGAACTGACACGTACTTCCCAGGCACACTATTCCTCAATAAGCACTGCTACAGTGCAGACCTGTCGACGGAGTCGAAGACCACGCGAATGTCTAGAAACACAACGATCGTTGGCCTTTGGAAGGCATAACGATGCTCTAACACCTTTTCGAGGGTAAAGATTTGATCGACGCATCCACGACCGGTCCGAAACACAGCCTGTTCCTCACGAGTTTGTTCATCAAGCGTGTTGTATAACCTGCTAAGAATGACAGACACTAGCAGATTAGACGCTATCGGGATTAGGCTTATACCCCTACGGTTGGCGCAGTCACTGCGCGAGACCTTCTTGAAGATAAGGACAACCATTGATTCCCTTCACAAGGAGGAAACTTTCTCGGAGTGCCAGACCTTGAGAACAAAGATTGAAGTTATCTGACAAGCTCTATCCCACCATTCCTAAATAGGACTTGCGAAAGTCCACCGGAGCCCGGCCCTTTATGACATCCTAGGGTTTGGATTTCCCTGCGGACCTACGCCTCAGAAGATGAATCTGTCGAAACAGACCACGGGACGTGTGTCGGAACAGCTATGGGAGAGGGCGACGCTGGAGGCCAGCTAAACTGTGATTCAAAGTGCTTCGCCCAGCGCACAAGACATCGCTGAAGACTGTGGATAGGCGAACCGTCAGCTTCACAGATTGTTTCGCTCACCCCAAATAGTTTCCTACGGGCAACTCAAATGAAATGAAACAGCTTGCAGGAATTTCCCACAGCGGCAGCACGTTTCATCTCAGATGCTTTTTGAGACCACCAGATTTCGCGATCCCTGTGCAGACTTGCATTGAGGCAACGTCTCGCTGTGAGCCGTGTTGCATTATGCTCACTACCAGCCGGGACGGGCTGGTGTGCATCGAGAAGGCGCTAAGACTCGGCAGAAATCCAGGGTGTAACGACACGACGAGTCAGGCCATAAATCACTTTGGCAGCAGAATGCAAAACATTCTTAATAAGCGACCAGTGCTAACTGATGTTGTTTGGTGGCACTGATCTTAGCTTTTCAGCTAGAGCGTTTCGAAAAGTTCAGAGGCCAGACGGATCAGAGAGCATATTGCAGTCTAACCGCTGCTGCATCGTACGTTTAGCACACCCACCGAAGCACATGGACAACTTAGTGAAGACTAATGCGGGGTCGGAGTCGACAGGGGAGTGCTTCAGTACGGCCGGCAGTCTGGTACGCAGCTAATTGGGGAGGGAAGGGCCCAGCGTCAAGGCCCTCAAGATCTCCAGATTTAACTCCGTTAGATTTTTCCTTATGGGGCTGTCAAGAAAAGTCTGCGACCCCAAGCCAAAAACTCTGGATGGATTGAAGACCCGAATTTAATCCGTTTGCAAAAAGACTAAACTGCGATACTGGCGAGTGTTCACGGGAGCAAGGTTCGGCGTCTACAGATTCGCATGGCACAGGACGGTGGTGTGCCTTAACATTCATTACAACGGGACCCACAGCGCAAACTTTCACTGGAGAACGATATACCAGTTCTCAGAACTAGAGAACAATTACTCGGTCTTTTTAAAAACGAAAACAACTTGATTGTTCATTTCACAATCAATTTCGTCTTATTGCTATTCAGGTTTACTACCGTTGAGGTTTGTTAGTTTTCACTCGGGATAGTTGTGGTGTATATTTGTGGCTGCATGAATGCGCGTGGGCATGTGTGAGCTGACTGTAACACACAAACAGTGATGAGATAATCTTGTGTATATCCAAGTGAACCCAGTTCCTGGAAGAGTTTCGAGCACCGGAAGGTGTGTGTATATGGCCAAGAAACCAATTGTGCTTGAACATGAATGTGTGCGGCGGCCTAAAGTTGACTGATGCGACTGCTTCGCTTACGTTGACGGGGTCGTTGGGGCGCACAATGGAGTGCGTTCATTCAGTTTTGTCTATGCCCACCACCATGTTAAGCGGTGACTGCGTGATCAAATACGGTGGTGATAACCTTGATCTATCGTAATTTATGTTGTCACATGATAAGGAAACAATTATCACCATATCTTTCGAAAAGTGGGTTAGATGTATCACAATAGAGGTTCCATGAGTGTCTGTGTGGGCACGGTGCAGGATGGGGATTTAGCAATGGTCATCTAATGTAACAGAAAACACGATGTAGATCTGGATCATTCTCTCCTACTAGCGAGACTGAGGATATATTTATCATCTACTTATGAAGCACACATGGACCCAAAACACCAACTTCTCAGCCTAGAGTATGCCCCTGACGACAGATATCTCACAGCCGTTGTTTCACGATCCTCTTTCATTTATTACCAATCCCATAGTTGCGTTAGTCTCTTTACTAGCACCACAAAGGCCACCTGTGACCCCTGCTGCACCGCAGAAACTATTTTGTGTCCAATGGCAGATTAGACTCACCCCACCAAAAGTCCATATTTAAGATGAAGGAGTGTACCAAAAATTATATGATGATACTGGCGTAAACCACCAGTTAGATTTTTTGGATGTTGTGAATCACGTATATTTCGTCACGTTCCTTTTAGGCATGATGAGAAATCCCCTGCAGCGAACCCCGTGTAAGGTTAATACAATGTGCAAATGATTCGAACAGGTAAGTTTTAGACGGTGAATTACAAATAAATGATGAGAGAAAACAGATCGTCTAATAAGTTATTCATTAAAGCCTAAAAATAGACTTCAAAAATAGCATATGTGGGGTAGAGACAGTGATAGGATGATACGCTGAAGAACTTCTGTCGTTGAAAGCAGTTAAGACGTTGTGACCCTGACCACGTGTTAATTATTCGCGATTGGTTAAAGAATCAGATAAATGACCCCCGGTGGACGATGGGCTACCGTCTATATCTAACATATTTGGAATTTTTTCTTGTTACGCATTCAAATGCACCAGTACAGTCCCGACTACAAATACCAGCGGCTTTACATATCCTATAAAATGAAAAACAAAGTACTGCACGGCATATATTTGTATTAAATGGGACACTCAAGTGACGAAAGTCAAGCTGAATGGACCACTTTTTCTCATCTCCGAGGACGTTCGATGCAATAGAAGTCTTTGAACACACAAGTCCAGAGTATTCGATTGCATGGTATATCTTCCAGGCAATGAACCTGCCTTCGCATCCTGGATGGCGCTCTAGCATTATCCAGGGTATTTTTACGGAACAAAAGCTGGTCGTATAAACATGTTAACGCTGAGGATGAAATGAGAGCAAAACCAGTTTGCACCCCTGGCGAAGACCCATCTGGGCCACTGACCTTAGCACACTTCATCTTCATTAGTACCCCATATACTTAGAAGGAATATATCACCTATAAACTGGTAGGTTTAAGTTTAGTGTGGAGCCTAGAGCCATTATTCGACATTAAATACCGATCAAGCCCACCAATTTGCTTCTTTATCCAATTTTCGAGTACACCTTTCTAACTGACTTTATTATTTACTTTGCGGTATGCGCTTCATTTTGCCTCCTAATAAGGTATTGAGCAGTAAGCTGAGAAATTCGACCGCCCTAGGATGTATACACATTTTTTGTCCACACTACAAGAATGAGAGACAATGTCATCATTACCAATTCCAATAAAAGTCACACATGGTTTCGAAAGGGTACACCAATGGATAAACAACAAACAGAGTATAACCGATACAGTATTTCATGAGTAGAATGTTTTGAGGTTGCAGAAATTAAAATGAACTTACGCCAACTGACAGAGAGAGAAAAGTGCTTCCCCGCGAAAACCAAAGGTTGTCACGCTGGCCAAATCTTCAAATGAGCGCAGTTTTGAAGTGCAGTGCTTTTTAGCTATATACTAGCTGGGTAAAAAACAATAACTCACTTATCCTTTCAAATTGAGCTTCTTCGATCCCAAGACCATTATCCACCACCTCAATAGATTCGCAACCATAATCCTTGAGACGGATATCTAAAGATGAGGAGAGATAAAACAACTCAGACAGAACAAAAAACTACCTATTTTTGTTGCTTCCGCATCGATGCTATTTTCCAGCAATTCTTTGATAGCAGAAGCCAGTGTTACCACGACCTGACCTGCACATATTTTATTCACGATTGCCTTATCAAGAGGAGAGATTGATCTTTCAGACATGGATGTCTAAAAGCAGTGATCTGCAATAAGAAAAACAAAATGATAAAACCACATAAACAAATTAGGGTACGTTTTTCTCAGCATGTACCACGGAAAGTCATTTCGAATGTTCCGTAAGGCATGCAAAACGGGGGCTAACCAAGGATGCCAGTCAAGCCGACACACAGTTAGTTGCTATTAACTGAACGGTTGCGCACTCCCGAAAAAACATACAAATGGTCATCTGGACAGCTCCGTGTCGGGTTACCGGAGTATGTGATCAAACCACCGCAGGCGGCGGCGCTGAAGAAGGACAGAGAGTTGGTCAATGTCACAGCATCACCTCCTTCCTTCCTGCCAGTTTGTACAAAAAATTCGGCAAAAATACCAGGGGTCGGACAACTCCAGCTTCCTGGCACCTTCAGCTCGTGGTGGCCAGATTTCATACCCCTATGTGCGCACGGATCGGATAGCGGCACAGAAAACGAGGGTCTTGGATCGAAGGCTGATTTCGTTGTGACCATGGCACACACTCAAGATGAAGAAACGTTCTCCGTATAATGCTAATCCTCGGTAGCACTTCATCCCTCGTCTGGCCATTCGGAAGCAGAGTTGACCCCAGATATCTGAGGGATGGCAGGCATTCAACTGCCTGACCACTGAGGGAGAACTTCTGTGCTGATTACCCAAAGCAAGTCGAGAGATCCTTCGATCTCGATAAATTGATTCTGAGACCAACGGTCGTCGAAGAGCAACTGAGTCGGTCCAGGACGCAATGGCGCAATGAGTATCACGCTGGTGTATGATGTGACAACTGCTAAATCCTTCAAAAATATACAGCTGTGGTTGCGAAACATTGATCAGGTAAATTTATGACCGTTTTGGAACTGCGTTCCACTCACGTTTTCGATTCGGCTTTCCCGATATCTCCTTAGTGCTCGTATGCTGAATGCATCGGTTTTGGCTAACAATCGCAAGTGGTACGAGCAGACTGTCACAGCTCTATGGAAAATTTTTGAGAATCGTGATCTCCGTTCCCACAGAATATCTAACGTTGACTGAATCCGCGGCATATTCAGTTTATTTATGAAATACTGCAAATAGGATAGAGTGTTATGATACTAACATCATCATCATTGTACAGCGTTAAACAGTAGGGCAAGCCCCACTGACCACTGCCTTTCTCACCATGTTGCACGTTGAATTAAAAAGTATGAATATACAAGATGGAGACGGAGTGGACCTACACGGGTAGCAAAAGGAAAGAATGCCCTAGTAGCCAACACACGGTACACACTGTCTAACTGTACAAACACACATCGATCAGTCATTCTGATTCGATAGAAAGTGACAACACGATTGCCACTGTTCGCGGTTCGCAGCCATATCCTTCAGTGTCTCCAGCCAACTGGTAGAGGGATCTTTGGACTCCAACCACGAAGACGTGAAGCACCTACTTTTCCTAAGTCTGCTGTACATTTTCTCATTCCTCGCTGCCACTTCATCTGTTGACCTCCACGTGGTCTCTTCCACTCCCTAGGAGGGGCGGAGAATAGGACACGGTACGGTAGACGTGTGTTTGCCATACGTAACACGTGTCCCAACCAACGAAGTCTGCTAAGTTGGATACACTGTGACAAAACGTTCTCTGAATTAGTACCCAATACTCGCTTTCTTACCTCATCGTTGCTTACTCGGCTACTCCACCCAATCCTAGCGATACTACGTAAACATCGACGGTCAAAACCTCAGGTCGACGAATATCTTCAGCACGCAGACCCCAAGTCTCGCAACCGTACAACAAAACTGAACGCACAGTGGCACAGTATACACGACCTTTCAACTTCAGTGAAATATCAGGTCGGCGCCACAAGTGCTTCAGTCCAGCGTACGCCGCTCGAGCTTTGGATATCCGCGTACTCACCTCTACTACTGTGCTCCCATCCGTCGTCGCGCAGCTACCGAGGTAGGTGAAGTGGTCGACAACAGACAGCATCTCACCATCGAGCATCAAGCTCGGAATCGCTGACGTCCAGTCTTGTAACATCACCTTGCACTTTGAAGGTGCAAAGCGCATGCCGAATGGAGCTACAGCTCTTCCGAGATTATCTAGTGCATGCTGAGCATGTTCCGTGCATTCGAACAAGCAGACAACGTCGTCTGCGTAATCTAGGTCACATAGCTTTTCACTATCTCCTAGTTCGACCCCTACATCCTGAAGATTTTGCAAAGCACTCTCCATTATTTCGTCCATGACGAAGTTAAAAAGGAATGGAGACAAAGGGCATCCCTGCCGAACACTACTGGTCGTTTCGAACCGACCGGATAGTTCGCCGTAAACCCTTACGCGGCCAGAAGTATGAGAATACAATGATCTCATTAGGTTCACGAACTTCTGGGGCATACCTTTTCGATGAAGAACACTGAAAAGCGATGTTCGATCAACTGAATCGAAGGCGCCTTTCAAGTCTAAGAAAATCATTATTGTTGGTCGGCGGTGCGCGTGACACGTTTCAAGTAGTCGGCGAAGAGTAAAAATCTGGTCGATGCATCCTCGACCTGGGCGGAATCCAGCCTACTGTTCGCGGACATTCCTCTCGCGAGCCGGTGTAAGACGATGCAGCAAAATCGAAGCTAACACTTTGGTGACTATCGGGATTAAGCTAATCCCACGATGATTACTGCAGTCATTGCGTATTCCCTTCTTGAAGATGGGAACAATCAATGACTCGCTCCATGTTAACGGAATACGCTTCTCGTTCCAAATGTCAAGAAGCAACACGGTAAGTGATTTTATCAACGCCTCACCACCCAGTTTGAAAAGAACTGGGGGAAGTTCGTCGGGACCTTCCGCTTTCCCCCGCCTTAGTAATCGAATACATGACTCTACTTCTACTTCTGATGGGGGCTCAAGTGATACCACCCAAGAAGTCACAGTTGTTGACACGGGAGTAACTACACTAGCGTGGGGCCAGCTAAACTGTTCCTTGAAGTACTCGGCCCATCGGTCAAGCCTTTGCTGTTTGCTATGGATGGGTTCTCCATTCCTATTGCAAATCGTTTCACTGACCTGAGTTCGCCGTCCACCGGTGTCACGAATAAGTTTGAACAGTCTCTGACCACTGGGTGTGGTGGCTTTAGTTGCTATCTCCCTGGGGCAATCTCAAAAGGAAATAAGGAAGGAGAAAAGAGTATGAAAAAAATAAGAGGAATACTACATTAATGGAATTGAGTCCATAAAGAAAGTTTGCGGATGCAAGAGCGCCACTGATCGCGGCATCTACCCATATCTCCCAACGTATCCAACCATCGAGTGGCAGGGTCTATTGGACCCAATCCACGAAGTCCAAAACGTCCCATATGGCCAACTCCACCAGTTCGGCTTTTCAGACCTCTTCAATATTATGCACTGACCATCTTAATCATCTTCCAACCGGTATCCGCATCAGCAAACATAGCACGCCAAAGATTCCTGTCAGGGGACATGCATAACTCATCCCAACCATCTCAGCTTGATGAGCTCAGGTGTTTCACCTAATGATTTGATCTCTTAACCTAAGACTTTCCGCCGAACCTCGGTATTGCTCACACGGTGTTCCCACCAGATTCGAGCAGTACTACGAAGACTTCGGGGTTCAAATACCGACAATCTTCGTACGTCCTCCACCCGCAGTGGTCATGCTTCGAACCACACAGAAGCATGGGCATGACTGCTGCTGCGTACACTCGGCCATGGTCAGGGAAACGGATGTCATGTCAACGCCACAGATGACTCAGAATGGCAAATGCCAAACGAGCCTTCAGTATATGCAGAGATACCTCATCCGAGGTACGACCTCTGGGTGAAATGCAGTTCCCTAGATAACAGAACTTGCCCCCCGCATTTACAGTCTCCTCAGACATTGAAAGGTTTGGCGTTGGACCAACCCAGTCCTGCAACAGCATCTTGCACTTTGGGGTTGCTAAACACATACCGAACATTGCTACGCAATCCCTCAAGCCGTCTAGAAAAGTCTGCAACTTACCTGGATCTTCACCTAGAAGAACTGTGTCGCCAGCACACTCAAGGTCTGATACACTCGGGAAACGTTCAATGCCACTATCCTCACCTGACAAAAGTGCGGTCTCTAGGGCCACATCAATCACAAAGTTTCATAGAAAAGGAGAGAGGGAGAAACCCTGATGTACACCACTTCTCGTGGTGAAATTAAGGGAAAGTTCACCGCAAGCCCGATTTCGCCTTCGGCTATTACTGTAAACGGATTTTATGATGGATATGAATTTCTCTGGTAAACCCTTCAACAGGCAGCCCCACGGAACTGTGCGGTCGACTGAGTCGACGCCGCTTCAAAATCAAGAAAAACGGAGATAATGGGCCTATGGAAGGTGTACCTACATCCTAAAATCAGTCCAGGAGTGAAGCTGTGATCAATTCAACCTCCACCAGGTCTAAACCCAGCTTGATTCTGGCGCGAGCACTGTTCGAGAGTGGTAGATAGGCGGTCGAGAATAATACCAGCAAGTAATTTGGATGCAATGCTAACCAGACCTGTTCCCCTGTGCTTTCCGTAGGAGGACCTGTCGTTTTCCTCATAGATCGGTACGATCACCGGTTCACACCAACTACTTGGAACTTGTTCCTGTTCCCATATCGAACCGAGGAGTTTCGTCAACTCCAGTTAAAGTGCTGGATCACCGTCTTCAAAAATAGACGGAGGCAACCCATCCAGTCCGGGTCCGGCAGCCTTATGTCGTTCAATATAGCTTATCTCACGAAGAATCTTCGTTTCTGACGGAGGACTGGTATCTACAACAAGAGCTGTATCCATTGCGCTAGTGAGCAAACCTGACGAGGATTAAGGCCAATTAAACTGCACCCCGAAATGCTCCTCCCAGCGAATTAGACGACGCTTCTGAGTCTGAATCAGTGAGCCGTTCGCTTCTTTGATCAATTCGCCGACGCCTGGCGTACGGGGACCGGTTTGTCTAATCAGACGGAAAAGGTTGCGGCTGTTGCCAGTCATCGCAGTTTTTTCCATCTCCATACACTTCGCAATCGACCACTGCTCACGGTCATTTCTCAGGCTCCGAATCAGTTGGCATTCAAGACATCTCTGTGCCTCATCAGCAGCCGCACGTAGAGCCTGTTTGATCTATGTCCATTATTCTTCTAGATCCTGGGTATTTGACTGCATTGATAACCTGGTGGGTAATTTTGTCCGGAAAGAAGATTGTCGGTTATCGTCCCGCAGCAGCTGCCGAGGACGGTTCGCTTTGCCGTTGCTTCGGCCACCGACGAGGCTTCAGTTACCTCGGCAGCAGCTTGACGACGGATGTGAGCATAGTAGTAGAGGTGAATACGCGTATATTTAGGACTCGAGCGGCGTACGCTGGACTAAACCCCTTGTGGTGCCGACTTGATATTTCACTGAAGTTGAAAGGTCGTGTGTATTGTGCCGCAATGGGTTCAGTTTTGTTGTACGGTATTGGTACTGGATGGAATAACCGAGTAAGCAATACTGAGGTCAGAAATCTACCATTGAGTACTACTTCAGAGAGTTCTCTATCACAGCTTATCCAGCTTAGTAGACTTCGTTGGTTAAGGCACGTGTTACGTATGGCAGACAAACGCCTATCGTACCGTGCCCTGTTTTTCGTTCCTCCTCGGGATTGGAAGAAATCAT
This sequence comes from Fasciola hepatica, assembly GCA_948099385.1. Classification (NCBI taxonomy): domain Eukaryota; kingdom Metazoa; phylum Platyhelminthes; class Trematoda; order Plagiorchiida; family Fasciolidae; genus Fasciola; species Fasciola hepatica. Next base: position 391,166 of record CANUEZ040000195.1, read on the forward strand.
GTGGAGGCCAACAGATGATGTAGCAACGTCGGATGAGAAAATGTACAGCAAACTCAGGAAAAGTTGATGCCTCACTTCTTTGTGGTGGGGGTTCAAAATATCCCTCAACCAGTTGGCTGGAGACACTAAAATATATGCTTGCGAACCGCGAACAGTGGCCATCGTGTTGTCACTTTCTGTCGAATCAGAATGATTGATCAACGTGCGTTTGTACAGCTAGAATATGTATTCTGTGTGTTAGCTGCTAGAGCGCTCTTTCCTATTCTCACTCCTATAGGTCCACTCCCTGTTCATCATGAATATTCATAATTTCTATTTCAACGTGCAACATGGTGAGAAAGGCAGTGGTCATTGGGGCTTTCCCTGCCGTTTACCGCCGTATGATGGTGACGATGATGATGACCGACGGGGCGAAAGCTGAAACGCGCGCGGACAAGAGCGTGATCAGTGTCTACATAAATGGACCAATTTGGTCGATCTGAGTCCGACGCTGTGAAGGGACAGGAGGACGCCGGGTTAGCCGGTATCGCTTTTGTGCCAGAAAGTTGTACTCACCACGAATAGTCCGTTGACGGAACATAGTTGAATGAAACAATCACCGTTATCAGTTCGATCAGCTGAAACGCAATATCATCATCATCGCACAGCGTTAAACAGTAGGGCAAGCCCCACTGACCACTGCCTTTCTCACCATGTTGCACGTTGAATTAAAAAGTATGAATATACAAGATGGAGACGGAGTGGACCTACACGGGTAGCAAAAGGAAAGAATGCCCTAGTAGCCAACACACGGTACACACTGTCTAACTGTACAAACACACATCGATCAGTCATTCTGATTCGATAGAAAGTGACAACACGATTGCCACTGTTCGCGGTTCGCAGCCATATCCTTCAGTGTCTCCAGCCAACTGGTAGAGGGATCTTTGGACTCCAACCACGAAGACGTGAAGCACCTACTTTTCCTAAGTCTGCTGTACATTTTCTCATTCCTCGCTGCCACTTCATCTGTTGACCTCCACGTGGTCTCTTCCACTCCCTAGGAGGGGCGGAGAATAGGACACGGTACGGTAGACGTGTGTTTGCCATACGTAACACGTGTCCCAACCAACGAAGTCTGCTAAGTTGGATACACTGTGACAAAACGTTCTCTGAATTAGTACCCAATACTCGCTTTCTTACCTCATCGTTGCTTACTCGGCTACTCCACCCAATCCTAGCGATACTACGTAAACATCGACGGTCAAAACCTCAGGTCGACGAATATCTTCAGCACGCAGACCCCAAGTCTCGCAACCGTACAACAAAACTGAACGCACAGTGGCACAGTATACACGACCTTTCAACTTCAGTGAAATATCAGGTCGGCGCCACAAGTGCTTCAGTCCAGCGTACGCCGCTCGAGCTTTGGATATCCGCGTACTCACCTCTACTACTGTGCTCCCATCCGTCGTCGCGCAGCTACCGAGGTAGGTGAAGTGGTCGACAACAGACAGCATCTCACCATCGAGCATCAAGCTCGGAATCGCTGACGTCCAGTCTTGTAACATCACCTTGCACTTTGAAGGTGCAAAGCGCATGCCGAATGGAGCTACAGCTCTTCCGAGATTATCTAGTGCATGCTGAGCATGTTCCGTGCATTCGAACAAGCAGACAACGTCGTCTGCGTAATCTAGGTCACATAGCTTTTCACTATCTCCTAGTTCGACCCCTACATCCTGAAGATTTTGCAAAGCACTCTCCATTATTTCGTCCATGACGAAGTTAAAAAGGAATGGAGACAAAGGGCATCCCTGCCGAACACTACTGGTCGTTTCGAACCGACCGGATAGTTCGCCGTAAACCCTTACGCGGCCAGAAGTATGAGAATACAATGATCTCATTAGGTTCACGAACTTCTGGGGCATACCTTTTCGATGAAGAACACTGAAAAGCGATGTTCGATCAACTGAATCGAAGGCGCCTTTCAAGTCTAAGAAAATCATTATTGTTGGTCGGCGGTGCGCGTGACACGTTTCAAGTAGTCGGCGAAGAGTAAAAATCTGGTCGATGCATCCTCGACCTGGGCGGAATCCAGCCTACTGTTCGCGGACATTCCTCTCGCGAGCCGGTGTAAGACGATGCAGCAAAATCGAAGCTAACACTTTGGTGACTATCGGGATTAAGCTAATCCCACGATGATTACTGCAGTCATTGCGTATTCCCTTCTTGAAGATGGGAACAATCAATGACTCGCTCCATGTTAACGGAATACGCTTCTCGTTCCAAATGTCAAGAAGCAACACGGTAAGTGATTTTATCAACGCCTCACCACCCAGTTTGAAAAGAACTGGGGGAAGTTCGTCGGGACCTTCCGCTTTCCCCCGCCTTAGTAATCGAATACATGACTCTACTTCTACTTCTGATGGGGGCTCAAGTGATACCACCCAAGAAGTCACAGTTGTTGACACGGGAGTAACTACACTAGCGTGGGGCCAGCTAAACTGTTCCTTGAAGTACTCGGCCCATCGGTCAAGCCTTTGCTGTTTGCTATGGATGGGTTCTCCATTCCTATTGCAAATCGTTTCACTGACCTGAGTTCGCCGTCCACCATTGTCACGAATAAGTTCGAACAGTCTCTGACCACTGGGTGTGGTGGCTTTAGTTGCTATCTCCCTGGGGCAATCTCAAAAGGAAATAAGGAAGGAGAAAAGAGTATGAAAAAAATAAGAGGAATACTACATTAATGGAATTGAGTCCATAAAGAAAGTTTGCGGATGCAAGAGCGCCACTGATCGCGGCATCTACCCATATCTCCCAACGTATCCAACCATCGAGTGGCAGGGTCTATTGGACCCAATCCACGAAGTCCAAAACGTCCCATATGGCCAACTCCACCAGTTCGGCTTTTCAGACCTCTTCAATATTATGCACTGACCATCTTAATCATCTTCCAACCGGTATCCGCATCAGCAAACATAGCACGCCAAAGATTCCTGTCAGGGGACATGCATAACTCATCCCAACCATCTCAGCTTGATGAGCTCAGGTGTTTCACCTAATGATTTGATCTCTTAACCTAAGACTTTCCGCCGAACCTCGGTATTGCTCACACGGTGTTCCCACCAGATTCGAGCAGTACTACGAAGACTTCGGGGTTCAAATACCGACAATCTTCGTACGTCCTCCACCCGCAGTGGTCATGCTTCGAACCACACAGAAGCATGGGCATGACTGCTGCTGCGTACACTCGGCCATGGTCAGGGAAACGGATGTCATGTCAACGCCACAGATGACTCAGAATGGCAAATGCCAAACGAGCCTTCAGTATATGCAGAGATACCTCATCCGAGGTACGACCTCTGGGTGAAATGCAGTTCCCTAGATAACAGAACTTGCCCCCCGCATTTACAGTCTCCTCAGACATTGAAAGGTTTGGCGTTGGACCAACCCAGTCCTGCAACAGCATCTTGCACTTTGGGGTTGCTAAACACATACCGAACATTGCTACGCAATCCCTCAAGCCGTCTAGAAAAGTCTGCAACTTACCTGGATCTTCACCTAGAAGAACTGTGTCGCCAGCACACTCAAGGTCTGATACACTCGGGAAACGTTCAATGCCACTATCCTCACCTGACAAAAGTGCGGTCTCTAGGGCCACATCAATCACAAAGTTTCATAGAAAAGGAGAGAGGGAGAAACCCTGATGTACACCACTTCTCGTGGTGAAATTAAGGGAAAGTTCACCGCAAGCCCGATTTCGCCTTCGGCTATTACTGTAAACGGATTTTATGATGGATATGAATTTCTCTGGTAAACCCTTCAACAGGCAGCCCCACGGAACTGTGCGGTCGACTGAGTCGACGCCGCTTCAAAATCAAGAAAAACGGAGATAATGGGCCTATGGAAGGTGTACCTACATCCTAAAATCAGTCCAGGAGTGAAGCTGTGATCAATTCAACCTCCACCAGGTCTAAACCCAGCTTGATTCTGGCGCGAGCACTGTTCGAGAGTGGTAGATAGGCGGTCGAGAATAATACCAGCAAGTAATTTGGATGCAATGCTAACCAGACCTGTTCCCCTGTGCTTTCCGTAGGAGGACCTGTCGTTTTCCTCATAGATCGGTACGATCACCGGTTCACACCAACTACTTGGAACTTGTTCCTGTTCCCATATCGAACCGAGGAGTTTCGTCAACTCCAGTTAAAGTGCTGGATCACCGTCTTCAAAAATAGACGGAGGCAACCCATCCAGTCCGGGTCCGGCAGCCTTATGTCGTTCAATATAGCTTATCTCACGAAGAATCTTCGTTTCTGACGGAGGACTGGTATCTACAACAAGAGCTGTATCCATTGCGCTAGTGAGCAAACCTGACGAGGATTAAGGCCAATTAAACTGCACCCCGAAATGCTCCTCCCAGCGAATTAGACGACGCTTCTGAGTCTGAATCAGTGAGCCGTTCGCTTCTTTGATCAATTCGCCGACGCCTGGCGTACGGGGACCGGTTTGTCTAATCAGACGGAAAAGGTTGCGGCTGTTGCCAGTCATCGCAGTTTTTTCCATCTCCATACACTTCGCAATCGACCACTGCTCACGGTCATTTCTCAGGCTCCGAATCAGTTGGCATTCAAGACATCTCTGTGCCTCATCAGCAGCCGCACGTAGAGCCTGTTTGATCTATGTCCATTATTCTTCTAGATCCTGGGTATTTGACTGCATTGATAACCTGGTGGGTAATTTTGTCCGGAAAGAAGATTGTCGGTTATCGTCCCGCAGCAGCTGCCGAGGACGGTTCGCTTTGCCGTTGCTTCGGCCACCGACGAGGCTTCAGTTACCTCGGCAGCAGCTTGACGACGGATGTGAGCATAGTAGTAGAGGTGAATACGCGTATATTTAGGACTCGAGCGGCGTACGCTGGACTAAACCCCTTGTGGTGCCGACTTGATATTTCACTGAAGTTGAAAGGTCGTGTGTATTGTGCCGCAATGGGTTCAGTTTTGTTGTACGGTATTGGTACTGGATGGAATAACCGAGTAAGCAATACTGAGGTCAGAAATCTACCATTGAGTACTACTTCAGAGAGTTCTCTATCACAGCTTATCCAGCTTAGTAGACTTCGTTGGTTAAGGCACGTGTTACGTATGGCAGACAAACGCCTATCGTACCGTGCCCTGTTTTTCGTTCCTCCTCGGGATTGGAAGAAATCATGTGGAGGCCAACAGATGATGTAGCAACGTCGGATGAGAAAATGTACAGCAAACTCAGGAAAAGTTGATGCCTCACTTCTTTGTGGTGGGGGTTCAAAATATCCCTCAACCAGTTGGCTGGAGACACTAAAATATATGCTTGCGAACCGCGAACAGTGGCCATCGTGTTGTCACTTTCTGTCGAATCAGAATGATTGATCAACGTGCGTTTGTACAGCTAGAATATGTATTCTGTGTGTTAGCTGCTAGAGCGCTCTTTCCTATTCTCACTCCTATAGGTCCACTCCCTGTTCATCATGAATATTCATAATTTCTATTTCAACGTGCAACATGGTGAGAAAGGCAGTGGTCATTGGGGCTTTCCCTGCCGTTTACCGCCGTATGATGGTGACGATGATGATGACCGACGGGGCGAAAGCTGAAACGCGCGCGGACAAGAGCGTGATCAGTGTCTACATAAATGGACCAATTTGGTCGATCTGAGTCCGACGCTGTGAAGGGACAGGAGGACGCCGGGTTAGCCGGTATCGCTTTTGTGCCAGAAAGTTGTACTCACCACGAATAGTCCGTTGACGGAACATAGTTGAATGAAACAATCACCGTTATCAGTTCGATCAGCTGAAACGCAATATCATCATCATCGCACAGCGTTAAACAGTAGGGCAAGCCCCACTGACCACTGCCTTTCTCACCATGTTGCACGTTGAATTAAAAAGTATGAATATACAAGATGGAGACGGAGTGGACCTACACGGGTAGCAAAAGGAAAGAATGCCCTAGTAGCCAACACACGGTACACACTGTCTAACTGTACAAACACACATCGATCAGTCATTCTGATTCGATAGAAAGTGACAACACGATTGCCACTGTTCGCGGTTCGCAGCCATATCCTTCAGTGTCTCCAGCCAACTGGTAGAGGGATCTTTTGGACTCCAACCACGAAGACGTGAAGCACCTACTTTTCCTAAGTCTGCTTTACATTTTCTCATTCCTCGCTGCCACTTCATCTGTTGACCTCCACGTGGTCTCTTCCACTCCCTAGGAGGGGCGGAGAATAGGACACGGTACGGTAGACGTGTGTTTGCCATACTTAACACGTGTCCCAACCAACGAAGTCTGCTAAGTTGGATACACTGTGACAAAACGTTCTCTGAATTAGTACCCAATACTCGCTTTCTTACCTCATCGTTGCTTACTCGGCTACTCCACCCAATCCTAGCGATACTACGTAAACATCGACGGTCAAAAACCTCAAGTCGACGAATATTTTCAGCACGCAGACTCCAAGTTTCGCAACCATACAACAAAACTGAACGCACTGCAGCACAGTATACACGGCCTTTCAACTTCAGTGAAATATCAGGTCGGCGCCACAAGTGCTTCAGTCTAGCGTACGCCGCTCGAGCTTTGGATATCCGCGTACTCACCTCTACTACTGTGCTCTCGTCCGTCGTCACGCAGCTACCGAGGTAGGTGAAGTGATCGACAACTGTCAGCATCTCACCATCGAGCATCAAGCTCGGAATCGCTGACGTCCAGTCTTGTAACATCACCTTGCACTTTGAAGGTGCAAAGCGCATGCCGAATGGAGCTACAGCTCTTCCGAGATTATCTAGTGCATGCTGAGCATGTTCCGTGCATTCGAACAAGCAGACAACGTCGTCTGCGTAATCTAGGTCACATAGCTTTTCACTATCTCCTAGTTCGACCCCTACATCCTGAAGATTTTGCAAAGCACTCTCCATTATTTCGTCCATGACGAAGTTAAAAAGGAATGGAGACAAAGGGCATCCCTGCCGAACACTACTGGTCGTTTCGAACCGACCGGATAGTTCGCCGTAAACCCTTACGCGGCCAGAAGTATGAGAATACAATGATCTCATTAGGTTCACGAACTTCTGGGGCATACCTTTTCGATGAAGAACACTGAAAAGCGATGTTCGATCAACTGAATCGAAGGCGCCTTTCAAGTCTAAGAAAATCATTATTGTTGGTCGGCGGTGCGCGTGACGCGTTTCAAGTAGTCGGCGAAGAGTAAAAATCTGGTCGATGCATCCTCGACCTGGGCGGAATCCAGCCTACTGTTCGCGGACATTCCTCTCGCGAGCCGGTGTAAGACGATGCAGCAAAATCGAAGCTAACACTTTGGTGACTATCGGGATTAAGCTAATCCCACGATGATTACTGCAGTCATTGCGTATTCCCTTCTTGAAGATGGGAACAATCAATGACTCGCTCCATGTTAACGGAATACGCTTCTCGTTCCAAATGTCAAGAAGCAACACGGTAAGTGATTTTATCAACGCCTCACCACCCAGTTTGAAAAGAACTGGGGGAAGTTCGTCGGGACCTTCCGCTTTCCCCCGCCTTAGTAATCGAATACATGACTCTACTTCTACTTCTGATGGGGGCTCAAGTGATACCACCCAAGAAGTCACAGTTGTTGACACGGGAGTAACTACACTAGCGTGGGGCCAGCTAAACTGTTCCTTGAAGTACTCGGCCCATCGGTCAAGCCTTTGCTGTTTGCTATGGATGGGTTCTCCATTCCTATTGCAAATCGTTTCACTGACCTGAGTTCGCCGTCCACCGGTGTCACGAATAAGTTTGAACAGTCTTTGACTGTTACCTGAAGCAGCTGCCACTTCCATTTCTTCGGCTACATTGACCCACTAATTTTCGCGATCCTTCTTAAGGCTTCGCGTAACTTGTCTTTGCAGCTTTCTCCGCATTTTATTCATCTCCTTACGGTTCGAAAGCTGACCCTTTTGCTCCATTATACTCAGCGACTCTTGCGAGATCCAGTGTCTTTGATGGACAACGGATCGAGGACCACAGGCAAAACCTGCTGCAACGTGCATCGCCTGTTTGATATGAGACCAATGCTCATCTACATTACTGTTCTCCGTGGATCCTAGCTCATGTGCTAACTTCTGCTCATAACGGGTGCGGACTTCTGTATCACACAAACGTTGCACCGCTAATCCGGTTTGCGGTTTGCGACGATGGCCATGGAGCTGGAGAGATAATCGCATTAAAACTAAGGCATGGTCCGACTCTACGTACGTGGACCAGTAAGATCTACAGTTCTGAACAGAACTGCGCCACCGGTAGCTTACGGCGATATGGTCAATTTGACTCAAAGTACCTGTAGAGTTAGAGCGCCATGTCGTTGTGCGACGCGAGCTGTGTCGGAAATTTGTGCTAGACAAGAACAATCGATTGTCTGCACAAAATTGGAGAAGCCTATCCCCGTTATCCGTGCGCTCAGCGGGTAAAGCACAACGCCCACCTAAACAGGCTTCTGACACACTAAGTTTGCCAACTTGTGCATTGAAGTCACCAGCTAGCACTACAATGTCGGAACCTTTACTGCCGCGAACGAGAGTGGCGAGGGCATCATAGAACTCATCTTTCTGCAAGTCTGAGCTGCAGTCCGTTGGGGCGTACGCCGAGATCACGAACAAATTGCGTTTTACACAACTATCCTTTCGAACGCCGACTGACCCTTGGAGTCTCACAGCACACAAACGACTGTTAACAGGGATCCAGTCTAAAAGGGCAGCCTCAGCCTTGTCAGTCAAGACAATTCCTACACCACGTTGACCCACAGCTCTAGCTGCTTCGTCTCTTGAGGTGCGCAAAAAATACCTCGATGAGATACCAGGAGCAGTTAGTTGAATTACACTGCTCGAATCCTGGATACGCGTTTCGCTTAAGCAGCAAACATCAATCTTCAGAGAATTTATTGTGAGGGCTAGGCACGCCTGCTGACCGGCCTGCATGAGTGTACGCACGTTGAAGGAGCCGAGATTCAGAGGCTGACGGGGCTTGAGAAAATGTGAGTTACCAGACAGAGGATTATTCCCGTCACTGTTTGACAGTGAATCGTTGCGAGTATCGACCGTGTTATCAGTGGGAGCATTATCGGTGGATAGATGGGGCAAAGAGGGATGGTTAGGGACAGAACACAAAGGTTGAATAACGCAATATCGTCTCGTCTAGGCTTCCGACTTGAGCAGTGAAATCACCAACAACAACCATGATGTCCGTAGAGCGCATGCTGCGGAGCAGTTGAGACAAATCCTGGTAGAATTCGTCTTTAGCCTCAGGAGAGCTACAGTCAATTGAGGCATACACAGAAACGATAAACAGGCATCGAAAATTTAGTCTAGTGCTGTTGACATGCACAGAGTCATTTAACCAAACTGAACACAGACGGATGCTGACTGGGATCTAGTCAAGCAGTGCACGCTCAGCCTTCACTCTTACAGCGATGCCAACGCCAGCCTGGCCACCAGCACTAGAAACCGAATCACCCGATACGCGAAGAGTGGAACGAGAAGCCGACATTGTATCTGGAGAGCGAAGTGTTAACACTGAAGTCGGATCCTGTATGCGTGTTTCGAAGATACAACACACGTCTATGGTTAACGTTTCAAGAATCCTAGCTAGGGCAGCCTGTTGCCCCGTTTGGCAGTGAGGACGTTAAAACACTTAGGTGAAGATAATTTTCAGGCCGGAGAATGGATTTTTATTTTTCCCTGTCTCCAATTTGCTTCCTCTTTGGAGAGATCTAAGTTCACAGTCACAACTCATTATGGCTATTCGTTCGCATTTAGAATTGGAGCGTAAAGGATGAAGAGCACAGAGATAAGGAATGTTTTCCGACTAACAGCTGGAGATTTCTGGGCACATCATACTTCGCGGTTGCCCACGCCGCAATAGGGTTTCTTCTTTGAGAACCTTAACCGGAGCCTTTGATTCAAAAGTCTGATCCACAAGGCAGTGGGGCCTTAACCGAGCACGGGAACGTGACCGAGGAACATGTGAAGGAACTTCTCCTGGTCTGACACGTGAGACCTGATTACTTCATGCGTTCTGTCCTGTCTTCGCTGGTACTTCGTTATCGATCCGCTTTTCGGATTCAGTCCTTATTCGCATGCACCCAACGGAGCAAGCGGAACGTGGACAGGGCAGCATCCTTTAGGCCGGGGGCTGCCCAGCTTAGGCGGGCGATAGCTGCCCGACGAAGTGCGATGATTCATCCCCCCATCGGGAGAAATCCCAGGTACTCCATTTCTACATCCATCTGGTGGAGTTTTTTGACCGGTAAACTGTTTCTCTCCGTGTTTATTCACTGGAGTGTCCTCTCCAGGGGCATAGTGAATAGAACCAGATGTTGCCCATCAACTGGTTCTGAGACTGGACTTTGTCTGGCTCCTACCCATCGACCTGTCAGGCATGATTGCATCTCCGGCTTGGAGAATCGTATAAGCTGAGGGAGTAGGCCATTCAATAAGTGGAAAATTCCGCCGTTTGGTGAGATGTCACGCAACGTTGTCGCCAGATATACCCAAAAGACCGGTGGAAATTCTTATCCGCACTGGTAAGTTAAACATTTTCCCGTTTTTAACAATTAGTCGTTTACGACGAAGCATGGCGAGTCCAAAGGCAGAGCGAAGATAATCTGTTTCCATCCAGTGGTGGCACTGTGCTAATGAGACGCCCGCTGAATGTATCAAGTAATATTAAGTTGAGACTGATACTGATATGTTCGCAGAAAGAAAATATTACTCGAAGGACGACACACCACCGAAACGGGCCGCGATATTTTATCCACCGAGAAGTACGTTCAGGCTTTTGGTAACAATCGTCTTCGTGGCATACTGTTCATCGTTTCTGTTATACAACTTCTTGTTCTCCCTTTGTAACTTCTGTAAGGTTGATTAGACCCTACTTCGCGGTTTCCTGAGTAAACGCGTGCTTCGGTCCTTTGTACTGCGTGGACCACCTGCACGTTACTCTAATGTGCGGCACTGCATGAATATGTTAACCAAAACAGTATTCTCCACGACCCGTGAGAACGAGAAGGCGATTCGGAGAGATAGTGGTTAGCGTGTATTTGGGAGCGTGCGTGAGAGCGTGCGCAAGAGCAACGGTCAAATGGCCACCGCGCTTGGCAGTCAGCGTTCAGTTAAACAGTAAACGTGGTAAAAGTATGAACGAAGATGGCCACCGCTACAGGGGCCTCCTCCTAGAAGTCCGACGGAGTTGGGCTTTGATCGTGATGGTAGGCCGGAATTATTGGTTGTCCAGGAACTCCTCGTAGCTTGCCCGTTGTTGGTGACGTCGAACCACTGCTGTTGAGTTTAACGGTACCTGCACTCTCGAAGTCCGATGTGCGTAGGTTCAACTGTGTTTTGGCGCCCACGGGTCTCATACGCATGTGAGCCGGAAGATGCCGCGTCAGGTCCATCCAAAAGAGCGTCCACTTGTCGTCTCCTTGAACGTGCACGGGAGTCAGCGAGGCTACGGATGAAGCCAATGTGACTGTGTAGATCCGTCTGAGAGATGGCAAGGTAAACTGGAACAAAATAGCGCCTGAGGGCGCCGGCGGATGTTGGACCGTAATAACAACACACGAACGATGCTCGGTGTTGTTGTAGTCGCTAGGAGACCAGAAGAAAATGAAATCATAACTACCGATTGTAATTCCTCGGGCCTGTTGGTTGGTAAATCCATGGTGAACTTCCCAACTTATTGCTAACAGTCAGTTGTAAAAATCGTCACGAAATCGGCGAAGCGGACGCGATTTCGTAGTTAGCGACCGCGACGGCTACTTCGAGTTGCGGGTGCGGTTGGAGAATCTGATGGACTAGCTGCCGAGTCCTCACTAGGCGAAATTGGGGGTGGTTCGAGTAATAACTCGCTCGATGTGGGTGACTGAGCGGCTTGAGTAGGTGTAAATTGGCCGAGCGGCTCGCACTCTATGACGGCAGGCTTGAGACGGTCGATAGATACGGTGTCGTGTCGTCCGCTGATGTCTATGACAAGTGTTTTTTCCCTACGTTTTATCACCCGAAACGGGCCAGTGTATGGCGCTTGTAGTGGTGATCTAACGCCATAGACGCGAAGGAATACGTGAGTAGCGGTTTCTAACGCAGTTGGGACATAACTTGTAGACTGTTGTTCGCGCGGCGGACTGGCCTTGAGCACTCGCATGTGCTGCGTAAGGCGCTGAGCATAGTCACCGCAGTCGAAAGTCACGGTTGGTGAGGGGGCTACCAACTCCCCAGGCAGACAAAGTGTACAACCATATACTAGTACGGCCGGTGTTGTGTAATTCCTCCTTAACGGTACTACGCAGGCTTAAGAGTGCTAATGGTAGTGTTTCACTCCAAAGGGGGTTACCGTTTGCTCGAAGGGCGGCTTTTAATTGCCGGTGGAAACGTTCAACCATACCATTGGACTGAGGGTGGTAAGCTGTCGTCTTAACGTGTTGGCAACCGAGCGTAGCGAGTAGGCTGCCGAAAGCGCCGTCAAAGTGTGGACCACGATCGGTGGTCACTATCGCTGGGCAGCCGAAATGACTAACCCAACCGATCAGAAAAGCTCTTGCGGCCTCTTCCGACGTGGGACGAGGGATAGGAATGGCCTGCGGCCAGCGAGTAAGACGATCCACGCATGTGAGTATGTAAACGTACCCAAGCGAAGGTGGAAGTGGTCCTACGAGGTCGACGTGCACATGATGAAAACGTGTTCTAGGTTCTGGGAACCTGGCTAACGCCGCCTTAGTGTGCCTACGGGTCTTAACACGTTGACACTGCAGGCAAGCACGAGCCCATTGGCGGACATCTCGTTTGACATTGTGCCAAACAAAAAGCTCAGTTATCAGTTCCACCGAGGCCGTCACACCCGGGTGAGCCAGATTGTGGAGTGTCAGGAAAGTGGGATAACGGTGCGCAGCAGGAACCACCGGCCTAGGACGACCTTGCGACACATCGCACACGATGGTATTCTGGGAAGTTGGGATAGGTACTGTCGTCAAGCTCAAAGAACCGTTTTGTCGAAGTTGTTCCATGTCAGGGCCCATAGTTTGGGCGTGTACCATTGCATCCAAGTTGATGTTAGGTGTCGGTGACAGACCTAGTTGATGTACGCGTGATAAGGCGTCGGCGACGGGATTAAGTGCCCCAGAGACGTGTCGTATGTCCACAGTAAACTGTGAGACAAAGTCTAAGTGGCGAATCTCGCGTGGTGAGTATCGGTCAGAAGCTGACTTTAGTGCGTAAACCAAAGGCTTGCGGTCTATGAACACCGTAAACGAACGGACTTCGAGTGCATGTCGAAAATGACGGATTCCCAAGTAGATGGCTAATAACTCCCTACCAAATGTGCTGTATCTAGATTCGGCGGGTTGTAGGCGTTTGGAGAAGAATGCTAAAGGTTGCCAAGAATCGTCTACGAACTGTTGCAGTACTGCTCCAACCGCTGTGTCCGAGGCATCCGCCACTACCGAAATGGGAGCCAAAGGGTCGTGGTGGGTAAGCAGTACTGTTTTGGCGACGGCATCTCTGACCAAGGCAAATGCGACTTGTGCCGTGTCGGGAAACACGAACTTCCGCTTACCTCCGCGCAACAGGTCGGTGAGGGGTTGCATCATTTCCGCGCAGTGCGGAATAAATCAGCGGTAGAAATTCACCAGGCCGGCAAACTGACGCAACTGGCGAGAAGATTGGGGTTCAGGGTAGTCGCGAATAGCGGAAACTTTATCTGACAGAGGGCGGATACCCGAGAATGAAATAGAATGTCCTATGAAAGTGATACCAGACCGGCCTAATTCGCATTTCGCGATATTGATCGTATCGCCGTGCTGGCTAAGGCGTTCGAAAAGTTCTCGTAAGTGTGCGGCGTGCTCTTGCTCTGAAGAACTAGCCACCAAAATATCATCCAGGTATACGTAGACATTTTCCAAACCACGAGTTGCCTCGTGCATGAACCGTCTGGGCTGCATTGCCGAGTCCAAACGGCATTCTCAGAAACTCGAACAGCCCCAAAGGCGCAGTGACGGCAGTTTTAGGGATATCGGCCTCTGCTACCGGGATCTGGTTGCACACACGAACTAAATCGATACGGCTGAAGACAGAGCAACCTGATAAAGACGAAGTAAGGTCTTGTATATGGGGAATCGGATATCGGTCAGGGACGGTGACTTTGTTAAGTGCTCTGTAATCACCACAGGGTTGCCAGTCGCCGCTAGATTTAGGGACCATATGAAGAGGGGAAGCCCAAGGGCTACTAGAAGGGCGTATTATACCCAGTTCTAGCATGTATTCGAATTCAGCCTGTGCAACACGAAGCTTGTCTGGTGCTAACCGACGCGGCCTACTGAACACACAGAGTTCCCTCTCTGTTATTCAACCTTTGTCTTCTGTACCCAACCATCCCTCTTTGCCCCATCTATCCACCCATAATGCTCCCATTGATAACACGGTCGATACTAGCAACGATTCACTGTCAAATAGTGTCGGAAATAATCCTCTGACTGGTAACTCACATTTTCTCAAGCCCCGTCAGCCTCTGAATCTCGGCTCCTTCAACGTGCGTACACTCATGCAGGCCGGTCAGCAGGCGTGCCTAGCCCTCACAATGAACTCTCTGAAGATTGATGTTTGCTGCTTAAGCGAAACGCGTATCCAGGATTCGAGCAATGTAATTCAGCTAACTGCTCCTGGTATCTCATCGAGGTATATTCTGCGCACCTCAGGAGACGAAGCAGCTAGAGCTGTGGGTCAACGTGGTGTAGGAATTGTCTTGACTGACAAGGCTGAGGCTGCCCTTTTAGACTGGATCCCTGTTAACAGTCGTTTATGTGCTGTGAGACTCCAAGGGTCAGTCGGCGTTCGAAAGGATAGTTGTGTTAAGCGCAACTTGTTTGTGATCTCGGCGTACGCCCCAACGGACTGCAGCTCAGACTTGCAGAAAGATGAGTTCTATGATGCCCTCGCCACTCTCGTTCGCAGCAGTAAAGGTTCCGACATTGTAGTGCTAGCTGGTGACTTCAATGCACAAGTTGGCAAACTCAGCGTGTCAGAAGCCTGTTTAGGTGGGCGTTGTGCTTTACCCGCTGAGCGCACAGATAACGGGGATAGGCTTCTCCAATTTTGTGCAGACAATCGATTGTTCTTGTCTAGCACAAATTTCCGACACAGCTCGCGTCGCACAGCGACATGGCGCTCTAACTCTACAGGTACTTTGAGTCAAATTGACCATATCGCCGTAAGCTACCGGTGGCGCAGTTCTGTTCAGAACTGTAGATCTTACTGGTCCACGTACGTAGAGTCGGACCATGCCTTAGTTTTAATGCGATTATCTCTCCAGCTCCATGGCCATCGTCGCAAACCGCAAACCGGATTAGCGGTGCAACGTTTGTGTGATACAGAAGTCCGCACCCGTTATGAGCAGAAGTTAGCACATGAGCTAGGATCCACGGAGAACAGTAATGTAGATGAGCATTGGTCTCATATCAAACAGGCGATGCACGTTGCAGCAGGTTTTGCCTGTGGTCCTCGATCCGTTGTCCATCAAAGACACTGGATCTCGCAAGAGTCGCTGAGTATAATGGAGCAAAAGCGTCAGCTTTCGAACCGTAAGGAGATGAATAAGATGCGGAGAAAGCTGCAAAGACAAGTTACGCGAAGCCTTAAGAAGGATCGCGAAAATTGGTGGGTCAATGTAGCCGAAGAAATGGAAGTGGCAGCTGCTTCAGGTAACAGTCAAAGACTGTTCAAACTTATTCGTGACAACAGAGGACGGCGAACTCAGGTCAGTGAAACGATTTGCAATAGGAATGGAGAACCCATCCATAACAAACAGCAAATGCTTGACCGATGGTCCGAGTACTTCAAGGAACAGTTTAGCTGGCCCCACGCTAGTGTAGTTACTCCCGTGTCAACAACTGCGACTCCTTGGGTGGTATCACTTGAGCCCCCATCGGAAATAGAAGTAGAGTCATGTATTCGATTACTAAGGCAGGGGAAAGCGGCAGGTCCCGACGAACTTTCCCCAAGTTCTTTTCAAACTGGGTGGTGAGGCGTTGATAAAATCACTTACCGTGTTGCTTCTTGACATTTGGAACGAGAAGCGTATTCCGTTAACATGGAGCGAGTCATTGATTGTTCCCATCTTCAAGAAGGGAATACGCAATGACTGCAGTAATCATCGTGGGATTAGCTTAATCCCGATAGTCACCAAAGTGTTAGCTTCGATTTTGCTGCATCGTCTTACACCGGCTCGCGAGAGGAATGTCCGCGAACAGTAGGCTGGATTCCGCCCAGGTCGAGGATGCATCGACCAGATTTTTACTCTTCGCCGACTTCTTGAAACGCGTCACACGCACCGCCGACCAACAATAATGATTTTCTTAGACTTGAAAGGCGCCTTCGATTCAGTTGATCGAACATCGCTTTTCAGTGTTCTTCATCGAAAAGGTATGCCCCAGAAGTTCGTGAACCTAATGAGATCATTGTATTCTCATACTTCTGGCCGCGTAAGGGTTTACGGCGAACTATCCGGTCGGTTCGAAACGACCAGTAGTGTTCGGCAGGGATGCCCTTTGTCTCCATTCCTTTTTAACTTCGTCATGGACGAAATAATGGAGAGTGCTTTGCAAAATCTTCAGGATGTAGGGGTCGAACTAGGAGATAGTGAAAAGCTATGTGACCTAGATTACGCAGACGACGTTGTCTGCTTGTTCGAATGCACGGAACATGCTCAGCATGCACTAGATAATCTCGGAAGAGCTGTAGCTCCATTCGGCATGCGCTTTGCACCTTCAAAGTGCAAGGTGATGTTACAAGACTGGACGTCAGCGATTCCGAGCTTGATGCTCGATGGGGAGGTGCTGACAGTTGTCGATCACTTCACCTACCTCGGTAGCTGCGTGACGACGGACGGGAGCACAGTAGTAGAGGTGAGTACGCGGATATCCAAAGCTCGAGCGGCGTACGCTGGACTGAAGCACTTGTGGCGCCGATCCGATATTTCACTGAAGTTGAAAGGTCGTGTATACTGTGCCACTGTGCGTTCAGTTTTGTTGTACGGTTGCGAAACTTGGAGTCTGCGTGCTGAAGATATTCGTCGACTTGAGGTTTTCGACCATCGATGTTTACGTAGTATCGCTAGGATTGGGTGGAATAGCCGAGTAAGCAACGATGAGGTAAGAAAGCGAGTATTGGGTACTAATTCAGAGAACGTTTTGTCACAGTGTATCCAACTTAGCAGACTTCGTTGGTTGGGACACGTGTTACGTATGGCAAACACACGTCTACCGTACCGTGTCCTATTCTCCGCCCCTCCTAGGGAGTGGAAGAGACCACGTGGAGGTCAACAGATGAAGTGGCAACGAGGAATGAGAAAATGTACAGCAGACTTAGGAAAAGTAGGTGCTTCACGTCTTCGTGGTTGGGGTCCAAAAGATCCGTCTACCAGTTGGCTGGAGACACTGAAGGATATGGCTGCGAACCGCGAACAGTGGCGATCGTGTTGTCACTTTCTATCGAATCAGAATGTTTGATGGTGTACGTTTGTACAGTTAGACTGTGTATTCCGTGTGTTGGCTACTAGGGCATTCTTTCCTTTTGCTACCCATGTAGGTCCACTCCGTCTCCATCTTGTATATTCATACTTTTTAATTCAACGTGCAACATGGTGAGAAAGGCAGTGGTCAGTGGGGCTTGCCCTACTGTTTAACGCTGTACGATGATGATGATTAGTATCGATATAGTGAGTGACGTTGGTGGTCACTGCTGAGAGGGGCCCGGCCTGCCGAAACATGGCCGGGTAGGCGGCGATGAGATCGCTATAAGGTTGGTGTGCCAGTGGTTGAACGTAAAAAGGCGTGACGTGATTCACTCGCGAACTATGACCCGCAACAGCGAGAGTGGTCTGACGATCTACCACTCCGGCGCCGTGCATCAACTAACAAGTCAAATTGTTGCAGAAAGTTAATGCCTAGAATCGGGTACGGGACGTCAGCGATGATGAATACCCAACGAAAATTACGCTTTGAACCTAAGTTTAAGGTGAGCGACCGCTGGCCAAACGTGTGGATGGCTGTGCCACCGGCAGCGCGTAGTGTTCGGGCCTGCGGTGTGTTATTGTCGTCTTTCGCTCGGGGGAGGACGCTCACTTCGGCACCGGTATCTACAAGAAATAGGTTATTTGAAATGATGTCCCTTACGTTCAAAAGACGACTGTTGGTCTGATACCCGGCTTCGTGGGTCGCCACCACGGGCCGGGGGGTTAGTTTCCCTGATGAGCGCCGGGAAACGTACACCCTGGCTCGCATGGTTTTGCTCCCTCACCAAAGCGACTGTGGTATTTACAATACCCTTCCTTTGAAGAGCCGAAACGTCGTCGCAATGACGGACTATGGAGCCTAGGTGAGCGTGCGCGGTGCCGCTCCTGTGACCCACTTCTTCTAACTGCTAGGCGTTGCAGGCTCGCGTCAATTCTAGGCAAAACTGACGCGAGGCAAGGCAGGCACTGTTGTGACGGAGGACCTGGTTACTCCAGCTACAGCGGGGTTGTATCGTGACATAATGTCATCAGCTATCGCTGCAGTTTCCTCCAGCGAGCACTTGCGCGTGGCACTTAGTAAAACTGGAATGTTGTGCGGCAAACGTTGCAGCCAAAGTTCCCTTAAGAGCGGGTCCTCGCTTACCGTCGGTCCTCTCAAGCGCTACATCTCACGCAGCAGTTCGGAGGATTTCCTGCTTCCAAGCTCGATGGTTTGAATTTGTTGCATACGTTGGTCCTGCGTTGGGGTCGTGTGGACAATGACGGCCTCCTTTAAAGCCTCATAGCTTCGGGAACAGATTATTACGTCCCTTACTTGCATTGTGACCTCCGGCGGTAGGCGGCCTGCTACCCACCTGAAACGGCTGCCGTCACTGGTTATACGGCAGTTGTCGAATTCTAACTCGACCAACGTGAACCAGAGTTCTGGATCAGCAGGCGTGAATGCCGGTATGTGCAGCGTGATCGCCCCAACGGTGGGGTCTGAGCAGGGTTTCCGTTCAGCAGACAGCGATTACTTTATCGAATACAGACGGGAAAAGAAATCAACGACCAATGGGGCACTATAATCTTCACGAGAAAAAAAAAATCACGACGAACTAGACACCAAAAAATACGTATGGACAAAAAAAATTACTTGGTAAACCGACCAAATAATCAGCAGATTGGGAAATAATAAAGTACACAAAAACGCACGCAGACGGGACCTTGAACGGTAGAAAACAAGGAAACTCACGTGACCTGGGGATCACGTCGGGCTCACCAATTGTAACGTTGATTAGACCCTACTTCGCGGTTTCCTTAGTAAACGCGTGCTTCGGTCCTTTGTACTGCGTGGACCACCTGCACGTTGCTCTAATGTGCGGCACTGCATGAATATGTTAACCAAAACAGTATTCTCCACGACCCGTGAGAACGAGAAGGCGATTCGGAGAGATAGTGGTTAGCGTGTATTTGGGAGCGTGCGTGAGAGCGTGTGCAAGAGCAATTGTAATGTTCGATTCTGAGCGAGGAAGCCTCTTGGTTTACGGTTCAGTTCACGACAGCAAATCGACTCAAGCAAGCTGAAACGGAATGCACTGAGCAATGTTAACGGTTCAGCACACAACGGCCAGGTCGCGTGCGTAAGTAACAAGAACGCACTGTTTCGAATGAATGTTTATTGTGTATTCTCGGAGGGCGGCGTCCCAACCGAGCGGCACGAATAACAGTCACGTTCACGAGCACACGTGTGTACAGTTATGGGAAACGTCTACTCGGTCCAGTTCGATAAAACATACATACATCAAGCAAAAGGGTTACACACTTCAAAAGGGTTTCGGTGACGATTCGGCCGGTCCCGTCCAATGGTTATGTGCGGGACCTGGAATATGATAGAAAAGAGTGTACATTAGTAAGCGCCAATTCAAACACTACATGTTAGTTTCGGTTCCATTACACAACGGTCAAATGGCAACCGCGCTTGGCAGTCAGCGTTCAGTTAAACAATAAACGTGGTAAAAGTATGAATGAAAATGGCCACCGCTACACTTCCACAAATGTACTGTGTTGAATGAAGCCTCAATTGTAGATTTCCTTCGTTCTCCGTCTACTCCCGATTCAGGCTGTAGATTACGCACATAACAATTTATTCAATATACAAACCACTGCGATGGAACGTATACTTCGTTTGGAACGGTTCGACGCAGAACCAAGTGCACCAGATGCCGCCAAGCAGTGGAGTCTTCTGGAGGCGGTTGAATCCGTGGACCCTGACAAGTTGGATCTTCTGATATCGTACATTTCCCCCACAGTATATGAACATATTGTAGACTTTGGAAATTATGACAAGGCCATCGAGGTACTCACTGGTCTCTACGTTCGCTCAAAAAACCAGATCTTCGCTCATCATATTCTTGTAACTTCGAAATAAGAAAATGGACAGTCTCTAGATCAGTTTGCTTAGAAGCTGAACTCATTAGCGAGAGACTGCAACTTCAGATCAATGACGGTCGAAGAAAACCGCGACGATGCCACTCGTGATGCTTCTACCACCGGTATCCAACCGAACCATATTGGGCATCATCATCATCATCATCGTACAGCGTTAAACAGTAGGGCAAGCCCCACTGACCACTGCCTTTCTCACCATGTTGCACGTTGAATTAAAAAGTATGAATATACAAGATGGAGACGGAGTGGACCTACACGGGTAGCAAAAGGAAAGAATGCCCTAGTAGCCAACACACGGTACACACTGTCTAACTGTACAAACACACATCGATCAATCATTCTGATTCGATAGAAAGTGACAACACGATTGCCACTGTTCGCGGTTTGCTGCCATATCCTTCAGTGTCTTCAGCCAACTGGTAGACGGATCTTTTGAACCCCAACCACGAAGACGTGAAGCACCTACTTTTCCTAAGTCTGCTGCACATTTTCTCATCCGACGTTGCTACATCATCTGTTGACCTCCACGTGGTCTCTTCCACTCCCTAGGAGGGGCGGAGAATAGGACACGGTACGGTAGACGTGTGTTTGCCATACGTAACACGTGTCCCAACCAACGAAGTCTGCTAAGTTGGATACACTGTGACAAAACGTTCTCTGAATTAGTACCCAATACTCGCTTTCTCACCTCATCGTTGCTTACTCGGCTACTCCACCCAATCCTAGCGATACTACGTAAACATCGACGGTCAAAAACCTCAAGTCGACGAATATTTTCAGCACGCAGACCCCAAGTCTCGCAACCATACAACAAAACTGAACGCACTGCAGCACAGTATACACGGCCTTTCAACTTCAGTGAAATATCGGATCGGCGCCACAAGTGCTTCAGTCTAGCGTACGCCGCTCGAGCTTTGGATATCCGCGTACTCACCTCTACTACTGTGCTCTCGTCCGTCGTCACGCAGCTACCGAGGTAGGTGAAGTGATCGACAACTGTCAGCACCTCCCCATCGAGCATCAAGCTCGGAATCGCTGACGTCCAGTCTTGTAACATCACCTTGCACTTTGAAGGTGCAAAGCGCATGCCGAATGGAGCTACAGCTCTTCCGAGATTATCTAGTGCATGCTGAGCATGTTCCGTGCATTCGAACAAGCAGACAACGTCGTCTGCGTAATCTAGGTCACATAGCTTTTCACTATCTCCTAGTTCGACCCCTACATCCTGAAGATTTTGCAAAGCACTCTCCATTATTTCGTCCATGACGAAGTTAAAAAGGAATGGAGACAAAGGGCATCCCTGCCGAACACTACTGGTCGTTTCGAACCGACCGGATAGTTCGCCGTAAACCCTTACGCGGCCAGAAGTATGAGAATACAATGATCTCATTAGGTTCACGAACTTCTGGGGCATACCTTTTCGATGAAGAACACTGAAAAGCGATGTTCGATCAACTGAATCGAAGGCGCCTTTCAAGTCTAAGAAAATCATTATTGTTGGTCGGCGGTGCGCGTGACGCGTTTCAAGTAGTCGGCGAAGAGTAAAAATCTGGTCGATGCATCCTCGACCTGGGCGGAATCCAGCCTACTGTTCGCGGACATTCCTCTCGCGAGCCGGTGTAAGACGATGCAGCAAAATCGAAGCTAACACTTTGGTGACTATCGGGATTAAGCTAATCCCACGATGATTACTGCAGTCATTGCGTATTCCCTTCTTGAAGATGGGAACAATCAATGACTCGCTCCATGTTAACGGAATACGCTTCTCGTTCCAAATGTCAAGAAGCAACACGGTAAGTGATTTTATCAACGCCTCACCACCCAGTTTGAAAAGAACTGGGGGAAGTTCGTCGGGACCTTCCGCTTTCCCCCGCCTTAGTAATCGAATACATGACTCTACTTCTATTTCCGATGGGGGCTCAAGTGATACCACCCAAGGAGTCGCAGTTGTTGACACGGGAGTAACTACACTAGCGTGGGGCCAGCTAAACTGTTCCTTGAAGTACTCGGACCATCGGTCAAGCCTTTGCTGTTTGCTATGGATGGGTTCTCCATTCCTATTGCAAATCGTTTCACTGACCTGAGTTCGCCGTCCACCGGTGTCACGAATAAGTTTGAACAGTCTTTGACTGTTACCTGAAGCAGCTGCCACTTCCATTTCTTCGGCTACATTGACCCACCAATTTTCGCGATCCTTCTTAAGGCTTCGCGTAACTTGTCTTTGCAGCTTTCTCCGCATCTTATTCATCTCCTTACGGTTCGAAAGCTGACGCTTTTGCTCCATTATACTCAGCGACTCTTGCGAGATCCAGTGTCTTTGATGGACAACGGATCGAGGACCACAGGCAAAACCTGCTGCAACGTGCATCGCCTGTTTGATATGAGACCAATGCTCATCTACATTACTGTTCTCCGTGGATCCTAGCTCATGTGCTAACTTCTGCTCATAACGGGTGCGGACTTCTGTATCACACAAACGTTGCACCGCTAATCCGGTTTGCGGTTTGCGACGATGGCCATGGAGCTGGAGAGATAATCGCATTAAAACTAAGGCATGGTCCGACTCTACGTACGTGGACCAGTAAGATCTACAGTTCTGAACAGAACTGCGCCATCGGTAGCTTACGGCGATATGGTCAATTTGACTCAAAGTACCTGTAGAGTTAGAGCGCCATGTCGCTGTGCGACGCGAGCTGTGTCGGAAATTTGTGCTAGACAAGAACAATCGATTGTCTGCACAAAACTGGAGAAGCCTATCCCCGTTATCTGTACGCTCAGCAGGTAAAGCACAACGCCCACCTAAACAGGCTTCTGACACGCTGAGTTTGCCAACTTGTGCATTGAAGTCACCAGCTAGCACTACAATGTCGGAACCTTTACTGCCGCGAACGAGAGTGGCGAGGGCATCATAGAACTCATCTTTCTGCAAGTCTGAGCTGCAGTCCGTTGGGGCGTACGCCGAGATCACAAACAAGTTGCGCTTAACACAACTATCCTTTCGAACGCCGACTGACCCTTGGAGTCTCACAGCACACAAACGACTGTTAACCGGAATCCAGTCTAAAAGGGCAGCCTCAGCCTTGTCAGTCAAGACAATTCCTACACCACGTTGACCCACAGCTCTAGCTGCTTCGTCTCTTGAGGTGCGCAAAAAATACCTCGATGAGATACCAGGAGCAGTTAGTTGAATTACACTGCTCGAATCCTGGATACGCGTTTCGCTTAAGCAGCAGACATCAATCTTCAGAGAATTTATTGTGAGGGCTAGGCACGCCTGCTGACCGGCCTGCATGAGTGTACGCACGTTGAAGGAGCCGAGATTCAGAGGCAGACGGGGCTTGAGAAAATGTGAGTTACCAGACAGAGGATTATTCCCGATACTATTTACATTGAACTGTTGCGAGTATTGGCCGTGTTATCAGTGGGAGCATTATGGGTCGATAGATGGGGCAAAGAGGGATGGTTGGGTACAGAAGACAAAGGTTGAACAAAAGAGAGGGAACTCTGAGCAGTAGCACACTTATCACTACCCACCCCGCTCGATGCAATGGGCAGCGCGGTCCTGATTATCCTGCGCGACGACCGATGCAGTATGGAATTCTTTCTTTTCATGCAGTTCATGGGAGATGTTGGACGGGTACTGCTAGGGTGTCCAGCCACAAAGCAGGAGAACGATTAGGGTCCCCATCCAAAGCCTTTAGTTCTAACAAGAACCTATCCGCAAGGCAGCGGGAGGGCTTAGTGGAAGCCCATTTGCTTGGATCAATTATTCTTCCACTGGTTTTTCCGACTGAGTTGCCAGCTCAAATCAACCCCCAACCTGGAGGACCAGGAGACTGGGCTTCGTCTGACCTCTACCCACTGACCTGTCAGGTATGATTGCATCTCCGGCTTAAGGAAGCTATCCTGTATAGCTCTTTGGGTCACAGAGGCGCGCAAGCCATCACACCACGTCTCGTGATTGGGCAACGGCCTTTAGAAAATGGCTCTTTGAATTTTCAGACGGCTTTCGAGCAAGACAGAGCGTTGGAATTGGCCGATCAACAGTCCTTGCCTTATCCAAATGCCTCGGCTTTATCGCACTCTGCGGCAACTTACGTCATTCTGGCCCCCGCAGTTACGACTAAAATCTCCGATGAAACGGTTGCGGCCGTGACTCGCCCTAAGTGCGGTTATGACAAACTTCCCAGATCGAAGTGCAAAGCCAGAGATGCTTTATGTAAGGTATGTGGGAGGAAAGGTCATTTTCCAAAATGCAATATGGATGATTTTGCTCCCAATGTGACTAAAAAACAGGCTAGCAACGAAGCAAAACAGAAAATGATACAGAAGAGCAGGCATAGTGTTACTACAATTGCTACAAACCTATGAACCTTAGAAGCCCGACACCGGGTCGACGGGTGGAAAAGAAAAAGCCACGAAACTCAGAATGGCACTTGATATCCAAGATGCTGCACAGCCGAAACCTTCAGAGGCAAAAACGGGGCATCACCTCGGAGATTGCGCCCGAGGGTACCCTAGCCGTAAAATTAGCAATGAAATCAGTAACGAGGACCAGGGAACTGTCAATATGGTACACCAACACCTGCAGTCTCCCGGGAAAAAGGGGGAAGTTCACGACTAGGATCGCAGAGTCTGATGTCGTTGCATTGACGGAAACTTGGATAAAGCAATATACTGACATGCGTTTCCAAGGATACGCTGCCTACAGACAGGATAGAACAGATGGAGGGCAGGGGGGCGAAGTAGCACTTCTAATACGGACCGACATAGCCCATTGGGAGGCTCCGTCCAACTTGGTCTCCGGTAACGTACAGGCCAGATCCTGCTTTATCAGGATCGAGGCGCGAACGATATGCATTATCTGTATCTACAGGGCACCACTAGCGACAGATGAGGAAGACGTTGAGCTCTTGCAAATGCTGGATGCGGCGCTGGCACAGACAAAGGAGTTCATATTATTAGGGGATCTCGACCTACCCGAAATTAACTGGGAGAGCGGGATCGCACCAAGGGGATCAACGGGCGACAAGTTTTTCCAGTGGGTCCAGTTACATGCACTTACGCAGCATGTGACACAGGCCACTAGACACAGAGGTGGACAGCACCCGTCTCTTCTTGATTTAACCATAACGCGGCACCATCAGGACGTTGAGGAAATTAAGTGGGAAGAGCCACTTAGCAAAAGTGATCATGTAGTCCTAAGGGTCACACTAAGACTAAGCAAGGCGCCGAAGAAAATCGTATTACGTCGGCGCTATGGGTGAATCAATATAGGTGAACTAAAGAGGGCGGCGGAGGAAATTCAGTGGACACCGAGACACACAAACGACTCCGTAGAGGAACGTTGGGATGCCATCAAGATGGGGCTACTCGAACTTACAGAGGAGTTTGCACCCCTGAGGGTGGCTAGCAGTAGAAATCAACTCCCATGGTGGAAGTCAAAGGTCCGCAAGGCTATAGTTATTCGTAGGCAACAACGGGCGGCGTACAAGCTGTACAAAACTCAGGGGGCATGGAATAGCTATAAGACGGCTAGGAACAGAGCTCAAGAGATCCCAAGAGAGGAGAAATATGCCTTCAAGCTTCGGTTAGCTGCGTCGGTCCGCACAAACCCAAAGCGATTCTACGCCTACGTGCAACCTCACAAACGTATGAGAGAGTGTGTGTAGCAACTTTGGAAGGAGCACAGGGACGACTAGCGCTAAACGACGAGGACAAGGCTGAAATGCTCTTGGCATTCTTCAAGAGCATATATCGACCAGAAAATAATTGAGAGGAAAGAATGAAGGGCCCACAGGCGCCTCTAATACCCGAACTTACTGTAGGAGAAGAAGTGTACGCGGAGTTTCAAACGTTGAATAGAAATAAAGCAGCAGGTCCAGACGGGATTCATCCAGCAATCGTTCAGCCTCTGGCTGAGGTCCTGAAGGCTCCGGTGACGAAGCTGTATGAAACGTCACTTAGAGAGGGAATTGTGCCGGGAGACTGGAAGAGAGCAACAGTGGTAGGAATTTACAAGAGCGGACCCCGGCAAAAGGCAGAACATTACCGGCCAGTTAGCTTGACTTCAGTACTGTGTAAGTGCCTGGAGCGAATAGTCAGGAAACAGATCTCTAGGCATTTGGTTCAACACAACCTCATATCAAATGCTCAGCATGGGTTTGTGGCAGGACGATCCTGTCTGACAAATCTCCTGCTGTTTCTCGATGAGGCAACCAAGCGTCTGGACGAAGGGCAATCGACTGCGGTCTGCTACTTGGACTTCAGCAAGGCTTTCGATTCTGTGAACCACAGATTTCTTGACGTCAAACTGCGGTCTATGGGAATTGTTGGAAAGGCAAGACAATGGATAAATAGTTTTTTAGCAGGGCGAACCTTTATTGTTGAGGTGGGAGTCATGTTTCAAAACCGTAAGGTGTAACAAGCGGAGTCCCACAGGGCTCGGTGCTCGGCCCTCTGCTCTTCCTCATCTTCATCAATGACCTAGCACGTGGGCTTACAAACCCCACCTTTATGTTTGCCGATGACGTCAAGATGGCTGGAGTAGATATAGAACTTGACGTGTTAGCAGTACAAAGCTGGGCACGCAAATGGGACCTTCCACTAAACCTCACCAGGCGTCAACGCTTGACCACAAATACAGGGGCTAGTGGGAATGGTGTGGGTTCGTTGCCAGTGGTCTCGCAGGCCAAAGACTTGGGCGTTATCATGGACAACAGCTTTAAGCCGTCAAAGCAGTGCACCTCAGCAGCCAATACGGTCAGGAGAGAACTCTTTCTAGTTAGATCCATTATGTCGTGTAGAGATCCGGAGATTTTCGTTCCGGTATTTCAGGCCATAGTTAGGCCGCATATTGAGTACTGCGTGCAGGCCTGGGCACCGTACTACCAGAAAGATATCGACTGTCTGGAGAAAGTGCAAGGGCTAGCCACTAGAATTGGGGCTGGGCAAGGGGGTTTAGCTACACAGAGCGTCTCCGTGCCATAGACCTGCTCTCGATGGAAAGGCGGCGCGTCCGCGGGGATTTGATAGAAACCTTCAAGGTAATGAAGGGACTGTCAGGAATAAGAAAAGAGACCTTTTCTCTCTGATCCCCGAGAGAGGCACGAGGAGGCATAGCCTTAGATTACAAAGGAAGCATTTGGGGCTCCAAATTAGGGCGAAGTACTTCTCAAATAGATTGGTACCCAATTGGAATAAGCTCCCGGAAGAGGTCATAATTACCACAACAGTGAAGGCTTTTAAGAAAGCAGCAGACCTATGTTGGGTGGCAGTATACCCCGAGTTATGTTAAGCAGCTTTTAGGGTCAGATGCAATCTACTCATTGTTTCCACCTTACTCTGCCTGGGCTGATAGTCTTGAAGTCTTGAAGTACTACACGGGTTCGAGGATTTGAGCCCAATTGTCCCGGTTCTTGAGGAAATCTTTGATCTTCTATCGGATTCACCGAGCTGAAACGAGAGTAAAAAGAAGCGGGGGGGGGGGCGGGGGTGGCAGCGAAAACAAGATACACATAACATCATGCAGTGTCACACTGTGGACAGTGCCTTAAGCTGAGTGGGGGTGCGGCATTCATGAACATATATGCGATAAAAGACAACTATTTTGTTTGTTTGTTTTTTGACAAAGGGAATTATTGGGAGAGACCCAAGTAGAGGTCTAGCTTTTTCTCGAAGATAGTCTTGTCCTACGAGAGAACAATATCTTCCGGAAGTGCATTCCACATAGTAATAACCCTATAGCTAAAAAAGTTAATCCCTAATGAAGTGCGTGGCCTCGGTTTGAAAACTTTTTTGCTGTGACCACGGAGAGAAGAGGCTGGACAGACGGAGAAGAAGCAATCGCTTTGACATGTTTCAAAAAGGCGGAACATCAAAAACAGGTCACCTCTTAAGCGTCTTACGTCAAGGGGATAGAGGTTGAGGAGTAAGAGGCGGACGGGATAAGGTAGATGGGATAGACCACTTACTGCCTTGGTGGAGGCCCGCTGAACTCTTTCTAAGATCTCACGGTCTCGGACAAGACCAGAGTGCACTATCTGACTACCGTACTCTAGCAGAGGTCGGATATACGTGCCGAAAATTATGGGGAAATCATCCTTAGATATGCGCGGGAAGGACCTTCGAATCATGTTTAGGACTAGAAAGGCAGACTTGCTCGCAAGTTCGTGATAATGAGAGAAGAATAAGTTACAATCTAACCAGAAACCGAGCACCTTGTGTCGGTCAACCCTTGGCAGTGTGATTGCTCTATTAATGGAAAACGTGTGACAAGTCTCTCTGCCGAAAGACATGCTCACGCATTTGTCATCTTTAACTGGGAGGTTCCTATCCTCGGACCAGCGTTTTGTTTCATAAACTGCAATTTGCAGGTCTTCAACGCTCGAACTCCAGAGGGTTACATCATCTGCGTACATGGCAATGTTCGCAGGAAGGGCTGTCGGCAGATCGTTCATATAGATCAGGAGAAGAAGAGGACCTAAGACCGACCCTTGGGGGACCCCAGTTGTTACTGGGGAGGGTTGAGACAAAACATTCCCGACGTTAACCACAAAGGTGCGGTCGGTAAGGAAGCTACGTGGGATGGCCAACATGGAGCCTGTTCAGTTCAGTTCAGTTCAGTTCAGTTTGCACAGTACTTGGTGTGGCTAGAGCCAATCGTGTGTCCAGATAGTTGTGTTGTCGGCGCGTTTTCGTAGCTCCCAACACTGCGTGCTTTTCTTTTTCTGTGATCTCGTATGTCTGCAGCACAAAATTTCTGCCTTTCGGAAAAAGAAAATCACGCAGTGTTGGGAGCTACGGAAACGCGCCAACAACACAACTATCTGGACACACGATTGGCTCTAGCCACACCAAGTCCTGTGCAAACTGAACTGATCTGAACTGAGACATGGCGTAGCGCAGCGAAGTTCAGTTCAGTTCAGTTCAGTTCAGTTCAGTCCGCACAGGACAGGTAATGGCCACGGCCAATCGAGCGTCCAGAATTCCTTCGATGGTATGCACACCAGTTATGCACCCACCACTGCCGAGTGTATTTCGTCGAATCCCCGCTAAAAATGAGAGGGAAACGAAAAACCTCATCGCACATCATCTGCGTGAGACATTATGCATCGTGAGCGTTCACTGAGACAGTATGCAATGAGGGAAAAAGTCTGCTAAAACATACTCCAGAAGGACCACAGTGCTACCCGTCATCCATCTAGTTGATATTCTTAAGGCTCACTACAAGGAAAGATCTCGTACCACTTGCGATCAAGGGCACATTTGAAGGATTTGACTGTCTGCAGATCTACCATTTCACTAGGCAGACCGTTCCAACTGTTCACAACCCTGTTGCTGAAGAAGTGCGATCTAGCCATCAACCCAGATCGGGCTTTTATCAACTTCTTTTCGTGTCCCCTTGTTCTGGAGTCTACGGCCAATTGGAATAGACTATCTGGTCTGAGGCCAGAAAAGCCCTTCATTATCTTGAACGTTTCTATGAGATCTCCTCGACTTCTCCTCCTTTCCAACGAGAAGAGATTCAGGTCACAGAGTCTCTGCTCGTAAGTCTTACCCCTCTGCCCTTCAACCATCCGCGTGGCGAGACGTTGGACTTTCTCGAGGCAGGCGGCGTCCTTTTTGTAGAAGGGTGACCAACCCTGCACACTACCTTCTAAGTGAGGTCGTACTACAGCCATGTAAATAGGTTCAGTTCTGTTCAGTTCAGTCTGCACAGGACAGGTAATGGCCACGGCCAATCGAGCGTCCAGTAAGTGCTGGCAGATATGGGCACGGATGATCTTCTCGAGGACTTTACAGAGGATGCTAGTTAGGCTTACCGGCCTGTAGTTCTGCACATCCGACTTAGGCCCACTCTTATGTATTGCCACGACTGCCGCGACTTTCCAGTCCTGAGGCAGCTTTCCCTCGTCCAACGTGGATCTATACAATCTGCATACCGATGGAGCTATGATATCCGCCAACGGCTTGATGATAGCTGGATGAATGCCATCTGGGTCCGCTGATCTGTGGCTGCTTAACTCCTGTAGGTACTTACGCACGCATTCCTCTGAGAGATCTAGCTCGTTTAACTGAGGAGGATGCGCCAGAGCCAGATCTACTCGTACCGCACTATCTATCCTATGTACACTGCCAAAGCATTCCCCCAGGGCGTCTGCCCTGGTCGTCAGTGACAATACCGTGGTCTCTAGTGGATAGCGGACCTACGGCATTTCTTGTTGAGCCTTTAGACTGTACATAGCTGTAGAACTTCTTCGGCTGTTGTCTTAAAGACTGGGCCAATTTCAGCTCAAATTCCCTCTTAGAAGTTCTCAAAAGGCTTACGGTCTCGTGTCTCAGCTTCGTATAGCGGTTCCAGGCTAGCTGACTGCCGGAAGCTTTGTACTGGTTACAGGAGCGGTTTCTACGTCTGATGGCCTTGGCTATTGCAGCCTTCCACCACATGGGTTTGCCCTCCCCACTCCTTCGTTTTAAGGGTGCGAACTCTTCCTGTAGGGCAGTCAGGGATCCCTTTATGGCCTTCCAGCGCTCCCCCACAGTAGCCTGCTCTGGCGCGTCCCAGGTCAAACCCATCGCCCTATTACGAAGCCTATCCATGTCCATACTACCGAAATTCCTAATAAGCCTTGAGGGTACCTTCGGTTGCCTCATGCATAGGACTATTTTGACACACACGTGGTCACCCTTTCCCAGCAGTGCGCAATAATGCAGTCCAGCCACATCGTTGTGGAAGTTCGTTATAGCTAGATCCAGCAAGGATGGAACGCATCCAATCCTATATCTGGTATTCTCCCTAATACGCTGATGCAACGCATAATCATGCAGCCATTCTAAGTATGTTTGCTCCTCCGATCCCGGCACGCAGACCTCAGCCCCCCAGTCGATGTGCGGAAGATTGAAGTCACTCACTATGAGGGTCTTTTGTGCGTCCTTAACTAGTTCAGTCAAAGTCCGCAGCAAACAAAAGTCCTCTTCCTGGTTTGTGCTTGGTGCCCTGTAGACACAGACGACGTTAACCCTTCTGCCTGGAAGGATGATCGTAACGGCGCAAAGCTGGATATTGCAAATGCACATCTTGGTCTTCTTCAGTTCAGTTCAGTTTGCACAGGACTTGGTGTGGCTAGAGCCATTTGTGTGTCCAGATAGTTGTGTTGTCGGCGCGTTTCCGTAGCTCCCAACACTGCGTGATTTTCTTTTACTGTAAGGCAGACATTTTTGTGCAGTATCAGCCCAGACAGAGTAAGGTGGAAACAATGAGTAGATTGCATCTGACCCTAAAAGCTGCTTAACATAACTCGGGGTATACTGCCACCCAACATAGGTCTGCTGCTTTCTTAAAAGCCTTCACTGTTGTGGTAATTATGACCTCTTCCGGGAGCTTATTCCAATTGGGTACCAATCTATTTGAGAAGTACTTCGCCCTAATTTGGAGCCCCAAATGCTTCCTTTGTAATCTAAGGCTATGCCTCCTCGTGCCTCTCTCGGGGATCAGAGAGAAAAGGTCTCTTTTCTTATTCCTGACAGTCCCTTCATTACCTTGAAGGTTTCTATCAAATCCCCGCGGACGCGCCGCCTTTCCATCGAGAGCAGGTCTATGGCACGGAGACGCTCTGTGTAGCTAAACCCCCTTGCCCAGCCCCAATTCTAGTGGCTAGCCCTTGCACTTTCTCCAGACAGTCGATATCTTTCTGGTAGTACGGTGCCCAGGCCTGCACG
Source organism: Fasciola hepatica (assembly GCA_948099385.1). NCBI lineage: Eukaryota > Metazoa > Platyhelminthes > Trematoda > Plagiorchiida > Fasciolidae > Fasciola > Fasciola hepatica. The sequence goes on from CANUEZ040000195.1 coordinate 423,370, forward strand.
CAGTACTCAATATGCGGCCTAACTATGGCCTGAAATACCGGAACGAAAATCTCCGGATCTCTACACGACATAATGGATCTAACTAGAAAGAGTTCTCTCCTGACCGTATTGGCTGCTGAGGTGCACTGCTTTGACGGCTTAAAGCTGTTGTCCATGATAACGCCCAAGTCTTTGGCCTGCGAGACCACTGGCAACGAACCCACACCATTCCCACTAGCCCCTGTATTTGTGGTCAAGCGTTGACGCCTGGTGAGGTTTAGTGGAAGGTCCCATTTGCGTGCCCAGCTTTGTACTGCTAACACGTCAAGTTCTATATCTACTCCAGCCATCTTGACGTCATCGGCAAACATAAAGGTGGGGTTTGTAAGCCCACGTGCTAGGTCATTGATGAAGATGAGGAAGAGCAGAGGGCCGAGCACCGAGCCCTGTGGGACTCCGCTTGTTACACCTTACGGTTTTGAAACATGACTCCCACCTCAACAATAAAGGTTCGCCCTGCTAAAAAACTATTTATCCATTGTCTTGCCTTTCCAACAATTCCCATAGACCGCAGTTTGACGTCAAGAAATCTGTGGTTCTTGGAATCTTTGGCTTTTTGTATACAAGAGCCTGAAGCCACCTTTGGTACCTGGATTACTCCTTGGGCCTTTGGTGTTGACTTCCCAAGAGAAGTCATCTTCAGTTTCGCTATATGTAGCTTCGCATCTTAAGATCAGGTGTGCCGGTTCTCAGCGAGTCTATGGCATTACCCGGTTCGCAAATCGTGGGCCGTCAGGTGTTACCCTAACCATTCCCTGCTTGCTGTCCTCAACTGCTCCCGCCCTGGACAGCAGCATATCCCTCCAGTAGTCACTGTGAAACACAACTACCAGGGGTCGTGGCGGCGCTGGTTGTGCTCCACGCCATAGTCCTATTCGATGGCATGTGACTATCGGTGCCGTAGGAGGTAGGCCGTTCATCCTAAGAACTTCAGTCACATGCCGGCGGTTTTCCTCCTTCCTGATTCTACCGTCTTTTACGGTGTTCTCCCTAAGGTTTTGAAGTAGCAGTCTTCTACTTCTGTCTGCCATGACCTCAGTGTCACGCTTCATGCGCTTCACCTCAGTTCAGTTCAGTTCAGTCCGCACAGGACAGGTAATGGCCACGGCCAATCGAGCGTCCAGAATTCCTTCGATGGTATGCACACCAGTTATTCACCCACCGCTGCCGAGTGTATTTCGTCGAATCCCCGCTAAAACTGAGAGGAAAACGGAAAGCTTTATCGCACATTAACTGCCGGAGACATTACGCATCGTGAGCGTTCACCGAGACAGTATGCAATGAATGGGAACGTCGACTAACGTCGACTAAAACACATTCCAGATGGACCACGGTGGTGCCCGTCATCCATCTAGTAAACATACTCAGAGCTCACTCCAAGGAAATATCTCGTACCACTTGCGATCTAGGGCATCTTTGAAGGATTGGACTGTCTGCAGATCTACCATTTCACCAGGAAGACCGTTCCAACTGCTCACAACCCTGTTGCTGAAGAAGTGCGATATAGCCATCAACCTAGATCGGGCTTTTATCAACTTCTTTTCGTGTCCCCTTGTTCTGGAGTCTACGGCCAATTGGAATAGACTATCTGGTCTGAGGCCAGAAAAGCCCTTCATTATCTTGAACGTTTCTATGAGATCTCCTCGACTTCTCCTCCTTTCCAACGAGAAGAGATTCAGGTCACAGAGTCTCTGCTCGTAAGTCTTACCCCTCTGCCCTTCAACCATCCGCGTGGCGAGACGTTGGACTTTCTCGAGGCAGGCGGCGTCCTTTTTGTAGAAGGGTGACCAACCCTGCACACTACCTTCTAAGTGAGGCCGTACTATAGCCATGTAAACGGGTAAGAATACCTCCTGCTTCCGGCAAGACAAAGCTGATCGCAGTCTAAAGAGCTCCCCACGAGCCTTGTGCGCAGCAGCGTTGAACTGCTCCGACCATTTGAAGTCACTTTTCATGGTGATCCCCAGGTCTTTAACCCTACTGACTGCCTCTGCGGTGAACAGCCCTTGATCATGAGCGACAGTTAGGCTCTCTGCTGCCCTTGACAACAAGCGGCTTTTTTGAGCGTTTAGAGGTAAGTCCCATTTGTATGCCCAGTTCAGGACGGTAACTATTTCCCTACCTAATTCACACTGCGTGATTTTCTTTTTCCGAAAGGCAGAAATTTTGTGCAGTATCAGCCCAGGCAGAGTAAGATGGAAATAATGAATAGATTGCATCTGATCCTTAAAGCTGCTCAACATAACTCGGGGTATACTGCCACCCAACATAGGTCTGCTGCTTTTTTAAAGGCTTCCACTGTTGTGGTATTTATGAACTCCTCCGGGAGCTTATTCCAATTGGGTACCAATTTATTTGAGAAGTACTTCGCCCTAATTTGGAGCCTCGAATGCTTTCTTTGTAATCTGTAGGTACCTGTACTTTTCCGATTTTTTCCATGATTTTCAACGTCCCCTGGTTCGACACTCCTTTGTTGTACCGACGTTTTATTGTAAAACACACACACCTCTTGGTCGTCACTACCGCGCAATACAAAAAGCTGTAAATAAATCTTTCATTCTAACACGGTTTCAGTGATTGGGACCAGTCACTGGACCGAGAGGACCGGCTGGACTGGGAAGAATTTCTGAACACCTTGAAGAAATTAGGGGACATAAGAATCCCACGATGTTTGACTCCTGGCCATACGACACGGACTAGAGAACTACATACTTTTTCCGATGCATCCGAAGTCGGTTATGGAGCTGTGGTGTACGGACGATGGTGCGCAGGAGATGGACAGTATACCACGAGGATCCTGTTTGCCAAAGCCCGCGTTGCTCCACTGAAGTCGGTCTCAATCCCACGCCTTGAACTCAGCGCAGCCGTGTTGGCAGTCAGGGTGGTGCAAGCTGTGAAGAGATGTTTCGATCTCTACATTTGGTCGGTGAGCTTCTGGACGGATTCAACGATAGTACTTTGCTACATTAACAACGTACGGAGCCGGTTTAGTACTTTCGTTGATAATCGGCTCACGATTATCCACGATGAATCAGCCACGCACCAGTGGAGTCATGTCAGGTCTGGCGATAATCCGGCCGACCTGTGCTCCCGAGGTGCGAACAACTTCAGGCAACTGGACACGTGGACGAGAGGGCCAAACTTCCTGCAATTGCCCAAACAGGACTGGCCCGTGTTCGAATTAAAACTCCCTACGGAATTGGAACTGGAGATCAAAGGCGTAGTGATAGCAACCAACGTCGTCGAAGCGATATCCATTCTATCGCGACTGGTCAGGTTTTCTTCCTGGATGAAGACGCTTCGTTCGCTAGTTTGGTTAACCAGGTTCAAGAGAAATTTACTAGTCATGAAAGGGCTACGGCCCTCAGGTCGGATACGGGTCGGCCCGATAGGTCCCGATGAGCTACAAGCGGCAGAGTACGATATTTTCAGAATGATACAACGCGAGGCTTTCGCCCGAAAACTCAAGAGGGCGGAAGAAGTGGGGCCGACCAATGAAGACATGCCATCTCCAAGAGGCGAGCTGAAGCGTTTAAACCCCAAAATCATCAACGGACTGCTGCGGATGGATGGTAGGCTGGCCAACGACCACCTGAACTTCGACACAAAGTATCCTATACTGCTGCCTGCGAGACAACCTGTAGTAGAGCTAATGATTCAACACGTCCACGCCATGGAGGGACATGCCGGGGAAAGTCACGTGATGAGCGTCATCCGAAAGCGTCTTTGGTTGTTGAGAGGACGAGAGACTGTAAAACGCGTAATCCGACGGTGTGTGCAATGCAGGAGACGCAATGCCACAGCAGGCAAACAACTCATGGCCCCACTACCAGAATGCACGGTGACTACGGGCTGGTGGCCGTTCAGTGACACCGGGTTGGACTATTTCGGGCCCTTGTGGATCAAGTGCGGGAAAAGATTAGAAAAGCGATACGGATGTATCATGACGTGCATGAAATCACGTGCGGTGCACCTAGAAGTCGCACATTCGATGACGACCGATTCGTTTCTACGGGCCTTGCAAAGATTTATCAACCGAAGAGGCGTACCGGCCGATATATACTCAGATAATGGATCGAACTTTGTGGGCGCTCAACGGGAATTGCAGCGTTGGCACAAGAACATAAACAGGGACGAACTGCAGAATCGAACCGTGGCCTACTGCATACGATGGCATTTCAACCTCCCACAGGCCAGTCACCGAGGCGGCATATGGGAACGCATGATCCGGTCCGCCAGACGGATATTGCTGTCAATCATGGAGCAGCAGCCGCCCGACGACGAGACGCTGAACACCGTCATGACTGAGGTGGAGCGAATCCTGAACAACCGCCCCCTGGTTCCAGTATTGAACGGCGACCCCACCCACCTAGCGCTCACCCCAAAACGACTTATTGACGCTAAGGTCGAACCAGGGTTTCCAAGGGCCGGTAAACCTTCGTGGGAGCTACCTCCACGGGTGGAAGCAAGCGAACTATCTGGCCAAGGTCTTCTGGAGGCGATGGCTACGGGAGTACCTACCGGCTTTGCAGACTCGACAGAAGTGGCTGGCCAAAACAAGACCATTCAAAGTTGGGGACGTGGTTATGATCGCCGACAAACGCGCACATTTCAGCGCCTGATCTTTGGGAGTAGTTACGGAAACCATCAAAAGCACTGACGGAATGATAAGAACGGTGAAGGTGAAGACAGCTAACGGAGTGCTAATTCGTGACATACGCAGTATTAACCTACTCGAGATCGAAGACGGAGGAGCTGATAACTCTGAGGCCTAGTAAACCTTTTTCACACCAGTAATCGAGGTGGATAAAGAAACACCATATATACCACACGGTATCCGTCAAACACGTTAAGGTGCTCGCGGTCCTTTCGTTGACATTACAGAAGGTTCTTCCCGATATGTGGTGATGAATGCGATTCCATTATACATCCCGATACATACACGCATGCACGACGCACTCTACATCCCGTAAACCCATCATACATGTGACAGTGTTCGTTGTTTTGCTTTTTGTTGACGCTACCGAATGCCCCTTGCATATGTGGAAGTAGCGGAGCTCAGGTCACACACACATGCTACATTTACTCGTTTTCTTGCCACGCGGTCTTTTGTTGACATTGCAGAAAGTCCTCCTTTGATGTGTAGTCATACCTGTGATTTCATTGTAACCCCGGCACACACACACACGCACACACACACACTCAAGCACGTACATCCAGGACCGGACGGCCCCTTACGAGGACAACGTCTATGCGACCATTCACGCCCGCCATCGGTAATTTGGTCTCGTGGAAGATATAGACTAGCCTCACGTCTATGTATCCAATAGATTAGGTGCGACCAGTAGTAGACCGTCGACGACGAGCATTAGACGCGCGCACTGACAGCAGGGCCTAGGCAGGTAGGAAGAATCAGTACCTTTATACCGAACCTTTGACTTTGCTAAGGATCCAGGAGGATTTTGGTGGGCGGTGTAACAGCCGGTCGTGGAAAATCCCCCTTTTTCCCTCGCGATTCAGTGTTTTTCCCAACATCACTCATTTCCATACACTATTGACTTGTCCTTACGAACTGGTTGTTTTTCTGGACCAAATGTTGTTTGTTCGCGCCCAGAGCGCTACTTTGGCACATCCTTGTTCAGGACCTGCGTGACGCACGTGCTGTCTGCTCACACGCTGATATTCGGTTTCTCGTTGTTGAGTCCTTGTGATCGTATTATTGAGGTTTGTACATTGTATATGTCATTGTTTATTGTAATAATCTAGTATCGTAGAATATCACGGATAATCGTCTTTTGATTTCGGGATCCGTTGCGACTTTGGCTACGCATTGCTCAAACTTCCGTAACAACGGTCTCATCTTCTGGTTTGGAGTGTCTTGGAATTATATCGGTCGGAACCAACCGTGTGAAACAAAACATTTTAGATGCTTCAACGGCGTCTCTTGGCACTTCGCCCAATACCATCTTGTTCTGTTCAACGAATGGCTGTCAGACCGAACTGAACTGAAAACATTGGTGGATATTGGCTCTTTGGCGCTCATTTCCTGATCACAAGAACACTGAAAAACTGTGAGTTTGAGTCACACCTTTTGTTTCATTTTAATTCTTAATGTACACACCCTTTTGGCCTTTTTATCACCGCACGCTCCTCCGCCCATCTTAGTTTGCTAGTGTCGTCTTATATATTGTTGACATTAATTTAGTGTACTATATTGACAGAGTAGTACGCTACAAAATTGGTGAGCCCAGGTTGTTTTTCCATCATTTGACACCAGCTTCATTTTTTTGGTCCAAGTTCCACACCATTCACCATATCTGACAGCGAATCTATTGACATCCACGCGGTTGCTCTCAAAAACTGCTCGTTTTTGCCCCGAACAACCCTCGGGTGTGGTTTCGACAAATAGAAGCCGTATTTGCCACTCGACGTATAACCAGCGAGCGCGTGAAGTACTCTCACGTTGTCCAAGCGCTTCCCTTTGACATCGCCGTTAACGTGGAAGATCTCCTCGATCCCACTCCACCAGAAGCTGCTTACACGAAGCTTAAGGAAGCAGTCATTCAGAGTACCGGAAAATCAGCCGGAAAAATGCTTCGGGAGCTGTTCACTTCGGTGGAGCTCGGAAACCAAACTCCGTCCCAGCTTATGCGCCACATGCGGTCGCTACTGGCTGGACGTCAAATGGACGACGCCATTTTCAGGGAGATATGGGTTGATAAACTACCTCTCCCGATGCAGCAGGTCCTATCAATGCTGGAACCCACTACTCCACTTGACAAGTTTGCGCAACACGCCCATAGAATAATGGAATGCTACCCGGCTGGTAGACCTTGCATTCACGTGACATCACCCGCCGAAACCACTCCGACACACGAATCCCCTATGACATTACCAGTTCCTGCCCCAGATCGCCGTGGCGACGTTTATCGCAGTCCTGACTCCCCATCTCATCACTCGCATATCGATAAGGACATTACGGACCTAAAAGAAACCGTTCGCGTGTTGTGCATTCAGGTCAGTGCAATGTGCAACGCATTTACTACTCATCGACCTGTGTCCGCCGAAGTACCTCATCGACCTAGATCACGGTCCAGAAACCGCCGATTACAAACCTGGTGTTGGTACCACCGCACATTCGGCTCCAAGGCACGCCGCTGTGATCCTCCATGTTCATTTCGCACATACACTCCACAGTCAAACGACCAGGCCAGCCAGTAACGGCGACGACTAGGGCTGGCCCTCCACATGAAAGTCGCCTGTTTTATATCGTTGACCGATCCAGTGGCCTTCGATTCCTCATTGATACCGGCGCCGAGATCAGTGTAATCCCCCCACCCAAACATCACAGCCTCAAACTATCTCACTTTACACTGGAAGCAGCAAACACAACAAATATTGCTACATTCGGCCAACGGTCCATCACTCTTGATTTAGGCCTCCGACGCTCTTTTCAACGGGTTTTCATCCAGGCGGATGTTCAGACTCCCATTATTGGCGCGGATTTCCTCTCACACTTCGGCCTAACTGTGGACCTCAAAAATCGCAAGCTGGTAGACACCACAACCAAGCTTTGTGCAGTCGGCATTGGTAAATGCACCAACTCCCTGGGTATTCAACTGGCGATCCCGCAATCGCCGTTTGCTGACATTTTGAAGGAGTTTCCATCCCTCACTAAAGCGTGTCAGTTCACCGACCCAGTCTCTCATGCTGTGCAGCACCACATCGCTACAAAAGGCCAATCTGTCCACTTTCAACCACGACGACTCAACGCCGACAAACTCCGTATCGCACGCCTTGAATTCGAACATATGATGAATCTTGGCATCATTCGACCGTCTTCAAGCCCATGGACCTCACCTTTGCACATGGTTTCAAAATTATCTGGTGATTGGAGACCCGGTGGAGACTACCATGCTCTCAACAACGTCACGGTCCTCGACAGGTACCTGATCCCACACATCCATGATTTTGCACAAAATCGCTCTGGGAAGACAATCTTTTCCGAGGTTGACTTCGTAAAGGCATATCATCAAATCCCCGTGGCCAAAAAAGACATTCCCAAGACAGCTATCACCACGCCTTTTGGCCTGTTCGAGTTCATTCGCATGCCATTTGGATTGAAAAACGCTGCTCAGACGTTCCAACGATTCGTCGATGAAGTGCTTCGAGGTCTACCCTTCGCGTTTGGCTACATCGACGACATCTTAATTGCTAGCGCCTCTCCATCAGAGCATGCCAGCCACCTGCGTCAACTCTTTGAACGTTTCCGACAACACGGACTTCAGCTGAACCCTAGTAAATGCGTGTTCGGCTTTCCGTCCCTCGACTTTCTCGGGCACCATATCGATCGAAGCGGTTTGACACCCCTCCAAGATAAGGTGCGCAGCATCCTGTCATTTTCTGCACCTCAAACGATCACACAGTTACGACGTTTCTTGGGAATTTTGAACTACTACCGTCGCTTCATTCCCCATTGTGCGACCATCGTTTCACCTTTACCCGATCTTCTCAAGTCCAACGTCAAGACGATCGATTTCACTCCCGAGGCGGAGACAGCTTTCGCGGAAGCCAAAAAAGCTCTCGCGGATGCCACCATGCTGCACCATCCACATTCGGATTCAAATACTGAGTTAGTCCTAACGACTGATGCATCAAATACTGCAGTCGGTGCAGTGCTTCAACAAATAGTGGACAACCAATTACAGCCCTTAGCGTTCTTCTCGCAAAAACTCCAGGCGGCACAGAAAAATACAGCACGTTTTCTTGTGAACTCCTGGCTATTTACTTGTCCATCCGTCATTTCCGTCATCTTTTGGAAGGACGACAACTTCGTGTGACCACTGACAACAAACCCCTGACACACGCATTTCATGCCAAGCCTGACAGACATTCACCCAGAGATATCCGTTATTTGGATTATATTTCTCAGTTCACGACAGACATCCGCTACGTGCGTGGAGTTGATAATGTTGTGGCTGATGCATTATCCAGACCGGACATCAACACGATGCAGACTAAATTCGATCTTACGGAACTGGCAAACCTCCAGCGTGATGATCCATCGTTGCTCGAACTGCGCACATCCTCCACACTCCAGCCTAAGGATTCTCCCCTACCTTCAGCCGATGGCACAGTCCCATGTGACTGGTCTACAGGTCACCCTCGTCCTATCGTTCCAACTTCCTACAGGAAGATCGTTTTCGATCATTTTCATTCTCGTCCCCATTCTGGTATTCGTGCATCTCGCAAACTCATTTCTGCCAGATTTGTTTGGCCCAATATGAATTCTGACATTGCATTATGGACTAAACAGTGTTTACAATGTCAGAGAAACAAAGTCCACCGCCACACTTTTTCTCCTCCCAGTACATTCACCATTCCGACGTCCGTTTCACACATATTCACGTCGATCTTGTTGGCCCACGACCACCATCAAATGGACATACCCACTTATTAACCCTTGTTGATCGTTTCGCACGCTGGCCGGTGGCAGTACCCATTCCCGACACCTCGGCAGAAAATATTGCCAAAGTACTACTCCAGGACTGGATTGCTACATTTGGTGTACCGTCTACCGTCACCACAGACCATGGCAGCCAATTCCAGTCGACATTGTTTCGCGAGTTCACTAAACTGCTTGGCTGTAAACACATCACAACAACTGCATTCCATCCTTCGTCCAATGGCATGGTACAGCGCCTACACCGTCAACTCAAAGCAGCACTGATATCACAGCCAAACCCCAATAACTGGAGCGACAATCTGCCACTAGTTCTCTTGGGTCTCAGGTCATCAGTCAAAGACGACCTCCAGAGCACGTCGGCTGAACTCGTTTTTGGTACCACCATATGCCTTCCAGGTGAGTATATTCAACCCAGCACCGATGTCATCCCAATTTGTCCAACATCTCAAAGACCATATGTCACACCTTCGTCCAACACCCACTCGCTCGTCATCCACACACGTTTTGGTACACAATGATCTATATACGTCACCTTTCGTTTTTATTCGTAACGATGCTGTTCGGAAACCACTCAAACCACCGTATGACGGTCCATTTAAGGTGCTTAGTCGCACAGATAAATATTTCGCGGTTCAGAAAGCCGATAAGCCAGACACAGTTTCCATTGACAGACTAAAACCCGCGTATTTTGATACACCTCCATTACCAGCAACACCAACACCATCACCATCCACAGACACACCACCAACAAATCCGTTTGATGATCCACCCTCTATCATCACACCAACACTACACCACACCCGTCAGCATCACCACAGCAACAACCTTCCCTGGTAACCCGCCGTTCCGGCAGAATATTTCGACATCCTGTCAGATTTCAAGACTTTGTTGGTTGACGTTTTCTTTCGCTAACCGTTTCCTCATTCTATTTTTCTATCGAGCGTTTATTTTGTACAACAAAGGCTCTGGCGGGGGAGTTGTGTAGGTACCTGTACATTTCCGATTTTTTCCATGATTTTCAACGTCCTTTGGTTCGACACTCCTTTGTCGTACCGCGATTTTATTGTAAAACACACACACCTCTTGGCCGTCACTACCGCGCAATACAAAAAAGCTGTAAATGAATCTTTCATTCTGGCACGGTCTCATCTTCTGGTTTGGAGTGTCTTGGAATTATATCGGTCGGAACCAACCGTGTGAAACAAAACATTTTAGATGCTTCAACGGCGTCTCTTGGCACTTCGCCCAATACCATCTTGTTCTGTTCAACAAATGGCTGTCAGACCGAACTGAACTGAAAACATTGGTGGATATTGGCTCTTTGGCGCTCATTTCCTGATCACAAGAACACTGAAAAACTGTGAGTTTGAGTCACACCTTTTGTTTCATTTTAATTCTTAATGTACAAACCCTTTTGACCTGTTTATCACCGCACGCTCCTCCGCCCATCTTAGTTTGCTAGTGTCGTCTTATATATTGTTGACATTAATTGAGTGTACTATATAGACAGAGTAGTACGCTACAAATCTAAGGCTATGCCCCCTTGTGCCTCTCTCGGGGATCAGAGAGAAAAGGTCTCTTTTCTTATTCCTGACAGTCCCTTCATTACCTTGAAGGTTTCTATCAAATCCCCGCGGACGCGCTGCCTTTCCATCGAGAGCAGGTCTATGGCACGGAGACGCTCTGTGTAGCTAAACCCCCTTGCCCAGCCCCAATTCTAGTGGCTAGCCCTTGCACTTTCTCCAGACAGTCGATATCTTTCTGGTAGTACGGTGCCCAGGCCTGCACGCAGTACTCAATATGCGGCCTAACTATGGCCTGAAATACCGGAACGAAAATCTCCGGATCTCTACACGACATAATGGATCTAACTAGAAAGAGTTCTCTCCTGACCGTATTGGCTGCTGAGGTGCACTGCTTTGACGGCTTAAAGCTGTTGTCCATGATAACGCCCAAGTCTTTGGCCTGCGAGACCACTGGCAACGAACCCACACCATTCCCACTAGCCCCTGTATTTGTGGTCAAGCGTTGACGCCTGGTGAGGTTTAGTGGAAGGTCCCATTTGCGTGCCCAGCTTTGTACTGCTAACACGTCAAGTTCTATATCTACTCCAGCCATCTTGACGTCATCGGCAAACATAAAGGTGGGGTTTGTAAGCCCACGTGCTAGGTCGTTGATGAAGATGAGGAAGAGCAGAGGGCCGAGCACTGAGCCCTGTGGGACTCCGCTTGTTACACCTTACGGTTTTGAAACATGACTCCCACCTCAACAATAAAGGTTCGCCCTGCTAAAAAACTATTTATCCATTGTCTTGCCTTTCCAACAATTCCCATAGACCGCAGTTTGACGTCAAGAAATCTGTGGTTCACAGAATCGAAAGCCTTGCTGAAGTCCAAGTAGCAGACCGCAGTCGATTGCCCTCGTCCAGACGCTTGGTTGCCTCATCGAGAAACAGCAGGAGATTTGTCAGACAGGATCGTCCTGCCACAAACCCATGCTGAGCATTTGATATGAGGTTGTGTTGAACCAAATGCCTAGAGATCTGTTTCCTGACTATTCGCTCCAGGCACTTACACAGTACTGAAGTCAAGCTAACTGGCCGGTAATGTTCTGCCTTTTGCCGGGGTCCGCTCTTGTAAATTCCTACCACTGTTGCTCTCTTCCAGTCTCCCGGCACAATTCCCTCTCTAAGTGACGTTTCATACAGCTTCGTCACCGGAGCCTTCAGGACCTCAGCCAGAGGCTGAACGATTGCTGGATGAATCCCGTCTGGACCTGCTGCTTTATTTCTATTCAACGTTTGAAACTCCGCGTACACTTCTTCTCCTACAGTAAGTTCGGGTATTAGAGGCGCCTGTGGGCCCTTCATTCTTTCCTCTCAATTATTTTCTGGTCGATATATGCTCTTGAAGAATGCCAAGAGCATTTCAGCCTTGTCCTCGTCGTTTAGCGCTAGTCGTCCCTGTGCTCCTTCCAAAGTTGCTACACACACTCTCTCATACGTTTGTGAGGTTGCACGTAGGCGTAGAATCGCTTTGGGTTTGTGCGGACCGACGCAGCTAACCGAAGCTTGAAGGCATATTTCTCCTCTCTTGGGATCTCTTGAGCTCTGTTCCTAGCCGTCTTATAGCTATTCCATGCCCCCTGAGTTTTGTACAGCTTGTACGCCGCCCGTTGTTGCCTACGAATAACTATAGCCTTGCGGACCTTTGACTTCCACCATGGGAGTTGATTTCTACTGCTAGCCACCCTCAGGGGTGCAAACTCCTCTGTAAGTTCGAGTAGCCCCATCTTGATGGCATCCCAACGTTCCTCTACGGAGGCGTTTGTGTGTCTCGGTGTCCACTGAATTTCCTCCGCCGCCCTCTTTAGTTCACCTATATTGATTCACCCATAGCGCCGACGTAATACGATTTTCTTCGGCGCCTTGCTTAGTCTTAGTGTGACCCTTAGGACTACATGATCACTTTTGCTAAGTGGCTCTTCCCACTTAATTTCCTCAACGTCCTGATGGTGCCGCGTTATGGTTAAATCAAGAAGAGACGGGTGCTGTCCACCTCTGTGTCTAGTGGCCTGTGTCACATGCTGCGTAAGTGCATGTAACTGGACCCACTGGAAAAACTTGTCGCCCGTTGATCCCCTTGGTGCGATCCCGCTCTCCCAGTTAATTTCGGGTAGGTCGAGATCCCCTAATAATATGAACTCCTTTGTCTGTGCCAGCACCGCATCCAGCATTTGCAAGAGCTCAACGTCTTCCTCATCTGTCGCTAGTGGTGCCCTGTAGATACAGATAATGCATATCGTTCGCGCCTCGATCCTGATAAAGCAGGATCTGGCCTGTACGTTACCGGAGACCAAGTTGGACGGAGCCTCCCAATGGGCTATGTCGGTCCGTATTAGAAGTGCTACTTCACCCCCCTGCCCTCCATCTGTTCTATCCTGTCTGTAGGCAGCGTATCCTTGGAAACGCATGTCAGTATATTGCTTTATCCAAGTTTCCGTCAATGCAACGACATCAGACTCTGCGATCCTAGTCGTGAACTTCCCCCTTTTTCCCGGGAGACTGCAGGTGTTGGTGTACCATATTGACGGTTCCCTGGTCCTCGTTACTGATTTCATTGCTAATTTTACGGCTAGGGTACCCTCGGGCGCAATCTCTGAGGTGATGCCCCGTTTTTGCCTCTGAAGGTTTCGGCTGTGCAGCATCTTGAATATCAAGTGCCACTCTGAGTTTCGTGGCTTTTTCTTTTCCACCCGTCGACCCGGTTTCGGACTCAACATGCTCAAGGTACGGTGCCCCCTTTTGAGTCGCCATACCAATGGCCCGGGATGGTCTTGCGACCACCTCAGCCCAACTGTTTTCCTCGGCTTTTCCCTCTGATACCTCCAGTTACGCTGGTTGCACCAGAGAGAACTTCTTGGGCGTCTCCTTTAGAATCGGGCTGGCTGGCTGCACGTTCTCAACACCATCCGGACTGAATGCCCTGTGAATCCCCTTCTTTTGGTCTTTTGAATTTTCTGAACTTTGGCTTTTTGTTCGCCGGCGCCTGAATCACCTATGGAACCTGTCTTGCTCCTTGGGCCCTAGGTGTTGACTTCCCAAGAGGAGTCATCTCCAGTTTCGCTGTATGTGGAGTACGCCGCTTGACATCTGGTGTGCACGTTCTGAGCGAGACTATGGCATTACCCGGTTCGCAAATCGTGGGCCGTCAGGTGTTACCCTAACCATTCCCTGCTTGCTGTCCTCAACTGCTCCCGCCCTGGACAGCAGCATATCCCTCCAGTAGTCACTGTGAAACACAACTACCAGGGGTCGTGGCGGCGCTGGTTGTGCTCCACGCCATAGTCCTATTCGATGGCATGTGACTATCGGTGCCGTAGGAGGTAGGCCGTTCATCCTAAGAACTTCAGTCACATGCCGGCGGTTTTCCTCCTTCCTGATTCTACCGTCTTTTACGGTGTTCTCCCTAAGGTTTTGAAGTAGCAGTCTTCTACTTCTGTCTGCCATGACCTCAGTGTCACGCTTCATGCGCTTCACCTCAGTTCAGTTCAGTTCAGTCCGCACAGGACAGGTAATGGCCACGGCCAATCGAGCGTCCAGAATTCCTTCGATGGTATGCACACCAGTTATTCACCCACCGCTGCCGAGTGTATTTCGTCGAATCCCCGCTAAAACTGAGAGGAAAACGGAAAGCTTTATCGCACATTAACTGCCGGAGACATTACGCATCGTGAGCGTTCACCGAGACAGTATGCAATGAATGGGAACGTCGACTAACGTCGACTAAAACACATTCCAGATGGACCACGGTGGTGCCCGTCATCCATCTAGTAAACATACTCAGAGCTCACTACAAGAAAATATCTCGTACTATTTACGATCTAGGGCACATTTAAAGGGTTTGGCTGACTGCAGATCTATCATTCCACAAGGCAGACCGTTCCAGCTGTTCGCTACCCTGTTGCTGATATAGTGTGCACTAGTCATCTGCCTAGGTCGCACTGTCGTCAGCTTCTTCTTGTGTTCGTTTCTTCTGGAATCTGATGCCACTTGGAAAATTCTATCCGGCCTCTGGCCAGAAAGGCCCTTCATTACCTTGGGAGCTTCCTTAAAGTTCCCCCCGAAATCTCCTCCCTTCCAACTGGAGAGATTCATATCACAGAGTCTCTGCCAGTACGTCATACCCCTCTGCCCTTCAACCATTCGCGTGGCGAGACTTCGAACTTTCTCTAAGCAGGCGGCGTCCTCTTTCCAAAAGGGTGACAAAGTCTGCACGCATACTTCTAAAAGAGGTCGTGCTTTATTCATGCAAATAGGCACGAATATTTCCGGCTGTCAGCAATACGATGAAGATCGCTGCTCACCACGAGCCTTTTGTGCAGCAGCATTGCACTGGGAGAGTGGGGCAAGTTCCGACCTGGCTTAGTGTAACGCAGACCTTAAACAGCTGACGGAGCAACTTTTGCAAGGAAATTGAACGAAAACACCGTAAAAGTGTGCTTTATAGAAACGAACTTTATAAAATTTCATTGGTAATTTTTGTTGAAACTTGTTTCTCTATGTCAAATCTCGGAAATTAGCTCTCCCGGTTCTGGCTTAGCCGTTGCAGCTTGTTGATTGGGTTATTGGTCATATATAATCCGTAACCTTAGGCTTCAAGTTCACTTGCCATTTCTTTCTCGCACCTGCCGGTTCTAGATATGGAGCGAAACATCGCTGATGATTCTGCCCAGTTTTGTGCAACGGTTAAGAAGATGTACCCGAATTTGGATGCATTTAGATCCGATTTTCGGGACTTCCAATCAACCACTCGTTTGAGTTTTTACGTATAGGATTCACGAACAAGGAAAATGGCAAGTAAACGTGGTATAATTTTACCACCTGGCACGCAGTACTATTTTATCAAATATTGCTGCTTCCATCGGAGAAGAAGAAACTGCAAGACTTAGATTTCCGTCCGTTGCGCACCAATAAGTCGACACCATGCAAAACGGAAAACAAGCGTCGACTTGTGCATTCAGCTGCTTCACCAATTCGGGAGGACGTTTGCAGCATTTGCAGATTGGAGGAACCAATGGTGGACATTGACGAGGAAGTTCAGTGGGTGCAATGTGGGTCCTGTGGTCGATGGGCCCATTTCCAATGCGCGGGATTCAGAAAGGACGACAAGTACGAAGGCGTGCATTGTCTGGCTCGATGACCAACGCGGAGGACAACGAGACTGTCAACATGGTCCCTATGGGACCACCACATTTTGATTACCGTTTTGCTTCTCTGAAGCCATTTTGTTGTTGCCTTTTCATTCTTCTTGCATGTGAGTCTTGTCTCACGTGAGCAAGCCTGGGAATACTAGCTTCATATAGGGGGCGATCATTTGCGAGTTTGGGCGTGGTATATAGAAAACTCCGTGCTTTGTTAAACATTTCGTGAAGATCGACTGACGTTTAACAGCTTCAGAAGATGGAAAACAATCAGCATTCGATTCAATCCGTTGCCCATATCACGTAAGTTACAGTACTGATAAATACTGAAAGCATTGGCAGCAAAAGCGCAGTTATCTACTACTTTCAGACAAGAGGATGAGCTAGTTAGTTCAGTGAAACTTTGCTGCTTGATACAGGGAAGAGAGCTCGTACAGTGGGACATAACTATATATATATATATATATATATATATATATATATATATATATATATATATATATATATATATATATATATAATATCCTTCGGTTATCGATGGACACGAAACCAAACCTGCTCTACCTCCACCCATCACTTACGTAACTCCTTACGTCAATGGTGTACACGCAGGTAGAAAAAAACAATTTCCGTATTCTGTC
Organism: Fasciola hepatica; assembly: GCA_948099385.1. Lineage (NCBI taxonomy): Eukaryota > Metazoa > Platyhelminthes > Trematoda > Plagiorchiida > Fasciolidae > Fasciola > Fasciola hepatica. The sequence goes on from CANUEZ040000195.1 coordinate 440,218, forward strand.
AGCTATTCTTTTAGCCTAACTTCACTTGGTCAGATCGCATCGCCCAGTGGTCCTTCGGAAAACGCACCACCATGAGGGGCACGTTTTTCACACAAAATAGGGATTTTGAGACAATGATAAGTGAGGACCACTTTTTCGAATAGTAATTAAGAAACAGTCCAAGGTTTTCAAAATATTTCACACATTTTTTGCCATTGCCAGATACGAATCGACACCCCAGTTCAATTTTGTAGTCGTTGATCGGAATGTTTTTACCAAGGAAAAATCGCCCATTTTTTCTCACTATAAATATAACAGGTAAGTCACTTACAATTTAACAAGTAACTCGTATTTCACAATAAGCTTGGCAGGTCAATTTCGTGTTTTTCAAAATTCGAGCCCCACAATTCCAGGATTCTGCGCCAATTCAAAGACCTTCAGGTCGGAACTTACCCCGCTACCATTGCACTGGTTCGACCATTCAATGTCACCGCTCATGATGACTTCAAGGTCTTCAACCTTACTGACTGCTTCTATGGTGAACAGCCCTTGGTCATGAGCGACAGTTGGGTTTTCCTTTGTCCTTTACAAAATCTGGCTTTTTCTAGCGTTCAGGCGTAAGTTCCATTTGTATGCCCAGCTCAGGACGGTACCTATATCCCTGCCCAAGTCAATCCCACCCTCAGATCCAGCAATCTCCACATCATTCGCAAAAATAGAACTAGGCGACTGAAGGGCAGATGCCAGATCGGTAATTACCTACGAGAATAGGACCGGGGCTAGGACGGATCCCTGAGTTACACCACTGTTGACCTTCGCCATACTGGAGCGCCTGTCCCCCACTTTGACGTAAAAAGTCCTGTGGGAGAGAAAGTTCGCCAACCACCTATATAATGCATAGAAAAAGACGATGAGTAATGGAGTCGAACGCCTTGCTCAAGTAGAGGTAGCGTACATAGTCCTGTTTTACTTCGTCCAGTTTGTCGAGTTGCTTCAACTAAGAAGAGCAGGAGATCCATCAGACAAAGTCTATTTTTCAGGAATCCATGCTGGGCCGAACTTAGCATGGAGTGCTGCAGTAAGTGCTGGCAGATGTGGGCACGGATGATCTTCTCGAGGACTTTACAGAGAATGCTATTTAGGCTTACCGGCCTGTAGTCCTGCACATCCGATTTAGGCCCACTCTTATGTATTGCCACGACTGCCGCGACTTTCCAGTCCTGAGGCAGCTTTCCCTGGTCCAACGTGGATCTATACAATCTGCATACCGATGGAGCTATGATATCCGCCAACGGCTTGATGATAGCTGGATGAATGCCATCTGGGTCCGCTGACCTGTGGCTGTTTAACTCCTGTATGTACTTACGCACGCATTCCTCTGAGAGATCTAGCTCGTTTAACTGAGGAGGATGCGCCAGAGCCAGATCTACTCGTACTCCATTATCCATTCCATGTACATTACCAAAGTATTCCCCCGGGGCGTCTGCTTTGCCCTGGTCATCAGTGACAATACCGTGGTCTCTAGTGGATAGCGGACCTACGGCATTTCTTGTTAAGCCGTTAGACCGTACAAAGCTGTAGAATGTTTTCGGCTGTTGTCTTACAGACTGGGCCAATCTGAGCTCAACGTCCCGCTAGGAAGTTCGCAGAAGGCCCACAGCCCCTTTCTAAGTCTGGTATAGCGGTTCCAGGCTAGCTGACCGCCGAAAGCCTTGAACAGGTTCCAGCTGTGGTTTCTACCTTTGGTGGCCTCGGTTATTGCAACCCTCCCTCACATGGATCTGCCCTCCCCAAGCCTTCGTTTCAAGGGTGCGATCTATTCCTGTAGGGCAATCAGGGATCCCCTTATGGCTTGCCAGCACTCCTCGACAGTAGCCTCCTCTGTCGTGTCCCAGGTAAACCCATCGCCCTATTACGGAGAATATCTTTGTCCATACTACCGGAATGTCTGACAGGCCTTAAGGGTACCTCGGGTTGCCGCATGCATAGGACTGTTTTGACACACGTGGTCACTCTCGCCCATCTGTGCACAGTGATGCAGTCCAGACACATCTCTGGGGAGATTTGTTATTGCAAGTTCCAGTAAGGATGGAAAGCTTCCGGTCCAATATCTGGTGTTTTCCCTACACGCTGGTGCAACTCATTGACATACAGCCATTCTAAGTAGGTTCGCTCCTTCGATCCCGGCAAGCAGACCCCAGCCTTCCAGTCGACGTGCGAAAGGCTGAAGTCACCCATTATGAAGGTTTTTTGTGCTTCCCTAACTGGTTCAGTCAAGGCCCTCAGTTAGCGAACATCGGCTTCGCGGTTTGTACTTGGTGCCCCGTAGACACAGAAAATGTTAACTCTCCAACCTGGAGGGATGATCTTAACTGCGCACAACCGGGCATTGCGAGTGCACATCTTGATCTGAGACTCAAGGGGTTTGTACCTGACCTAACGAGGATAGCTACCATACCGCCGAATCAATCGTGTTCTCTGTCCTGCCTATAGACTACAAAAACCTTACTTTTTAGTCCTGGCGTATGGCCTTCTTTAGAAAGCCAAGTTTTTATCAGGGCAACTATTGACGCTTCGTGATCCCCAGAGGTTTCGGGCGAGTTAATAATAAAAATAAAAATAATAATAATAATAATAATAATAATAATAATAATAATGGTATATCTCTTGATCGTGGTCAAGACGCATGCACAAGGCATGATCACAGAAAAGAGCAATTCACAGGAATGTGGGGTAATCACAGTTTTGAAGTTCAAGGTTCACACAATTGCAGTGGTAGAACAATAAGCTTGGACGGCGTTTAAGTGAATCAAGGCGGAGAGGGTTGGCGCGGCTGGTGTGAATCGGTTTCGAATTCTGGACAGGGGCAATATGGTTAGCCGGATAGACTCAGGAATGTAGGTAAAGGCGACACTGAAGGAGAGAACAAATGCAGTGTTTGCAAGAACCCATAAAACAACTGGTGTCGGACATCACGGCATGAACAGGGAGTTGAGGCAGGAATAATCATAACTTGCCCTATGGGTGCCGATAACTGTCTACGATGGATCCGGTAGCCCAGAATGGATCACAGTCTGTGATACAAATGCAAGTGAGTCGAATGGGGTAATCAGATTGGTCTTTCTGTGTGGGTAATTCCGATACTATTTGGAAAGTCACATAGAAGCAGAAACCTTCGCCAGGAAAGAAGTGTGCTTTTAAGGAGCGTGAATGTTGAATAGACACAGAAAGGGGAATTTCAGCGAGAAGCCTTCGAGGAAACACTCTGTTGGAGACAAATGCTGCTGATGCAACCAAGCAAATAGGCAGAGGTGGTGAAGAGGAAGAAAGAGAGCGGTGACTGGGGCAGACCAGACCCGAAGGGACAGAGGAAGTTAAAAGGGTGTAAGGGTGAAATTTTCTGCGTACGTGACAAAAGAATGAGTAACCAAGTGGTTGGTATTTTGCTTCATAAAGACGTTGTTTGCTGTTGATGGCAGGTAGTGCATGATGAGAGTAGCAGTCAAAAAGGGCCAGGCTGAAGAAATGGGGCGGGTGGGTACGGAACGCAACGGCGAGGGCCAGACTTCGGTCATTATTTTCGGTACCACAACGCAGGAAGAATTGAACCGTTTGTGTGGAGTATGTTAAGTGGATGCTGATGGGGTTCTGGGTGATGGATGATGTCAGGAATCCGTCCGGCGGTCCGGTGAGACTATCATGATTGATTGTAATCCTGGTTATTGGATTGTGATCCGTGGTCAGCCGTGTAAGGTGCTCCATATGAAGCTTCATCAGGTGTGAGTATAGGTTTACCGATGGTCTATCCGATCGACCAAACCGCTTGGTCTATTAGGTAATCCAGGAGCAACGTCTACTAGATTGCTGGGCTACCCAGGTACCAGTGTGTTCCATCAATTTGTTTCTAATGCTACACGCGTTAGTATATAACACCACCGCTTTCACTCTGTCGCGTAGGTGTCTCTTATTATTCACTCCTATCTGGTTCTCCAGAGCAACGACTGAGAAGATGGCAAGTTTTTCGCATCGATCTTCCCCACTGGTGTGCATGATGCCGGCTGAAGGTCCAGAACTTCCCAAGACTCCCAATCTGTCTCTATAGAAGTTGTCATAACATCCAGGCTGACAGGGGTCGCGCTGTCCTCCGCCTCAGGACAGCACTGCCAGTTTCCATCTTCCAGCTAGTCCCCAGTTACAACTATTCTCGACCCCGCACGCGGCTTATTTACTACTGTCAGGGCCGGGGCCTGAGAGCCTAGTACGGCATTCTGCTGAACTTGGTGATTTCCCACCAGCACCCTGCGTGTTCTAGTCTGGTTTTTACCGGGTGCTAGACCACCAGGCCCTACTCCATGCCCGTATGGCACAGTTTGGTATCTACCCTTGGTAGTGTGAGCCACCACTGCTGCCCTCGCCAGCAGTCTACCTCGGCTGGCCTCATCAGAGAACTCCACTAATGTTGGTCTCGCACGATGCTCACCTTTGTTCCCAAGTGGTGACTTCCAGGTCCTCATTCTGCACCCCCTTCTTAGATCAGTAGGGTACGGAACACTTGTAATTCGCAGTACTTCGTTGACCTTCTTACTATCCATGAAAGGTTCTTTCTGATTTAGGATCAGGAGCCTGCTGCTTGAGACCCCAGCCATGGAAGGTTTTCCGTTTCCCTCTCATTCTTAGCCGGGATTCGAGGAAATACACCCGGCAGTGGTGGGTGCGTAACTGGTGTGCATGCTATCGAAGGAATTCTGGACTCTCGATTGGCCTTGGCCATTATCCGTTCTGTGCAAACTGAACTGAACTGAACTGACAAGACCGGCCCTTGCAGATCCTTCACTTTGTTTTCCAACACCAGCGTTGCGGGTTCATCCGCTCTGACCGGCCCGTCCTTCGCTATATTACTCTCACTCTTCTTTTTGGGCTGCCTTGCCCCTCTGAGCCTCTGCTCAGTCCACTGACTCTCATCGGTCTGCTTCGAGGGAGTTGAGGCAGCGACCATATGACAAGCTCTTGGAGCTGGCTTACTCGCTGTAATGACTGTCCCCTCAGGTGTGCATGTTACTTCCTCAAAAGACTTCCCGCAACCTGATTGCCTTTTTTGGACTTATGTCCGAAGTACTACTTGGTGGGCGCCGGCCCTGTCCTTGAGCCTGCAGTTTAAAGGCCAGGCCGGCCGCCTCCTCGCTACCAGCACAGACCCACCCAGCCCATGGGTTCTTTTTATAAGGAACATAGATGTCCTTTGCTTTCCTGAACACTTTGGGTGAGCCCACCTCTTGCGCAAGTCCAACTCTATACCATTTACCACGTGCTTTCCGCACTTAGGTGCGAGACACGGGTCAGAAACGTGTGTCGTACCGAAAATCACAAAACGAAGGTGAAAACAGCTCGAGTATAAAATAAAAACTCCGACACTTGCAAGTACATCCCTTTAACACAATGGAACAAAAAAACTCCGAACAAGAAAAGATCGCTCCACAAAACACCGAATACTACTAGGCAATACTATAAGAAGAATAAAAATAAATTCTCCAAATAAAACGCACCCTTAACGCATTTCTGATACACTGAGTAATGTTAATTAAACTGGGTTAATTCACAAAACCTTTTAAAAACTTGATTTAAAAGCAAGGGCCTCATGAAATCAGACCGCGCGGCACTCACTCTTACTGTATTCTTGAAGTCTTGAAGTAGTTTACGGGTGCCAGGTTGGAGCCCAAATGTTCCCAGTTCTTGTATACATCTTTCCTCCGGGGCTGCCGATCTGGAATGGCAAAACTCGACAACCAGAGGGCTACCATTTTCGCGAAAGCAACACTAGAGTTAAAATAAGTGTTTCCCATATAGTACATGAGTCCAATAATATGAATATGGATACATCAACGTAACACCTGTTTTTTGTTTTAAAATTTACACAGAAGAATTATTCGCATATGACATTGTAAGAGGAAAGAGATTGCATCTATTTATAACTTAGTGCATGCACAAGTATATAGGATTGAAGACGAGACGTGAAAACATGAGGGAAAACAATCTGCGCAAATGCTACCGGTGACTTGGCTGGATTTGGCTTTAGTCTCAACCAAGCTTCCGGCCTGGCCCCAAAAGCTCCTTTTAGGGAAGCATTCACTACCTCCTGCTGAAGACTATTCCATAGAGATGTTATCCGAGACGAGCAGAAGAGATGTCTAGAAGGTACGTGGACGTGTTTGGAAGGTGCCCTCGTGTGTCCTTGCAGGGTCTCCAATTTCGAACGAGTGAGAAGCTGATCCGCTGGGCCTGCTTAGAACAAACCATACATCAGGAATGGGTGTAACGAACGAATACTGAAAATCCTTCTAAATGTTCAACGTGCTTTGTGAATTTGACTATATTTAACATTATCTTGGAAAGCTCGCTCATACACCACATATTTTCACGTTTGTTTATCCATGTGAGACATTTGAATTTGGCCTTGAACCGTTTCTGACTGTCGTGCTTGAGCCACGGGGCTTTGAACCTTTGGGTTTTACTGTGAAATCTATTTGGCCGCATACTTGAGGTTCGTATATATTTGTATCCTTTGTGCATTTCAATTTAGTACCGTAGAAGCTACGAATCAATCTTGTTCTGGTTTTGGGTTTCGTTTGAATTGGCTACGCGTTGCTCGATTTGCGAGACTCGACTTACAGTACTCAAGTGGAACCTGGACAAGAAAACCCATTGGAAATGCCCAGACGAGGAAGCAAGGACCTTTCGAGACAACAGGAAATAACTCGGCAAGTCTCTGGGGTTGGTTCGGGTGTTATTGATTCTCTAGATAATGCTAAGTTTACTAGCTCTGTCAGTGCCAGGTCATATATCTCTAACCGCGATGCGTTTGACGATATTAGTACTTATAGAATGAGAGTAATAAAATTAGAAAACGAGCTGTGGTTAGCCAGAATGGAAGCAGAGCCCCTTACACAAGGAACTGGTCTCAGAGAGCCAACAAAGAGTCCATGTAGTTCACAATGTCAACATCGAAAAGGCAATGTGATCAACGAATATAAACCCTTGAGACAGCCTGAAACTACCGAGGTTTTGGCTCTTGACCTGCCGAGAGTGGAGCTGTCCCACTTCGACGGGCACCCCGAGCAATACTGTATATTCATGAAACAATTCGAAAATTTTGTTGAGTGCAAAGTTGCAGATCCTGGTCAAAGGTTTTTGTATTTATTACATTACTGTCGTGGGAGAGCCAAAAGTGCTATCGAGGGCTGCGCGATGCTTGATCCACCGATGGGGTACATCAGGGCGCGCAGAATCCTGAAAGATTTGTTTGGACAACCATTCAAGGTGGCTAGAAGCCTAATTGATAGTGTTTTATTGGAGGCGAAAAGGACTGAGGGCAAGGCTGAATCCCTGTGGAGTTTGGTGATAAAAATGCAGAATTGCAGTATAGCACTGGAGCACTTAAGATACCAGTCTGATCTGAATGCATTGCACACAAAGGAATGCATTGTCCGATGTCTGTCTATTGATTTACAAAGCCGATGGGCAGAGGAAGCGGAAAAAATAAATATGCTTGAGCGGGAATCTACGTTCAACGATTTGACGGAGTTCATTGGTCGTCAATCCCGTATCGCCAACAGTCGATTTGGACAAATCGTACGCGAAAGTTGCAGACTGGCGCGAAGGGAACCAACATCTCAAATTGTGGAGAAGGACTGTAACCAAACCCAGTCTTTGGCTAACATGCACATGATAAGTCAAGAACCCGAGAGGTCAGCTGAATGCAAGCTATGCAACTCCCTGCATCGGTTACCAGATTGTCCGACCTTTCATGGGATGAGTGTACCCGATCGGTGGTGCGCAGTAAAAAGGATTGGCTCAGGCTTTATGTGCTTGAACAATTCTCATCGAGCCTCTAAATGCAGCTTAAGAGTGAAATGCAACCAAGACGGATGCTTGGGTAATCATCACTCGTTACTGCATGGCCTTCTCAACAATAAACCTATTCATCCAGATGAACTCAAAATTGTCTGTTCAACGGGACATGATGATTTCAAACCGGCAAGATTAGGCATCGTACCTGTCGGTATCGTGACACCTAAAGGACTGAGGAGGGTCAATGCATTTTTGGACACGGGGTCGGATACCTCGCTGATTACTCGCGAGCTTGTAGAAAGCTGTGAACTAGTAGGCGAGCCTACCTCGCTCACTATCAGCACGATTGCAGGGGGTCATGTTAGCAATTCTAAGAGGCTGACCCTGCAGTTAACGTCTTTATCTGATGAGGGGACCGTAGAAATTCCGGAAGCTTTTGCAATAGACAGCTTGACAATGAGACCAGTCGACTCTGTTAGATCGATCGCCAAGAGATGGTCTCATCTCAGGGACATAGAGTTCGAAGAAGTTTCTAGCCCCCACGTCGACATACTAATTGGATGCAATGTACCAGAGGCTCACTGGGTGCTTGAACAGAGCATAAGCAATCGAAAAGAACCATTCGCTACGCGAACGATACTAGGCTGGACACTTCTCGGACCCCTGACGAGCGAACTTCAACAATCGGCATCAATAAATTGCTCAAATGTTGCTGAGAGAAGTGCCTCTGTAGAACACGATCAGCCTTTCGATATTGAATCCAACGGTCCATCTCAGGAAAGCGAAGTTCACTCGAAGGATCAGTCGGCGCTTTCGATGGCGAATTCAAAGACGGGACTTCACAGTGGGCAACATGAAGTTGCTATACCCGAAAGACCACCGTCAAGTCACTTATTGAGAAGAGGACAAGTTGCCCGGAGGCTTTTGAAATATCTCAAAAAAGGACACCAGCAGGTCACCCAAAGCAGCTTGAAATTTGCCGACCCAGTGACAGTGTACGGTACCTGGGTGGAACTGCATGGCCGGCGGCGAAACAAAGTACCCTTTGCCAAAACAAAAATTGCTGAGCTGAAGTCAGTATCCCTGAACGAGCTTAAAACGACTGCACTGGTATTGGGTTTTAAGGTAGCACGAATGCTAAAAGAGAACTGCACCACCGCCGAACTGAGCCTTGCCTATTGGACAGATCCTACAGTTGTGTTACATTACAGGAAACGGAAGAAACGAAGAACGTGTTCGAGACATCAGAGAGTTAATCCACTCGTAGCAGGAAACAGCGAGGAAAATGTTGATGATTCGAGCTCGAAACCACATACAAAAGACAAAGTAGCTCGCAGATCGCCTCGCTCCGAGTTACTCAGCACTTTATTGCATTTCATGCCCTACAACTAATCAACTGGACCCATTTTTTCTGAAAGGTTGCAAATGTACTTAGTTCCAGTTTCTATCTAGCGTGCACATAGGCGAAGAGGAGAAATTCACCAGTATTTCACTTGAACAGTTCGGGTGAGGCATACTAGCTGCGAGCACATTGTGAAACTATTATTATCTTTAAAGAAGAACATTTATTTACATTTTATACAATATTGATTGTCACATATTTTGTGCACAGAAAAACTTTGAAATACTCTGATAGATGCCAGTATTCGATCAATCTCCGTGTTCATGTGTATTTCGATACTGTCCGCCGTACACTTGTTTTCGAAATTTATTCATAATCAGAAACCGGTTTTCATTTCTTTCGGAAGATTTGGTGCGGTAATTTTATGTAATTCCACTGGTTCGTGACCTGTCAATTTTACGCGATATCTCATTAGGCGTTGCACCTGCGTTCAACTTCTGCGCTCATGCTTGTAAACAAAATAAGTCTAACCAGTTGCTGCAATGGGTTACTGCTTGTGATGCTTAGACTTATTTCGTGCGGCGAAACACTTCACTCTGCGAAGCCTTCATCTTCATCGTGCGTCTGACTATATGCGCCGGTCTCCTGATGAATATGTCAATCTAAAGTTGTGCAGCGGGATTTGGAATTGATTCCCTATGGATTGTGCGATGATGACTACGGCAAAAACCTGTTTCACGTTCAGATAACACAGGAAGTTAGTATCCACAGGCACTGACAATAAGTTAAAGGTAGATAGGGTGAGAATCATGACCCCTTCCTGAACCTTAGGCAACCATTTTCGCGGAAGGATTTTGGCCGGCGGTGTAACGAACGAACACTGAAAATCCTTCTAAATGTTCAACGTGCTTTGTGAATTTGACTATATTTAACATTATCTTGGAAAGCTCGCTCATACACCACATATTTTCACGTTTGTTTATCCATGTGAGACATTTGAATTTGGCCTTGAACCGTTTCTGACTGTCGTGCTTGAGCCACGGGGCTTTGAACCTTTGGGTTTTACTGTGAAATCTATTTGGCCGCATACTTGAGGTTCGTATATATTTGTATCCTTTGTGCACTTCAATTTAGTACCGTAGAAGCTACGAATCAATCTTGTTCTGGTTTTGGGTTTCGTTTGAATTGGCTACGCGTTGCTCGATTTGCGAGACTCGACTTACAATGGGTCCTCTCTAATGGGGCGTACCTCAAGAGAGTACAGACAAGTGATATTAGACAAACCGGCTAGATAGTAAGAAATAGGCCAAGAACCCCTTTTGATTGCTTTCCGCTGGATCCACTCCAAGGTGTTTCGATCTCTGACGAGGCCAGTGTGCAATATCTGGCTGCTGTATTCTAAAAGAGGTCAGATCAACATCATCGAAGGACCCAAGGTAGTCGTCGATGTAGCAATGTCTGCTGACGCTGTCTACTACCGACCAGCGGACCAGAGTTCCATGTTTGTTCGCGGTTTCTCGTAGGACGTAGTTCACGCCAAATGGTTACGGTATCGGCCCTAATGGACGCACTGTCATTCGTTAATTTATCACCGATATATTCAGGTAATACTCCTCCCACCATACGAGTGGCAACTCATCTCGGTCCTCTACCGGTACTTTCACCTGGAGAAACATTTCTTCCTCGTCCGCTGACAAGGCCACTCTACCTACCCTGAAACGGTAAATGACTTAAAGCAACGGCCTGGTCCGATCAGGCCCCTGTAGCAGATGACCATCCAGTAACTTGCCTTGGAAGTTGGCTGTACAACCAAAGACAGCCCGCGGCTTTCTGGGTTTCTTGGGATGAAGAACCGGTTGATGAGGCGGGTACCAAGTCCTCTACCGGCCGTCGGTGGTTGCAGGCAACTTTCCAAGGTAGCCAAGCGCTCCCTTCCGCATCACTACTCCTGCGTACCGCTTCCAGAGATCCCGATCTCTGCTGAAAGGTTCTTTCAAGTGCAGTAGTCCTTGGCAGGCACTGATTCTGTTGTCAGCCAAAAGATCGGCTTGCTTATGCCACGAGAGGGAACCTCAACTAGGTTTTTAGGCCTCTGGTTGCCTGTCATAGCGTCTGCAGCGCAAGGTAACCTTCTGGAGACGATGATAGTCGGCCGTCTCCGATGTCATAGAACTCCTCTTCTTATAGGCGTTGCAACTGGCACTTTATGGGGTTCTTTGCCGCTGACAAGTGACTTATGGAGCCATCTCCCCCGGCTTGGCCGAATAGTATCCATCCTAGTGTATTGTGCAAGGCTTGGTGTGCCTGGCGGTCACCTACTCTTTGGTTCAGCACCCAGTGTGCTCCGGGCTCGTCGCGGCCGATAAGAAGACCCACCTCTTCGTCCTCTCAGTCTACTATGGTTAAATCTTGCAAGTGGGGCCACCTAGTTATTATCACACTCACCGACCTTGGTTCATTGGCAAACCGCTCGTTCACCAATATAGTGTTCGATCAGCTACCAACGAAGGACAACGCTCTGGCCACCCCATTTTTGGTCACCACCCCTACAGCAAATGCCCCTAGCCGTGGTGGTTTATCGGCAGACAGTGACGAAAAGCAAATCACACCGGGCTTTGCGTTCACCTCTTGCTTAGCTTCTTTGATCTTGTGTAGTAATCAGTGGCGTCTGCTCGGACAACTTTCGTGGGAACATATGGTTCCCACTCGGCAAGCCGCCACCCAGTGTGAGGTGTGAAGGAAAATAAAACACTCCTGGCATTCCCACTATTCTCCAACGTTCGCTTACCGTGGCTTTGATGGTCTTTGCACATCCTAGTAACCCGTAGCTGAACCCACAGGTCCTGCAACTTGGGTGAGCTATAGCCCCGCGTGAAATGGGGTGCGTACTCGTCCAAGGCTAATGTTTCGAGTGCTCCTGTGCAGCATTTCGGGCTCAGCTGGTGCTAGATCCGCTTGTCTTGTTGCCATCCCGGATAAGTTGACCGAATCTGCCGTCAGCCATTCTGGTTTTCCCGTCTAAATATTCGATCGGGTCCTCGAAGTTGGCCTCGCGGTCACCTTTGCTTATGCATTCCGCTTCTACCGCCCAACGGCTTTGCAGCTCAGGGGAGAGGCAGCAAACTATACCCGCAAACGTATGCATTGCTTCGAGATCGGCCCTGCACCCTGAAAGCCCGAGGGCTATCGAGCATTTCTGCATCTCAGTTACGAGATCGGACGTTGCGTAGAAAAGCCCTTCGTTCGTTTGCTCTCTGGCATCACGCCCTCTAGTAAATTGCAGGCAACCTTGGATGGCCGGCCAAGCAGGTCTTTCAGAATCCTCCTTGTCTGTGCGTAACCTTGTTTCGGGTCTAGTATGCCCACCATTAGAATATTTGACCCGGTCTCGACAATAATGGGTCAAGCAGAGCAGCTTTTGTCCAGGTTCGGTTACCTTAATTTCGACGAAGGTTTCGAATTGTTTGACGAGCACGCGTTACTGCTCAGGTCATCCATCGAAAACGTAAGCTCTACCCTACCTGAACAGCGGTGGACCAGCGGTGCGGTTGTCTCCCTGGATGAGTGTGGCCGTTTTTGAAATTTTCAGGACACAGCTCGTCCCCCCTATTTAAGTCGATATTTATCTGTGCTGATCGGATCCTGAATAATGTCAACTTCCTCCACCGCTGATCTAACCGCTTCCGCAGACGAGGCTACTTTCCCCATAAGGCACTGGTTCTCCTGTGGCCCATGTCTCATTTCTCAATCCGGACGAGACGGTCCTTCATAACGCGCTGGCAACGGATGCACCAAAATGTGCAGTCCAAGGTCAGGCTGCAGATATAGTTGAGCTAAGGGCCATTGTCTGCACCCCTGGGGAGAAGCTAACCAACCTAAGGAGCTTGGTTATCAAATCCTTCCTGGTGTCCCAGGTAGCCGATCAGGTGTGTAGATTATCGAAAGAGCAAATTTTCGATGTCACCAAGATTCTGCAAGACACCGAGAAGTGCTCCAAGCGAATCATCTTTGGGAGTCGCTTTCTCAACTCGGATAACCGTCATAACACCTATGACGAGGCTTTCAACCGCCTGAAGCTCCCTTTCCCACTTAAAAGTTGGCCCACTTGGTTGGCAACTCAACGTACCAACCGGGTACACTGCATTCCCATTGGAGTGGGCCCTGCAGAGACAGCCAAGCGAATAGTTTCCTCAGCCGAAAAGTTGAAGGAGGAAATAAAAGGACCCAAAAAGAGTGTCCATTGACAAGCCACTTCATCTAGGACCCCGCATTGAGAAAGCCAAGCCAACTTTTCCACCAAAGGTCGATCCCAAGCTCAGAGTGCAGTCCGTCGTTCAGGTAGCTCGCCTTGAGGATCGGGCTCCATGCCCACCACCCATCGTTTCCCCACTCACTCCATCACCCGTCGCGGACAGTACCCTTAGTAGTAGGCCTAGTGCCACTAAACATCTGACGCCTACGAAAAGTATCCCAGACCCCAATACAGCCAATAAGACTGTACTAACGGACGAGACCCTCCCTTCCTTGAGCCTAGACGCAAACCTGCAACCTGTTTTTGCTGAAAGCTGCAGTGAGGAGGTTAACGGAAAGGAAAAGATATCTGTTGCGTTCATGCTAGACAGGATCACCAACAGGGAAACTTGAAGCTGTGAATCACGCAGTGCGCACAAAAGTAAACCACAAAAAGCAGCCCACCTATTCCGGAGGCCGAAGGCTGTAGACCGTTCGCCTGGTATGATACCCCCCAGGTTACTGGACGCCAAAACTTACCGGTCCTTTAAAAGTCTGCTCACTCTCTGGCCCCCAACATCTCCGGTCCCGACTCCCCCGGGACCTCCTTTCCACCCCAAAATCCCCCTTTTTCCCCCTCATCAAACCCAAAATCAGTTGTCTCTGACGATTCTGCAACAACCCCTGGGCAAGTGTTCAAGTGATTTTACAGCAATTGCCAGAGTGTGTTGAATGAAATCCCGGAGTTTCGGCAGCTTGCAGTGGATAAGGAGCCTTTGATCATAGCCCTCACAGAAACCTGGCTCACCTGTTGTACTTGATGCCGAAATATCCGTTCCGGGATGCTTCACAGTAAGGCAGGGCCCCAGCAGAGGTCGTGCCGGAGGGGTTATCATGTACTACGATAATTCTATCCCCCCTCCCACGATACTGACAACCCCTATCTTTTCATGTATGGATTGTTTAGGGCTGTGTTCATCTTCTCTTGGACAGACTCCCTACTGCTTGGTGTGGTCTATCTTCCTCCAGCATGCAATTCAACCGATAGACTAGGTCTCATAGACTTACTAGGCTCCCTGAAAAGCTACACAGACTTTACCCATCTGTTAGTCACCGGTGACTTCAACTCACCCAGTATCGACTGGCATATATCTGATGCCCCAGATATCACCTTTGGTAACCCCCTCCCAGATTTCGTACTCAAAAACTCATGGACGCAGAACGCAAGAGATCAGGACAGATATCGCACAGGTCACTTCTCGTCCCCGCTAGTCCTGGTCATCATCAGCGAATGGTTCCAAATAGATGTGGTGCACTACTTGCCACCTGTTGGCAAAAGTGATTACATTCTCATTGGGTTAGATTATGTTGTTAAATGGCCTCCTCTTTCCTCAGAAATCAAAATTTTGAGACCCTTCATGAGGACTAATTTTGACCAAGTCCGTGCATTTATTCTCGTCCGGATAAATTCAGCTAACCCGGGTAACTCTGCTAGTGAAACGGCAGGGAAGCTCAGAGAGTTGACCTCCTTAGATGATAGGCTATTTGTCCCCAGAATTTGCCTTCCACAGGCCGGTAAGCGGGCTCCTCCCTCGCCCCATTAGGGGCATTCTAGGCGGAAGCGCTCGCCTACTTGCCAGATATGGAGCTACAGGCCTAACCCTTAGTACAGAAGATTTCAGGATCATACGAAACATGTGCATAGACTAGATAAAGTCCATTCCGAATGCAGTCCAATGACCTGTACTTGCTCGAGCACGGACAAATAAGGCATTTTTCTTCCAGTACATGCGCCATCTAGGAGGCATAGCTCCGACGCTACTAGCTCTCAGAGACAGAGCCGGGTCCACAATCACTTCTCCCAGCCGAGTAGCCGGGGCCTTTAGCTCCTACTTCCGTACAGTTTTCAGCTTCTTACCCATATCATCCCACTTTGCCACGCACCCGATGTCTCTGGCCACTACACTTAACCATTGATGCAGTCGCACAAGATTTCTGACGGCCCAACAAATAGTGCTCCATGGGTCCTGACTTAAGCCGCCCCAGGCACATTAGCTGCTCTTTATGCCTCGCTTTTTCATCAACGTTTTGACGATGGAGTTTTCCCCAGTAGCTTGAAAAAAGCGGCATTCTCACCAACCTATAAGAAGGTTAGTAGACATCTTGCTTCTAGCTACAGAGCCATAAGCCTCACTAGCATCACCAGCAAAATTTTCGAGCGAATTCCTAAGAATGTGTTTCTTTCCCATCTGCATAGAAGTAGGATCCTACCCCCTTCCCACCATCGTTTTCTTCCTAACAGATCATGCATCAGCAATGCGCTTACTGCCACGGATAGTCTAACGAAGGCCTACGATGATGGCCAGCACTCACATGCTGTATTCATAGATTTTGCTAAGGCCTTCGACAAGGTACCCCGTGCCCCCTTCTTTATAAGCTGCAAACATACTAAATAGCAGGCTCTATGTTGGCCATCCTACTCAGCTTCCTTACCGAACGCATCTTTGTGTTTAAGGTGAGGAATGCTTTGTCTCAACCCTACCCGGTAACAACTGGGGCCCCTAAGGGTCGGTCCTGGGTCCTCTTCCTTTCTTGATCTACGTGAGCGATCTTCCGACAGCCCTTCCTGAGGACATGTACGAAGACGACGTAAACCTCTGGAGTTCAAGCGTTGAAAACCTGCAAATTGCAGGTGATGAAACAAAAAGCCAGTCCGAGGATTGGAACCTCCTAGGTAATGATGATAAATGCGTGAGCATGTCTTTTGGTAGAAAGACTGGTCACACGTTTTCCATTAACGGAGCAATAACACTGCCTAGAGTTGACCGACACAAGGTGCTCGGTTTCTTGTTAGATTGCAACTTGTCCTTCTCTCATTATCACGAACTTGCGAGCAAGTCTGTCTTTCGAGTCCTAAAAATGATTCCAAGGTCCTTCCCGAGCATCTCTAGGGATGATTTCCCCATAATTTTCGGCACTTATACCCGACGTCTGCTAATGTACGGTGGTCAGATAGTGCACTCTGGTCTTGTCCAAGACCACGAGATCCTAGAAAGGGTTCAGCGGGTCTCAACCAAAGCAGTGCGGTCTGTCCCACCTACCTTATCCCATCCGCCTCCAACTCCTCAATCTGTACCCCCTGGACTTAAGACTCGTAGAAGGTGATCTGCTTTTGATGTTTCACCATTTTGAATCAAACCAAAGCGATTGCTTCTTCTTCGTCTGTCCGGCTTCTTCTCTCCGCGGTCACAGCAGAAAGGTTTTCAAACCTAGACCAAGCAATTCACTAAGGACTAACTTTTTTAGCTATGGGGTTATTACTCTGTGGAACGCACTTTCGGAAAATATTGTTCCCTAGCAGAACAAAACTACCTTCATGAAAAAGTCAGACCTCCGCCTGGGTCTCTCCCAATAATTCCTTGTCAAAAAGGGAAGTAGATGTCTTATATTGCATATATGTTCATGAATGTTGCACCCACACTCAACTTAAGGCACTGCCCACAGTGAGACACTGCATGATGTTATGTGTATTTTGTTTTTGCTGCCGCCCTTGCACCGCTCCCTTCCCCGCTTCTTTTGACTCTCGTTTTAGCTCGACAAATCCGACAGAGGATCGAAGATTTCCTCGAGAACCGAGACAATTGGGCCCAAAGCCTCCGACCCCTGTAGCACTCCAAGACCTTAAGACTACTCTTGGTAAATCAATCGCCGGTTGTTCTGGCGTTAAATGTTTGACAACCGGAGTCGAGCTTCCTATTTCTACCTGCTCTGGTCTGATGAAGAGACCGTTTTCACCAGTTTCGTGCACATGCTGGCTCCATCTACAATGTTCCTGTAGCTCCTGAGCCTGTTGCCTGGCGGTTAACAACTGCTGTTCTGGGTCTGGTATCCCGAACTTAAACAAATCAACATTCTAACATTAATAATACCCTCGGTAATACATGGACTAGCACTCGCGAAGCCAGGAGATCCAACATTAACTGGAGAGTCAAATGTACCAAAACCCTCCCCAGTGACATGCCTTATAACTTCCTGTTTAGATTCCGATTGCCTTGATCATTTTCTGGGCATGTCGCGCATTTTCTCGCTCCAAGTTGATGAAACTAAGTATCGTATCATGCTTTTGAACAATATGCTACTGAACTCAAACAAACCCCAAAACCAAAACACGATTGATTCGCGAATTTTACTATACTGGATTATGAAATGAACAATAAAATAAAACATGTACAAACGTCAATTATGCGATCATACGGAGTCAAAAACGAGAACCAAGTTTACGGCTTGCGAGAGACAAGTACTTGCTTCATGCAGGTTTGAGAAGGGAAATAACACGGTATCGCATCGGATGCGAACAAACAAAGATTGGTGCGTAGGAACATGAAGTGTACGGAAACAGGCGAATAGTGTGTGTGGGCGAGTATTAACACGAGGACACGAAGTTATAGGGTTTTTGAGGGAATTTTACAACCGATAGTTACTACTTCTGACACCCCCATCAAACGGCCGACGGTAGTAAGAAGGTAACGGAAGCGTTTACTGGGACTGAGAGGACCAAAGATATCTGGGTGTTTATGAGAAAACCGTGAGGACACAACCGAATTTGGTCTAATAGAGCCATCGTATGTCTACTCACCTTCGATTGTTGGCACTGAAGGCATGAAAGAACCCAATTACGATTATCTCTTTGCATGTCCTGCCAGACATACCTATCTGCAAAAAGCTTGTTGGTGGCTCAGATACCAAGATGGGCTGAATTGCAGAAATCCTCGAAAATCGTGCGGCTCCAAGGAGTGGGTGCGATGGGACATGGGTGTGGCAAAGTTGTGTTGCACTTTCCCGAGCCCGGGGAAGTAGATAAAGGAAAATATGAAGGTTCAAGTGACACAATTTGGCTTGTATCTGTAAAGTCCAGTTACGAACCTCCTGCTTCAGTCGAAGCTCCGAGGTCTGTGACCTGTGGCTGACAAGTATTGGCGTCTACTCAAGAAGGAGCACCAGCCACAAAGTTATCGGCGCCAGAAGAGTGGATAAAATCATCGGAAAACTGTGCCACGTGTTCAAAATAACACAATTCACGTGGTGACGGCTTATCGGTTTGACAATAAAATGCATACGCCAGTTAATTATGATCTAAAAAGCTGACTAACTGTCTGCCCTCGACAGTATCTCGGAAGTGTCTAACAGTACTGAAAGAAGCAAGTAGTTTCCGACTGGAGGAAGAATAGACAGCCTCAGCCGGTAGGAAGCGACGAGGGATAAAGGCTAATGGTGCCCATTGTGATCTGGACCACTGCTGTAACACCTCCCATGGCTTTGACAGAGGCGTCGGTGGCTATACTTGATTAAGATTCGCCGTTTCAGGGGACGAGCAGAGTGGCAGAAGCCA
This sequence comes from Fasciola hepatica, assembly GCA_948099385.1. NCBI lineage: Eukaryota > Metazoa > Platyhelminthes > Trematoda > Plagiorchiida > Fasciolidae > Fasciola > Fasciola hepatica. Next base: position 459,003 of record CANUEZ040000195.1, read on the forward strand.
AAAACTTTATTTTATTGAAAGACAGTTTTAACATCCCCAGAAAATGCTACTGGACCATCTTTAGAGCCTCGAAATAAATCTGGTAACGGATGCATCAAGTGAGCACGGTTTGAGATGAAACGCCGATACTAGCTTACCGCTCCGTTGAAACGATGAAGGGCGGCTAGTGAAGTAGGTAGCGGAAAGTCACGAACGGCTTGTACCTTTACTTTCAAGGGCCAAATACCACGTTAATCGATCATGTGGCCTAAAACTCAACTGGATTTCGGCCGAAGATGTTTTCTTCCTTATTGGCCGTTATGCCATGCGCGGATAAAAGCTCCGACGTTTGCTGTAGGTGTTGCTTGTGTGCATCATGAAGTTCACCAAATAAAAGCAGATAGTCCATTAGGGCGAAAACGAAACCCAGGCCCATAGTAACCTGGTCAATGAAACGCTGAAAGGTTTGTGCAGCTTTGGGTAAACCAATTGGCTTTTGCAGGAATTCGAGAAGGCCACAGGGCGTTGCCACCGCCGTTTTAAAAATACCTGCATCTGCGACAGGAATCTGGTGACAAGTGCGTACCAGATCTATTTTGGAGATCGTAAAAGCACCTTCGATGTTGGCTGTGATGTCCTAAATATGTGGGATGGAATACCTATCTGGGACAGTGGCATTACTGATGTCCCTATCAGCAGTCATACGGAGTGGTGAAGTCCAGGAGCTATTTGACGCACGAATAATACCTAATTCAAGCATGTGCTCGAAGTTAACTCGAGCGATTTATGGCTTGTTGGGTTGAAGCTGACTTGCCCTAGCAAGACCTCAGCGTACCTCACGAAGAAGAACGCGATAACGGCTTGCCCCCTCTGGATATTCCATTAACCAGTCTTCAGGGTGGGACTCTACAGCACAGAATTCACCGAAGGGCCACACTGAGTGGACGTTATTTACAATTCTCCAGCTTCGCTCCAGTCGCCTATAAACGTGGATTGGTCAGAATTCTCTTCAACAGGGCCCAAAACATTAGTACGGAAAATCGAAAAGAAAACTGAAAGGAGTTCATAAAAGGAACGCTGCTGGCCAACGGTTATCCGGAAAACTTTATCAGACAACATCAGAAACCGAGATTTGTGCGCGAGAAAACAATGAACGTGGAGAAGAGGCAAGCTTTTACCGCTTTGCCTTTCAAAGATCATTTATCCAATCAAATAAATTGTAATCTTAAGTCAGCCCTAAGGCACACATACACAGCGGCGCAGTTGCGTTTGCTGCAGACGACCAAATGGTTATGCTTTCAAAATCACTCAAACAGTCTTCCTGATCCCCCTGTCTCACACTGTTTGTCAGTTCACTTGCAGTTGCGGTGACGTATGTATTGGCAGGACGGATCGTTGCCTGACTCAACGAGTGTCAGAACACACATCCAAATGGCTGTCAAACTTGATGACGCAACCTGCTGAGGCAATACACAACGATGTGAAACCGCCAGCTTCTTCGATTTCAAGACACTTGATTGCATCAGGTCACAAAGTTGACCTGACCCAGTGTTTCAAAGCATTGTTGCGCCATCCAGCACCGAAACTCTTAGCTTTCAATGAAGCTATTCCAGTCATGACGCATCAGTCAGCACTCTGTGCACAAAAACGATTGACCCAAAATGTTTGTTTACCTTGGCTTTAACACGATAAACTTCACTCTCCCTAACTGTTGATCGTGCCTTCTTTACTGTTGCACTTACCTCTTTACTGTACCATGTATATATACTGACACGTTTTACGTCCGCGGTTGGCAAGTGTAAACGAAATGCTTGCATCTCGCGATTTATGTCTTCTCTTCGTTCTCACGTATTGGATAAAGAGGACCCAATGTTTCAAAAACTGAAGAGCCTGATATGCTACTGTATGACCTACGGCAGGTAGTACGGACGGTGGATGCAACACTCTTGGGTATCCATTTAAAACTTCAACGAACAAGTGGGAAGCGGTCGTTTTAGGAAGAACAGGACTGGTCGGGTTACAATCAGCCGAAATTCCCTCCGCAGATAGATCGGTAACACGATACACAGGAGGTGTACGACGAGAATCAACCAAGAGGTCGAACCTCCGAAGGGTATCAATACCCACAATGGCGTTTATAACTTCTGCAACTAAGAAAACTCAGGATCTCACCTCCTTGACTACCAGTACCTTGTCAACCGTAGTATTCTCAGCCATTAAAGTCAGAAAGCTAGTAAATACCGCCAGACCCCGGCCCGCCCTGAATCTAATGGTATCCCTCCAGCTCTGTTTCGTCTTGGCGGCCGGGACGCTGAAATATTTTTTGAATCTATTTAACCTCTCCATGGTTCAAAGCATTTTCCCATCCTACTGGAAAACTTTCGTTATCATTTCCTTTCAGATGAAGTGTGTCCTACATGATCCTGCTAATTACCGTCCCATAAGCCACAATACCGTTATATCTAGGATAACGGAACGAGTAGTTAAAGATAAGATTACCCGTTTTATCCTCACCCGTGGGTCAATAAATAACAACCAACGTGGCTTCTTAAGGTTTGGGTCGAGTCTGACCTACCAGCCGGATTTTCCTAATCTAATGACAACGTAGGCGGACTCTGGAAAGACATTTATCGTTACCTTCCTTGGCGTGACGAAAGCATCTGATCGCTCCCCTCATGCTCAGCTGCTAACCATGGTTAAATCTTACGGCATAACAGACCCACCCTTTTCTTGGTAGTTATCCCATCTTAGCATGAGATCGCAAACAAAAAAACATTGAGAGCTACCTCTCATCAGCCCTACCAGTCACAAAAGATGTTATACAGGGCAGTGTGTTAGGTTCACATTTATTTCTTCTCTACGTTTACGATTTATTCAAAGTAAAACTCCATGGCACCGCGTTTCTGTTCTCTGATGATGTCAAAATTGCGTATTCCTTCGAACCTTAATACCTTGACCTATACCCTCACCGACATATTTGACGATCTAAACGCTCCTGACATATCAAAGAATGAGCTTCTCCACTGCTAAGAGTGCCGTTCCCACGTATAAAAGTCAAATTTCTCCTGAATCCTTCACCTAAAACGGCTCGTACATTCTCATTACTCCGCCAGTAAAGGATCTCGGCCTACAGTATTCCTGCACGTTCACTTTTTCAAGAACAAGCCACCTACCGGGTGGCTAAGACTAAGACAACAATATCCCTCAACTGCAAAACTTTTGGAATGCGCCACAGCCAGCCTCTGATCTTTAAATCCTACGCCAGAACGCAGCTCGAATACTTCCTTGTGGCGTATACTCACATGCGCAAATCTGATAGACTTGCGATCAAAAGAGTTCAGCTATCCTTCACCAAGCACCCACTTGACTCATCATCCTTGAACTACAAAGAAGGATGTGAGCAACTCAGAGTTAAATCCCCGTGGCTACTACGTACGAAGCTCACTTTTTATCTTCTGTTCAACCTCCTACATTTTAGAGCGCATACGTCCATCACTGATCTATGTTTCGTTCGAGACGCACCCTACCCTCTTCTAACCGAAATCATGCCACTAAGGTTCCGTGCTCCAGGACAAAACTAAGAGAAAGGTTCTTCATAACCGTCTATTCCTGTATTTGGAACAGGCTGCCTGAAGACTTTTGGGCTCGCCAGACTCTAGATCGATTCAAAATTGCCCCTACAATATGCTAGATTCCGCCATAGTACTACAATGAACCCGTACGTGCACCACGCTGGAACAAGCTAATGAGGGTAACCTGGATTTCTGGATAGACAAAGAAAGCATGATTCAAGTAACATCCTTTACAACGTCGACATCACCTACTCCACGTGCCTTCTCCATCGTCAGCATAGTAGTATCACTCAGAATGACTTATATCACCGATACTGTTCTTGTTAGATTCTCACTAATTCATGCGCCCCAACATCTCTTATCTATCTACATCAAAGTTTATTCGCTTTACTCGGTCCGAACTGACCCCATTCTTTCTCTTCATTTTTCCCTAGCGTTCCAACACTAAATCCAATTTCGGCCACCACCATTTACATCCAATTCATCATTCTTATTCCTAGTTTTAGTCATTATTTTGTGTTCTTGTTCACTGCCAGTGGCTCATAGCCCACATTCCTCCCAAAGAAGTCTATGTCTAAATCACTAGATTTCTCTTTTTACCAATGACCGTCGATCCCCAGCTCTGAGCACCCCAGACTGCGTTTCTCTATTCTTACGTTTCCAGACACCAACCGGCGCTTATCTCCCTTCTGATGCCTTGGAGTGATCCGGAGACAAAAACGGCGAGCTATCTGGCCCACACTTCCGGCTGAAAACCTGACACCCGCTTATCATTCCGTCACTCAATCATTTAACCTGTTCTCCAAGATCCCTCGCAATCTCCTAGACTGCTTCTTTTCCACGGCTATGTGATCTCGACCAATGTCACCTGTTTAAATTCCGCCGGTGCGGGGCGCTGTCAGATCTACCGCTTTGGTCGGTGCATACAGTGCTCGCAGGACGTCTGCCACGATGTGCGGGCGCAACTAGGTTAGTGTATCGCACCTCCTGCCTCCAGAAGTAAATTTAGGTTGGGTGTCCAGCTCATGGTCAGCCCTACCCTTTAGCACCGTTTGCAGATTTCAAAAACCAAACAAAAACGCCATTCATATACTCCAAACGCTGCAAGTATGCCGCTGTCTCCCCCAGCTAACACGGACTCCATCGTGCTCGCTTCTAAATTCGCCATCACTACTTACCGCTCTTTAGGCCCGGTAAAATTTACTTTCTTTGGTGCTCAATTATCGCACGCCTAAAAACCGATCAAAACTTTTGACTCGTTGATTCCCAGCCCACATCCCAGCGGTTTCATGCCGAACTATTCACCCACCTGTTTCGTGAGCTAAACCGTTCTTCACGGTAGAGCTCACCTCTTTTTGCCACTTTTACCGATGTACTCGAAAACTGACGCATTTATTGTTGCCATCCACTTCCGTACCACAACCTTCGAACAGTTTATGTCACTGCAAAATATATCTCCAGAGATTCCTAACAATCGATGGTTCTGTGATTGCTTGCCTTTTGTTTCAGTTCCGCTGTTCGCCTACTTGGGGCTGTTGCATTGCAATATCCTCATCCTGCAAGGTATCACGTCCCACATATGCACGTCTGATAAGCTCTTATACCGCAGGGTTCTGCTCTGTCTCCATCAGATGGTTCATCTTCTGTAATTAACATAAATTGGTAGCCTAATACCCGTTAATTCATCATTTTCGCCAGCTGTCCTTCCTACTGTTGTAGTGTAGCACCACACCTATTTTAGCAAGTTCTCACTTTTATGTTGATGCATTTAATCCCTTCGTTCTGAAAGCAAGCCACTCGCTCAAAGTCTATATATTGCTATCCGGCCACTTCTTCCAGCATCACTTTGGCAAACACAGTCCAGGTGTATAGTCCATTTGGTTTATCACACACTCCGCCCATTTCCAGTTGCCGAACTTCGTAAATCTCATCGGTTGTTATGTATTTCCTTTCCAGTGCTTTATACCGATAGATCGTCTCAAACACTTGGGATCCTTGATACACTCCTTTCACCAAGCGTAGTCTTTGCTAATAAATATCGATATGTAAATACTTATCTGTTACCTAATTGGTCACCTCTCTTGCAAGCTACTTTTCCCACCACCATCGTAGCTGCACATCACACATCCGTTTTTTGCCAGTTCCTCCTTAATAGCACACCAGAGCCGGACCGGCATCGGACCTGTTCGGAATGGTATTCGCTTGCGAGAATGCCTCACGCTGTTGGCCGAAAGGCGCGTTCCTTGGAATCGCAGCACCGCATTCAGGGGTCGCATTCATGATCTAAGTCCCTAGAATGGAAGTAACATGGTTAACGGATACTCTCACCTGGCAAATCCAACTTGGGGAAAAGCCCGCGGTGCTCCCACAGTGTGGCCTGTCCACAAACAGCATACTCCACAGAGCTCGATTCTTTTTTCTGAATACAATATCTCTTACACTTATTTGTTTCGGCCATGGCAACTAAATAATATAGAGCAGTTTCCAAAAAATGTATCCAACGATTTGCAATCAAGTCTGGAGAAAGGTGGGAAAACAGAATGACCCTAAGCCACACTTCGTGTGCCGTATGACACGTGCTGGAATAGTCCGTCATTTCACTGGAAGGCTACTGAATGCATTCCGGAACCCCTCGCAAGGCCTTTGAAGTAAGCACATGTTCACTTACCAATACGGGCAACATCACTGAACACTGCTTCATGCTCAGTTAGCGTTTATCATTTATAGTAGCCCGCTTGAGTGAGCGAAAAGATAATTACTTTTCGCTGGTCTTATAAGACTAGCGGTAATTACCACTCCATTTTCCACTTGCTACATCCACAGCCACTTAAAGTGACAGTAAACTTACGGCTGGAAGCACGCGGAATGCGCGACAAAGTAAAGCCGCTTTGAGATTCGAATTTGGTCTTCACTTGGCCAAAACAAAAACCTCGATTGTACAGCAGTTCACGGACACAACATTGAGTGAAAACCGCACCTTATTACTCTCAAGGCCATTTGAAGACTAATTATGAACTACCCAATACTTCTCGGCCCACCTGGTACCGGCATGTTACCGGAATGTTGCTGCGGGTAAAGTGCTACTTAGGCAGTTTCATGTTGATGCCATATATTTCATTTTTCTGAAAGCAAAAAATCCTCTCAAAGTCCATATATTTCTACCCGGTCACTTCTTTCACCATCACTTTGGCAACCACAGTCCAGTGTGTTGTCCGTTTGTCATACAACTGGCTCAACCGATACACGGCCACTGAACTTTAATTTACAATTTCGCATCGTAGCCCCTCTCGTACATTGCAAAGCTCCATCACCTGATTGTGTCTCCTCCGGCAATGGTTCTTTTTCACGATAACCATGTGTCCATCAATCCGGCATGGTTCTCCGGCAAGACAGTCTTCCTTTCGTAGGGTTTATGAACACCTTTTTTCATTCTCAACCCACTCCACACTTTGGCAGACCAATTACATCCTAGATTTAGCCTTCTCGACCACCTGACCTTGAGTTTAAATTGGCCAGGCGGCACCACAAAAATGGACATGAATGCTTCACCTTAAATCCAACGGCATGCATATAACAATACAATCCTCCTGAAACTCTGATTCGGCTTTCAACTGTACTGTTTGATCTAGCATTGCAGCGTGAAACGGAGCTATCCGAAAAAATTGTGGTCTTTGGAATGCAAATTCAATTTATAACAACGCGAATGGCACACCTTCTATCCCAAAACATTTACGCCTCTAAACACCAGGAGAAAGACAAAGCCATAGAAAAAACAACAAACGAATTGGCTCTCGATGTATTGGCGAATAAATTAAATTGAACAAAATTGGCAGCGCCAATGACGGATCAAAGGGCTCACCCACGATAATCGTTCGTTCATTTGTGCTTTGTCCATTGGCATACAACCAAATATAGATAAGAATTATCTGATCAGCTTCTGGTTCCGTCCAAATTCCAAAGAATCATTCAAAACATAAATATCCACCAAGTCCAGAAGCTAAGTTATCCACTCATCGGCCGGTATGATGAGGGTGAACATTTTTATACGCATGCTCGCTGTCTCTAGTTACATCACGAAGATGATATCTGCGACGCAAAATCTGACCGACCGCATTTTCATTCTTGCCCCATTTGGTGTCGAGGTGTAGGGCGGTTGCTGTAGCAGTCAAATGTACTGAACCCGCAGCTTTAATTTGCATTCAACTCATCCATTCTGCTACAGCCCCAGAAAGGTAAATTTAGGCCACTTCAAGTGATGCGGGTTCAATAGTAAACAAGGTCTAATCCTGAGCAATGCTTTCTAAAGGGACATATGCTCCTGATCCAATCCGTTAGCGGATGCATCGCGAAACAATGTGCCAGTAGGGTAGGGCAAATTATCCGACGCCAACTGACTCACCATTGGATAGTCAGCAAACATTCAGTGTTCTCGGGAGGGGCACCACGGGTTTTTCAGAATTGGTCTTCAAAGGCAGATCGTTTGAAAACAATTCAAAACCTACGCCGAGAGTGCACCGCTGGTGCCAATAACAGGATAAATCGGTGAGAACCAAAGGGCTGCCTCAAATATCCATGCTCGCAAAATCAAATGGGTGAACAGGCAGCTGAAAAATGTCTCCTTGCACTTGCAACGTCTCACATGGAAAAGCCTACAATAATCAGCGCCCAAATACCGAAAGGCTTAATCCGCACGTACAGCACGCCCCAAAAATGATGGCACCATTTACCGAGAATAATCGTGTACGGCCCACTTACGGCAGTGGAGCAATCTTCTAGCGATGCTTTGCACGGCTTCTATTCTCCTTATGATCCAGAGGTAGGCGCGGCAGCCAAGACCTGTGTACAATCAACATGGTCTTTTATTTCTTTGTAGTATTTCACACTCATTTCGGTCACTCAGTGCTCTTTCGGCAGGGTGTTGGGTTTCTTGTCTCAGACAATATACCAGACCTTTCTGACCTGCCTCGACGCTCAGTGGACCATCAAGAACAATAAGTCTCAGTTTCCGGATAGAGGTGCGTACCAGTAAAAATCGAGAAAGTGTTCCCCTTCTTTCAACTCGATCTCGCAGGTAAAAAGCCCCACTTGCACAAGGCTGACGGTCGCTGTACAACTACATCTCATCACCCGAACAGTGAAGTGGCCCACTTGCAATGGTACTTCAATTAGAACTTTGGAAATGATATTTTCTTTGTCTCACAACATCCGCGCGATGCTTTTTAACAAAGTGGTTCAGGATAAATACATCCGTTTCGCCACTCCCTGGGAAGTGAGCGGACACTTATGTTTAATGCGGTTCGCACCAGATCTAGTGAAGTGTCCCATAACTCTCTTCGTGCCATAGCCAAACGCGATGGGATCCGTCCAAATGCACATGTCATCTAACTTTAGTTCCCCTTCATTCTAATCATTTTCGCCACTCGAAAAGCAGCAACCACTGCGGCCAACTCCAATCTTAGTATGGGGAAAGCCTTCAGAAATGCCTGATTCCGATCTGTTGGATACAACTCTAAGGCAGTACACCGCCCAGTGGACAGCTACGGACACAAAAACAAATAAGTATATTTCGGCGCCCGCAGGAGGTATAAAGAACCGTAATGGCTCTCCTACCAAATCGGCCCCTCGTTTTTCCCCTTTTGCATCGCACCCAGCAGTTAATCCGAACCACTTTGTTTTTGGCACAATTTTTGAGACTATTTTTCAAAAAAAGACCGGCTAAAACTGAATAGCCATAGATTGCGGCTAGCTGTACGAACACTCTTCGGATTGTCCGATCCTTGATGTGAACGTGGTCTTCGAAGGATTCTAGGTCAGTCCTAACAGTAAAATACAGAACTGATCGTCAAAAAATGATTGTTTGAAAACACCATTCAAAATCTAAATTTTAGGCGCTGCTATTATTGAGTATAAAAGGTTTCATGCCCGACCTTTGAAAACGCCAAAAATGATATCATAACACAAATACGGACGTAAGTTCACAGGCATAGTGCTTACTAAAACAATAGCTTTAATGGAATTTACAACGTGACATTTGAAGCGAATACTTCTCTTTGTCCCAAAGCTTCCAAACCTCGTAGTAGATCCCAAGACGCTCTACTGAAACTTCCTTTTGGCAAACACATCTTACAAACACCCCGTTTCAAAATCCCGTAGGATGTGGGAAACATCACTTCACCCGAATCTAAAAGAACCTCCCGAGCCACGACCACTACACCTCGGCTCTCGTTTTCCAGTCCAGGTTATGTCGTATTCGAGTCTTGTTAGTTTTTGTAAACTCGGTAATTTCATAATTTACCGTCGTAGGTGTCAAAATTCCGTTTGCTGGGAAGAGCAATTAGTACATATTTTCACGTCATGCCATGATGTCTCTTTCACCAGAAAGATTGCTTGAATTATTATGTGCCAAACAAAAGTCACTTTCTGACAACTCGGGGGAACCTCACTGATGTGGCAGGAATAAAACAAGACCAGCACACCTTTCTCCTTTTGAGAAACTCCTTTTTGCCTACCGGCTAGCAAACTTACCCACCATGAGTTCCAGACGGTGAATGCTACTATCCGAGGGGTTTATGTACGGTGTTATCCATTTCAGTCTGTTCCCAACTATTTTTGTCTTCTTGGTATTCTCTGTTTTCACCTGGATTGGTTTTCTCTTCCTCATCATCTTCCTCGGATTCTCTCGAAAGAACTATATTTCTTCTAATCGGCAGGCTTCAGAGAATACCAAGTATGATTTCTTTGATACGCTCGCTAGCACCTCTCTTTTCATCCAGAAACTTTCTGTCGGTTCATTAAGTTGAATACATATTGTATTACTTGGCTCGATTGAACACAGTGCTTTGCTGCCCCGGTGGCAAAATCGTTTTCTCACAGCCATCCGTTTTTTCAGTTCCCAAAAGGCTACTGAATGCTCCAGGACGTCTTGGTTCATCAAACCAGCACAAACGGACGGGACCGTGCGCGTCCGTCTGCCAAATACGCGTTTCATCTGGCTTGTTCCCACCGTTGCCGAAGACATGTTTTGGAGCTCGAGCAGAGTGACAAGCGAATGGCAGTCCTCTGCTGTTGTTTCATTACGAAATTTGAAATAGGGGAACACTTCTGTCAAAACAGTTTCTTATCATCCAGCAAACCTAGGCCGATAACTTCCTTCAGAGATTGTAGGCAAGGATCTACCATCACGGTGTTTTGGATTCAGGATATTTTGGATTACGTAACCCACAATGTTGCGTTTACCTTTTCATTTCTAATAACGTCTTTCGTGTCCGGAGGTGTGGCTCATGGAAGCTTGCCGCCTACAAATATCGGTTTTCCCCGTAGTCCATTCCGTTGGTGGGGACGCTTTTGGTGACGTATTAGCATCAATTGAATTCTTCTTGACGCTCGGTCTACCGGCCTATGCACAAGTGTTATCACAGGAGTGTGGTCTGAATGTATGTGCATAAGTCGCCCAAGGGAGTAGTCAATGAACTTCTCCGAAGCAAGCAAGATTGTTAGAGGTATTTTTTTCGATTTGCGTATATATCTGTTCACGACTTTTCAACGTCCTACTACGAAAACCAGCCGGGCGCCCATTTTGTAACAAAACCGCTCCTGAACCACGTTCACTGCGATCAAGTGCTCGTGGGGGTTAAGGTGTGATCATATTATGCTAGGACCGAGGCCTTCAAGAAAAGCTGCTTTATACTAATGAAAGCTAATGGCTCTCCATCTGTCCGTATTCACTTTCCACTATTTCGTTTATCTGCGGGTCGGCCGCATTCATTCCGCTAACCCTGGTAAAAATCTGATCAGATGGTTGATCATCCCTCTAAAACACAGGAAACCTTTCGCGTCGGCTGCTGCGAGCTTGTCTACAATCGCGCCAACCATCCCCGGACCCGGTGTAACAGCCGGTCGTGGAAAATCCCCCTTTTTCCCTCGCGATTCAGTGTTTTTTCCCAACATCACTCATTTCCATACACTATTGACTTGTCTTTACGAACTGGTTGTTTTTCTGGACCAATTGTTGTTTGTTCGCGCCCAGAGCGCTATTTTTGCACATCCTTGCTCAGGACTTGCGTGACGCACGTGCTGTCTGCTCACACGCTGCTATTCGGTTTCTCGTTGTTGAGTCTTTGTGATCGTATTATTGAGGTTTGTATATTGTTTATGTCATTGTTTATTTTAATAATCTAGTATCGTAGAATTATCACGGATAATCGCCTTCTGATTTCGGGATCCGTTGCGAATTTGGCTACGCATTGCTCAAACGTTCGTAACAATACTCAATAGATCTATTTGGAACGAAGAAAATTCACGCAAAATGCCAAGGAAAGGATCAAAAGCAGTCGAATCCGGACAGGAAGTAATACGGCAAGTCTCTGGGGAGGTTTTGGGTACATATGATTCTTTAGTTAATGCTAGGTCGCCTAGTCCTGTCAGTGCTAGCTCATGTGTTAGTGAAAGCAATATTGATCGTAAGGATGTTGATTTATATAAGCTGAGAATAATAGAACTAGAGCAACAGTTACTTTCGGCTAGACTACAGGCGCATGAAGCAGAGAAGTGTACACAGAAACAGCGAGAGTATAAGACCAGTGACTTCGACACTTCCGATAGGTTAGAGTGCAACAAGGTAGGGAACCCCACGCCGGTCGCCGACTACAAACCACCATCGATCGATCTGCCTAGAGTGGAGTTAACGGTTTTCGACGGGCGAGCTGAGCAATATTGCAAGTTTGTCAAACAGTTCGAGACGTTCGTTGAAAACAAGGTAACCGACCCTGGGCAAAGGCTTCTTTACCTTACTCACTACTGCCGAGGCCGAGCAAGAGAAGCTATCGACGGATGCACCATGCTCGATCCAGAACAAGGCTACACAAGGGCAAGAAAGATTCTGAGGGACTTGTTTGGCCAACCTTTCAAAGTAGCCCGTAACCTAATAGAGGGCGTGATGGCAGAGGCAAAGAAAACCAAGGGCGACGTCTACACCATGGCCGACCTGGTGATCAAGATGCAGAACTGCTCAATAGCCCTCGACCATTTAGGTCACAGAGCTGACCTAGACGCCATGCACACTTTGGAAGGCATAGTCCGTCACCTCTCTCCCGAACTACAGGGTCGGTGGGCGGAAGAAGCTGAACGGATAAGCCGAGGCGACAGAGAAGCCAACTTCGAAGACCTGACTGAATACTTAGACAGGCAAACGAAGATAGCTGACAGCAGATTCGGCCGACTCATCCGGGACAGCAACCGAGCAAACAAGCCCGGTACTAGCCAAGTCCAAACCCCTGTACCGGAACATCCAAAGTACCAGCCTTGGACCAACACACACGTCATTTCACGAGATGCTACGGCAAAACCAAATTGCAGATCCTGTGGTACTAGCCATGGCCTACCAGAATGCCCCAAGTTCGGCAATGCCACAAAAGACGAACGGTGGGGAATGGCGAGGATGGCAGGAGCATGTTTCATCTGTCTCAACACCACGCACCGGGCAGCAGCCTGTAGAACAAGGAATCGATGTGGTTACGAGGGCTGCACGGGCAGACACCATCGGCTGCTGCATCAGGCGAGAATAACCATATCCGAGGCGAGTGCCAAGCCCAGCGTGATTTGTTCAACTTCACAATCTGCCAGTAAACCGGTACGTTTAGGCGTAGTGGCCGTGGGAGTAGTGACTCCGACTGGGATAGTCAAGGCGTTGGCTTTCGTTGATAGTGGATCCGACACCACTTTAGTGAAAGAGCGGTTTGCCGACAAACACCAACTGGCTAAAGGTGCGACGTCGTTAGCAGTGAGCACGGTGGGCGGAACACAGGTAATGACTGCCGGTAGATTAAGGCTGCAACTCATCTCTCTAGACACTAGCATGTCTTTTCCGATGCATCCGAAGTCGGTTATGGAGCTGTGGTGTATGGACGATGGTGCGCAGGAGATGGACAATATACCACGAGGATCCTGTTCGCCAAAGCCCGCGTTGCCCCACTGAAGTCGGTCTCAATCCCAAGCCTTGAACTCAGCGCAGCCGTGTTGGCAGTCAGGGTGGTGCAAGCTGTGAAGAGATGTTTCGATCTCTACATTTGGTCGGTGAGCTTCTGGACGGATTCAACGATAGTACTTTGCTACATTAACAACGTACGGAGCCGGTTTAGTACTTTCGTTGCTAACCGGCTCACGATTATCCACGATGAATCAGCCACGCACCAGTGGAGTCATGTCAGGTCTGGCGATAATCCGGCCGACCTGTGCTCCCGAGGTGCGAACAACTTCAGGCAACTGGACACGTGGACGAGAGGGCCAAACTTCCCGCAATTGCCCAAACAGGACTGGCCCGTGTTCGAATTAAAACTCCCTACGGAATTGGAACTGGAGATCAAAGGCGTAGTGATAGCAACCAACGTCGTCGAAGCGATATCCATTCTGTCGCGACTGGTCAGGTTTTCTTCCTGGATGAAGACGCTTCGTTCGCTAGTTTGGTTAACCAGGTTCAAGATAAGTTTACTAGTCATGAAAGGGCTAAGGCCCTCAGGTCGGATACCGGTCGGCCCGATAGGTCCCGATGAGCTACAAGCGGCAGAGTACGATATTTTCAGAATGATACAACGCGAGGCTTTCGCCCAAGAACTCAAGAGGGCGGAAGAAGTGGGGCCGACCAATGAAGACATGCCATCTCCAAGAGGCGAGCTGAAACGTTTAAACCCCAAACTCATCAACGGACTGCTGCGGGTGGATGGTAGGCTGACCAACGCCCACCTGAACTTCGACACAAAGTATCCTATACTGCTGCCTGCGAGACAACCTGTAGTAGAGCTAATGATTCAACACGTCCACGCCATGGAGAGACATGCCGGGGAAAGTCACGTGACGAGCGTCATCCGAAAGCGTCTTTGGTTGTTGAGAGGACGAGAGACTGTAAAACGCGTAATCCGACGGTGTGTGCAATGCAGGAGACGCAATGCCACAGCAGGCAAACAACTCATGGCCCCAATACCAGAATGCAGGGTGACTACGGGCTGGTGGCCGTTCAGTGACAACGGGTTGGACTATTTCGGGCCCTTGTGGATCAAGTGCGGGAAAAGATTAGAAAAGCGATACGGATGTATCATGACGTGCATGAAATCACGTGCGGTACACCTAGAAGTCGCACATTCGATGACGACCGATTCGTTTCTACGGGCCTTGCAAAGATTTATCAACCGAAGAGGCGTACCGGCCGATATATACTCAGATAATGGATCGAACTTTGTGGGCGCTCAACGGGAATTGCAGCGTTGGCACAAGAACATAAACAGGGACGAACTGCAGAATCGAACAGTGGCCTACTGCATACGATGGCATTTTAACCCCCCACAGGCCAGTCACCGAGGCGGCATATGGGAACGCATGATCCGGTCCGCCAGACGGATATTGCTGTCAATCATGGAGCAGCAGCCGCCCGACGACGAGACGCTGAACACCGTCATGACTGAGGTGGAGCGAATCCTGAACAACCGCCCCCTGGTTCCAGTATTGAACGGCGACCCCACCCACCTGGCGCTCACCCCAAAACGACTTATTGACGCTAAGGTCGAACCAGGGTTTCCAAGGGCCGGTAAACCTTCGTGGGAGCTACCTCCACGGGTGGAAGCAAGCGAACTATCTGGCCAAGGTCTTCTGGAGGCGATGGCTACGGGAGTACCTACCGGCTTTGCAGACTCGACAGAAGTGGATGGCCAAAACAAGACCATTCAAAGTTGGGGACGTGGTTATGATCGCCGACGAACGCGCACATTTCAGCGCTTGGTTTTTGGGAGTAGTTACGGAAACCATCAAAAGCACTGACGAAATGATAAGAACGGTGAAGGTGAAGACAGCTAACGGAGTGCTCATTCGTGACATACGCAGTATTAACCTACTCGAGAGCGAAGACGGAGGAGCTGATAACCCTGAGGCCTAGTAAACCTTTTTCACACCAGTAATCGAGGTGGATAAAGAAACACCATATATGCCACACAATCTTCGTCAAACACGTTAAGGTGCTCGCGGTCCTTTCGTTGACATTACAGAAGGTTCTTTCCGATATGTGGTGATGAATGCGATCCCATTGTACATCCCGATACATACACGCAGGCACGACGCACTCTACATCCCGTAAACCCATCATACATGTGACAGTGTTCTTTGTTTGCCTTTTGTTGACGCTACCGAATGCCCCTTGCATATGTGGAAGTAGCGGAGCTCAGGTCACACATACATGCTACATTTACTCGTTTTCTTGCCACCCGGTCTTTTGTTGACATTGCAGAAAGTCCTCCTTTGATGTGTAGTCATACCTGTGATTTCATTGTTACCCCGGCACACACACACACACACGCACACACACACGCACACACACACACACACTCAAGCACGTACATCTAGGACCAGACGGCCCCTTACGAGGACAACGTCTATGTGACCATTCACGCCCGCCATCGGTCATTTGGTCTTGTGGAAGATGTAGACTAGCCTCACGTCTATGTATCCAATAGATTAGGTGCGACCAGTAGTAAAACGTCGACGACGAGCATTAGACGCGCGCACTGACAGCAGGGCCTAGGCAGGTAGGAAGAATCAGTACCTTTATACCGAACCTTTGACTTTGCTAAGGATCCAGGAGGATTTTGGTGGGCGGTGTAACAGCCGGTCGTGGAAAATCCCCCTTTTTCCCTCGCGATTCAGTGTTTTTTCCCAACATCACTCATTTCCATACACTATTGACTTGTCTTTACGAACTGGTTGTTTTTCTGGACCAATTGTTGTTTGTTCGCGCCCAGAGCGCTATTTTGGCACATCCTTGTTCAGGACCTGCGTGACGCACGTGCTGTCTGCTCACACGCTGCTATTCGGTTTCTCGTTGTTGAGTCTTTGTGATCGTATTATTGAGGTTTGTATATTGTTTATGTCATTGTTTATTTTAATAATCTAGTATCGTAGAATTATCACGGATAATCGCCTTCTGATTTCGGGATCCGTTGCGAATTTGGCTACGCATTGCTCAAACGTTCGTAACACCCGGTATGGTTCCCGCGCTTGCAATGCTGAGGCAGTGGTAGTTGGTTTTGGTTCGACTATTCGTCAGCTTGTCTCGTTCCAGTTTTTACCCATCACAGTATATTTTTCGGGAAAGAATCGTACCTTTTGTTGTGTTTCTTGACATCTATATCGAAAACTTGAATGTAATTCTCCAAGTCGATTGCTCCAGTTAAGTCGTCCACTGCTCGGGGGATCCTATCCTGTAGTACTTCGTTCGCAGCCCTCAGGCCGAGTGGCTGTTGCTTGCAGAGGTGCCGGCCATGTTGTGCTTCGAGCGTGGTTGTATAAGCCAAGGCTTCATCCAAATCCACATTCCAAAAGGCTAAACTCAGAGCAACTCTCTTAGAGCAATGAGTACTTGATAACTCAGAAGAAGTAACCTCCGACCACGACATCCTGAAACATTTAACACCTCTGTAAGTTGTTTGACTGCCTTTTTAACTCGAGGAACGTCGGCCAACTGCTGGAGTGGTAATTTTGGAATACTGAGCTTCTTTTGGATCAAAATCCGATGCCGCAAGAGGCTCTCTTCTGGATAGTTGTAAAATTGCATTATCTGTCCGGGCTTTCCTGACAACAACGCAGAAGAGCCGAATAATTACTCAGGCTTCTATGTTCTCCGGTCAGAAACGAAACTCCCACGTGTTTCTTTCGTAGCGTACTACTCTGTCTACATGGTACAGTAAATTAATGTCAACAAGTTTTAAGACAACACTAGCAAACTAAGATGGGCGGGGGAGCTTGCTGTGATAAAAAGGCCATTTGAAATTGAAATGAAACAAAAGGAGTGAATCGAACTCATAGTTGTTCTCTGCTCTTATGCTCAGGAAATGAGCGTCGAAGAGCCGATTTCCGCCAATATCTTCAATCCGGTTAGGTCTGACAGCCATTCGTTGAACGGAACAGGATGGTATTAAGAGAAGTGCCAAGTGACGCCGTGGAACCTTTAAAATGTTTTTTTCCTCACAGTTAGTTCCGACCCATGTAACTCCAAGGCCCTCGAAATCAGAAGACGAGACCGTGTCAGACTGAAAGGTTTATTGGCAGCCTTTTTGTATTGTGCGGTGGTGTTGTCCAAAAAGTTGCGCGTTTTACATTATAAAGTCGGTACAACAAAGGAGTGTTGCACCAAGGGACCTTGAGAATCATGGACAAAGTCAGAAATAACACAGGTACCTTCACTTCACGTTCGTCTCAGTTTAGACATATTCGTCATTCACTCACCACTATCCTTATCGGTTTGTACGAAAATCCGGCGGTGTTGCGAGGCCCAGATGGTCCAATGGTGTAAAAAATGGCGCAAGCTTGATTGTCTTTGATTAGTACTCCTTCGCCGACAGTGCCTGAGAACCTTCGTACTGATTTCACCAAAGCCTCAAGTAGTCAGCTAGTCGGCCCATGTCTCTCATCACCAAGTTCACCGGGGGGGGGGCTCCGCCCTAGGCATCATTGACCCCGAGAAAAAACCCGAGTTTTTATGGCCCCGGTTTTAGCAGTTTTTGCTTAAAGCCCCTAAGCCGCATCTCCAGTGCCGTTACTACAGTCGGCTCCGATGGGCTGGATACACTTCTGATCTGACTGAAGGATTGTTAAATTCATCTCTAAATTTTCTGAGCTTCGAAGAGATTCGTTGCCTCAGTTCGCGCACCACCCTGGTGAAGTGACAGTGAGCTACTTTCAATGATGCAACTTGTTGTACAAGTCCGTAGCCCATGCTTAGACGAGAATTTTAGGCTGTGGCTTGACTACTTTTGGTAGATTGGTAGCGGTACACGAGCTTCTAATGATGCAGCTCTGCGCAGCAGTTTGGTCCAATGCTCGCGTGACTACTCAGACATTTAAAAGGCTTCACTTATCTAAAGGTTGGGCTGTTTTTATCAATGTTTTGCACATTTTCATTGGGAAACGAATGCTGCGCCATGAAATCAAGAGTGACGATTTTAATTACTTGAAGTCGTGAAGTATTGCACGGGTGAAAGCCTGGAGCCAATACACCCTCGGATCTAGTATTTCTTATTTTCTGAACATTCTTCTTTAAAGTGTTACCAGCTGACGAGTAATTGGTGTTTTTGGATTCCCCCATGTACTTCGCCCGTGCCAAATTACCGAGTTGTCCGGGCCTCTGTGAGCTTTTATTGGGTTTCGGTCCTCAACATATCCACCGTGGCTAAAATGGCGTCTCTCTGCGGAGGGTTAGTAAACACTATTGGTACCGGCCTAGGAGGTTGTCGTTCGATTCTTAAATTTCAACAGAATCAGTATAAAAACTCTCTTAAGTACCCTCTGCCTCTGATGGGTAGCCCTCCGTGAGGCATTGTTGTGTGGAACCTGATGTCTTTTCTCGGTTGTTTGTGGACTCGGCGGCGGGTTCAGATTTCGCTTCTACCACGTCGTAGGGATTTTGACCCACGGCTAACTGCGTTTACTACTAATGTGCTCATGTGTTGCTGTACGTATATCTGACTGCCTCTACGTCCACTTTATATTTTGCACAGCTCCCTTGGATCTGCAAAAGCTCCTGTTCCGAATTCCTAGGGGAAGTATTGTTATGGTTTTCTTATTTTGGACTCTTTCCCGTGGTCCTTTGAATTATCGTTTCCATGCCAAGGGGACCGAAGTAGTTAACAATCTCCCCCGCATATGAACTCTTACAAACCGGGAGCTAGCATTTGCACTCATATCAGACACCTATGCAGAAAGTAGAGATCGGGGCTTTTGGAGGGGGTCGATTATATTTCGCCACTCCAGTTTGGGTAGATGTCAGGTCCTTTGCTCTCTAGTACTGCTGGGCAGATTTTCCTCTCACGAAAGTGAGATGCGCCGTCTGCTATTTCGTTGGCACTGGAGTGCGAGCATTTTACCAGATAGACTATTTTCATGGAGCTTTTAAGGCCTGAAACAAAAACGTGATATATTTAGGGCAACTACGAAAGGACCACTGAAAAGGTGATGCTAATGCAATAACCGGAATGAGAAATGTATCACTCAGAATTGTAACAGTCCCACAAGCAGCCTGTTCGCTACTTGCTGCAGTAAATCCTATCAGCAGAACATAACAATCGTAAAATTTTTCAAGTCGTCGAAACAACGTGAGTGAACTAAACCAAGGGCAATCACTGACATTCTGGTGAGATCCTCAGCAAGCGGATTGATTTGGTACATATTCAGTCTTTCTGTGTAGTTTCAAATGTTTTGGTCCAAAATTATCCCTATTGGTTTCACGACCCCAGACTTGTCGTGGCAGATCGCGCACGCAAAAGCTCACTGAGTTCAGTTGGCTCCACCGGAAGTGGCTATTTGTTCTTCACCTCCATTCTCTGCTTAACTACTCCCACTTTTGCCGAGTCCTGGTGGAATGTTTGGATATTTCGAGTCGTGCTCGTTTGGCATCACTGGTCTTGTTTTATTTTTACGGCCAGCCTGGGAACGAGCACAATCGAGTGTGATTTGTAAAGTCTTGATTTATATCGTTCAACATTTGCATACCGCATCAGCAATGATAACCGTTCTGTTTCTCGGCAGATTCGAATTTCCCACTTTCTTCAGTTACGGGTCTATAGGTTGTGAAAGTCTGTCCTTCAGGGTGCGTAAGGGCTATGACTCCCAGCCGTCGTATGGCCTCTTTTGGGGCAGCAACGAGTTACGGTGGATGAATTGAAACCACCAAACTCAACGTAAGAACTAGGTTCTCCGGCTCTTTTTGCCTTCTTCTCTGTGCTTACGGACTTTCCACAACCGCCTAGCTCCGCCAATTTTCGTTGTTCACAAGGGTCTAGCTGACTTATTAAGCCTGCAGAATAAGTCTCCCTAACAGCGATAATAAGTAGTATATAGTGACTTTGAGATTCACGACTGATGGACCTGGTCACTGTGGTTTTCCAGTGGCCAGAGTTCCGTCCACATATTTCCTGCTCACTGCATGACAGAAGTCAGGTCGAGTTAGGCCAAATCACAGGACTCGCAGCCAGGCCGAAGAGTGAACCTCACTTTCTCACCGTGATTTGATGCTCCCTTGGCCCCTTTGTGATTGAATGTTGCAATCACATGGGACAAAATTTAGATCATTACCGTAATAAATAAGGTCTCACAATGGAAAACGGGCCAAAAGCTCGAAAAGGCACGGACACAAACTGTATTGAAGCTGGTGGAAACAAGTTCCAAATCACGAGTAAACAATAGAAATACTAATAGTAGTAATAATACTAGTAACAACACTAATAATAATGGAGCAGCAAAGAGTGTTGCAGTTGGATTGGGACGTGGTCAAAATTTGGTTGGGTATATAGGATGGTTGTTGCAGGCAGATCTGTCTGAAGAAAAGTTGGAGAACACGGATGAACAAAACTTGTCCAAACTGGCCTAAACTGCGTCAAATTGAGGGTGGACATCACTTCTTCCTGCAGATTGTTCGATCCATTACCTTCTCTAGGGGAGGAAAATTTTTCCCGGGTGATTGTGGGCACTCAGGGCTTATTGTGCTTTATTATGCGTTCCCTAAGTGCCGGGATCTTGACGAGTTCGAGGAGGGTTGAATTAGTTGCTGACATTACTTTCAGCTCCATTTGATTTCTAATCTAGTCCCTCTCGCCAGTCCTTGGTTACGGAAGAAAAGCTCTAAAGTGACAAATCATTCGGTATAGAGTAGGTTTGTAATGACCCAAAGATGACCGAGTTTGTATGTGAAAAGTGACGGAAGGTTATCACAGTTGAACACAACCAGCTAGTACCTGGCTTCAGGCAACTCGTGCTGCTGGGTGACACGTGACTTCTGTTGTTTGACCACTTTCCGTAACGATAGATGATTATCGCCAAATGGAGAACAATTCTGACCGCCCTGCATTGAACCTGGTTGAGCCTTGGCCCGCCTAGCTGGTTCCGACTTTGATGTCGCTTTAACGCATAGGTGTGACCGAAAAGCCGCAATGTTTCAGTACAAATTCACGTTCGCCTTTCACGGCGAAACTCATCAACATTCCGGAACCTTTTGAACTAATGGTTTGTCGCCGGCTCTCCATGCTATTCTTAGAACTGAGTCCGCACCTCGTAGTCCGGAGTACTAAAACATCTTAAGTTCTGAGACTGTCCTAACAAATCTTCGACTGAAGGCTTATAGACACCTCCGGTATTTTACCATCAAGAAAGCTGTCATTCGACCAAAACGCGGAAGCCCTGACCGAGTGCAATTAACTCAACTATTTATTGCCTTTCTTACCAAACATCAAACTTTACCGGCTCCAGATTGCACCGCAAGTTCCCGAGACAAAGCGCGACCCAAATGAAAACAAAATTGCTCCACAAATATTACGGTGCGATTACTGAATCGCTATATATATATATATATATACAAATACACAACGACCATAACTTTGACGGCGATCCTCAGTCAATATGAAGCCAACAAGTAGCAAAGATTGGGACAGAATTTTGTACGAACAAACAGTTGATCAGATAGGATAAATAAGAAGTACTTTTCCAGTGGTCCAATTGAATAAAATAAAGTCTGCATATCTAATCAGTTTTAATAAACAGTTTACTGGGTGTTTGGACGAAACCAGTGCGAACGGATTTGACGTGTGTGACTCGGTAGCGCTCGGAGGACAGCGAGGTCAAACCATAACGGATCACGGGAATTTGAGTCAATGCTATTATTTAGGATATAATATACTCTCCAGCGCGGTCTTTGAACTTGTCTTCTATCCGTCCTTGCAGCAAAATTCAAACGAAGTCCTCTCTGTTCTACGAACAGAAAAGAAGCGATTCGGTTTACGGATTAGAAAATGTGTGCGATATATCTTGGTACCCTATCAGTACCTATACCGGACTTTCCTGGACAGCAAACAAAAGCGATAGCAAATCAAAGAGCCAACGGCGAGCGTGTATAGTTGGCGTAGATATTTAAGTGAAAATGATTCAATAGCAAAGTCGGCGGAGGCTCGAGAAAAGTCAGTTCACTCAAACGTGCGCAACGGAAAAACTAGTGGTATCAAAACCGAGCTCCGGAAAAGGTCACAGAGAAACCAGTAATGGTGCCCAGGAAATAGTCATTCACTCAGCACGATCGGGGTCTCTACCGCAGCCCCCTGCCACGAAGCTTGGAAATCTTTCAGAAGATGTCATGGTGGTAAAGGCATAAAAACGATATTTCTGTGTGCGAATGAGTGCAAACTAAGTGGATATGTCTGTGCTATAGGATTCTGGAGGGACATAATCCGTGGTTTGCAGAAGCTGTGTAGTGATGGTTGAGCACAAACCAGGTCTGTTACCAGTGACGTCGGTTGCCTGATTCGTTACCCATGTATCCCACAGGAATAACGCCCGGGAATGGGCAACCGTTAACTAACGTGATATCCAGGAGTTAAATCGGTAGGTTCGTCCGTGACCAGGAACGACGGCCATGGAGCTGAACCAGAAACCTAGTGTTAGTGCAAAATTTCCTCGGGTTTCGTGGAACCTGAATGGGGTACCACACGGCGAGGTTTCAGGAGGCGAAAAGAATCGTAAAACTGATGTGACAACTGCACCGGACGTGACTGCTACTTGTACCGATACGAAGAATACGGAATTTATTACTGCAAAGTGAAACGATTGAAGTTTTGTTTGTCCTAGTTGCAAAAAATAGCTGCGAAAACCATCTTTCGAGCAGATCGCGAGACGAGATCTTCATTCGCGGACCGATTTTTGAGTGTGCGCTGCTGACTTGGACTTTAGACTATATTCCCACTCGAGGACGCAGCACAGCCAGTGGGCTACTGGCCTGAAAGATGGACGAGTCACATCTGAGGCCGTAGTATTACCCATTGGGTGCTGTCCTAAACGCTAGACGGTGGCCAATTTCGGAGTCGTAGCAGGCAACGCTAACTGGAGACCGTGATTTGAGGTGGAAGCCTCGTCATCAGGTGGTACATGGTTGTCTTCGGACCCCATGTCAGCGGGCGACAAGCTATCACCCACGTACTTGGCCTTGAGACGATCGATGCTAACTGCATCAGCGCGGCTGTGTCCATATACCTTTAACCACGACGGGAAATCACGTGGAGTGGACCTCCGTAAGCTTGTCATAACGGTTTGCGTACCGAATCAAGACGAATGAATACATGCAAGCAGGTATCAGGTCTAGTCGGAAAAAAATCTATTGTTGCTGCATTGGAGTCTACGCCCCAGCAAGACTTTGCATATAAGAAGACAAACGTTGAACGTAGGTTTGTAAAGGAAGTCACTCTGTACTCCATGGGGTAAAGCACTCCCCGGGCAGTCGCATTGTTGTGTCGTGGACAATTTCCGCGGCGGAAAGTTGGATATCTGTCTCTGAGCAGTTCCTAAAACCAAGCGGAACTAGCGATAACGTTCGGCACAAATCGGGGTTTTTCTGTGCTTTAAGAGCCACTGTGAGTTGACAATGAGGAAGTTAGCCCAAACCGTTCCGAGTGGGATGTTATGTGCTAGTGCGAACGGGTTCTGTACACAGCGTGTGAAATAGTGAAGAGGATAAGTCAGACTCAAATTTTTGCCTCACATCCATGGTGATAGTGGAAGGACAAGGAACTATCCATCGTTTCATCGGATCCTGAGCTACTGATTCTCCATTGACGATGGAGATGGGAGCCGCCTCGCGCCACCTCGAAAATGTATAGATGCGCGGTAATTCATAGGTATACCCGCGTGATGTGGTCACTGGGACTACAATGTCTGCGTGGATATGATCGAAGCGGGCGTCAGGCGTGGCGAAAGTACCAATAGGTGAAGCTACCTGTCTATGAGCTTCAGATCGACGACTTTGCAAAACGCTGTTTTGGCCTTGTGCAAACATGTTTATTCATGGAAGGCTGGAGGCATCGTGCGGAGACTAGTCGGAAACGGGCTTTGGTTCCTGGGTGCGAAAGTCCATGTAAGGTATCGAACAATGAACGCCGATATGCAGAGGGTGCGGCTGGCCGAAGTTAGTCTGCAGAAGAGTCACAGAGTGTAGTCCCATCAGTGGCTGCCGGAGGTGCGGATTGGCCCTGGCAGCGACGGCTAAAAAGCATCTAAGCTTGAACTGTTCCGTGCCTGTGCTGCAACCACGGCTGGGATATCTAAAGTGTGAGGTTTAATGGCGTCGCTTGAAATACGCAACAAACCACCTGCAAAGCAGTTCTGCTCTCATTCAACTTGTCGCAGGCCAGTTGTGAAATGAGAAGTATGGACCGAATATCCGCTTTAGGGAGGCGGAGGCCAGCCTTAGCCCGCAATGCACACGTTATAGGCTTGTGCTTGGTGAAGAGAATACAATATTGACCCTGGCGGGACTGTTCAAAGGCTACGTATGCAGCCGGCGGTTCGTGACCAAAAGCACCAAATTTTGTTTTCTTGGGCTTGAGGCGTCCAGAGAAAAAGTTTATTGGTTTCTAAATCCCAGAAGCAAACTTTTGCGACGGCAAAGACGGATGGATCCACGGCTACGCTTAGCATGTCGGACGGAACCGGGTGCACTAGAAACATGGCCCGTGCTATTGCCGCCCAAATTTCCGAGAACGCTATTTGTGCTCCATCAGTAAGCGAAAACTTACGTGGACTGCCACTAAGAAATTGGTTATTGGAAGCAAACATTCAGCAGCGTGGGCCATGAAACGATGACAAGGTTGACCAACCCCAAAAATGCCTCATGCTCCTAGACGGAAGAGGTCGCGCAATGCTCTAGAATAGCACGTACTTTATCCTCGCAGGGCTTACCACTCTCCTGAGTGATCTTGTGACCGACGAACACAAATTCCGGTTTGCCGAGCCAAAATTTATCGGGGCTGACTACCATTCGATATTTGGACAAACTTTAAAATATTGGCGTCAAATGTTGGGAATGTTCATCTACGCTCCACGGTGCAATTAATAAGTCATTGACGTAGACTTCAACAAATTCAAAATCTCGCCTAATGTCGTCAGTAAACCTCTGGAATTGTTGAGCAACATTTTGCAAACTAAACCCGTGATAGACATAAGGAGACGTGGCGGTGGTTTTCTCGCAATATTCAGCAGTGAATGGAATCTGGTGAAAAGCGTGTACCAAATAGATCTTAGAAATTACCGTCTTGCTACGAGGCGATGTGGTGATGTCATGTATAATGTGGTGTTGGGTAACTACCCTAACGGGTAACCAAGTTAAGTGCACGACAGCAGCCACATGATTGCCAACCAGTGCCATCTCTTTTGAGGACTATGCGTAGAGTTGAGGCCGATGGACAGTAAGAAGGGCGGGCAGAACTCTTAGAAAATGGAGTCTATTTCACATTCGGTTTATGCCAGCCTGACCGGTGTCAGTCGCCGAGGTCGTACAGTGACTGGTAATTTGTCAGTGAAAAAGTGGTGTGCCACACGACTGGTCACTGCATCCATCAGTTTAAGCAGTATGGTCAAAATGGAAAGTTTGATCAGCAAGGCTGGAATTCATAAGGAGTGCTGGGAGTCAAACCTGTGATTCTGTATGCAACGGTTCGGGCCGCTAGACCAGTGGAGTAATTGTCCGACAAAAGATTCGTAAGCTGAAGCCTGCGAGAATTGAAAATTGACTGATACTGCTGTAGAAAATTGATTGACAATGTGCCTGTGCGAAAATGCTCGAGGATGAACTTCCAAAGACACCGTCGTCGTGGTCGCGATTGACATCATACCATCTCGTGCCTTAGGAAGGAACGGATTAGCCGCTCACCGCTGACCATCGAAGCATAGAAGCCCGTGACCTATCCTTACATACAGGCGGAACAAACACTTGGGCCCTAGTTGTACCAGCCGGTCGTGGAAAATCCCCTTTTTCCCCCGCGATTCAGTGTTTTTTCCCAACATCACTCATTTCCATACACTATTGACTTGTCTTTACGAACTGGTTGTTTTTCTGGACCAATTGTTGTTTGTTCGCGCCCAGAGCGCTATTTTGGCACATCCTTGTTCAGGACCTGCGTGACGCACGTGCTGTCTGCTCACACGCTGCTATTCGGTTTCTCGTTGTTGAGTCTTTGTGATCGTATTATTGAGGTTTGTATATTGTTTATGTCATTGTTTATTTTAATAATCTAGTATCGTAGAATTATCACGGATAATCGCCTTCTGATTTCGGGATCCGTTGCGAATTTGGCTACGCATTGCTCAAACGTTCGTAACAATACTCAATAGATCTATTTGGAACGAAGAAAATTCACGCAAAATGCCAAGGAAAGGATCAAAAGCAGTCGAACCCGGACAGGAAGTAATACGGCAAGTCTCTGGGGAGGTTTTGGGTACATATGATTCTTTAGTTAATGCTAGGTCGCCTAGTCCTGTCAGTGCTAGCTCATGTGTTAGTGAAAGCAATATTGATCGTAAGGATGTTGATTTATATAAGCTGAGAATAATAGAACTAGAGCAACAGTTACTTTCGGCTAGACTACAGGCGCATGAAGCAGAGAAGTGTACACAGAAACAGCGAGAGCATGAGACCAGTGACTTCGACACTTCCGATAGGTTAGAGTGCAACAAGGTAGGGAACCCCACGCCGGTCGCCGACTACAAACCACCATCGATCGATCTGCCTAGAGTGGAGTTAACGGTTTTCGACGGGCGAGCTGAGCAATATTGCAAGTTTGTCAAACAGTTCGAGACGTTCGTTGAAAACAAGGTAACCGACCCTGGGCAAAGGCTTCTTTACCTTACTCACTACTGCCGAGGCCGAGCAAGAGAAGCTATCGACGGGTAAACTATGCTCGGCCCAGAACAAGGCTACACAAGGGCAAGAAAGATTCTGAGGGACTTGTTTGGCCAACCTTTCAAAGTAGCCCGTAACCTAATAGAGGGCGTGATGGCAGAGGCAAAGAAAACCAAGGGCGACGTCTACACCATGGCCGACCTGGTGATCAAGATGCAGAACTGCTCAATAGCCCTCGACCATTTAGGTTACAGAGCTGACCTAGACGCCATGCACACTTTGGAAGGCATAGTCCGTCACCTCTCTCCCGAACTACAGGGTCGGTGGGCGGAAGAAGCTGAACGGATAAGCCGAAGCGACAGAGAAGCCAACTTCGAAGACCTGACTGAATACTTAGACAGGCAAACGAAGATAGCTGACAGCAGATTCGGCCGACTCATCCGGGACAGCAACCGAGCAAACAAGCCCGGTACTAGCCAAGTCCAAACCCCTGTACCGGAACATCCAAAGTACCAGCCTTGGACCAACACACACGTCATTTCACGAGATGCTACGGCAAAACCAAATTGCAGATCCTGTGGTACTAGCCATGGCCTACCAGAATGCCCCAAGTTCGGCAATGCCACAAAAGACGAACGGTGGGGAATGGCGAGGATGGCAGGAGCATGTTTCATCTGTCTCAACACCACGCACCGGGCAGCAGCCTGTAGAACAAGGAATCGATGTGGTTACGAGGGCTGCACGGGCAGACACCATCGGCTGCTGCATCAGGCGAGAATAACCATATCCGAGGCGAGTGCCAAGCCCAGCGTGATTTGTTCAACTTCACAATCTGCCAGTAAACCGGTACGTTTAGGCGTAGTGGCCGTGGGAGTAGTGACTCCGACTGGGATAGTCAAGGCGTTGGCTTTCGTTGATAGTGGATCCGACACCACTTTAGTGAAAGAGCGGTTTGCCGACAAACACCAACTGGCTAAAGGTGCGACGTCGTTAGCAGTGAGCACGGTGGGCGGAACACAGGTAATGACTGCCGGTAGATTAAGGCTGCAACTCATCTCTCTAGACACTAACGAGGAAATTGAACCAACGGAGGCATTCACGTTAGCGGATCTCCCCATGCGAGCATCAAAGTCGGTGAACGCAATCTTGACTCGGTGGCCCCACCTGCAGGATGTAGCCGTCGTAGACTGGGAAGATGATGAGGTGGATCTCCTCATCGGATGCGACGTGCCAGAGGCGCATTGGGTGCTTGACCAAAGAGTGGGCGACCGCCAGGCACCTTTTGCCGTCCGCACGGCTCTGGGATGGATGTTAAACGGTCCAGTAGGGGTACGCGGTTCCGTGAATTACTTATCCGCCGAAACGGACCGCATAGAGTATCATCTGCAACCGCTGTATGAAAAGGAGTTTCATGACATTGGAGACGAAAGACCGACGTTGTCTCAAGAGGATCACTTCGCTCTACAAACGGTGCGGCAAGGCACTAGGTGCCTCAAAAAACAGTTCGAGGTTCCCCTCCCATGGCGCACACCGGTCAACCCGTGGACTGACAACAGAAATTATGTTCTCCAACGATTACTACGACTAAAAGAACGCTTCATTCGAGACCAGAATCTGTGGGAACGATACGCGGATTTGATGAAGCGGAACGAGACCCTCGGTTACGTTGAAAAGGTGCCTGTTAACACCGACAGCAAAAGGGGTATCTGGTATCTGCCTCACCATCCGGTTATCAACCCCAAGAAACCCAATAAACTGCGGGTGGTTTTCGACTGTGCGGCCAAGTTCCAGGGCAAGTCGTTAAACGATCGCCTACTACAGGGGCCTGACTGGAACACACCACTGATCGATGTTCTGTGCCGTTTCAGAGTGGGTAAAGTGGCTTTGTCTGCTGACATTAGGGAAATGTTTCATCAGGTGAAGATTCCGGTAGGAGAACGAGATGCTTTGCGTTTCCTGTGGTGGGAAGGGAGCGACTGGGACAAAGCAGTGGTGAACTATGGGATGACCGTCCACCCCTTCGGAGCCATATCGTCACCATTTTGTGCAAACTACGCCCTCCGAGAATCAGCGAACAAACATGGCGATCTAGTACATCGGACGGTGGTAGAAAGCGTCAGCAGGAACTTCTACGTCGACGACTACCTTGGGTCATTCGATGATGTGGAATCAGCTCTAGAGCAGTTCAGGGGTCTGACGAGATTGCTGGAAGAGGGCGGCTTCCATCTAACTAAATGGATGTCGAACGCTTCAGAAGTGCTGAAAGTCATCCAGTATCACGAAAAGGCCGAAAGGGTAAGAGATTTGGACGGCTCTCCACTTCCTATCGGGCGCACTTTAGGGATACAATGGGACGCGGAAACGGACGATTTTGTTTTCGAACTGAACGTTCCCGAGTTGCCAGTAACCCGTCGTGGCATACTATCTGCTGTCTCTAGTTTGTTCGACCCGCTCGGTTTCGTCTCACCGTGGCTGATACCCGGAAAGATCTTGCTGCAGCGGCTGTGCCGTAAGAAAGTTGATTGGGACCAGGCACTGGACCGAGGGGACCGGCTGGACTGGGAAGAATTTCTGAACACCTTGAAGAAATTAGGGGACATAAGAATCCCACGATGTTTGACCCCTGGCCATACGACACGGACTGGAGAACTACATGCCTTTTCCGATGCATCCGAAGTCGGTTATAGAGCTGTGGTGTACGGACGATGGTGCGCAGGAGATGGACAATATACCACGAGGATCCTGTTCGCCAAAGCCCGCGTTGCTCCACTGAAGTCGGTCTCAATCCCACGCCTTGAACTCAGCGCAGCCGTGTTGGCAGTCAGGGTGGTGCAAGCTGTGAAGAGATGTTTCGATCTCTACATTTGGTCGGTGAGCTTCTGGACGGATTCAACGATAGTACTTTACTACATTACCAACGTACGAAGCCGGTTTAGTACTTTCGTTGCTAACCGGCTCACGATTATCCACGATGAATCAGCCACGCACCAGTGGAGTCATGTCAGGTCTGGCGATAATCCGGCCGACCTGTGCTTCCGAGGTGCGAACAACTTCAGGCAACTGGACACGTGGACGAGAGGGCCAAACTTCCCGCAATTGCCCAAACAGGACTGGCCCGTGTTCGAATTAAAACTCCCTACGGAATTGGAACTGGAGATCAAAGGCGTAGTGATAGCAACCAACGTCGTCGAAGCGATATCCATTCTATCGCGACAGGTCAGGTTTTCTTCCTGGATGAAGACGCTTCGTTCGCTAGTTTGGTTAACCAGGTTCAAGAGAAATTTACTAGTCATGAAAGGGCTACGGCCCTCAGGTCGGATACGGGTCGGCCCGATAGGTCCCGATGAGCTACAAGCGGCAGAGTACGATATTTTCAGAATGATACAACGCGAGGCTTTCGCCCAAGAACTCAAGAGGGCGGAAGAAGTGGGGCCGACCAATGAAGACATGCCATCTCCAAGAGGCGAGCTGAAGCGTTTAAACCCCAAACTCATCAACGGACTGCTGCGGGTGGATGGTAGGCTGGCCAACGACCACCTGAACGTCGACACAAAGTATCCTATACTGCTGCCTGCGAGACAACCTGTAGTAGAGCTAATGATTCAACACGTCCACGCCATGGAGGGACATGCCGGGGAAAGTCACGTGATGAGCGTCATCCGAAAGCGTCTTTGGTTGTTGAGAGGACGAGAGACTGTAAAACGCGTAATCCGACGGTGTGTGCAATGCAGGAGACGCAATGCCACAGCAGGCAAACAACTCATGGCCCCACTACCAGAATGCAGGGTGACTACGGGCTGGTGGCCGTTCAGCGACAACGGGTTGGACTATTTCGGGATCAAGTGCAGGAAAAGATTAGAAAAGCGATACGGATGTATCATGACGTGCATGAAATCACGTGCGGTGCACCTAGAAGTCGCACATTCGATGACGACCGATTCGTTTCTACGGGCCTTGCAAAGATTTATCAACCGAAGAGGCGTACCGGCCGATATATACTCAGATAATGGATCGAACTTTGTGGGCGCTCAACGGGAATTGCAGCGTTGGCACAAGAACATAAACAGGGACGAACTGCAGAATCGAACCGTGGCCTACTGCATACGATGGCATTTCAACCCCCCACAGGCCAGTCACCAAGGCGGCATATGGGAACGCATGATCCGGTCCGCCAGACGGATATTGCTGTCAATCATGGAGCAGCAGCCGCCCGACGACGAGACGCTGAACACCGTCATGACTGAGGTGGAGCGAATTCTGAACAACCGCCCCCTGGTTCCAGTATTGAACGGCGACCCCACCCACCTGGCGCTCACCCCAAAACGACTTATTGACGCTAAGGTCGAACCAGGGTTTCCAAGGGCCGGTAAACCTTCGTGGGAGCTACCTCCACGGGTGGAAGCAAGCGAACTATCTGGCCAAGGTCTCCTGGAGGCGATGGCTACGGGAGTACCTACTGGCTTTGCAGACTCGACAGAAGTGGATGGCCAAAACGAGACCATTCAAAGTTGGGGACGTGGTTATGATCGCCGACAAACGCGCACATTTCAGCGCCTGATCTTTGGGAGTAGTTACGGAAACCATCACAAGCACTGACGAAATGATAAGAACGGTGAAGGTGAAGACAGCTAACGGAGTGCTCATTCGTGACATACGCAGTATTAGTCTACTCGAGAGCGAAGACGGAGGAGCTGATAACCCTGAGGCCTAGTAAATCTTTTTCACACCAGTAATCGAGGTGGATAAAGAAACACCATATATACCACACGGTATCCGTCAAACACGTTAAGGTGCTCGCGGTCCTTTCGTTGACATTACAGAAGGTTCTTTCCGATATGTGGTGATGAGTGCGATTCCATTATACATCCCGATACATACACGCATGCACGACGCACTCTACACCCCGTAAACCCATCATACATGTGACAGTGTTCTTTGTTTGCCTTTGTTGACGCTACCGAATGCCCTTGCATATGTGGAAGTAGCGAAGCTCAGGTCACACATACATGCTACATTTACTCGTTTTCTTGCCACGCGGTCTTTTGTTGACATTGCAGAAAGTCCTCCTTTGATGTGTAGTCATACCTGTGATTTCATTGTTACCCCGGCACACACACACACACACGCACACACACACACACACTCAAGCACGTACATCCAGGACCAGACGGCCCCTTACGAGGACAACGTCTATGTGACCATTCACGCCCGCCATCGGTCATTTGGTCTTGTGGAAGATGTAGACTAGCCTCACGTCTATGTATCCAATAGATTAGGTGCGACCAGTAGTAAAACGTCGACGACGAGCATTAGACGCGCGCACTGACAGCAGGGCCTAGGCAGGTAGGAAGAATCAGTACCTTTATACCGAACCTTTGACTTTGCTAAGGATCCAGGAGGATTTTGGTGGGCGGTGTAACAGCCGGTCGTGGAAAATCCCCCTTTTTCCCTCGCGATTCAGTGTTTTTTCCCAACATCACTCATTTCCATACACTATTGACTTGTCTTTACGAACTGGTTGTTTTTCTGGACCAATTGTTGTTTGTTCGCGCCCAGAGCGCTATTTTGGCACATCCTTGTTCAGGACCTGCGTGACGCACGTGCTGTCTGCTCACACGCTGCTATTCGGTTTCTCGTTGTTGAGTCCTTGTGATCGTATTATTGAGGTTTGTATATTGTTTATGTCATTGTTTATTTTAATAATCTAGTATCGTAGAATTATCACGGATAATCGCCTTCTGATTTCGGGATCCGTTGCGAATTTGGCTACGCATTGCTCAAACGTTCGTATCACTAGTATCAACTAGAAACCCAACGTTACTCCAAATTAGTTCATGAAAACACACGGCCAACCTGAGCTTAACTTCCGGTAAGTGCTGCTCACTCTACGTGTCTGCTGCGAGGTTTCCCGCGGCTTATGAACACTGCTCTCTGTGTTTACGGACGGCTGGTCCGAAATCGCGATGGAGCCGGCCAAAGCCGCTAGTGGGATGTTTAGGTTTGGTGGACGCATGTGAGGCTCATTCATGGCGGACATGAACAATGGGGAGGGCCCGTCCGCGTCTTCGCTTTTGTGGGGTACTACGGGCAACGGGCACGTTCCCTCTCTCTTGAAGGGACAGCCAGCGATGGAAGGGGCCCAGAGTTCCGGGGCCTCTCCAGCAATTTACCCGGGTCAACGACCCGGTGATCGCGCAACGTTATGGTGGTGCCGACACAGGCGAAAATCTTGTCAGCCACAGAGTCTGACAATGGCAGTGACAATGAGGACAATGGTGACAATGATTGCTTATTTTGAAGACACCAGAAGCATACTCGACTGCATGATCACATGGTACAAGTGAGTTCACAATAAGCATTACTGGACAGGCGGCTGGATATGTGTGCTACAGGGGAGTGTGTAGGTTTCAGTGGTGGCATGAACAAACGGCGGAATTGAATTTGAAGGTCAGACGGATAAATCACTCGGTGACGGATAAAACCGTCTTCTTGGTCGAGATATGTAGTCGAGTGAAGTAGGAATGGAGGCGAAACGCCCAGGAGTTTGGATATGAGCCACATAAATTTGCGAAGGAGAGTACGCCAAAAAAATGTTAAAAAATGATCCGAGGAGAACTTGGAAAAATTATTGGTAACAACGGATATGCACTGGAACCAGTGGTTCTAATGACCTGTAAAAAAGCAGAAATGCTATTCCGAAGAGACAGCAAAGTTTTATTCCGGTAGAAAAAGTGCAAAGACGGAACTGAAGGCCCGATTCACCACAACTTGAGTGCTTGATATCCGGCGACGGGTTACGGAGAAAACACGCGTAGTGAGGCATGTAATGGGAACCCAGTCATAGAAAGTCGGTGGAGCAGGGTGATGAAGGTCGAAGAGTGAGTTAAACAGGATTCAAGGAAATGGGTTGTTTAGGGTATTGATAATAATGATAAAAATAGTAACAGTCTATCTCGGATGGGCCCAACACGTGCTGCAATGCCTGTACGAGTAGTAAAAGTGGCGAAAAAATCACTGTTCACAATAGGGTAAAATAGGTGCACACAGAGCTGTAAGAGAACACTGACATGGACTTAAAAGATAATAATGCTCGGCAGGTGGAAGACTCATAAACAGGTAGTCAAATCGGCCTATTTTGGGTGAGGTCAGCCATAAGGTTGAATTATATGCAAAAACGGTATGGGAAATGACTACGATTTGTGGAATCTCGAACGTATTCAAAGGATATGTTGGTGGTCCTTATAAAAAGAGGAATTTGTCGGGCGGAGTATAAAGAATCACCTGCAAGCTCAAGAATGTGAAAGGCATACGGATAGAAACCTGGTCGATGTAATAGAGAAAAGCGTTTGGTTATTATTCATCCTGATAAAGGTATGTCAAGAGGTATCATCTTAGAAGTATATAAGTCCGCAGAGATGGCGGTATAAGACCATGGCAGGATACTGGCAGAATCAGATACATAGTGTTACGAAATTTGAAGACGGTCACTCAACGTAGGATCGAGCGTACTAATTCATGCTTCTTTTCTCTGTTCCAGTGGAAGAAATCGACCTGATGGACTTCGAGGATAACTAAAAACAGTGTTATTACTGGAGACTAAATTGTAATGCGCACTTCTTTTCTTACTGTAATCACATTTGTAGTGTGCCACATTTTTTGGATAAACTTCTATCTGGCGATTCGTCTTCTTCTTGCTGGACGTTACAAACTGGTGCCGCGACCCTGGACGACAATGTCAAAGAAGCCAGCAAAGTATTCCAATGTGGCGGAGGCAAAAGACAGTGCGTCACAGAGGTGCAGATCGGTGGATACGCCGGTGGAGGAGGTTACGCGAGACTTGGCGGGATGCATTATTCACAAAACGAAACAAATACCGACTCCAAGTGCCCCGGGAAGTTTAGCATCGGCGGAAACTATAAAAAATGGGAGGGCCAAGCACGTCGGTACACCAGGTGGTTCAATAGTAATCAACAAGAGGATTTCATCATGAGCCTCCTAGTTGGACAGGCATATGATATCGTCGATGAGTCAGATGTGTTTAGGGACGGCGATTGCGACCTCGTCTTCAAGCGCATTCGAAAGTTGCTGGATGCACCGGGTCACCCAGTGGAGTATCGGGATCGGTTGCATCAGAGGCGACAGCTTCTAGGGGAAGACGTCCGGCCTTTTGCGCTGGAGCTAAAGTAGTTGGCGACGCGAGGATATCCCGAGGGGGATAAAGCCGAACTAGAGCGGCACGTCCTGGATCGGTTTGTTGAGGGCGTGTCCAATAAGTCTGTGAACAGAACTCTCCTGAGAGGAAGATTTACCGAATTGTCAGAGGCCGTAGCAGCGGCGGAAGAAGAAGAAAGAATGGGGAGAGTGCTAGCCAAGTCGACCACGGATCAGGAGTGTTTCGCCGTTCAGCGACAACGGGCCCAGGTGACAAGGGGATCATGCCAGCCGGGAATGAGAACCAACAGGGGCTGGAGGGGCCGCCGCGCTAATCTATGGTCCACTCCCAACTACCGTGGATTCGGTACGCGTGGCCGGTATCGCAGGGCGGCACACCGACCGGCGGTGCAAAACAAGGCAACAGTGGTCGAAGGCAGTCAGGCACTGGGCTCGAGGCAGCCACCGCCACAGCCAGGTGAGTCCATTATACCAGTCGTGTATTTGCTCACCAATTGTTCGGATACTTTTTCAACTTTGATTCGCGTTAATGATGCCGAGCTGTGTGCTTTAGTTGATACTGGAGCCACCCGTAGCCTTACCAAAGCGGCTGTAATACCCCATCTGGGTGGAGTAAATCTGGAACCGTGCGGGTTTTCACTGACTGGTGTAAACGGTGGAAAACTGAACACCGTGGGGTGGCATCATTCTTAGTGGAATTTGTAGGGTTAGCTAAGCTGCAGTCGTTTGTTGTCGTCCAAGGCATCTCCTTTGACGCAATTGCAGGGAAGGACATCCTGCAGAATTTCGAGTGCATCATAGATGTTCCACAGACTGGTGGAGAATAATGGAGCCATGAAGAAGAATGAAAGGCTTTATAAACGTTTTGTCAAATTTATCGACTTATTCATGTGGGATGGCGAAAGTTTATGGAGGACCAATGTAATCAAGCATTGTATCGACACAGGGGATGTTGAGCCAATTAAGTTGGCCCCCAGAAGAATACCAGTGCATTACCAGGCAGAAGTACAGCAAACGGTGGAAGAAATGCTAAAAAGTAATATCATACAACCATCTCACTCTGCATAGGAAGCGCCGGTAGTACTGGTGGAAAAGAAAGACGGCAAGCTAAGGTTGTGTGGGCTACGGCCGGTTAAATGCAATCACTAAGAAGGACATCGTTGGGCCACTACCAATGACGCGCTCGGGCAACAAATACATCCCAGTGCTGGTCGACTATTTCATAAAGTGGTGCGAGGCTGTTCCCCTGGGCACGATTGATGCGCGCACGGTGGCCAATGCAATCCTCGATTGTTGGGTCTACCGCTGGGGTGCACCATGCCAACTGCATTCCGACAAGGGGTCAAATTTCGAGAGCTCCCTTATTGCTGAGTTATGCAGGTCACTTAAAATCGACAAAACCCGCACTACATCGTATCACCCACAAGGCAACGGACTAGCGGAACGTACCAACCGGAAGCTCATTTCCTTATTGAAAGCCTTCTTTGAAGGGAACGACGACTGGGACAAAAATCTGCCTAATTGCCTGTTAGCTTACCGTAGCACGGTCCATGCGTCGGCTAATCAAACACCAAGTCTGTTATGGACCGGTCCAGAAATCCGACTAACAACGGACTTTCGTCAACCCATCACCAATAATCTCCCCACCTCGGTAACCGAGTATGTGAACTAGCTACGAGAGTCTATTAAGCGCGGCGAGGAGCTGGCACGCACGCACCTGAAATCAGCTCAGAGGCACCAGAAGGAGTATTACGACAAGAAGGAATTCGGCAACCCGCTGCAACCGAATGATTTGGTATGGCAGCATGACACTGTCCCCACATGGGGTGTGCCAGCCACGTTTTCAAGACATTGGAAAGGGCCGTTTGTGGTCGAAAAGATATTGTCAGACTGCACCTGTGTAATTCGTAATGCGTCGCACTCTGGTCAGCCATCGTTTGTGGTTCACTTTAATAAGCTCAAACCCTATGAGACCGCAATTCATCCAGAAAGCGGTATAGTGCCACCAGTGCGGAAGGAGGGAGAGCTGTGGCTCCGGGCACGGAGCCGATTGAGGGAAAGTGCAGTGATACGAAATTTGAAGACGGTCACTCAACGTAGGATCGAGCGTACTAATTCATGCTTCTTTTCTCTGTTCCAGTGGAAGAAATCGACCTGATGGACTTCGAGGATAACTAAAAACAGTGTTATTACTGGAGACTGAATTGTTATGCGCACTTCTTTTCTTACTGTAATCACATTTGTAGTGTGCCACGTTTTTTGGATAAACTTCTATCTGGCAAATCGTCTTCTTCTTGCCGAACAAATCAGTAGCAAAGTCAAGGTTTCTTGAGGGAGGAAGTCTTCCACAATGGTAGTGAGAGGAAACGGCCTGATGAAGACGGGTAATCGTACAGCAAACTGTCAACTTTACGTAGAGTTAAGCAGAATATTTTAAAGAGGAAGAAGAACATAAGTGAATACTTACTGTGTGGTTACAGCGATTACACCGTCGTCGTTGTTGCAGGTCGACCGCATGCATTTTCTTGCCGTAAATACGAACGGAGGATCCGTTTGCCTAGGACTGCCGAAGTGAGGAAGCTCTTAGAATGTCTCTATCAACTGAGAGGATAGTGACTTTAGCTCCAGTATCACCTAGGAAACTAGCTTTAATGCACGAATCTTGCACGCAAATCAAATGGCCGACCCGAGGCTGGCTCTCGGTGGGTGTGGCCACTTTCACTTGCTGGCAGCGGAGTTTCTCGCGGAGTATGAACACGGCTGCCCACATCTATGGTCGGCTGGTAAGATTGTCAGGTTTGGTGGAGACGGGTGAGGCTGATCTGTGACGGACTTGAGAAGCAGAGTTTGCCCGTCCGTGCCTATGCCTGCATGGGCTACTGAGATGAGTGGACAATTTCACTTTTCTTTTAACGACAGTCGGCGCTGGACAAAACGAGAGGGTTGAGGCCTCTTCAGCCATTCATCGGATCAGCAACCTGATGATTGCACAATTTTGTGGTGGAGAGGGGGTTGGTTCTACCGCCGATATGAGTGCCAATCTTGTCCGCCAAGAAGGCTGCTTATTCCAAGGACGGATCCTCGAGGAAAGTGGTAACGGTGGTCTAAACATTGGACGGAACCGAATCCAGCCACAGGTTTTCAATTATCTCCAAATAAATATCGGAAAGTCCTGTCAGAGACCGGGAGCGAGCTAGGTGGCTCTGGATTTAGTCTCCCTGATAGATTGTCGTGCCAGCAACTGAAGCAAATTCTCCTCCCGGGATGTTACGGTGAAGTGCTTCTCCCCAGGTTGCAAAGCTTATTTAGCTCAGTTAGCGACACACGGTTTGTTGTTGAACGAACTCAGTTCTTCGGCAACATTTCACGCCGTAGAGGAGCAAAGTGCGCTCCGAACAAATCCAGTTTTTTGTTTAGCCTACCTAAGAGTTTACGAGGTGCATAAATCTTTACCCAGAAGAAAAATATCATCGGCGTTTTCTAGGTCAGATAGTTCACCGCTTCAGCAAAGATCGACGTTGCTGTTCTCACTCGAGGATAGGGCTGTCTCAAGAACCAATTCTACCACAGAATTAGAGAGGAAGGTTGGGAGAGGACATCCCTGACGAACACAACTTTTCACGTAGGATGCAAGTGAAAGATTGTCATAGGTTTGAACTCGGCCTTGGCTATTCGTATACGAGGAATGGAAAAGCAAAATAAATTTTGATGGTACACCCTTTAATGACGGACGGCGCCAGAGAACTGTGCCATCTGCTGCATCGAAAGCCAACTTTAGATCGAGTAAGACAGATTGTGGCCCCGCGGAAAATGTAGCCATGCACCAAAATTTGTTGAAGCTTAAAGATTTGGTCGATACTGCGCTTACCATGTCCCAAACCTGCTTGGTTCCCAAATGCGCACATCTACCGGGCCCTGGGTAATTGGAGGAGAATAAGCTTACTTAGTATTTTGGAAGCAAAGGTTACCATGGTAATCCTTCTGTGGATTTCACAACAGGACCTACCACCTGTAAATGAACACAACCACAATCAATCAGTCCAGAGGCTGGACTTTGCCTCGTCTTTACCCACTAGTCTGTCAGGCTTGACTCCGATTTCGGACTGAGGGAGCCGTTTCACGTAGCTCTTCGGGCCACGAAAGAAGCAAGCTATAACACTGCGCCCAGGTGCGGTCTCGTTGCAACGGGAAGCGGTTCGCGGTCTCATTCAACTTTCCGGGTCTTACAAATAAGTTTTCGTACCGCATATTGGAGTGATCCGCATTGTCGTATCAAAAATGGCTATATTACCAGAGCATATAGAAATTTTAGAAGGATTGTAAATATATATACTTCACTCCACCTTCTTGAAGGAGCAGGTTTCATCACCGAAACCATATCGTCCTGGGTTATTATTCTACCTCAATCGCTTTACCAGCTACCTGATCTTCTGATTTGGTCAGTATCCTAGTGCGATCAGCACCGGTTGCTGATTTTTGTCGGATAACGCCGATTATTTTGAGTACGGCGTTGGCCATATTTGACTGGATGAAGTGACAACTGGAATCTGTTAGCACCCATGATACTCTGAGGGGTCTGCTGCAGGTCTTGCAAAGCTTTACCTATCTTCCCGTTGGAGTAGGGCGTATGTGCAGGTTACTTTCTCGCCAGGTAGCATCGCAGGAATCACCTATCGCCTGTGGTACAATCACCTTTGACGTTCATTAGCACTCCACATGGGATATCGTGCCCAAACTAGTAGCCGCTTTGGGAGTGAGGTTACACTTATTGTGGAAATAAGGCGAAAACCTTTCAGAAGCCGAAGACAGAAGGGCCGAATTCACTGGCAAATGGAGTTCACGGTCACCAGGCATGGCGTGCAGAGCTTGGTTCACC
Source organism: Fasciola hepatica (assembly GCA_948099385.1). Taxonomy (NCBI): domain Eukaryota; kingdom Metazoa; phylum Platyhelminthes; class Trematoda; order Plagiorchiida; family Fasciolidae; genus Fasciola; species Fasciola hepatica. Next base: position 499,288 of record CANUEZ040000195.1, read on the forward strand.
GACGTGGGGATCGTAGTCCAGTGCATCAGGGAGAATTCGCTGGTTGCCTGACAGAACTCAGCTCCGTTTCGCCATCCAAAATGAAGGTACCGTCTAGGATCAGTTCTGTGTTGGCTCTCCGTATTCATCATTGTCAGATTTAATAAGCATCTTATGGACACGGATTCTTGCTAAATTATGCACAGTTTGTCTTCCAAAATCTTGGCTGGACGAGAATGCTGACGACTCTCTGAGTTGCGTAGACCGATCCCAGTGTTTTTGTTAGGTCAAGTGCTTAGAGACAAAAGAAGTGGAGGTACAGCAGTACCCTATGTCAACACAGAGTACAGAGGCAAGCTTACCAAGGTTTTTATCTGCGCAAATGATGCCGAATGTCTTCCCACACAACATTTTCCCAGATCAGCCAGCTTCGGGACTGTAAAGGATATGCATTGGAGATCCTTTCAAATGTTCTACGTGTTTTACAAGTGTGGATATATTTGACTTAAATTTGCCGAGCTCGTCCATACACATCACTTTTGCACGTTTGCTTGTTTGTGCAAAACTTTGATATTCAGCCTTGCACTGTTTCTGACCGTCGTACTTGGAATCTTTGAGATTTACTGTCCAGTCTATTTTGCCTCATATCTGAGGTTCGTATGCATTTTCATTGTTCGTGATTTTCAACTTAGTACCATAGAAGCTACGAATTAATCTTGTTTTAGCTCTGGGTTTCATGTGAGATGGCTGCTCTTTGCTCTGTCTGCGACTATTGTGACTTGCAAGAAGCAACATTCTAACTAACATTCCTGAAACGCCCTCTCCATACGATCCAGAATATTTAGCTTCTGTGGCTCTTCTCTGCAGTTTCCAGATCTCGTCTTTGGAAAAACTTGCGGAGGATCGGTGGAACTTTCATTTATGCTAATAACGATGCGCTTCCACCATTTAGGTAACGTATATCAGTGTATCTTCTACATGAGGACCTCTGTGTTGGAAAAATAAGAATCACCCTCACGGACTTCATCTTTAATTGAAGGCTCTCTCCTTAAAAGCAATTGCAGGTTGCGTGTACTGTAAACAAAAATCTATTGGCACAAAGTTTTGGAAATTATTAACTTCCCTAAATCACGCAAGATTTCGCATTCGCTTCCTTTCTCCTAAGAACCTGCCATTTCTTAGTGCAGCTGTAGGTCTTGGTTTTTTCAAAGGTTCCCTTCATGCCCCTGGTCTCCCGCGCTGCGGACCTACCCACCGGAACCCCATGTGCCATCTTTAGCCAGTGTCGCCCCAAATAGAACACCATTCACTTGTGGTTGTGAGATTGTTTCGCAGTTGCCCGAAGCTTTTGCAATGAAAGGGAATGGCATACACGTCTCGACGAAGTTCAGAGGTCAGGAGAACTTCCTTGCCGATCAAGACGATGATCCAGCATTGGGATGCTTCTTCTGCCAAACATGATCATGCACATGGCATGCTTCGGGCGCTTCCGAAATAAACCATTATTATTATTATTATTATTATTATTATTATTATTATTATTATTATTATTATTATTATTAAACCAGGAATCTTGAGATTCCACAGGGCACGAGACTTTTATATGGCCAGAACATCTAACTCACAAAACACTATTTCTGTGATGTGCAACGTGACACACAAATCACCACTCTGTCTCTATTTAGATGTGCCACTCCAGACTTGTGGCGTCCAGATGTCATCTCCCCAAATCCTGAGCACTCCAACTCTTCTGGTGGGATGAAACGGTTTCATTCTTCTTTCTCACCTCTTACGACCTGTAATTCGCATAAACCGCCGGTTCTTTTTCCGTCATTAAAAGCGCTTCTTCTTTGCCAGTAAGCTCAAAACACCCCATCTTGCCTCCACGGTCTGTTTGATCCATTCCATCACCAAATCTTTCAACCACCCAAAGCAGTCTGCCAGTACCGTAATCGTGGATTATTCTTTAGCCTTCGGTTCTGCACATAAGTCCCATCTTCTCCGGAAACTTGGAGCTTTCTACTGTCCCATACAACGTATTTAGCCGCGAATGGACTACTTTTTTATTCGAGTCAAAGAAAAATGAAATCGGGCAAGGCATCTTTAAACCACTTGTTACCAGTTCTGATGTACTCCAGGGAACAGTGCTACCCTGTCCACATTTTCAGCTTGCATTATTGATCTTCTGATTTTTTCTCTATCTCAAATGTTCCTAATATGCTGATGAAGTCGTCTTGTGTGACTGCACTCCCAACCACCCGGGTTCCAGGAAATTCGATAAAACGTATCTCGAATAGAATGTTTCACCCCCAAGTTAGTCCCCCTGAGTGTCTTAAGTGATTTTAGTCGCCCAGGATCATCCTCCTTTACAGGCCCCGCTACATTCATATCCGAATTCATTCCCTTAGTTGGTTCCCCGAGCATATTAGTATCAGCCGAGATACCAATCTAAAGTGAGAATCTCATACTAAGTGGTGTTGGATTACGAAATTCATTGCGCCAGGCCTCGAATATGGCCGTTAAAATGGCAGGTGTATGAAGCTGTCTATGCTGTATTGCCCGCGGAACACAAAACCTGCAGCAACCGTTCCGCTGGTTGATGAATCTAAAATTGTGGCTCCATCAGCCGCGGGTATAGCCTTCGCCGCATGGTAGTACAGCTCTTAGTCTACGAGTAACAGTCACCCCCAAGAAGACCACAAGTGATTGTCTGCCTAAATATGACCTGTCGTGTCTGTTGTCGTGAGCAACTGGCCGAAACTTCCCACTTCTTCGGAGATTGATTCTGTTTCCGGATCTTTCCACTGGACCTCCACCTACTCAGATTTTCCATCTCCAAATTCCCCGTAGCCACTTGACTTGTTAAGTGGTCACCATATCAGTAGCATCGCTGTGACAAAGCGCCAGTGCGGGCTTTTTTGGCCCGACCAATGGTGACGTTCAAAAATGAATTCCACGGCTGTTCTGTAGAGCGAGCTACCTGGCCCTCAGATTCTTCGATCCTTTGAACTGCTCCAACGGCAGCTGATCTTATTTAACGATAAACCTCTTGCCCAGCAAGTAAGGCTTGAAATGCAGAACACAGATAAGTAAACACGCATCTTCTCCCCCGTATTGGTACTGCTATTTGTCCCAGGTTCACTGACTCAGTGGCTGGCACAAGCAAAGATACGTTTCTGATTATCAACGTCCATCTGTGAGAGTACACCGCCAATTCCCGAAACAGTCGTGCCCTTGAAGAGGGCAAAGGTACCAATGGTCCAGCAGAATCAAGAAACAGAGGTGTTGGAGCTCAAATTACGCTTTTCCGGAGCCTCTTGAACGCCACCTTTATCTCTAAGATCCAGAAGATCTTTGCTTTTTCAGTTGGTCGATGTTATGGAGGAGAAATTTCAGTGTGTACTCTGAAGAACATGATGGCATGTTATAATATTAAGCCGGGAAATCGTCCGAAGTTAGCCGTAGACCCTTGGACCGGCCAATAAAAAGGGCTAATATCGTTACAAAGTTGTTTAATGCCCCAATTTCGTTGATTGTGCTACCAGTGTTATTGGCTTTGACCTCAACAGTTCACCCTTCTCCATCTGCAGCTCCGAATTGGAGGTTCTCATTGCTTTAATATTTCGCGGAGAGTCACCCGCATACTTACCCCGCTTGCAAACCCGTTTCGCGCATTTCGTAGAAAATTGAGAAGCCCGAATCAAAAGCAGTATTGATTAGTGGTTTCTACTATATTGGATCACGAAAAAACAACTTCACGAGCATTTAATAACTTCATATATTCAACCACAAATACCCAAAACCAAATCGACAAAAAAGGCATGGAAAAAAGCATGTAAATCAAGCATGTCCAATACCAGCGAAGTCGAACTTGCGCTTATGATGCGAATAAACAAAGCTTCTTGCAGAAGTGCGTAGGTGGGAAAAGCGCTGCATAATAAAGCTCTGTCACGAATCGATGCACTTTTTCTACCCACTATTCTCGACGGCGCAGGTGCATTGACCAGACCGTTGCCTACTTTCTTTTCATTGCGTCTCCAGACCCGGATGTTTAACCGTCATATCCCTCACCTCACCGGAGGGCTACTACTCACATGCTCATTGCCCATGGAAGTATTTCGAAGACTACTCCTGGACACTATTTTGGGGAACCGGATGTTCTAGATGAAGCGCCAAAAGATATACGTATAACAATTTCCGGCTAGTAAAGCCTTCATACCGCCGTATTCGGCTGGCCAAACACAGTACGGGGGCACGTAATGCAGTGACAAACTGCTCGTGGTCGGTGGTATACGCCTATTCTCTAAAATGACTCATTGTGGCGCACAGGCACGCTTAAAGACGCTGAAGATTACCGCTGTTGAAATTATTCATCACACAGCCTGGCTATAATACTTAGCTTCACAGTGGGTTCCATGAACCGAATATCAGACTTTCACTTTCCCCAATGGATTACGTTTTGGCCCGTACCTACCGGGGCCAAGTTGAAATCTTCCATAGCAACCTCGATTGTAGTCAGGCTACTCGACATAAAGTACACCCAGTGGCCCCAAGTAGACCGATTAGCGTCCAATGCAGTGTGTCCTCTATCGATATCACTACTGCGGTCTATGCAAATGACGGTTCATACAACACCTATCACCACATCAGCTACCAACTTTCATCAGTTTCACCGGTCATTCCTCGCTGAATCGGGCTGGTTAACCAACATGAACCCTTCACCCCACCAGGGGACCCAAGCTTATGCGAAAATGGACGATACCAATGAAGATTGATCTTTAATTTTTCCTGGATCTCATTTAGAACAATGCGGTACCCCGGCTGCAGCAATAAAAAAGGAAGTTTATGTTATTGTTAGAATTCCGACACACAGTTCAAACTCGAGGTCGGCTTTCGTCCCCGTGTGTGATCACCATTTCTGAAGCTGAAAGGCTGTGAGACGTAATAAGTTAAAATATTTGGTAACGTAACCGTATTATAAGGCCCTAGCTCATCCTTAGATTGTTCACCCTGAAACTTATTGCGAGATTTTTTCCCTTCAAACTGTGCCCTGCACAGTAGCCATTTCTTCACTGTTCCGGTTTCGATCCTTCTTCCACCAGTTAAGCTCTTTTCTCTTTTGCACGAAACTGGTAATTGATCGCGGAAATTAACTGACCTTCCCAACGAAGGTTGTTTTTTCCCACGTTTACCAATGTGCTGTTGTGTACTCTCATGCAATGTTTTCTGCCTGCATGCCTCATATCTTGTACCTTTTACTAAACCCCAGTAATCCTCCGGAATCTGTGTCTTGTATAGTTTTAAATATAACACCGCTTTAGCACCTTGTAATTACGCCCTCTTCAACTTCTTGTGCGGCCATTGCTGAAATTGCTCTCGAAACTGTCTTGCACTCGACACGCAAACCATAATCATTTTGATCTACTCAAACTCTAGCCAGGCGTATCGTGCTGTTTTTGAAACTTTTCACTCCCACTTTTAAAATTCGTGCATTTTTCATCGTGCTGAGTAAAGCTTAAAAAACGGGGATGAGCTGTGAGGTTCTTGCTTTTGCAGAGTCCACTGTGGGCAGACTGAGACATATCCTTAATTGGGGGCATTCTGTTTCCTTTATGACTAAATTTCAGCGAAGTTTTGAAATAAAACTGATCCTGGTGGCAGCCGTGGTTTTTTACTTTTGTTTTTCCTACTGAAGCGGCGGTTAAGCCCGTGTAGGAGCCTGTCGTAACTCATCCGCCTGACCATAATCTTCGACATGTTTGATTTTTCCGGAGCTGCTGGAGACGGTCTGCTTTTTGCTCGTTTGAACGGGGCCTTGGCCCATGGACGTTGACACCGGGTTTTCCCCTACTTGGCTTATAGATAGAAAGTGAGATTAGACAAACACGGGATGGGGCAACAAACCTAGAGAATCATGGGCTTGCATGCTTGCATTGGTCTTGTGAAGCGCCAGAACGTGCCTAGGGCTAATAGGTGTCAGTTAAGGTCAGCCCGTATGAGTTGGGATGAATGTGTTTGTGAAAGGCAGCGTGAAAGGGCGGAGAATGGGATAGTGGACATAATGGACGGTAGAGCCAAAATTCAGGGCAACACGGGATGGCTGCTGGGTGACGGAAAGTAAGATGGGGTAGCAGGCCAGCGGATATATGTAAAATGGTGGGCCTCCAAGACGAATGAATAGGGCGTGCGATAGTTTAGGGAAACAAACTGAGGCTCGGTGGAAAAGCCTAGGAAGCTTTAACTTAGGAAGCGTGAGACAGGTGCCAAACAATAAAAAAGAAGGAAGTGGGCGACGAAACTCAATATTGTGGGATCCATCGCCACCCACCTCCTACAAAAAACAGTATCGGAGGCTTTTGGTCAGGGAAACCAGTGAGGTCATTGGTTCAGCCCAACGACCTGACGACACAGAACCAGAGGCAATAAACCGCAGTAAAGCGGCTGTGACCATTTTGCAGATGGATTCAGCGATGATTCCTCGTCTAGCAAAAAGCTGTCTAATTGATTTATGATGTTCACTTGCTGGGGAGACTAATCAAGGAAGAAACATTTGGCTGGCATAGAATGGTTTCATATTGCTGATTCGATGTTGTATGAGCAAGACTGGTCAGTGCGATGAATGAGCACTCGGTATTGGTGCGGAAAAGTGTGAACTGTCTAGAACTGTTAAAATTGGTGAACGTTTAACCAACTATAGTTATGAGGGACAGTAGAACCGTAGGATAATGTTATGCCTAGTACGCACGGTATAATTCAGAGAGGAATGGACAGCGTAAGCCCACCGGAGGGATCTTGTGGGATTTTATTCTGCGATAATATTCGAGAATCTACAGAGGGGTTCAACGACAGCTATGCCATGGTACCCTTATTTCAACAATGGAGAAAAGAGGAACTCTTGGTGGTTGGATGGGAGGTCGCTAGTTGCTGATGATGAGGGAGTAGTTAGCTTAAAAGCCTAACTGTGGGACCCACAGTAGCCCGAGTTAGAGCCATTTTCACTAGGCTCTCGAGCATCAGCGTTTGGGGTATAGTGGCATAATCCTGGCTCTCGAGAGAGTTTACATAAGCCATTTATACGGTGACACTCTAGCCGGTAAGGAGCATTATATAAGAACAGTCAAGTAGCTTTCCAGTGATCCCTTCGGCTGGGAGATAGGGGATCTTTTGCAGATGTTATTCGGGAGTTTGGTCAATAGATTGAAATATCTTATGAAGAGAATTTCAGATCAAAATGCTGGTCTCGATTCATGAACTTGAAATTGCCATCAGCACCGTAAGGGGTCAGGATTGGGTAGAGTACATCGATCCCTGTGGCAGAATTTAGAGACAAATCCCACTAGCTGGGAGACAGAAGAGATCCCAAGGCAGTACGATCGGATTTTGTCATGCTAGTGAAGATAATGGAGCAATACTGTAGAAGTGGTCTAACGTGAAACTTATAGGCAGTAAATTTGCAGTCATAAGGCTAAAACGTCCTATTGATATCAACCAACGACTCATTTTGCCCAGGCCATCTGAAGTAGAGCGTGCTCGGAAAGTTTGAGGCTACATGAGCAATGCGAACCAAGGTTCCAAACAACCTCGGGTAAACAAAGTAGGTAGGTAGCTAATTAGTAGGATTTCAAGGGGTACTTGGCATCTGATGGCCCACACATGGGCTTATGTTGACCAAGAATCCCACGTCTCAGACTTAGCACTATCGCTTCAGACGTCCTGGGTCATCCGCTGCACTCTAGATGGAGTTCTGCATTTATTAGGATTGAAAATCACCGACAAGTTCCATATGAACCTAAAACGGAATAACTGTGTCGTGGTAAGTCAGAGAGAAAATGTCGTTGATGCATGGCAGAAATACGAGTGAATCTAGCACGCTGTCCCGCATTGACCCTCTATTAAAAGGAATCGGCCGTGATTCGTGGCCATCCATGGAGACTATTTGAAGTCAGTTGATCAGATATGAGATGAACTGTGCACGCAGTGAGCCTGCTACAGCGATTACACCGTCGTCGTTGTTGCAGGTCGACCGCATGCATTTTCTTGCCGTAAATACGAACGGAGGATCCGTTTGCCTAGGACTGCCGAAGTGAGGAAGCTCTTAGAATGTCTCTATCAACTGAGAGGATAGTGACTTTAGCTCCAGTATCACCTAGGAAACTAGCTTTAATGCACGAATCTTGCACGCAAATCAAATGGCCGACCCGAGGCTGGCTCTCGGTGGGTGTGGCCACTTTCACTTGCTGGCAGCGGAGTTTCTCGCGGAGTATGAACACGGCTGCCCACATCTATGGTCGGCTGGTAAGATTGTCAGGTTTGGTGGAGACGGGTGAGGCTGATCTGTGACGGACTTGAGAAGCAGAGTTTGCCCGTCCGTGCCTATGCCTGCATGGGCTACTGAGATGAGTGGACAATTTCACTTTTCTTTTAACGACAGTCGGCGCTGGACAAAACGAGAGGGTTGAGGCCTCTTCAGCCATTCATCGGATCAGCAACCTGATGATTGCACAATTTTGTGGTGGAGAGGGGGTTGGTTCTACCGCCGATATGAGTGCCAATCTTGTCCGCCAAGAAGGCTGCTTATTCCAAGGACGGATCCTCGAGGAAAGTGGTAACGGTGGTCTAAACATTGGACGGAACCGAATCCAGCCACAGGTTTTCAATTATCTCCAAATAAATATCGGAAAGTCCTGTCAGAGACCGGGAGCGAGCTAGGTGGCTCTGGATTTAGTCTCCCTGATAGATTGTCGTGCCAGCAACTGAAGCAAATTCTCCTCCCGGGATGTTACGGTGAAGTGCTTCTCCCCAGGTTGCAAAGCTTATTTAGCTCAGTTAGCGACACACGGTTTGTTGTTGAACGAACTCAGTTCTTCGGCAACATTTCACGCCGTAGAGGAGCAAAGTGCGCTCCGAACAAATCCAGTTTTTTGTTTAGCCTACCTAAGAGTTTACGAGGTGCATAAATCTTTACCCAGAAGAAAAATATCATCGGCGTTTTCTAGGTCAGATAGTTCACCGCTTCAGCAAAGATCGACGTTGCTGTTCTCACTCGAGGATAGGGCTGTCTCAAGAACCAATTCTACCACAGAATTAGAGAGGAAGGTTGGGAGAGGACATCCCTGACGAACACAACTTTTCACGTAGGATGCAAGTGAAAGATTGTCATAGGTTTGAACTCGGCCTTGGCTATTCGTATACGAGGAATGGAAAAGCAAAATAAATTTTGATGGTACACCCTTTAATGACGGACGGCGCCAGAGAACTGTGCCATCTGCTGCATCGAAAGCCAACTTTAGATCGAGTAAGACAGATTGTGGCCCCGCGGAAAATGTAGCCATGCACCAAAATTTGTTGAAGCTTAAAGATTTGGTCGATACTGCGCTTACCATGTCCCAAACCTGCTTGGTTCCCAAATGCGCACATCTACCGGGCCCTGGGTAATTGGAGGAGAATAAGCTTACTTAGTATTTTGGAAGCAAAGGTTACCATGGTAATCCTTCTGTGGATTTCACAACAGGACCTACCACCTGTAAATGAACACAACCACAATCAATCAGTCCAGAGGCTGGACTTTGCCTCGTCTTTACCCACTAGTCTGTCAGGCTTGACTCCGATTTCGGACTGGGGGAGCCGTTTCACGTAGCTCTTCGGGCCACGAAAGAAGCAAGCTATAACACTGCGCCCAGGTGCGGTCTCGTTGCAACGGGAAGCGGTTCGCGGTCTCATTCAACTTTCCGGGTCTTACAAATAAGTTTTCGTACCGCATATTGGAGTGATCCGCATTGTCGTATCAAAAATGGCTATATTACCAGAGCATATAGAAATTTTAGAAGGATTGTAAATATATATACTTCACTCCACCTTCTTGAAGGAGCAGGTTTCATCACCGAAACCATATCGTCCTGGGTTATTATTCTACCTCAATCGCTTTACCAGCTACCTGATCTTCTGATTTGGTCAGTATCCTAGTGCGATCAGCACCGGTTGCTGATTTTTGTCGGATAACGCCGATTATTTTGAGTACGGCGTTGGCCATATTTGACTGGATGAAGTGACAACTGGAATCTGTTAGCACCCATGATACTCTGAGGGGTCTGCTGCAGGTCTTGCAAAGCTTTACCTATCTTCCCGTTGGAGTAGGGCGTATGTGCAGGTTACTTTCTCGCCAGGTAGCATCGCAGGAATCACCTATCGCCTGTGGTACAATCACCTTTGACGTTCATTAGCACTCCACATGGGATATCGTGCCCAAACTAGTAGCCGCTTTGGGAGTGAGGTTACACTTATTGTGGAAATAAGGCGAAAACCTTTCAGAAGCCGAAGACAGAAGGGCCGAATTCACTGGCAAATGGAGTTCACGGTCACCAGGCATGGCGTGCAGAGCTTGGTTCACCGACGTGGGGATCGTAGTCCAGTGCATCAGGGAGAATTCGCTGGTTGCCTGACAGAACTCAGCTCCGTTTCGCCATCCAAAATGAAGGTACCGTCTAGGATCAGTTCTGTGTTGGCTCTCCGTATTCATCATTGTCAGATTTAATAAGCATCTTATGGACACGGATTCTTGCTAAATTATGCACAGTTTGTCTTCCAAAATCTTGGCTGGACGAGAATGCTGACGACTCTCTGAGTTGCGTAGACCGATCCCAGTGTTTTTGTTAGGTCAAGTGCTTAGAGACAAAAGAAGTGGAGGTACAGCAGTACCCTATGTCAACACAGAGTACAGAGGCAAGCTTACCAAGGTTTTTATCTGCGCAAATGATGCCGAATGTCTTCCCACACAACATTTTCCCAGATCAGCCAGCTTCGGGACTGTAAAGGATATGCATTGGAGATCCTTTCAAATGTTCTACGTGTTTTACAAGTGTGGATATATTTGACTTAAATTTGCCGAGCTCGTCCATACACATCACTTTTGCACGTTTGCTTGTTTGTGCAAAACTTTGATATTCAGCCTTGCACTGTTTCTGACCGTCGTACTTGGAATCTTTGAGATTTACTGTCCAGTCTATTTTGCCTCATATCTGAGGTTCGTATGCATTTTCATTGTTCGTGATTTTCAACTTAGTACCATAGAAGCTACGAATTAATCTTGTTTTAGCTCTGGGTTTCATGTGAGATGGCTGCTCTTTGCTCTGTCTGCGACTATTGTGACTTGCAAGAAGCAACATTCTAACTAACATTCCTGAAACGCCCTCTCCATACGATCCAGAATATTTAGCTTCTGTGGCTCTTCTCTGCAGTTTCCAGATCTCGTCTTTGGAAAAACTTGCGGAGGATCGGTGGAACTTTCATTTATGCTAATAACGATGCGCTTCCACCATTTAGGTAACGTATATCAGTGTATCTTCTACATGAGGACCTCTGTGTTGGAAAAATAAGAATCACCCTCACGGACTTCATCTTTAATTGAAGGCTCTCTCCTTAAAAGCAATTGCAGGTTGCGTGTACTGTAAACAAAAATCTATTGGCACAAAGTTTTGGAAATTATTAACTTCCCTAAATCACGCAAGATTTCGCATTCGCTTCCTTTCTCCTAAGAACCTGCCATTTCTTAGTGCAGCTGTAGGTCTTGGTTTTTTCAAAGGTTCCCTTCATGCCCCTGGTCTCCCGCGCTGCGGACCTACCCACCGGAACCCCATGTGCCATCTTTAGCCAGTGTCGCCCCAAATAGAACACCATTCACTTGTGGTTGTGAGATTGTTTCGCAGTTGCCCGAAGCTTTTGCAATGAAAGGGAATGGCATACACGTCTCGACGAAGTTCAGAGGTCAGGAGAACTTCCTTGCCGATCAAGACGATGATCCAGCATTGGGATGCTTCTTCTGCCAAACATGATCATGCACATGGCATGCTTCGGGCGCTTCCGAAATAAACCATTATTATTATTATTATTATTATTATTATTATTATTATTATTATTATTATTATTATTAAACCAGGAATCTTGAGATTCCACAGGGCACGAGACTTTTATATGGCCAGAACATCTAACTCACAAAACACTATTTCTGTGATGTGCAACGTGACACACAAATCACCACTCTGTCTCTATTTAGATGTGCCACTCCAGACTTGTGGCGTCCAGATGTCATCTCCCCAAATCCTGAGCACTCCAACTCTTCTGGTGGGATGAAACGGTTTCATTCTTCTCTCTCACCTCTTACGACCTGTAATTCGCATAAACCGCCGGTTCTTTTTCCGTCATTAAAAGCGCTTCTTCTTTGCCAGTAAGCTCAAAACACCCCATCTTGCCTCCACGGTCTGTTTGATCCATTCCATCACCAAATCTTTCAACCACCCAAAGCAGTCTGCCAGTACCGTAATCGTGGATTATTCTTTAGCCTTCGGTTCTGCACATAAGTCCCATCTTCTCCGGAAACTTGGAGCTTTCTACTGTCCCATACAACGTATTTAGCCGCGAATGGACTACTTTTTTATTCGAGTCAAAGAAAAATGAAATCGGGCAAGGCATCTTTAAACCACTTGTTACCAGTTCTGATGTACTCCAGGGAACAGTGCTACCCTGTCCACATTTTCAGCTTGCATTATTGATCTTCTGATTTTTTCTCTATCTCAAATGTTCCTAATATGCTGATGAAGTCGTCTTGTGTGACTGCACTCCCAACCACCCGGGTTCCAGGAAATTCGATAAAACGTATCTCGAATAGAATGTTTCACCCCCAAGTTAGTCCCCCTGAGTGTCTTAAGTGATTTTAGTCGCCCAGGATCATCCTCCTTTACAGGCCCCGCTACATTCATATCCGAATTCATTCCCTTAGTTGGTTCCCCGAGCATATTAGTATCAGCCGAGATACCAATCTAAAGTGAGAATCTCATACTAAGTGGTGTTGGATTACGAAATTCATTGCGCCAGGCCTCGAATATGGCCGTTAAAATGGCAGGTGTATGAAGCTGTCTATGCTGTATTGCCCGCGGAACACAAAACCTGCAGCAACCGTTCCGCTGGTTGATGAATCTAAAATTGTGGCTCCATCAGCCGCGGGTATAGCCTTCGCCGCATGGTAGTACAGCTCTTAGTCTACGAGTAACAGTCACCCCCAAGAAGACCACAAGTGATTGTCTGCCTAAATATGACCTGTCGTGTCTGTTGTCGTGAGCAACTGGCCGAAACTTCCCACTTCTTCGGAGATTGATTCTGTTTCCGGATCTTTCCACTGGACCTCCACCTACTCAGATTTTCCATCTCCAAATTCCCCGTAGCCACTTGACTTGTTAAGTGGTCACCATATCAGTAGCATCGCTGTGACAAAGCGCCAGTGCGGGCTTTTTTGGCCCGACCAATGGTGACGTTCAAAAATGAATTCCACGGCTGTTCTGTAGAGCGAGCTACCTGGCCCTCAGATTCTTCGATCCTTTGAACTGCTCCAACGGCAGCTGATCTTATTTAACGATAAACCTCTTGCCCAGCAAGTAAGGCTTGAAATGCAGAACACAGATAAGTAAACACGCATCTTCTCCCCCGTATTGGTACTGCTATTTGTCCCAGGTTCACTGACTCAGTGGCTGGCACAAGCAAAGATACGTTTCTGATTATCAACGTCCATCTGTGAGAGTACACCGCCAATTCCCGAAACAGTCGTGCCCTTAAAGAGGGCAAAGGTACCAATGGTCCAGCAGAATCAAGAAACAGAGGTGTTGGAGCTCAAATTACGCTTTTCCGGAGCCTCTTGAACGCCACCTTTATCTCTAAGATCCAGAAGATCTTTGCTTTTTCAGTTGGTCGATGTTATGGAGGAGAAATTTCAGTGTGTACTCTGAAGAACATGATGGCATGTTATAATATTAAGCCGGGAAATCGTCCGAAGTTAGCCGTAGACCCTTGGACCGGCCAATAAAAAGGGCTAATATCGTTACAAAGTCGTTTAATGCCCCAATTTCGTTGATTGTGCTACCAGTGTTATTGGCTTTGACCTCAACAGTTCACCCTTCTCCATCTGCAGCTCCGAATTGGAGGTTCTCATTGCTTTAATATTTCGCGGAGAGTCACCCGCATACTTACCCCGCTTGCAAACCCGTTTCGCGCATTTCGTAGAAAATTGAGAAGCCCGAATCAAAAGCAGTATTGATTAGTGGTTTCTACTATATTGGATCACGAAAAAACAACTTCACGAGCATTTAATAACTTCATATATTCAACCACAAATACCCAAAACCAAATCGACAAAAAAGGCATGGAGAAAAGCATGTAAATCAAGCATGTCCAATACCAGCGAAGTCGAACTTGCGCTTATGATGCGAATAAACAAAGCTTCTTGCAGAAGTGCGTAGGTGGGAAAAGCGCTGCATAATAAAGCTCTGTCACGAATCGATGCACTTTTTCTACCCACTATTCTCGACGGCGCAGGTGCATTGACCAGACCGTTGCCTACTTTCTTTTCATTGCGTCTCCAGACCCGGATGTTTAACCGTCATATCCCTCACCTCACCGGAGGGCTACTACTCACATGCTCATTGCCCATGGAAGTATTTCGAAGACTACTCCTGGACACTATTTTGGGGAACCGGATGTTCTAGATGAAGCGCCAAAAGATATACGTATAACAATTTCCGGCTAGTAAAGCCTTCATACCGCCGTATTCGGCTGGCCAAACACAGTACGGGGGCACGTAATGCAGTGACAAACTGCTCGTGGTCGGTGGTATACGCCTATTCTCTAAAATGACTCATTGTGGCGCACAGGCACGCTTAAAGACGCTGAAGATTACCGCTGTTGAAATTATTCATCACACAGCCTGGCTATAATACTTAGCTTCACAGTGGGTTCCATGAACCGAATATCAGACTTTCACTTTCCCCAATGGATTACGTTTTGGCCCGTACCTACCGGGGCCAAGTTGAAATCTTCCATAGCAACCTCGATTGTAGTCAGGCTACTCGACATAAAGTACACCCAGTGGCCCCAAGTAGACCGATTAGCGTCCAATGCAGTGTGTCCTCTATCGATATCACTACTGCGGTCTATGCCAATGACGGTTCATACAACACCTATCACCACATCAGCTACCAACTTTCATCAGTTTCACCGGTCATTCCTCGCTGAATCGGGCTGGTTAACCAACATGAACCCTTCACCCCACCAGGGGACCCAAGCTTATGCGAAAATGGACGATACCAATGAAGATTGATCTTTAATTTTTCCTGGATCTCATTTAGAACAATGCGGTACCCCGGCTGCAGCAATAAAAAAGGAAGTTTATGTTATTGTTAGAATTCCGACACACAGTTCAAACTCGAGGTCGGCTTTCGTCCCCGTGTGTGATCACCATTTCTGAAGCTGAAAGGCTGTGAGACGTAATAAGTTAAAATATTTGGTAACGTAACCGTATTATAAGGCCCTAGCTCATCCTTAGATTGTTCACCCTGAAACTTATTGCGAGATTTTTTCCCTTCAAACTGTGCCCTGCACAGTAGCCATTTCTTCACTGTTCCGGTTTCGATCCTTCTTCCACCAGTTAAGCTCTTTTCTCTTTTGCACGAAACTGGTAATTGATCGCGGAAATTAACTGACCTTCCCAACGAAGGTTGTTTTTTCCCACGTTTACCAATGTGCTGTTGTGTACTCTCATGCAATGTTTTCTGCCTGCATGCCTCATATCTTGTACCTTTTACTAAACCCCAGTAATCCTCCGGAATCTGTGTCTTGTATAGTTTTAAATATAACACCGCTTTAGCACCTTGTAATTACGCCCTCTTCAACTTCTTGTGCGGCCATTGCTGAAATTGCTCTCGAAACTGTCTTGCACTCGACACGCAAACCATAATCATTTTGATCTACTCAAACTCTAGCCAGGCGTATCGTGCTGTTTTTGAAACTTTTCACTCCCACTTTTAAAATTCGTGCATTTTTCATCGTGCTGAGTAAAGCTTAAAAAACGGGGATGAGCTGTGAGGTTCTTGCTTTTGCAGAGTCCACTGTGGGCAGACTGAGACATATCCTTAATTGGGGGCATTCTGTTTCCTTTATGACTAAATTTCAGCGAAGTTTTGAAATAAAACTGATCCTGGTGGCAGCCGTGGTTTTTTACTTTTGTTTTTCCTACCGAAGCGGCGGTTAAGCCCGTGTAGGAGCCTGTCGTAACTCATCCGCCTGACCATAATCTTCGACATGTTTGATTTTTCCGGAGCTGCTGGAGACGGTCTGCTTTTTGCTCGTTTGAACGGGGCCTTGGCCCATGGACGTTGACACCGGGTTTTCCCCTACTTGGCTTATAGATAGAAAGTGAGATTAGACAAACACGGGATGGGGCAACAAACCTAGAGAATCATGGGCTTGCATGCTTGCATTGGTCTTGTGAAGCGCCAGAACGTGCCTAGGGCTAATAGGTGTCAGTTAAGGTCAGCCCGTATGAGTTGGGATGAATGTGTTTGTGAAAGGCAGCGTGAAAGGGCGGAGAATGGGATAGTGGACATAATGGACGGTAGAGCCAAAATTCAGGGCAACACGGGATGGCTGCTGGGTGACGGAAAGTAAGATGGGGTAGCAGGCCAGCGGATATATGTAAAATGGTGGGCCTCCAAGACGAATGAATAGGGCGTGCGATAGTTTAGGGAAACAAACTGAGGCTCGGTGGAAAAGCCTAGGAAGCTTTAACTTAGGAAGCGTGAGACAGGTGCCAAACAATAAAAAAGAAGGAAGTGGGCGACGAAACTCAATATTGTGGGATCCATCGCCACCCACCTCCTACAAAAAACAGTATCGGAGGCTTTTGGTCAGGGAAACCAGTGAGGTCATTGGTTCAGCCCAACGACCTGACGACACAGAACCAGAGGCAATAAACCGCAGTAAAGCGGCTGTGACCATTTTGCAGATGGATTCAGCGATGATTCCTCGTCTAGCAAAAAGCTGTCTAATTGATTTATGATGTTCACTTGCTGGGGAGACTAATCAAGGAAGAAACATTTGGCTGGCATAGAATGGTTTCATATTGCTGATTCGATGTTGTATGAGCAAGACTGGTCAGTGCGATGAATGAGCACTCGGTATTGGTGCGGAAAAGTGTGAACTGTCTAGAACTGTTAAAATTGGTGAACGTTTAACCAACTATAGTTATGAGGGACAGTAGAACCGTAGGATAATGTTATGCCTAGTACGCACGGTATAATTCAGAGAGGAATGGACAGCGTAAGCCCACCGGAGGGATCTTGTGGGATTTTATTCTGCGATAATATTCGAGAATCTACAGAGGGGTTCAACGACAGCTATGCCATGGTACCCTTATTTCAACAATGGAGAAAAGAGGAACTCTTGGTGGTTGGATGGGAGGTCGCTAGTTGCTGATGATGAGGGAGTAGTTAGCTTAAAAGCCTAACTGTGGGACCCACAGTAGCCCGAGTTAGAGCCATTTTCACTAGGCTCTCGAGCATCAGCGTTTGGGGTATAGTGGCATAATCCTGGCTCTCGAGAGAGTTTACATAAGCCATTTATACGGTGACACTCTAGCCGGTAAGGAGCATTATATAAGAACAGTCAAGTAGCTTTCCAGTGATCCCTTCGGCTGGGAGATAGGGGATCTTTTGCAGATGTTATTCGGGAGTTTGGTCAATAGATTGAAATATCTTATGAAGAGAATTTCAGATCAAAATGCTGGTCTCGATTCATGAACTTGAAATTGCCATCAGCACCGTAAGGGGTCAGGATTGGGTAGAGTACATCGATCCCTGTGGCAGAATTTAGAGACAAATCCCACTAGCTGGGAGACAGAAGAGATCCCAAGGCAGTACGATCGGATTTTGTCATGCTAGTGAAGATAATGGAGCAATACTGTAGAAGTGGTCTAACGTGAAACTTATAGGCAGTAAATTTGCAGTCATAAGGCTAAAACGTCCTATTGATATCAACCAACGACTCATTTTGCCCAGGCCATCTGAAGTAGAGCGTGCTCGGAAAGTTTGAGGCTACATGAGCAATGCGAACCAAGGTTCCAAACAACCTCGGGTAAACAAAGTAGGTAGGTAGCTAATTAGTAGGATTTCAAGGGGTACTTGGCATCTGATGGCCCACACATGGGCTTATGTTGACCAAGAATCCCACGTCTCAGACTTAGCACTATCGCTTCAGACGTCCTGGGTCATCCGCTGCACTCTAGATGGAGTTCTGCATTTATTAGGATTGAAAATCACCGACAAGTTCCATATGAACCTAAAACGGAATAACTGTGTCGTGGTAAGTCAGAGAGAAAATGTCGTTGATGCATGGCAGAAATACGAGTGAATCTAGCACGCTGTCCCGCATTGACCCTCTATTAAAAGGAATCGGCCGTGATTCGTGGCCATCCATGGAGACTATTTGAAGTCAGTTGATCAGATATGAGATGAACTGTGCACGCAGTGAGCCTGCTACCTCATCCTCACTTAGTCAACAGAGCAAACTCGCATGGATGGACCGGTCGGAAGCTTCGTCACGTCCAGAAAAATAATGATCGGCAGTTAGTTTTTACTTGCAGGATCAGTAGCCAGCCCTAGGGTCAGATCGGCAAGTAGTGCAGGAGCGCTTGAAGGTATTCCTGCTGGCTAGCACGGCCACTATTACAGCTCAGCAAGTATTTCACCATTTACTCTTATACCAATCTCGCCATTAGTCTTACTGTCCCAAAGGTCTGATTGTTGGAACGGTGAGTTTGATGTAGGGAAATTTTTTCGGAGCCCCTCTCCTGACCTTCAAAACTCACACTGGAAGTGGTCGTTTTGAAATGGTCCAGGGTCATTCGAATCGGACGCGGATCAATAGAAACCATTGAAAGTGCTATTCCCTGGCAACTGGTGGAATCATGTCATCAAGTAAAAGTAGATAAGACATTCCGAATCGTTTAGCGGGTGGTGCCTACCTCATCCTCCAAAACATCCATATACACGTACCGGCTATCGCGTGCACTATTTGTATTCGTCTTTTCGCATCTGCCTTGTGCACACAGAAAATGTTTGTCCAAGTCATTCGGTTATCCCGGTCAAAAGCGGACTGCCTCTGCCTCAGCGAATTAGCTGTAAACCATGTACCCGTCACAAAGCTAGTCATTCCGATCAACACATTGGTTGAACCGTTGTCTCTTCCCACAAGTAGTGTTCATTTCGAATGAGTTTTGACCATTTCAACACAACCTTTTTCTATTTGACTCGCAAGGAATAGCGAATGAATCGACACAAATAACTGTTTGCCTCCAAAAACGCATTGAGATGTCACAGTGGGCACTTTGTACAGTCTTGAGCATAACAGAGGCAGCGGTTGCTGGGGTCTAAGGCCGTTCTTTTTCCGGCAGGTAATGCTTACAATCTTTCGCTACAAGAATGGCAGGCGGAATGCTGCAACCCTATTTATGCCGCCCAAATGATAGCCGAACGTAAACGAGATTTTGCCTATGTTCACCGCCATTAGCGATCCCCACGGACAAGTCAGCGTATCAAAGCTTACCAAACTGCGGACGGAGTGAGTATGCAGCATCCAAATGCGCTACTCCGCGGCGAGATTTTGTAGATTTCGCTAATTTCTCACACTAGTTATTCTATTAGTATTTCACCTGCACTCTTTTTAAAACGTTCCACCATTGCCCCATTTGGGAAGTCTTTCCCTTCTCCAAACTACTAGTACCTTGTGATTTGTGTGAGCGACCCCGGTTCAGCTTCTGAAAACAAACTGCAAATAGGTAATTCCCGCTGATGGCTTGTCTATCCGTTAGTCACCATCATAAATCTCAAAGCCTACAACCAACATTCTGGAAAAAGAAGGGGCATGGTCAACGAGCAAAAGATCTCAACCAACGGCTCCTCACTCTATCATAACTGAGAATCCCAAACAACCTGAACACAAAAATACCCCCAATACGGTTAAAGCATTCGGAGAAGCCAGTAGGAGAGCCAGCGCCACAGAAAGCATGTCCACCCAGATCGCGTCGGTTGATAGAGCAATATCAAATCTAACACCACAATCCTACATGCTTGAGCACACGACACCCCCCGGTCCCCAGAAACTAACAGCATCTAGTCATTTTCTTGACTCAGTGGCATCGGAAATCCTGTGATGACTGCAGAATGCAAAAATGCTGTTGTCTTCAACATCCCTGCTCAAGTAGCACTTTTCTCAACCTTGTTGGGCACTGCCCAGCGGGGCTTTAGGGTGGCGCACGGTGACGGTACTTTTCAAAGTAAATGGCATAAATCTTCCCTAATTGTGGAGGGCCATTTATATATATATATATATATATATATATATATATATAATTTTTGTACAAATAAATAACAAGAGCTTGTGCGACATTTTGTGCACTTTTTGTTATACTGCGTGCCCTCGTGACCGGGTAGGCCCTATTTGTTTCGCTTTTTGTTTGCCGGCAGGTGAGTGTCTTCAGAAGAACGTGGTTACGGTTGGTACTATATTTGTCTAAGTTTCAATAATAAGTATCATTTAGACCGTGTTGATACTGCTCCGTCGTCTAATTATTGCATGGTGGGTATTAACTGCTTGAAAGATTCCGTACTTCATTTGAAAGTAGAAGTTTCTTCCGACGTTGTCAGTAGAAAGGTGGCCAGTATTTCTTGGGGAGTAAATAACAATAATAAAATGGTTACCCGTTTAGACCCATTCTCTTCGTCATTGCTCATTCCTATAGGAAACATTTTGTTATGCCAAAAGAGAGCAAATGGCACGGGTATAAGAGGGAAAAGATGGAACTGGGCTCCACACGGAGTCCCATATGTCACAATGCCGGTTTTCAGGAGCACAGAACTTTGAGCCCCGAAGAAAGAGTCCGAGGTATGCTTTTATATTGAGTTCATTTATTTGAGTTATTAAACAGCAGTCGCAGCTTGCTCTTCCGGTGAGTTTCTTGAAGCCAAGCCACGAAAGCCAGAGGTGAGAGCGGAAGGAGCGCTGGGGGACCTGGTTAGTGGAGATATGCTTCCCATTGGGTGCACATCCGTGGGGATTGTTCCGTCGGGTAAGAGGGTTTTGTTTGTACATTGCAGTATTTTTAATCAGCGAAAGATGTACGACTAGAGGGAAATATATCCATAAACGTAAAATGGACATGGTGTAGCAGTCACTGTCTGACCTATTCGTCACCGCAAATTTAAGCATGAAACAGCTGCGAGACGTGCTTTCCTGTGTGGACAAGTTTGTGCCGGATCCCCCACGTGATCCACGGACTACTTCTCGTACACCACGTTTGTGTGAGAAAATGCAGTTGGACAGTGGAATATATATTCACTTTGGGCTGACAGACGGAACGAATATGTTTTTAAGAGGCACGGATTTTGTTCGAAATTTTATCCATCAAGACCTGAATATAGATGGATTGTTGTTATTTTGGGCCTCTTCCATTCAGATATGGCCGATTTTTGCAAGGGCAATGCAGCCAACGGGTCTGCAAATCATGAGTGCTAGATTTTATTGTGATGTGAAAAAACCATATCGAGTACATGATAATTTGTGCCACGCAGTGGAAGAACTAGACTAACTGCAACAAAATGGACTGCGCTATAGTAGTTCTTACGTACAATGTTGTTTGAAGGCCGTTGCCTGTGATACCCCTGCCAGGGCCTTCGTTAGTCAAGTCAAAAGCCCTGCTGGTTATTTCGGCTGTGATAAATGCAACCAACGCGGCTCGCATACAGATTGGAGGATGAAGTTTCCCATGGTCGGGGCTACCGCACGGAAGGATGAAAAGTTTCGCGCGGAGAAGTGTCGCCGTCGCCACATAGGCACCACTCCGTTCTTAGCCCTACCAGTCTATATTGTTACCACATTCCCGTTGGATAGTACGCATTTGATATGCCCGGGGGTAACACAGAAACTACTTGCCACCTGGCTGAAAGGCGGGAATTTGTCATGTTGCAGTCTGAGTAAATCTGGTTCGGAGGAACTTGGAGACCAAGTTCTGCGAACCAACAATGCCCTCAATTGTGACTTCCAGCGCAAATGCCGTCACACGCCTGATATCGAACGCTGGAAGGCGACGGAATTTTGCCAGTTCATCCTTCACCCTGGCCCTGTGTGTTTACCTGATTTATTACCCGATGGATTTGTGACAATTTCTTACTCTTATTTATTTCTGTATGTATCTTTTTGCATATCGTTTTGCATGTCCGGTTATCAGACTTCGCACATGGCACTTTACATGTGTTTCTGCAGGAGATGGCAAAATTGCACGGCTCCAATTCAGTCCTGTACAATGTTCATTGTCTGACTCATCTAGCAGATGTGAGAAGGCATAGACCTTTGGACAGCTCCTCACGCCTTCCTTATGAATCTCGTTTGGGCAAGCTAGAATGTTTGATAAAAGGACCGGCTAGACCAGCGAAGCAGTTGTACAAGAGCTTGCACGGGGTGAACACTGTACACTCTCACCTCGAAAAAACGCTTGTCCTAGATGACAAGCTCTTGCCCATACCTCGTTTTTCCAAAACTCTTTGTTCGTGTGTCATTAACGGGATATGTTTCAATGAACTTCCAAATAATATCATTGTGATAGACAACCAACCGGCTACTGTAGTCGATGTTCTGAAAGATGAAATTCATTGAAAGTGTTTTATTATCGTCAGAGACTTTTGTACGTGCTCGTTGAGCTAAACGCGTTCATTTATTTTTCCAATATACTGATTGCAGTCCGATATCTATACCGCTCCCATTCAAACTAACTTCTGTAAACGCTTACTCCTGTCGACCAACTCTTCCTATGTGTGCATTCTCATTTTACATACCTTTTCATTAAATTGTTGTTTCTACTGCTGCCATTTCTGTGTATTATATATATATATATGTATATGGCATTTCGTGGTCCGTGAAAAGCACCAAAGGAAGTGGCATCTGTTTTCTAACTTCTATTAATTTTATTTAGATGTACGTTGTAGTCAAGTTTGTACAGTATAGTTCGTATGCTGTGGTTCACAGCAATTGGATGGTCAATTTCCACCGCTTCCGGTGGCCACGGACCAGAATTAAGTGTGCATACCGGCAGTTGCTGCTTTCGGGTGCTTCACTGCCTGGTTCGGTTGCGGTACACGAATCATCGGAGATGTTTGCTACAGGTGAATGTTTTTAAATTAACCCTCCTAGACAATTTCGGGGATGCTTTCGTTTTCGAAAGTAGGCTATTACATGAATCGTTCATCTGCGGCACAGATGACACTGCGCCACAAACACTGTTTGGCCAGCGCTATTCAGCTCGCAGGAGGTAGGAAGGATTATGAGTTAACACTGTTCAAAGAGTAATAACACATTCAACTTTGGATAACGGTTTTAAAGAGGCACGCAAGTTAGTATCCCGTGAACCCTGTGGATCTTTCAAAATGCCGCCCTCTCCGCCACCTGTTTTGGAGAGAACAGTTGGCGCTCCATCGTAAGACCATTGTTTTGTTCCTATGAAACTTGTGCTTTTAGTTTACCTGACACGATGCGGCACACCACGTCAACCACAACTGCCGCACGCAAGTCTCAAGTCACTGAAATTCACCGGAGTCCCTTGAAAGACTTCTGGTAACCGTGATTATCAAATGTCATGAACAACATATCATATAGTAGCGCTTCTGCTTCTGTGATAAGCGAAGCTCCAGGGAAGAGATTTGCCAGGGATTTGCCTGAAGTTATCCGTCAGTGACTAGTACGTATACTCATTATGAATATAGTTACGATGTACGAGATAAGCGCCCGTTTGGGCGAGGTCAAAAGTGCGTTGGACGGCTAACGGTCGCTCAAGGTGTCAAGCGCGCATTAGCTATGCTGACCAAGGCGCAAAGAGCCGAGACGTGGAGGGAATTTAAGGAACTTCACGAAGCCCTGAGCTCATCCGATGTGTATGCCAGCATGGTAAGTGCATAGGTTTTAACTGAACACTCTATGTTTTGCAAAACTTAAGCGGTTCGTCGATTACGACTTGGCTGGAACCGTGCGTAGCACGCTCTTCGCACCTACCGGGAACGGCTTTGTTCCTAACTACTGTTGGCTAGGAAGCCCTCAACGAAAGGTCGCCACCGGCCACAAGTTGGTCGCCGCTTTTAAGGGTGGGCTGTTCAAATTTACTGTCATACAAAACATCAGATGCTGTGAAAGGAATGGAACGGCTCTCCAACGAGCCAACACCTGTCGTTGACAGATATACAAAGCGCCGATTCATCAACGCTCAGGATCGAGGCTAAGGAAGACCGCTAAGAAAATGCCCTTTTCTCCTATACATGTTGTTGCATAACAACTTAATTTCCTGCAAACTAATCCGTTAAAATTTTTAGCTTTTACGGTTTACATCGGTTTATATTCTTACTTGAAAATGGGGTTCACGACCGGCTTCGCCGCTGCGATTGGGCGGTTTATTGAGCGGAAATTTTGTTTAATGTGTGTTAACGTGTTTAAATATATATATATATGTATATATATATATGCATATTTATATTTATATACAAATATAGTACGAAACTGTTGTTCTTAAAATGTCTAGGATTTAAAACGCACAATACAGCTTTTTATTTTATTTGCCAAGGACGTCAATAATACCAGCATTCCATGCCTTAATTTTTCAGATCCCGCGAACAGCATGAAGCAGAACCAGGAACATCCTCCAGTAGGATGGATTGATGAAAAATCGATCAGCAAAATTTTGTCAACACATCCCACATATTTTTAATAAATTTACCTATTCTTTCAATAAAATGGCCATTGTACTCATATAAAGGTATAATTTAGTGGTTAAGCCCCGAAAGAAAGGAGAAAATTTTAATAATATATTAGGTGATTGAGCGAAGTTGGAGTCATCGGCGAGATAGAAATAACCATTTACCGCGATCTTTTCGATGCTTTGGGCGTGCCCAACCCCAGCTCAGTTGGGCGCTGGTGACGCTGCCAGAAGCTTTTCAATAGAGTTGCCCAGCTTCGTGATGGGCAAGCACAACATCTTCCCAACGCCGGCCCAAATGGGCAGATGTTGGACAGTGCTGCTTGGGCGTTCGTCTGGACGTCACATTGGGTAAACCTATTATTCTTCAAGCCGCGGGCTTGGCCCACTTTCCATGTCATTGCAGAAGACTAAGTAAGAAGCCAGAAGAGCAGTGTTGTCCCTTTTTGTTTAAATGTTTTGGTGGAAAAATCACCGAAGGATTCATCATTAAACAGCGCACAGTTGCAAATGCTTCATCTTTTGAATTAGTCAAGATACACGCTGACAGAACGCCTCTGCAAGGAGGAGTGATAAGATCTGCTACTAAAAATTCCAGTCAAACTGTAGTTAAGATCCAGAAACCACCCTCTTCCTCAAGCACTTTACCAATGATCGACAAAACCCCTCACATTTCTACTCCTAGAAGATCCGCAGGGTTAGTTGACCTAGACGAACCTCTCTCCACCTCCTCACAGCTTCCTCCGCCAAAACGACAGCAATCTATAGAAACACCTACAGGCTCATCCCAGAAGGGTCGTTGAATTTTGCCTCCAGCTCCGGACGACCGTTCCCCGGGACATCAATTTATCTATGAAATTGTACCTGAAGCACTAACATCTGTCTCCATAGGCCCCCGTTCATGATCTACTGAAAAACCCAGGAGTGCCACCAGTATGCCACGTATGTCGCAGGCAACAAATAACCGCCTACAACGAGAGGGTCAGGGGGAGGTCAGTTGCCAAGGCCAAGTCTTTTTGTGAGCAAACGATACGGGGATGCATGAACAATGACAATGATGGTTCCTTCTCTAGGCCAAATTCTTCACCGATTGTTTTTTATCATCGGGGATCCCCTCGTTTCTCTTAGTATATGAAACAAAATAGCACTCCCAAGACCATGATACAACAGAACTGGAAAGCTACTCGTGAAAAAATATATGATATGATGAGAATACCGCGTTCATACCTAACTCCCGACTATTTGAACTTCCCCATCAGCCTAATATTCCGTCACTTCTATCTTTCTTATCTTTTCCCCCGGTAAACTATCCGAGCGCTTCACATATCCTAACCTCAACCAGCTGGTACCCAATGTCTGGCCAAAGTGCTCATTTTTTCCATACTTACCGTGGGCAAAATCGGCCCCATAACCTAGAGATGCCTCAAACGAACCGTTCTTATCATCCATATAGCAGTGAAATACCTACTACCCTGTCATTTGATATTCCACATGCAGACCCAAGTCCTTCCGCATAATGTGCGAATGATAACTTAAGAGGGCTTGTGCCCTGCACTGATGATTCTTTTCAGGTCAAAACTGAGGCCAACGGACCGTAAGCATTTTATCAGTGATGACGTCGGGGGAACTCGAATTTTAACATCTTTATTGGTCGATACAAGCTTTATTGGGAACGAAAGCCAGTACATACGATCAGCTGCATTAACAAACAATTGTAACTTTATTTCGGTGATGGAATCTTGGTTAGCGGACTCCTATCTAGCAGAGGATATTGAGGTAATCGGCTGCGAATCCTTCAGCAAAGGCAGAACACATCAACGTGGTGGAGGCTGTCCAGTTTATGCAAAGGAAGCTGTCAGAGCGACAAGCCGCCAGCATCCTATCCTAGACGGCGTCGTTGAATCTGTATGGATGAATGCTGTAGTTAGACTTCAAAAACTGCTACTAGGTCGCCTACACCACCCGCCTAGATAAAATTCTGACGGCTTCCTGAAAATTATCGAGGTGCTCAACCTGGTTCGTGATCTCACAAAAACCCCAAAATTGACAGCGCGTGGCTTAAATGCACCAGAAATATGCTGGACATCACTGGCAGCACCACGCCACTTACTAACATTTTTGAATGTAATTCCCCTTGGAGGATGGTAACGGCACATCTCGTCCTCAACCAGACGCGACCACACTCTTGGCCTGACCTTGTCACCAGGATTAACCCATGTCATAACAAGGGTTCAGAATAACCTGTCTGGGAGTGATCACGCAACTGTCCACTGCTGCCTCACATTGCCCATAAAATATAAGCAGCCTATGCTCCCACATAAACCATACCATAAGGCTAACTGAAACATACTGCTCTCACCGATTCGCAGCCAAAATTGGGACTCTTTTTTGAGTGCAGATACCCGGCTGGTGGCAGATCGTCTTTACCTTTGAACAATGCCTCAATCTAACATCCCCCTCACAAGGGTCGTCAATCAGCCTTGAAGGTAATAAATTGTCTCGTCTTAACTTAAATTTAAGTAGGCTCCAGTGCGTTTATCTCAAAACTGAGGATTTTCTACTATTTATCCGAAAGGAAAAACTGTACTGCGAGGGTGAAATGACATAATGGGTAACACAGGGATTTACGCCATTCCAAGAAAGTTGAGATTCCTGCAAAACTGATGAAATCAAGGAACACCAAAACAACTCTTTCTTTCTCTTCTCGCTCTTTTAGTAACACGCACCTCGACAAATCACTGGTAGTGGGAGAAGAGCTCAACGCGCTTTTTGTCTCACCCTCAACTAGTAACACAGCACCGTTTTTCTACAACTCACCAGCACCCTCGTATGAGCCACTATCTTCTGTAACACTCCTGCCCTCCGAAATCGAGCCTTTAATTTCACACATCAAAATGTCCTACCTCCTCGGATCGGACTCGCTCCCATCGGCCATCTTTAAATTGAGCGGTACAGGTATCCTAATTTTTTTATCGGATTTATTCAGTTTGTCTAAGCAGTTTAGATGGTACCCTATGCAGTGGAAAACTTCGATTAGTATTCCAGTTCATAAGAAGAGAATACGGGAGGACCAGGCCAACTACCGGTCTGTGAGTCACACCCCAGTGTTATCGAGGATTATGGAAAGAATAAAATAGTTGAACTGACGGGTCACCTCCCAAACATTCACCTTATAAGTGAATGTCAGCGCGGTTTCCCAAAACAACGATCGTGCGCTACTTGTACGACTCACTTTCTGGACCTTATTACGGTAGCTGTAAATCATGATAAAGCAGTGATCTCTTTCCTCTTAGACATGTCTGAAGCCCTCTACCGGGTGTCTCATATTCGCTTGTTACCATAGGTCAAAACATTAGGCATTGCTGACCCACTATATGCCTGGCTTGGGTCATACTTGTCCTCTAGCAGTCAAGTGGTAAACGTTGATGGCACAATTTCCACACCTAGCCCTGTAGCCATTGGTGTGATCGAAGGAAGTGTACTGGGCCCGTGGTTGTTCCTCGTGGACATAGATGATATATTTACCGTGGTTCGCCATGGAACTCCGTTTTTATTTGCTGATGATGTAAAGTAGTTGTACACCTTCGACCATAATTCATTGAATGACACTTTAGCAAAATTATCGGAGGACTAACGGTTGCTCAATTCGTGGTGTACCGAGTGGGTAATGAAGTTCTCGGTGGACAAAAGCTGCATTCTTACCAACAAGTGTCATGTCTCTGCCAAAACGTTCAGTATAGGCGGTAAGCTGGTCCCCATCGGATCGCCAGTACGTGACCTGGGCATATACTACTCCTGTTGGTTCATCTTCTCTGAGCAGACACACAATCAAATTGCTGGGTCCCTCAGGTTGATAAGGCTAGTATGCATAACATTCTGCTTACGTGAAAGTAGACTCAGTGCCTATACAACACACGGTAAACCATTGCTAGAGTGTAGTTCAATAGTTTGCCCTAACATGCGCCAGATTGACAGGTTTGTCACTTAAAATGTTCGGTGCACCTTTAATAAACAAACAGATGGCTATTCGTCTGGTCTGAACTATAAACAGCGCTGTAACCTGCCACATCTTGAACATCTTTGGCCCCGACGGATAAGGAACAACTTGTCCTTTTCCGCCCACTAACAAAACACAGATCGTGCAAAGCCTTCTTGGTGGTACGAGACCCATTAATCTTAAGGTATTATTTACGACACGGCAGTAATTCGGTCATTGTGCCGCCCTCGAGAACTAGCCTACGGTCCAACTTCTTTATTGTAAAAAATTCACAAATGTGGAATAGGCTTCCACCAAATTTCCGTGCGACAGGACACTTACTGAGATTCAAAGAGGAACTGAACAAATTGCTCCACGTGCCGACGCTGGTATCCAACAGAGATCCATACTCTTCGAAGGAGCAAGCGTATGAAGTTGGTTTGGGTTACTGACACGTGGGTCTGAGTCACCGACCAGGAGACCTACGTGCCACACAAGTTGCCGTATATCACTCAAGTTTTATTATTCTTTCGTGTACAACCTGGTGTTTTGCAAAGTCAAATCATCCACCAAGATAACACCCACTCAAAACGGCAACTATAGCCCCGGGTTTACAGCTTCCTTCTTGCCCGTCCCATTCACTAGGTTCTGTATTGGAAAAAGCCAAGTCAAATTTGTTGTGCTTGGAGTGGATCATCGAGGTGATTCAACCTCCATTTATGCCGTCACGGGTGAGTAGCCCGCTAAATTCCCACATGCTATCTTCCAGCCAATTTGATTCCACGTCTTCACGCAAAATTCCCCTTTTTATTCTACGGGGTGGTTACCCAAAATTCAGCCTCAACCTCATCTCTGAATCTCGTATAGTATAGTATAGTACAGTATATTTCTTGACCGTGGTCAATATACATGCACAAGGCAAGATCAGAGTATACAGCAGTACATGTCAATGTGAGGTATTCACAAATTCTAAATTTACAAATCACAGCAACCGAAATACACCAGTAAAGTCATGTAGTGTTTGAGTGAACAAAAGTGGTAATGGTTGAGGCGGGAATTCCGAATCGGTTTCGAAATCGCTGGGGGCGGTGTGGATAGCTGGACAGTCGTGGGATTGCTGATATAAGCGACAATTGGACGGTCACTGACGAGTAACCGGGCGGAAGAGATGCCAAAGAACATTGATAGAAGTAAAGCAAGCGTAGGGCTTTCAAAGTGCAGTCAGAGATACCAGCGGAATATTGGACACTGATCCAGCATTGGGTAACTAATTGTGGAGGAAGCATGTGAAATAAAGGCAAGTGAGTCAAAGGTGATAATAAAACGGACCATTTTTTCAGGTGATTACAGTGTCATATGGAAATTCAAATGAAGGCGAAAAGCTTCGCAGGGACTTCAGTGAACTTTTGAAGAGCATGAATGGTGTATGGACATATAACAGACTTTTAAAGAAAAGAAAAGCCGTCAATGAAACGGATTAGTGGAGACAAACGTCAATGGTTCGGCTAGGCAGGAGTTGGAAGAGTGTAAAATGTTTTTTGTATGTGACAGAAAATTGTTAACCAAATTATGGTTGGCTTCAGATGGCTGATATTCTGTTCCGTGAAGACCTTGGTTGCAGGTGGTGGCAGGTAGAATGTTGAGGGAAGAAGGTAAAAAAGAGCTGGTTTGACGAAGTTGACAGCTGCGAAGGCTGGGTTCCGGCCATTGGTTTCGTACTGCAACGCGGGAAGAATTGAACTGTTGGGTTGGATTATTTGGGAATAGACGTTGAGCGGATGTGTTGATGGTTGGTGTCAGGAATCACCTCTGCGATCCGGGAAGACTTTCATGAGGTTTCGTTAATCCGCGTACGGTGCCCCATGTAACGTCAGCAGGCGAGAGTATAGGTTTAAACCATTGATCAAATCGTCCAGTCCTTACTGTAATCCGGAATAAACGTCGATTCGGCCGATGGCTACCCAAGTAGCCAATGCAATCTGGAAGAGATCAGGAGTGCGGCAGTCTGGAGAGTGTTCCAGCTGTGGGTTATGGTTATCGTTTATATGGAAGCAAGAAAATGAACATTTTGTTATCCGAACAATTAGTTATCGTTTGGCTAGTGGACCGGTCTATTAGGGATCCCTAGACGGAGACTGGTAGCTTTCTAGGGTAGTTGGGTGATAGTAGAGATTTGGGGCGATATCAGGTAGGCGGTGGATGAGGAGAGGGTGTCCGTATGGGAACCAGGAATAAAACAATAGTAGATGGTATGGTCTGGAAAAAGAATGAGAAAATAGGAAGATAACAGTCTGGTCAGTTCACCAGCTGGGGTCGAGGATGGCAAACAGTAAAAAGGGAGAAAAACACTGGGTGTTAAAATGAGGATTTTTCACGTGGGAGCAAACGTGCTGGTATTCGGCATGGGCATACGGATTCCGGTTGGAATGGGGTCTTAATTTACCATGAGCATATGCGCAGAGAAGTAAAGCCTAGTTACTAAGGAATGGTAATCCGTGTGGCAAGGCTTCAGTGTACGAGAAAGGCGTAAAAAAAGCAGGATGGGACAGCTACGTCCTAGCCTGAGCCAGGAATTAAGTGAAAGCGAGCACCCATCGCTAAAGGACGGAACGGTTTTATTTATATATGTGCAAATTGTGTTGTAAAATGGCACAATCTAGTTAGGAAGGGGGACAAGTGAGTGGAGCATACCCAAGGTATATATATATAGCTCTTACCTCTATAATGTCCCCCAGTTCAATCTTTTCGTCTTGCGTGCCAAAGCCTCAGCATAATCGTACTTCGCCTACTTACCGACTATCATTTAGGTGGATTCATTCCATCGTTTCCCGTGGCAATTGAATTTCTCGCCTGGTTAAATCCTCACCCAATTACTGGCACCTGCACATTTCACTCCTTCAAAGTACCATCAACTTCTCTGGTCTTTGTGCCATGGCTCTAGCAGGGTCAGGGAACCTATGCCACTTTCTGTCCTTCTTCTCGTCCAGCCTCTATTCCACACTGCGTTCCACTTTACGGCTTTTAACACTCTCTCGGCAAACGTGGACAGAAAACCCAGTCCGAGTTCCTTTTCGGGAAGTGGTTCAGTGACTGAATTCAGCTCACATTTATATTGACACTCGTTCTGTTCCGCGTGCACCTTCCCGCTGCTAACCTTGTTTTATGTTTCAAGGCAGAGTCTTGTTTTTCTATTTCGTAGAGGGGCTACTATAAGTCCAGTCTCGACCTCATCCCTGAATCTCGTAGCTCTCACCTCTTTAAAGTTTCACCGTTCAATTTTTCCGTCTTACTTGCCATAGCCCCAACAAAGTCGTACATTTTTTACTTATCGACTATCATCTGGGTTCATTTATTCCATCATTTTCTGTAGCAACCTTCCGCCTAGATAACACTCACTTAATATGGCAACTATACCCATAGGCCTAGAGCTTTCTTCTTGCCTGCCCCATGAACCAGGTCCTCCGTCGGAGGAAACTAAGCTCCAATTCTTATCCCTTATCCAAATCACACCAAATTCACTTCACTCGGTCCAAACTGGTCTTATTACCCTTCTGTTATTGCCCCTTTGCATTTCAACCCACAATCCTATTCCAACGACCACCACTAACCATCAAATCGTCTCTATATTTTTCATTGTTCTCGCCATCTGTTTGCACTCCTGTCATCTCTGATCCGCTCCTAGCCCGGATTCTTTAAAAGTAGCCCCAATTTACAGATACTAGAGGTTTTTATCTTAGCCATGTGACAACTCCAATGTCACCAGTGCAAGACCCACCGGTGCAGGGCGCGGTCAGATCCACCGCTTTGGCCGGCGCATGTCCAGCTTGCAGGAAGCCCGCTTTGATGTGCGTCTCACACCTCTTGCCACCAAAAATTGTTTTCAAGCTGAGCGTTCAGCTCACGGTCAGCCCCACCCGCCAGCACCGGTTGCGGAAAAAACACTGTTGATACAACCGAAATGCTGCAAATATGCCACTATCTTCTGCAGCTATCACCGATTATCCGTCGTACACGTCTACATCCTTGCCATCTGAACTTACAGCTTCTTACACCCCGCGCAATTTACTTTCCTAAGCGCATAACTATGGCGTATATAAAAGACAGTTATCATGTTCGGCTTATCGTTCATGATCCTTTCTACCGAAGACTCATGCCAAACCACTCACCTGTCCCATTTGCAAACTTAGCCAATTCTCAAGATAAAACTCACCCCATTTTATCATTTTTACCGATATATTCGAAAACATCACATTTAATGTTGCCGTAAGCTTCCGTGCCACGATTTTCACACAGTATATTTCACTGAGGAATATATGTCCCCAGAGCATCCCAATAGTCGACGATATTGAGACAGTTCACTCTCCCTCTGTCAGTCCCACGGTATACCCACACGAGGCTTTAGAATTGGTTTATTCTTACATTGCGAAGGGTCATGCTCTCTCCGCGTATTCACATCTGACATACACATGTATCGTAGCGTTTTCATTTGTCGCCATAAAATGACCCACCTTTTGTAATAAACATCAATAGAAATCATTTGCCTGTAAATTATTTCAACGCCCGACTTTCCAAACGTATTCACCGGTTTTTTGGTGGCGTTTCATATCCGGTATTCTATTTTGATAAATCCTCTCACAAGCATTTGATCCTCGCAACATCCTGGTCATAATGTTCTGCACTTAGATAAGGATCATCAATACTCAGATACAGGTTTGTCATATAAATACTCAACTACTTTGCAAACCGTGTCTCTGCGACTATCGTGGCTACGCATTTCCATGTTGGTGCATTACATTCCACGTTTCTGGAAGCAAACAATCTGCTTAACGATTGCCTATATACATCCGGCCACTTCTTTCACCACCACCTAGGGAATCTCTAAAGATGAGTCCTCCACTGCGTATCTAACTGACTCAGCCGATACTCGGTCGCTCAACGTTATGAAGGTAACCTTTGAAGGATCGTTCTTGTTCTGTGGCCGTAATTTCACTCCTTTCATCGTCTAATTCCCAATCTTAAACTGATCCATACACCACGGAGCGCTATGGCTGGCTTGAGTCTCCATTAGATACTTCGTTTTCCCCAAAGTGAACAAGATTCCCGCCAATTCTACTTGATTCTCTTGGTGCGTTGTCCCTCTTTTTGTAATATTTGAGTAAAAGCCTACTACTTTAAACTAGTTCCATTTGGACCCGACCGGCTCGGCCACCCGACATTGAGTTCAAATTTGCCGGATGCCACCATAAAGAGTAACCGAAGTAATTTCTCCATTCCTATATCTGATGCACATACTTGAATCACTCGCTTGAAATTCGGACTCCACTTCCCATTTTACCGTTTGATCTCGCGTTGCAGCATTCGTCGGGGTTATCCGAAAGTGACTATAATTAATATTATTAAACGATCGACGGAAGCAATCGCGTTCATATAGTGCTCTTAGTTTTGCGATATTAAGCCGCGATTAAGCGCTGCTGAGGAATGGGCACATGCAAAGGAATATTGCAATAAAATTCTGCAAACTATAAGCACCACGTGGAACACCGAACAACAAAACCCTCCGGTAAGTGACAAATCGGAGGTTTGCGAGGGAATCATGAGTCACGCCCTACATACCTATTACTGGGAGGTCCAAGGAAGCCATTATGGTTGCCTGCAGTACGTGTACATGCGAATATAGTGTGGAGGACGAAGGGCTCGTTGCGCTTCTCAGGCTTTCGATCCGGCACCCAGTGTTACTTGGGCCGATCTTATCCGATCTGTATGTCAAAGTATGCATTCGTTGCTTCTTTGAACGATACACCTCGCAGGTACGGCCGCTGATTTGCCATAGCCTCACTGGATTCTGTGGGCCTCGTTAGCAGGATGATAATGGAGACAACCTGTGATACCGAGATTATTTCCGTATTCACCAGTGACGACAGCAGTGATTCGACCCTGTCCGACTGAATTGTACGCGTGACCCCAACGGTACTGATGAATATTGACGTGGGTTCACTTTCTAGGCCTTATCGTTGTATGAACTCACGAATCACTGGCGCTATATCCGATTTTGTACCTGGAATTGCAAACGCCTTGCCAGTTCTGTTGTGTCGTTACTTCAACTCGGATCATTCTCAAAATAACGGGTTTGTCAGAGGTTTTCGCAGACCTTCAACCGGTCTTACATCCGGTCAGGTATCTGGACCCGGACTACTGAACATTGTGCAAAGGCGGGTGGTGATTTTGCCCGCTTTCTTTATGCCGAAACCTGGCTCTTGCTAAATTTGCCGGCACGATGTGGGTTATTGAGACACACCTAATAGGCACCGCCCTTCTCGGCCACCGTCTCCTTATCAGGACTACTTACTTTGGGAAAAGAAGGCATTTTGACGGTCGATGATTCACTCCGCATTACTTAAAGTTGCTGAATGCCCGTTATCGTGCAACATAGTGTGAGTGATTGCCCACGGTTAGTTTCCCGGGTGGCCCTTCTGTCCGGTCGCCGGATTGTATACAGTCAGCCTAGATAATCGCTTCTCGCGAAAGATCCGTCCAAACCTGCCACCTATAATCCGAGACCTGATATCAATCCAAATTGAAACATTTCTCCCGCTGGGATGTTTGCCACTGAGATCCACCGATTCAATGGTTTGAAACCGGCACCTAGTGCTACTCTCAAGTCTTTGAACCGAGGGGCCATTTAGGGGCGATTCAACACCATTCCCACTGACCACCTTATTTGTGGTCAGGCATTGGCACTCGGCGAGGCTCCACTTGCGCGACCAGTTGTGTACAGCCAGCACATCGAGCTCTATATCTACTCCGGCTATCCTCGGACCGTCGTCAAACACAAAGGCAGGGTTGGTAAGCCCACGTGCCAGATTGTCGATGGAGATGAGGAAGAGCATAGACCAAACAACAGGCTCCGTGGTACCCCGCTAGTTACGCCTTCCAATTTCAAGACATGACCACCCAGCTTAACACAGAGTGTTCGCCATGTTAGAGAGCCACTTACGGTCGCCCGATCTTTCTCACAACTACCGTAGACTGCAGTTTGAAGTCCTGAAATCCGTGTTCACATAATCAAACGACTTTCCGAAGCCAACGTAACAGATCTCAGCGTTGTCTTGCAAAAAGACAAAGGTTCTCATGCCAATGTACACGTCTACTTTCAGACTCGTTTTTAGTAACCTGTGTTCAGGCATGCGGAACTCTGTAAAAATCAACCCCACCTGCGTGGATGAGATAGAATCTCCCGAAATGCGCATGGTTTAAGTTCAGGGGGTGAGAAGCACCGGCGGAGAATGCAGAACCTCGGATATTTCTCTATGAAAGGAAGGAGATCAAAAGTAGGTTTAATACACAACTTTGGTGCGGTAATAGGCTCTTCTAGGCTTAAACGGCAGATTCTTTTCCAGACCGCGCCGACCCCCGAGATGGAGGATACTGAAAGAGCCTGGCAAAAGTTCGACCCAGATTAGTAGCTGGATCTCATCTCCTTAACAATGGGGCAATGAACTACTGGAATAGATTGGCAGATGGAGTGATGGAAATGGGGCCGGTCAGGCATTCAAGGAAGAGGGTGGATCGTCAGTAAAGCGAGATCATTTCTACCAGTGAACTTTGAGAGTGTTTCTGGCTGCCTGGAGAAGACTCAGTTTGAGTACGTGAATTGGTGGTCAAAAACTGCCGTAGACGTTCATGACTTATTTTTATCAGCTCTGGGTAATTAGTACGTTGTTCGATGCCACAGATCTATTCGTGTTTTGTCCGCTTCCTGCAAATGCCCTCAGCGTATGCCAATTTAAAAACACACTTTTGATTAGACTGCTCGTAAACGGGTAAAACTTTAGCTTTCTTAGCTGTTATCGTGTCAATGTTCACTCCATTACACAGGCTTGATCGAAACTGTTTCGGTGGCGACCACCCATCCTCTATCTCATTGGACTTTACCGTCCGTTGGTAGCCAACGGCAACTTTGGCCCACCGCTCCGTCTTCGGTCTCTCTCGGGATCTACTGATAATCGTGAAATCGGAAACCAGATGATCGCAAAAGGACAGATATCAGCGCGATAGTCAGTCCGACAAGTTTTGTGGCTAAAGTTTTCCGTTTGGCTCAATGAATGCTCAGAAGACATTAAGTCCCTCAGTGTTCATACGCAGTGGAGTTTCACTCTTCCCCCTTGATATCGGCGGGGATTCCTTGGAGCACACTACTCAGTGGTGGGTGTCCAACTTGTGCGCATGCCGGAGAGAGAATACCGGGTGCTCGGTTGGCCGGGGCCATTACCTGCCTTGTGCATCCGAGGGTAAGTCAGACGTGAAAGAAGCTACTGATTTAGTCTCACTAACCGGAGAACCGCCGATTTGGTACACAATCGCTTGTATCCTTCAAGGCACGTGGTGATCTGGCTACTAGAATATCAGAGTCCAGTGTTGTTGCACAGAAAGGAACCTAGGTGGCACCGAAGAATGACGGTACATTTTTCGAGGGATGTGCTGCATTTTGGTAAGACAGGGAGTACCGAAGGGAAGGGGACGGTGTTGCCTTCCAGATACGTATTGACATAAGCCATTTGTAAGCTTCAGACTGTCTTATCACGGTTGAGTTTTGGACCGTCTGCGTAATCTGCATCTACAGGGCACCTTGGGAAGCGGCAGGGGAAGACTAAGGACTTTTGCAGACGCTGCGAGCTACCTTAGCGCAGGTAAGTTATTTTTGTCAGTGGGAGCTTTCAATCCCTCAGAATTTACCTGAGTTAAACAAGTGGGCATCAAGAAGATAAATGGGCAGCAGCTATCTGCAGAGGCTACTACTGTGTGTGCAAAAGCAGCATGTGACGTAAGCCGCCAGGCACAGGAAGGGGCACATTTTCCTCGCTTGACTTAGCTGGGAGCGGTATGGGTGGGACTTGAGAGAAATAATATAGAAGAGCCGTTGCTTAAGGTAACTATGGGGTCCCAGAGGCCACAGTAGGCCTCAGCAGTGCACTGACCGAAAAGGCTTTGCGTCGACGCTATGGCAGAATGAATATCGACGGACTAAATGGAGCATTGGAAGGAATATAGTGATACCGGGCGATGCAAATCCCCCAATAGAAGGAGGCTGGGACACCATCAAGGGGGGGCTATCCGGACGCACAGATGAATTCCTACTTCTGTGGCACGGCCGTACACGAGATCGACCTCATTGACACTGGGTCAAAGCTCTTAAACCAAATGAATCCGTCGAGGACGATGGGGAGCGTACAAGCTGTACAGAACACACCTAGCGGTAAATAGATATAAGATGGCCAGGAATAAAAACCAAGTGATCCGAAGAAAAGGAGAGCATTCCTTTGGGCGCAGGTCAGCTGCTTTTGTCCATAAAACCCCAAAACGGTTCTATGCATACTTCCAGTTACAACGGAATTTGAAGCAAATCTGGGATGGGGACAGGGCTAAAAAGATGAGGTCGACAAGCTTGTCATTCTTTTGGGATATAAGTCAGGTAGAAAATTACACAGAAGGAATAAAAGTGGGAAACAAGAGCTTCCAATGTTTGAACTTGGTGTAGAAGACAAGGAAGTTCACACGGAGGTGCGACGGGTGAATAAAAAAAAGCGGCAAGACCAAACAGGATTCACCCAGCCATCACTAGGCATCCGCTCGAGGTCACGAAGCCTCCTGCGTCACAGCTGCATGAAACAACGACTAGTGAGGGAAGACCCAAATAGAAGTATTCAAACTGAGTCTTCTCCAGGCAGCCAGAAACACTCTCAAAGTTCACTGGTAGAAATGATCTCGCTTTACTGACGATCCACCCTCTTCCTTGAATGCCTGACCGGCCCCATTTCCATCACTCCATCTGCCAATCTATTCCAGTAGTTCATTGCCCCATTGTTAAGGAGATGAGATCCAGCTACTAATCTGGGTCGAACTTTTGCCAGGCTCTTTCAGTATCCTCCATCTCGGGGGTCGGCGCGGTCTGGAAAAGAATCTGCCGTTTAAGCCTAGAAGAGCCTATTACCGCACCAAAGTTGTGTATTAAACCTACTTTTGATCTCCTTCCTTTCATAGAGAAATATCCGAGGTTCTGCATTCTCCGCCGGTGCTTCTCACCCCCTGAACTTAAACCATGCGCATTTCGGGAGATTCTATCTCATCCACGCAGGTGGGGTTGATTTTTACAGAGTTCCGCATGCCTGAACACAGGTTACTAAAAACGAGTCTGAAAGTAGACGTGTACATTGGCATGAGAACCTTTGTCTTTTTGCAAGACAACGCTGAGATCTGTTACGTTGGCTTCGGAAAGTCGTTTGATTATGTGAACACGGATTTCAGGACTTCAAACTGCAGTCTACGGTAGTTGTGAGAAAGATCGGGCGACCGTAAGTGGCTCTCTAACATGGCGAACACTCTGTGTTAAGCTGGGTGGTCATGTCTTGAAATTGGAAGGCGTAACTAGCGGGGTACCACGGAGCCTGTTGTTTGGTCTATGCTCTTCCTCATCTCCATCGACAATCTGGCACGTGGGCTTACCAACCCTGCCTTTGTGTTTGACGACGGTCCGAGGATAGCCGGAGTAGATATAGAGCTCGATGTGCTGGCTGTACACAACTGGTCGCGCAAGTGGAGCCTCGCCGAGTGCCAATGCCTGACCACAAATAAGGTGGTCAGTGGGAATGGTGTTGAATCGCCCCTAAATGGCCCCTCGGTTCAAAGACTTGAGAGTAGCACTAGGTGCCGGTTTCAAACCATTGAATCGGTGGATCTCAGTGGCAAACATCCCAGCGGGAGAAATGTTTCAATTTGGATTGATATCAGGTCTCGGATTATAGGTGGCAGGTTTGGACGGATCTTTCGCGAGAAGCGATTATCTAGGCTGACTGTATACAATCCGGCGACCGGACAGAAGGGCCACCCGGGAAACTAACCGTGGGCAATCACTCACACTATGTTGCACGATAACGGGCATTCAGCAACTTTAAGTAATGCGGAGTGAATCATCGACCGTCAAAATGCCTTCTTTTCCCAAAGTAAGTAGTCCTGATAAGGAGACGGTGGCCGAGAAGGGCGGTGCCTATTAGGTGTGTCTCAATAACCCACATCGTGCCGGCAAATTTAGCAAGAGCCAGGTTTCGGCATAAAGAAAGCGGGCAAAATCACCACCCGCCTTTGCACAATGTTCAGTAGTCCGGGTCCAGATACCTGACCGGATGTAAGACCGGTTGAAGGCCTACGAAAACCTCTGACAAACCCGTTATTTTGAGAATGATCCGAGTTGAAGTAACGACACAACAGAACTGGCAAGGCGTTTGCAATTCCAGGTACAAAATCGGATATAGCGCCAGTGATTCGTGAGTTCATACAACGATAAGGCCTAGAAAGTGAACCCACGTCAATATTCATCAGTACCGTTGGGGTCACGCGTACAATTCAGTCGGACAGGGTCGAATCACTGCTGTCGTCACTGGTGAATACGGAAATAATCTCGGTATCACAGGTTGTCTCCATTATCATCCTGCTAACGAGGCCCACAGAATCCAGTGAGGCTATGGCAAATCAGCGGCCGTACCTGCGAGGTGTATCGTTCAAAGAAGCAACGAATGCATACTTTGACATACAGATCGGATAAGATCGGCCCAAGTAACACTGGGTGCCGGATCGAAAGCCTGAGAAGCGCAACGAGCCCTTCGTCCTCCACACTATATTCGCATGTACACGTACTGCAGGCAACCATAATGGCTTCCTTGGACCTCCCAGTAATAGGTATGTAGGGCGTGACTCATGATTCCCTCGCAAACCTCCGATTTGTCACTTACCGGAGGGTTTTGTTGTTCGGTGTTCCACGTGGTGCTTATAGTTTGCAGAATTTTATTGCAATATTCCTTTGCATGTGCCCATTCCTCAGCAGCGCTTAATCGCGGCTTAATATCGCAAAACTAAGAGCACTATATGAACGCGATTGCTTCCGTCGATCGTTTAATAATATTAATTATAGTCACTTTCGGATAACCCCGACGAATGCTGCAACGCGAGATCAAACGGTAAAATGGGAAGTGGAGTCCGAATTTCAAGCGAGTGATTCAAGTATGTGCATCAGATATAGGAATGGAGAAATTACTTCGGTTACTCTTTATGGTGGCATCCGGCAAATTTGAACTCAATGTCGGGTGGCCGAGCCGGTCGGGTCCAAATGGAACTAGTTTAAAGTAGTAGGCTTTTACTCAAATATTACAAAAAGAGGGACAACGCACCAAGAGAATCAAGTAGAATTGGCGGGAATCTTGTTCACTTTGGGGAAAACGAAGTATCTAATGGAGACTCAAGCCAGCCATAGCGCTCCGTGGTGTATGGATCAGTTTAAGATTGGGAATTAGACGATGAAAGGAGTGAAATTACGGCCACAGAACAAGAACGATCCTTCAAATGTTACCTTCATAACGTTGAGCGACCGAGTATCGGCTGAGTCAGTTAGA
Organism: Fasciola hepatica; assembly: GCA_948099385.1. Taxonomy (NCBI): domain Eukaryota; kingdom Metazoa; phylum Platyhelminthes; class Trematoda; order Plagiorchiida; family Fasciolidae; genus Fasciola; species Fasciola hepatica. Next base: position 540,290 of record CANUEZ040000195.1, read on the forward strand.
TACGCAGTGGAGGACTCATCTTTAGAGATTCCCTAGGTGGTGGTGAAAGAAGTGGCCGGATGTATATAGGCAATCGTTAAGCAGATTGTTTGCTTCCAGAAACGTGGAATGTAATGCACCAACATGGAAATGCGTAGCCACGATAGTCGCAGAGACACGGTTTGCAAAGTAGATGAATATTTTTTCGAGAAACATTTATCTATTTGCCTGCTAATATGGCCCACGTAGTTCAGTGGAGCCATGGCAAATCAGCGGCCGTACCTGCAAAGTTTTTCATTCGAAGACGCAACGAATGCATACTTTGACACTCATATCGGATAAGATCCGCCCAAGTAACTCTGGGCGCCAGATCGCAAGCCTGAGAACGGCAACGAGCCCTTCGTCTTTCACACGGTTGTGCCATGTACGGTTATTTAGCGGTGTTACGTATTTTGATAACGCCAGTCTGAATTAACTTATCTCGTTTTCGGAAGGTGATTGATTCTTTGATTCTACGATAGTGAAGTAACAAAACTGTACGCATGGGAATTATGTACAAGCCTGAATTGTAAGGCTACAATCTTTAGCATCGGATCCTGGAGTTCAGCAAAGTTTACTATCAGGTACCACCGTCATGACATTCCGAGTAAAATCAAATCATTCCAAGTAACATGAGCAAAATTTAAGCAAATGTGCCGGTGTAGTGGTTGATGCATGCCGTACTTCCTCGAGGGTCAATTGTATAAGGAGCATAGTCTCAACAATACAAGTATGTGACAGCAGCTGGAGAGGATTTTCACTAGTATACGTTGCACAGCCTTCTCAATCCTCCCCTGAAAATGTCAACTTCCGAAGGGTAGATAGTTTTACTGACTCGTTCTCACCTACCTAGTCTCTGAATGCGATGCATACTTAGGTCGCCATGGGCTTCATTTGCTGTCTGCCAGAAGCAGACAAGCTTGCAGTTCTTCTTCAGATCATGCTCCATAATTCGGTATCTTGGAGTTTGATCTAAAGGGGATACTACTTTATCGGTATACAAAAAATGGCTTCGGTTTGTTCGGAATGCGTAGACGAATTAGGGAACGTAGGGGACAAAATGCTTTTAGAATAAGAGAAAAGGGCCGGGTAAAATGAACAGTGAAAATTATAGATGAAGAATCGACATGGCTCCAAGTTGCTTGAGACGTCAGGGAGTTCAACTTGTGGTATTATCCCTGTTGAGGTATGTTTGGCTTAAAACTTGTGTCAGTTACAATACAGGTTGGATGATAATACATATTGGAGGTCCCGGAAATAGAGACGTTTCTAAAAACGGTCCAAAAGTGCTTGTTCAAAATTTTCCCTACGTCACAGTCGGCGTCTTGTCGTGTGTCATATTCGAGTTTCGACAACTAACTCCATGGTAAATAGCGAACACCGTAACAAATTGTACACAAATGCGCTTCAAAGACTGTGTAAGGAGCTGGGACGTACAGAAGAATGCCTAAGGGATAGAGATAAATCAATCTAGCTTCAGTTAGCATCAGCAGACTTGGTTTTAGCTTGGCTTGTCTCGTCGACGTAGCCCCGCCACTATCAGTAGCCCGTCGGCTATCATGGGTTTTTGTCCTCGGATGCTGCTGTACAACAGCCTGCTGTTTTGGCGTTATCGTCTACACCAGCTAGCTCAAAGACCTCCAGCGGGGAGACGTCTATCTGCAGTGGGGGTAAGACATCGATATCGGCATAGTTCAACTTGCCCGGTAGCATCGTTCCCACATTTACAGTGTTCTGTGGTGGCGTGCCTCTCAAAATCATTAGCGGTATTTTGTCTCTCGTCCACCAATCCACGTTTCTTAGAATCTTTTCCGGTCGGGAAAATGGCACAGTTCTTCTGTTAAGCTAACGCTCCCCGTGGTGTTTGTAGCGTCGTTTGATTTCAATATCGCCATCCCAGGCTTGGGTGTAATTAGTGATAGCCATATCTCTTTAGTTGCTGTTGGTGATTCCGGCCTTTTTAGTGCTCCTTGGCCTCTCGAGCAGAAGTCGGCCGTGTAACTGGTGGATTGTGCATGGTACAACTGATCGGTCTTGGCCGACTCATGGATCACAGCGAGTCTGTTGGCCACGAAGGTGTTAGAACGAGTGTAAGTGCCTTTCATGTGATGCAGTACTGTGGCTGTGTCCGTCCAAAAGTTGGATTCCCAGTTTATCTAATCGAAGCACCTTTTCGTCAGCTTTGCGGCTTTTACGACCAGTACTACTGCAGTCGATCCTAGCCTCGGAATGGGCATGGTCTTCTGTGGAGCTACTCTTGCCTTCGCGAAGGCTACCTGACTGTGCCGCCTACCATTTTCGTCTACCCAGCAGCCATAAGCCACTACCCCGTGGCCTACTTCTGATGCATCTGGAAACAAGTGGAGGTAGGTATCGCTGGCACACTTGCTTCCCGTCATGCACTTTGGAATCTCGATCTCGCTGGGTTGATTTAGGCTGCGTAACCATTCACGCCACCGCTTGTCGTCATCGTTCTGAAGAGGTTCATCTCAGCCCGTCCCTCTCTTCCACAGCGATTGCGACAAGCACTTTTCCGAGGACAACCATGGTGAAGCAGAACCTAAAGGATCACAGAGGCTTGAGACTGACGATGGGATTCCTCTCCGTGTGTCTGATAGTTTGGGTACTTCAAGGGTAAATATTAATTCGTCATCTTCGGGTTTCCGTTGAACTCCAAGCGTGCCCTTCACTTGTAAAGGGAATCCCAAGAGCTCCACTGTGCCCTCAATTTTCTCGGGCCTCGGAATATCGTTGGGAGCCTCTGGGCTGTTTGAAGTCCACCTTGTGAGGCCGAACCATCCTGCCTTTAGAGCGGCCGTCGGTTCGGCCATACATGGAGTAACAGTATTTGGGTCGTCAAAGGAACATATAAAATCACCCATGTGGAAATGGTCCACTGCTCTACCCAACGGATCGCTTGTGCTGCCGAAACGCTTGAGGGTTTCCTGGAGGGCAACGTTATCGCAGAAAAAGGATGATTAGCGTTCCAAAGGGATGAAGCGTCAGCCTGTATTCGTCCAGTCTCCGATCTACGTCTCTTTCAGGCCACCAGAAAAGAAGCAAGGCGTCCCTCTCTCGATCGAACGTTTTCATCTGTGTGGCCGCACGGACAGACACTTTCCTTAGCCAAAAAATGCATAAAGTCTCGACTAGTGGTGTCGTCCAGTCTGGGCCCCGCTGTATATGTTCTTTTAGTGACCTCTCCTGACATTTTGCAACAAAATCGGAGACCACCCTGACCTCCCACGGTTTTTTGGATTTACAATCGGGTGGTGGGGTGTGTACCACCTCGAAATTGCGCCGATTGCTGTTGTATCTGCTCTTCCCACCTAACTCAGGTCTATGTTATATTGCATGACGAGCATATATTCTATCCCTATTCATGTTTCTTCAATTAGCCTGTTTTGAGGAAGCGCAATCTTTTCGGATCCATTTCTCGGCCGTTCGGCATTGGTTTAATGCTGGGTCTCCGCGGGACAGGAACCTCGAAGCGATCTATCACATATTTAACGTTCGTGGTTAACATCTTCAGAGCCAGCGTATCTTCTTGCGATGAGGCATCTCTATCATTTGCTTAGTCGGCAAGTTCGGCGTTAAACTGCTGTTGGAAAGCCTGTCCAATGTTCGCCTTTTTCACTGAAATGCAGTTGATTTGGATCTGTTTCCTGTATCTTCCATTTATACCATCATATGAAGTATAACCAAATATTCCGCACACTGCATACGGTGCTTTGCGGCTTCCCATTCTTTTATCCAGGACTCAATGTGCTTCCGGTGCATCGCAACCTATCAGCAGATCTAGTTCGTTACTCTGCCATTCTTCAATTGTGATCCCGTCGAGGTGCAATGACTGGCCCAGAATCTTTTGTACTGACTGAGGTGCTCTCATTGGCAGATGTTTTATGGCGAATGGACCTAGGCTTCCTGCTCTGTTGTTGTAAACCCAAGAAGCGATTTGTAGATGAAGCTTGTTCGACTGGATGATCTAAGTGCCACTCACTATGCTCGCTACTAATGAAGATTGATTCCCTCTCATCCCATATCCGTCAGCAAATTCTTCTCCCGCCAGAATAGTACCCCAGTCACTATCTACGAAGGGCAAAGCTCTCATCACATCTTTTCAGGTCTCTACGCCGACTGTTATTACTCCCAGGCGAATGGGCTTGTTAGTAGAGCGAGACATTGAGCAGACCACACTTGGCTTTGGGTTTATCTCGTCGTTCAATTGCTTGGGTTTGTGCAGTAGGTAATTGTGCTTCCCATGTCGTCCATCCGAACTACAACTTATTTTCATTCGGCACACCGCCGCTCGATGTGAGCTTTTGAGACGAACAAAGCACGCGCCCAGCCTCTTAGCCATTTCCCATAGTTCGTCGAAGTCTACGTTACAGAAGCGAGGACAATGCACTAGCCGACGAAGCCCGCCACTAACCTTACATTCCAGCAAATGTTCACCTTCCTTCGGTAATGCTTGCGTGCTTGCCCACGGTTGGCCCCTACCTGGTTCTCTGGTTCAGCTTTGTGCTGTGGCAGTCCTGGGTAGCTTGGTCGTCTCGCGACCAAGTTGGCCGGAACGACTGTTTGCTGTTCGGGCATGGCGGTCTATAAACTGCGTCAGGTCCTCAAACGAAGTCTCTCGCCCAAATCCACTAATTTTCTCGGCTTCCTCGGCCCATCTACCACGTAGTTCCGTGGATAGACTGCGCAGTATGGTTTTTAGTGTGTGGAGAGCCTTTAGGTCTGATCGATAATCTAAGTGATTCAGTGCAATGTTGCAGTTCTGCATTTTTATCACCAGGCTGGCTAGAGAGCCCGACTAGCCTTTGAAACGTTTTGCTTCTGATAGTACACCATCGATCAAATTCGGAGCGACTTTAAATGGTTCCCCAAACAGGTCTTTCAGGATTTCACGTGCCCCGGTGTAACCATTTTTGGGATCCAGCATCGAGCACCCGCCGATTGCTTCCCTGGCCCTTCCACGACAGTAGTGCATTAAATAGAAGAATCTCTGTCCTGGATCGGATACTCTCCTTTCCACAAGGTTCTCGTACTGTTTAACGAACTTTCAGTACTGTTCTGCGCTCCCGTCGAATGGGGACTATTCCATTCTTGGTGAGTCAATACCGTGGGTTACACTGGTACAAGTAGACTTCAATCTTTCCACCGAATTGTTAGGCTGAATGTCCGTGTGCTCCGTGGTCTCCAAAAACACCTCTCGCTCCCGTCTTTGGAGATGATCTTCCTGGCAGGTTCCGCTTTTTCCCTAGCCTGCCAGAGCTGGGTTTCCAATTCAACTATTCTCAATCGATAGATAACATCACCTTTGAATTCTATACCACTGGCTGAAGTACATGAAATTGCACCGAGAGGACTAGTAAATCTAGCAATACCTAAGGAATCAGTATCACCCAAAAATACCCCAGGGACTTGCCGGGTTACTTCCCGTCCAGCTTCGGTCTTTCTTTGTCCTCTTCTTGGCATTTCTGATTGATTTCCTCTCGATGATTCCAAGTTGAGCACTGTAACGGTTATTCCGACTGTGAGCAAGGCGTAGCCAATTCAAAACGAATGCCAAAACCAAAACAAGATTGATTCGTAGTTTTTACGGTGCTAGATTAACAAGTCATACGCATATAAATATGTACAAACATCAACTGTACGGCCACAACGTCTAACAGTGAGGACCAGAGTAAACAAATGTCAATATCAGGTACCACCGTCACGGCAGTCCAAGTTCGAATCAAAATTATGCCACTCCACGTGAGCAAAATATAAACAAATGTCGAAGTGCGGTGATTGATGCACGCTGTACTTGTTCTAGAATCAACAAAATAAAGAGCGCAGTCTCAACAATACAAGTATATGGCAAATGCTAGGGAGGCTTTCCATCCATGCACGCCACATGGTCCAAAAAGGATGAACCTTCGAGGTCGACAAGTGTGTGAATTGGTGTGTTGGATGTAACACACGTTTGAGCAATGCGTAGCCAAATTCGCAATGGATCCGGAAACCAAAATGCGAGTATCCGTGAGATTCTACGATACTAGATTATTGAATGAACAATGACACCAAACAGATACAAACCTCAGTTATGAGATCACAAGAACTAAACAAACGAGAACCGGATTGCGACATGCGAGCGAGGAACACATGCGTCACGCAGGTCCAGAAAAAGAATATGACAAAGTAGCGCTCTGGGCGCGAACAAACAAAAATCGGTCCATAAAAACAAACAGTGCGTAAAGACACATAAATAGTGTAGGTAAGTGGGTGATGTCAAGAAAAACATGGAACTGCAATGGTTTTAGGGGATTTTCCACGACCGGTCGTAACAGTGGAGTAGGGCGGGATGTCGATATCTGACAGTAGAAAATGGGTGATCACCCAGGTATGAAGAATCCCCCAACGGTTCACCGGACAATGCGTGATCATAACGTGGGCTCTCGGCAGAGTGCTGCGCAGAAAACCACTACTCCGTGAATTCAGATCTCCCCAAGTGGGACACCTGCGGGCATCCTCAAGCAACTCCACAGTCGGTCCACCATCCAACCTTTAACTCTGGTGCCGAAAGCAAGCTAAAGACTCGAGCCCCAAGTCCCAATGCAGAAGCCTTAGTAAGGAGAGCCCCCGGGAACGCAAAAGAGCCCAGCGGTGCTCTACAGTAATACTTGTAGAGTACGCAAGGAGTGGAAGGAACTCCGGGTCGAGGCCGCTCAGCCGGATTGTACAGCGCACTGAGAAACATGGATAAACGATAAAGTTACTATGGAAAAAACTTGTCCATCGGTGAACCCCAAATATAGGCTTCACGAGGGGATGGCAGTGTAGGCGGTGCACTATTGCTGGTCACTCAACACCCGCAACAAATGCAAGGTACTAGTCTTGCCATGCCAAGCATCCGGGTGGTTTCTGCCACAGCCACTTCTGGGGACGGGAAGGTGCTTTCTACCTGTAACTTGGAACGAGAAAACACGCAAAATGCCAAGAAAAGGATCGAAGACATTGGAATCCGGACAGGAAGTAATACGGCAAGTCACTGGGGAGGTTTCGAATACATTTGATTCTTTAGTTAATGTTAGATCACCTAGTCCTCTCAGTGCTAGCTCATGTATTACTGAGGGCTATATGGATTGTAATGATATAGATCTGTATAGGCTGAGGATATTAGACCTAGAACTACAACTGTGATCGGCTAGGCAACAGGCCCAGGAAGCAGACAAGAAGTGTAGACAGTGCGAGCGTGAGCATAAGACCAACGACTACCACCTTACCAAAAGATTAGGACAATTAAATAGGAAACTCCACGCCGTCGCCGATGTTACGAACGTTTGAGCAATGCGTAGCCAAATTCGCAACGGATCCCGAAATCAGAAGACGATTATCCGTGAAATTCTACGATACTAGATTATTAAAATAAACAATGACATAAACAATATACAAACCTCAATAATACGATCACAAGGACTCAACAACGAGAAACCGAATAGCAGCGTGTGAGCAAACAGCACGTGCGTCACGCAGGTCCTGAACAAGGATGTGCCAAAGTAGCGCTGTGGGCGCGAACAAACAACAATTGGTCCAGAAAAACAACCAGTTCGTAAAGACAAGTCAATAGTGTATGGAAATGAGTGATGTTGGGAAAAACACTGAATCGCGAGGGAAAAAGGGGGATTTTCCACGACCGGCTGTTACACCGCCCACCAAAATCCTCCTGGATCCTTAGCAAAGTCAAAGGTTCGGTATAAAGGTACTGATTCTTCCTACCTGCCCAGGCCTTGCTGTCAGTGCGCGCGTCTAATGCTCGTCGTCGACGTTCTTCTACTGGTCGCACCTAATCTATTGGATACATAGACGTGAGGCTAGTCTACATCTTCCACAAGACCAAATGACCGATGGCGGGCGTGAATGGTCACATAGACTTTGTCCTCGTAAGGGGCCGTCTGGTCCTGGATGTACGTGCTTAGTGTGTGTGTGTGTGTGCGTGTGTGTGTGTGCCGGGGTTACAATGAAATCACAGGTATGACTACACATCAAAGGAGGACTTTCTGCAATGTCAACAAAAGACCGCGTGGCAAGAAAACGAGTAAATGTAGCATGTGTGTATGACCTGAGCTCCGCTACTTCCACATATGCAAGGGGCATTCGGTAGCGTCAACAAAGGCAAACAAAGAACACTGTCACATGTATGATGGGTTTACGGGATGTAGAGTGCGTCGTGCCTGCGTGTATGTATCGGGATGTATAATGGAATCGCACTCATCACCACATATCGGAAAGAACCTTCTGTAATGTCAACGAAAGGACCGCGAGCACCTTAACGTGTTTGACGGATACCGTGTGGTATATATGGTGTTTCTTTATCCACCTCGATTACTGGTGTGAAAAAGATTTACTAGGCCTCAGGGTTATCAGCTCCTCCGTCTTCGCTCTCGAGTAGACTAATACTGCGTATGTCACGAATGAGCACTCCGTTAGCTGTTTTCACCTTCACCGTTCTTATCATTTCGTCAGTGCTTTTGATGGTTTCCGTAACTACTCCCAAAGACCAAGCGCTGAAATGTGCGCGTTTGTCGGCGATCATAACCACATACCCAACCTTGAATGGTCTTGTTTTGGCCATCCACTTCTGTCGAGTCTGCAAAGCCGGTAGGTACTCCCGTAGCCATCGCCTCCAGAAGACCTTGGCCAGATAGTTCGCTTGCTTCCACCCGTGGAGGTAGCTCCCACGAAGGTTTACCGGCCCTTGGAAACCCTGGTTCGACCTTAGCGTCAATAAGTCGTTTGGGGTGAGCGCTAGGTGGGTGGGGTCGCCGTTCAATACTGGAACCAGGGGGCGGTTGTTCAGGATTCGCTCCACCTCAGTCATGACGGTGTTCAGCGTCTCGTCGTCAGGCGGCTGCTGCTCCATGATTGACAGCAATATCCGTCTGGCGGACCGCATCATGCGTTCCCATATGCCGCCTCGGTGACTGGCCTGTGGGGGGTTGAAATGCCATCGTATGCAGTAGGCCACGGTTCGATTCTGCAGTTCGTCCCTGTTTATGTTCTTGTGCCAACGCTGCAATTCCCGTTGAGCGCCCACAAAGTTCGATCCATTATCTGAGTATATATCGGCCGGTACGCCTCTTCGGTTGATAAATCTTTGCAAGGCCCGTAGAAACGAATCGGTCGTCATCGAATGTGCGACTTCTAGGTGCACCGCACGTGATTTCATGCACGTCATGATACATCCGTATCGCTTTTCTAATCTTTTCCTGCACTTGATCCCGAAATAGTCCAACCCGTTGTCGCTGAACGGCCACCAGCCCGTAGTCACCCTGCATTCTGGTAGTGGGGCCATGAGTTGTTTGCCTGCTGTGGCATTGCGTCTCCTGCATTGCACACACCGTCGGATTACGCGTTTTACAGTCTCTCGTCCTCTCAACAACCAAAGACGCTTTCGGATGACGCTCGTCACGTGACTTTCCCCGGCATGTCCCTCCACGGCGTGGACGTGTTGAATCATTAGCTCCACTACAGGTTGTCTCGCAGGCAGCAGTATAGGATACTTTGTGTCGAAGCTCAGGTGGGCGTTGGTCAGCCTACCATCCACCCGCAGCAGTCCGTTGATGAGTTTGGGGTTTAAACGCTTCAGCTCGCCTCTTGGAGATGGCATGTCTTCATTGGTCGGCCCCACTTCTTCCGCCCTCTTGAGTTCTTGGGCGAAAGCCTCGCGTTGTATCATTCTGAAAATATCGTACTCTGCCGCTTGTAGCTCATCGGGACCTACCGGGCCGACCCGTATCCGACCTGAGGGCCGTAGCCCTTTCATGACTAGTAAATTTCTCTTGAACCTGGTTAACCAAACTAGCGAACGAAGCGTCTTCATCCAGGAAGAAAACCTGACCAGTCGCGATAGAATGGATATCGCTTCGACGACGTTGGTTGCTATCACTACGCCTTTGATCTCCAGTTCCAATTCCGTAGGGAGTTTTAATTCGAACACGGGCCAGTCCTGTTTGGGCAATTGCAGGAAGTTTGGCCCTCTCGTCCACGTGTCCAGTTGCCTGAAGTTGTTCGCACCTCGGAAGCACAGGTCGGCCGGATTATCGCCAGACCTGACATGACTCCACTGGTGCGTGGCTGATTCATCGTGGATAATCGTGAGCCGGTTAGCAACGAAAGTACTAAACCGGCTCCGTACGTTGTTAATGTAGTAAAGTACTATCGTTGAATCCGTCCAGAAGCTCACCGACCAAATGTAGAGATCGAAACATCTCTTCACAGCTTGCACCACCCTGACTGCCAACGCGGCTGCGCTGAGTTCAAGGCTTGGGATTGAGACCGACTTCAGTGGGGCAACGCGGGCTTTGGCGGACAGGATCCTCGTGGTATATTGTCCATCTCCTGCGCACCATCGTCCATACACCACAGCTCCATAACCGACTTCGGATGCATCGGAAAAGGCATGTAGTTCTCCAGTCCGTGTCGTATGGCCAGGGGTCAAACATCGTGGGATTCTTATGTCCCCTAATTTCTTCAAGGTGTTCAGAAATTCTTCCCAGTCCAGCCGGTCCCCTCGGTCCAGTGACTGGTCCCAATCAACTTTCTTACGGCACAGCCGCTGCAGCAAGATCTTTCCGGGTATCAGCCACGGTGAGACGAAACCGAGCGGGTCGAACAGACTAGAGACAGCTGATAGTATGCATTGACGGGTTACTGGTAGCTGGGGAACGTTTAGCTCGAAAACAAAGTCGTCCGTGTCCGCGTCACATTGTATTCTTAAAGTGCTTTCGGTAGGGATTGGAGAGCCGTCCAAATCTCCAACCCTTTTGGTCCTCTCGTGGTACGCATAACCTCGAGCACTTCTGAAGCGTTCGACATCCATTTAGTTAGATGGAAGCCGCCCTCTTCCAGCAATCTCGTCAGACCCCTGAACTGCTCTAGAGCTGATTCGATATCATCGAATGACCCAAGGTAGTCGTCGACGTAGAAGTTCCTGCTGACGCTTTCTACCACCGTCCGATGTACTAGATCGCCATGTTTGTTCGCTGATTCTCGGAGGGCGTAGTTTGCACAAAATGGTGACGATATGGCTCCGAAGGGGTGGACGGTCATCCCATAGTTCACCACTGCGTTGTCCCAGTCGCTCCCTTCCCACCACAGGAAACGCAAAGCATCTCGTTCTCCTACCGGAATCTTCACCTGATGGAACATTTCCCTAATGTCAGCAGACAAAGCCACTTTACCCACTCTGAAACGGCACAGAACATCGATCAGTGGTGTGTTCCAGTCAGGCCCCTGTAGTAGGCGATCGTTTAACGACTTGCCCTGGAACTTGGCCGCACAGTCGAAAACCACCCGCAGTTTATTGGGTTTCTTGGGGTTGATAACCGGATGGTGAGGCAGATACCAGATACCCCTTTTGCTGTCGGTGTTAACAGGCACCTTTTCAACGTAACCGAGGGTCTCGTTCCGCTTCATCAAATCCGCGTATCGTTCCCACAGATTCTGGTCTCGAATGAAGCGTTCTTTTAGTCGTAGTAATCGTTGGAGAACATAATTTCTGTTGTCAGTCCACGGGTCGACCGGTGTGCGCCATGGGAGGGGAACCTCGAACTGTTTTTTGAGGCACCTAGTGCCTTGCCGCACCGTTTGTAGAGCGAAGTGATCCTCTTGAGACAACGTCGGTCGTTCGTCTCCAATGTCATGAAACTCCTTTCCATACAGCCGTTGCAGATGATACTCTGTGCGGTCCGTTTCGGTGGATAGGTAATTCACGGAACCGCGTACCCCTACTGGACCGTATAACATCCATCCCAGAGCCGTGCGTACGGCATAAGGTGCCTGGCGGTCGCCCACTCTTTGGTCAAGCACCCAATGCGCCTCTGGCACGTCGCATCCGATGAGGAGATCCACCTCATCATCTTCCCAGTCTACGACGGCTACATCCTGCAGGTGGGGCCACCGAGTCAAGATTGCGTTCACCGACCTTGGTGCTCGCATGGGGAGATCCGCTAACGTGAATGCCTCCGTTGGTTCAATTTCCTCGTTAGTGTCTAGAGAGATGAGTTGCAGCCTTAATCTACCGGCAGTCATTACCTGTGTTCCGCCCACCGTGCTCACTGCTAACGACGTCGCACCTTTAGCCAGTTGGTGTTTGTCGGCAAACCGCTCTTTCACTAAAGTGGTGTCGGATCCACTATCAACGAAAGCCAACGCCTTGACTATCCCAGTCGGAGTCACTACTCCCACGGCCACTACGCCTAAACGTACCGGTTTACTGGCAGATTGTGAAGTTGAACAAATCACGCTGGGCTTGGCACTCGCCTCGGATATGGTTACTCTCGCCTGATGCAGCAGCCGATGGTGTCTGCCCGTGCAGCCCTCGTAACCCCATCGATTCCTTGTTCTACAGGCTGCTGCCCGGTGCGTGGTGTTGAGACAGATGAAACATGCTCCTGCCATCCTCGCCATTCCCCACCGTTCGTCTATTGTGGCGTTGCCGAACTTGGGGCATTCTGGTAGGCCATGGCTAGTACCACAGGACCTGCAATTTGGTTTCGCCGTAGCATCTCGTGAAATGACGTGTGTGTTGGTCCAAGGCTGGTACTTTGGATGTTCCGGTACAGGGGTTTGGACTTGGCTAGTACCGGGCTTGTTTGCTCGGTTGCTGTCCCGGACGAGTCGGCCGAATCTGCTGTCAGCTATCTTCGTTTGCCTGTCTAAGTATTCAGTCAGGTCTTCGAAGTTGGCTTCTCTGTCGCTTCGGCTTATCCGTTCAGCTTCTTCCGCCCACCGACCCTGTAGTTCGGGAGACAGGTGACAGACTATGCCTTTCAAAGTGTGCATGGCGTCTAGGTCAGCCCTGTAACCTAAATGGTCGAGGGCTATCGAGCAGTTCTGCATCTTAATCACCAGGTCGGCCATGGTGTAGACGTCGCCCTTGGTTCGTTTCGCCTCTACCATCACGCCCTCTATTAGGTTACGGGCTACTTTGAAAGGTTGGCCAAACAAGTCCCTCAGAATCTTTCTTGCCCTTGTGTAGCCTTGTTCTGGGCCGAGCATAGTTTACCCGTCGATAGCTTCTCTTGCTCGGCCTCGGCAGTAGTGAGTAAGGTAAAGAAGCCTTTGCCCAGGGTCGGTTACCTTGTTTTCAACGAACGTCTCGAACTGTTTGACAAACTTGCAGTATTGCTCAGCTCGCCCGTCGAAAACCGTTAACTCCACTCTAGGCAGATCGATCGATGGTGGTTTGTAGTCGGCGACCGGCGTGGGGTTCCCTACTTTATTGCACTCTAACCTATCGGAAGTGTCGAAGTCACTGGTCTCATGCTCTCGCTGTTTCTGTGTACACTTCTCTGCTTCCTGTGCCTGTAGTCTAGCCGAAAGTAACTGTTGCTCTAGTTCTAGTATTCTCAGCTTATATAAATGGACATCCTTACGATCAATATTGCTTTCAATAACACATGAGCTAGCGCTGACAGGACTAGGCGATCTAGCATTAACTAAAGAATCATATGTACCCAAAACCTCCCCAGAGACTTGCCGTATTACTTCCTGTCCGGATTCGACTGCTTTTGATCCTTTTCTTGGCATTTTGCGTGATTTTTCCTCGTTCCAAATAGATCTATTGAGTATTGTTACGAACGTTTGAGCAATGCGTGGCCAAATTCGCAACGGATCCCGAAATCAGAAGACGATTATCCGTGAAATTCTACGATACTAGATTATTAAAATAAACAATGACATAAACAATATACAAACCTCAATAATACGATCACAAGGACTCAACAACGAGAAACCGAATAGCAGCGTGTGAGCAAACAGCACGTGCGTCACGCAGGTCCTGAACAAGGATGTGCCAAAATAGCGCTGTGGGCGCGAACAAACAACAATTGGTCCAGAAAAACAACCAGTTCGTAAAGACAAGTCAATAGTGTATGGAAATGAGTGATGTTGGGAAAAACACTGAATCGCGAGGGAAAAAGGGGGATTTTCCACGACCGGCTGTTACAGCCGAATATAAAACATCAACGCCATCAACAATCTATCTGCCAAGAGTAGAACTGACAGTTTTCGACGAGCAATCCGAAAACTACTGCAAGTTCATCAAGCAGTTCGATACGTTCGTCGTAAATAAGATAACCGACCCCGGGCAAATGCTCCTCTACCTGGCCCACTGCTGTCGATGCCGAGCAAGAGAAGCTATCGATGTGTAAACTATGCTCGACCCAGAACAAGGCTACACACGAGCAAGGAAGAGTCTGGGGGACTTGTTTGGCCAACCTTTCAAAGTAGCCCGTAACCTAATAGAGGGCGTGATGGTAGAGGCGAAACGAACCAAGGGCGATGTCTACACAACGGCAGGCCTGGTGATCAAAAAGCAGAACTGCTCAATAGCCCTCGACCATTTAGGTTACAGGGCTGACCTAGATGCGATGCACACCTTTGATGGCATAGTCCGATGCCTCTCACCAGAACTACAGGGTCGGTAGGCGGAAGAAACGGCACGTATAAGCCGAGGCGACCGTGAGACTAACTTCAAAGACTCGACCGAATACTTGGACAGGCTAACCAAAATAGACGACACTAGATTTGGCCGACTTATCCGGGACAGCAACTGAGTAAACAGGTCCAGTACTAGCCAGGTTCAACCCACTGCTCGGGAACAGCTGAAATATCAGCCTTGGACCGATGCACACGCCACTTCATTCGAGGCCATACAGCAACCAATTTGCAGGTACTGTGATGCTATCCATGGGCTACTAGTATGCCCCAGGTTCATCAGAGCCACAAAAGACGAACGGTGGGGAATGGCGAGGATGACAGGAGCGTGCTTTATATGCCTCAACACCACACACCAGGCGGCAGTTTGTCGACCAGGTGTGATCACGAGGGTTGCGCGGGCAGACACCACCGATTGTTTAACCAGGAGAGAAAAACTACACCAGAGGCGAAAATCAAGCCCAGTGTGATTTGCTCAAAGTCACGGCTTGCCACTGAACTGGTACATTTTGAAGTAGTTGCCGTGGGTTTAGTGACCCCAACTGAGGTGGTCAAATCGTTGGCTTTTTTCGACTGTGGATCTGACACTACCCTAGTGAAGGAGCGGTTTGCAGGCAAACGCCGGCTCACTAAAAGCACGACGTCGTTAGCAGTGAACACGGTGGACGGAACACAAGTAATGACTGCCGGCAGGTTGAGGTTACAGCTCATTTCCCTGGACATTAACAAGCAAATCGAATCAACTGAGGCATATACCGTAGCTGATTTCCCCATTCGAGCACCACGGTCAGTGAACACAATTTTAACGAGATGACCCCACTTGCAGGATGTAACCGTCGTAGACTAGGATGACGACTAGGTGGACCCTTTCGGCGGCTGGGATGTGCCAGAGGCATATTGGGTACTTGGCCAGAGAATGGGCAACCGCAAGGTACCCTATGCCGTGCGCACAGCCCTGGGATGGATGTTGTTCGGCCCAGTAGGGGTATGTGGTTCCGTGAACTATTTATCCGCCGAAACGGACCGCAAATAGTATCACCTGCAGCTGCTGTATGAAAAGGAGCTTCATGACATTGGAGACGAAAGACCGACGTTGTCTCAAGAGGATCATTTCGCTTTGCAAACGGCGCGGCAAGGCACTAGGTGCCTTAAAGAACAGTTCGAGGTTCTCCTCCCATGGCGCACATCTTCTGACCCGTGGACCGTTAACAGAGACTATGTTCTCCAATGGCTACTACGACTGAAGGAACGCTTTGTTCGAGACCAGTATCTGTGGGAACAATACGCAGAATTAGTGAAGCAAAACGAAGCTCGCCGCTACGTTGAAAAGGTGCCTGCTAACACCGACGGCCGAAAGGATATTTGGTATCTACCTCACCATTCGGTTATCAACCCCAAGAAACCCAATAAACTGCTGGTGGTTTTCGACTGTGCAGCCAAGTTCCGGGGCGAGTCGTTAAACGATCGCGTACCACAAGGATCTGACTGGACCACATCACTAATCGATGTTCTGTGCAGTTTCAGAGTGGGAAGAGTGGCTTTGCCCATGATATCGGGGAAATGTTTCACCAGGTGAAGATACCGGTAGCAGAACGAGATGCGTTGCTTTTCCTGTGGTGGGAAGAGAACGACCGGGACAGCGCAGTGGTAAATTATAGGATGACCGTCCACCCCTTCGGAGACATATCGTCACCGTTCTGTGCAAACTACGCCCTTCAGGAATCAGCGAACAAACATGGACATTTGGCCCATCGATCAATGGTGGATAGCGTCAACAGAAACTTTTACGTCGACGGCTATCTTGGGTCATTCGATGATATCGAATCATCCCTAGCGCAGTTCAGAGGCCTGACAAGATTGCTAGAAGAGGGCAGCTTCCATCTAACAAAATGGATGTCGAACGCTTCAGAAGTGCTCGAGGTTATGCGTACCACGAGAGGACCAAAAGGGTTGGAGATTTGGACGGCTCTCCAATCCCTACCGAAAGCACTTTAAGAATACAATGTGACGCGGACACGGACGACTTTGTTTTCGAGCTAAACGTTCCCCAGCTACCAGTAACCCGTCAATGCATACTATCAGCTGTCTCTAGTCTGTTCGACCCGCTCGGTTTCGTCTCACCGTGGCTGATACCCGGAAAGATCTTGCTGCAGCGGCTGTGCCGTAAGAAAGTTGATTGGGACCAGTCACTGGACCGAGGGGACCGGCTGGACTGGGAAGAATTTCTGAACACCTTGAAGAAATTAGGGGACATAAGAATTCCACGATGTTTGGCTCCTGGTCATTCAACACGGATAGGATAATTGCACACCTGTTCCGATGCATCCGAAGTCGGTTGTGGAGCTGTAGTGTACGAACGATGGTGCACAGGAGATGGACAATATACAACGAGGATCCTGTCCGCTAAAGCCCGCTTTGCTTTACTGAAGTCGGTCTCGATCCCAAGCCTTGAACTCAGCGCAGTCGTGTCAGCAGTTGTGGCGGCGGAAGCGGTGAAGAGATGTTTCGACTTCTACATTTTGTCGGCTAGCTTTTGGAGGGACTCAGCGATAGTACATCACTACATTACCAACGTCCGCAGCTGGTTTATTACTTTCGTGGCCAACCGATTCACGATTATCCTCGATGAATCAGCCATGAACCAGTGGAAATATGTCAGGACTGGCGATAATCCAGCCGATTTGTGCTCTCGAGGTGCGACCAACTTCAGGCATATAGACACGTGGACGAGAGGGCCAAACTTCCTGCAAATGCCTAAACAGGACTGGCCCGTGTACGAATTGAAACTCCCTACGGAAGTAGAATTGGAGATCAAAGGCGTAGTGATAGCGGCCAATGTCGTCGAAGGGACCGCCATTCTATCGCGATTGGTCAGATTTTCCTCCTGGATGAAGACGCTTCGTTCGCTAGTTTGGTTAACCAGGTTCAAGAGAAATTTACTAGTCATGAAAGGGCTACGGCTCTCAGGTCGGATACCGGTCGGCCCGGTAGGTCCCGATGAGCTACGAGCGGCAGAGCACGATATTTTCAGAATGATACAACGCGAGGCTTTCGCCCAAGAACTCAAGAGGGCGGAAGAAGTGGGGCCGACCAATGAAGACATGCCATCTCCAAGAGGCGAGCTGAAGCGTTTAAACCCCAAACTCATCAACGGACTGCTGCGGGTGGATGGTAGGCTGACCAACGCCCACCTGAGCTTCGACACAAAGTATCCTATACTGCTGCCTGCGAGACAACCTGTGGTGGAGCTAATGATTCAACACGTCCACGCCGTGGAGAGACATGCCGGGGAAAGTCACGTGACGAGCGTCATCCGAAAGCGTCTTTGGTTGTTGAGAGGACGAGAGACTGTAAAACGCGTAATCCGACGGTGTGTGCAATGTAGGAGACGCAATGCCACGGCGGGCAAACAACAGATGGCCTCGCTACCGGAATGCGGGGTGACTGCGGGGTGACTGCGGGCTGGTGGCCGTTCAGCGACACCGGGTTGGACTATTTCGGGCCCTTGTGGATCAAGTGCGGGAAGAGATTGGAAAAACGATATAGGTGTATCATGACGTGCATGAAGTCACGCGCGGTACACCTAGAAGTCGCACATTCGATGACGACCGATTCATTCCTACGGGCCTTGCGGAGA
The DNA here is from genome assembly GCA_948099385.1 of Fasciola hepatica. Taxonomy (NCBI): domain Eukaryota; kingdom Metazoa; phylum Platyhelminthes; class Trematoda; order Plagiorchiida; family Fasciolidae; genus Fasciola; species Fasciola hepatica. Next base: position 558,432 of record CANUEZ040000195.1, read on the forward strand.
TCTACCTACCGAAGAGGCATACCGGCCGATATATACTCAGATACTGGGTCGAACTTTGTGGGCGCCCACCGGGAATTTCAGCGTTGGCACAAGAACATAAACAGGGACGAACTGCAGAATCGAACCGTGGCCTACTGCATACGATGGCATTTCAACCCCCCACAGGCCAGCCACCAAGGCGGCATTTGGGAACATATGATCCGGTCCGCCAGACGGATATTGCTGTCAATCATGGAGCAGCAGCCGCCTGACGACGAGACGCTGAACACCATCATGACTGAGGTGGAGCGAATCCTGAACAACCGCCCCTGGTTCCAGTAATGAAGAGCGACCCCACCAATCTGGCGCTCACCCCGAACGACTTACTGACGTTAAGGTCGAACGAGGGTTTCCAATTGCCGGTTAAATTTTGTGGGAGCTATCTCCACGGGTGCAAGTAGGCAAACTATCTTACCAAGGTTTTCTGGAGGCGATGGCTACGGGAGTACCTACCGGCTCTGCAGACTCAACAGAAGCGGCTGGTCAAAACAAGACCATTCAAGGTTGGGTATGTGGTGATGATCGCAGACTAATGCGCACATTTTAGCACCTGGTCCTTGGGAGTGGTTATGGAAACCATCGAAAGCACTGACGGAATGACAAGAACGGTGAAGGTGAAGACAGCCAACGGAGTGCTCATTCGCGACATGCGCAGTATTAGCCTCCTCGAGAGCGAAGGCGGAGAAGATGATAACGCTGAGGCCCAGTAGGCCATTTCGCATTCGTCTTCGATGTGGGTAAAGAAGCCCCCGTATATGAGAGCGTTCACGACACACTGACGTATCGAACCATCATACACCCCGGCGCACACACACACTTACACTATACTCGTTTGTACTACATGGTCTCCGTCAAACACGTTACAGTGCTCGCAGTCTTTCGTTGGCTTTACGGAAAGTTTTTTCCGATATGTGGTGGTACATGCGATTCCATTGTACATCCAGACACACACGCACATACCCGATGCGAACTATACCTCGAAACCCCCATTAAACATGTGACAGTGTTAGCCGTTTGTTTTTGTTGACGTTACTGAGTGTCTTTTGCATATGTGGCAGCAGCGGCGATTACATCATACACACACACACACTCACGCGAGACAGTGTATGACTGCCCTTCCAAGGACAGCATCTCTGTTTCCTCTTCCAGCCCGCCATCGGTCAGTTGTTCCCATGGAATATGTAGAATAGCCTCGCGTCGGTGTGGCCACCGGATTAGGAGCGACCATAAGTAGAACCCTGACGGCAAGCAATAAGCAAGCGCACTGACAGAAGGGCCTAGGTTGGTACGAAGAATCAGTGCCTTTATACCAAACCTTTAACTCAGCCGAGGATTCGGGAGAATTTTGGTGGGCGGTGTAACGACCGGTCGTGGAAAATCCCCTAAAACCATTGCAGTTCCATGTTTTTCTTGACATCACCCACTTACCTACACTATTTATGTGTCTTTACGCACTGTTTGTTTTTATGGACCGATTTTTGTTTGTTCGCGCCCAGAGCGCTACTTTGTCATATTCTTTTTCTGGACCTGCGTGACGCATGTGTTCCTCGCTCGCATGTCGCAATCCGGTTCTCGTTTGTTTAGTTCTTGTGATCTCATAACTGAGGTTTGTATCTGTTTGGTGTCATTGTTCATTCAATAATCTAGTATCGTAGAATCTCACGGATACTCGCATTTTGGTTTCCGGATCCATTGCGAATTTGGCTACGCATTGCTCAAACGTGTGTTACAGAGGCACCTTCGATGTCGGCGATGATGTCCCAATAATATGAGATGGGGTGCCTACTTGGGACAGCAGCATTACTGAAGTCTCTATAACCTCTACATGGTTGCCAATTGCGAGACCTTTTAGGAGCCATTTCAAGTGGCGAAGCCCAGGGACATTTTGATGCACGAAAAAATCCTAATTCAAGCATGTGCTCTAAGTTAACTCGAGTGATTTATGGCTTGTTGGGTTGAAGCTGACTTGCCATAGCGAGACCTCAGCGTATCTCACGAAGAAGAACGCGATAACGGCTTGCCCCTTCTGGATATTCCATTAACCAGTCTTCAGGGTGGGACTCTACCGCACAGAGTTCACCGAAGGGCCACGCTGAGTGGACGTTATTTACAATTCTCCAGCTTCGCTCCAGTCGCTTATAAACGTGGATTTGTCAGAATTCTCTTCAACAGAGCCCAAAAAATTAGTACGGAAAATCGAAAAGAAAACTGAAAGGAGTTCATAAAAGGAACGCTGCTGGCTAACGGTTATCCGGAAAACTTTATCAGACAACATCAGAAACCGAAATTTGTGCGCGAGAAAACAATGAACGTGGAGAAGAGGCAAGCTTTTACCGCTTTGCCTTTCAAAGATCATTTATCCAATCAAATAAATTGTAATCTTAAGTCAGCCCTAAGGCACACATACACAGCGGCGCAGTTGCGTTTGCTGCAGACGAACAAGAGGTTATGCTTTCAAAATCACTCAAACAGTCTTCCTGATCCCCCTGTCTCACACTGTTTGTCAGTTCACTTGCAGTTGCGGTGACGTATGTATTGGCAGGACGGATCGTTGCCTGACTCAACGAGTGTCAGAACACACATCCAAATGGCTGTCAAACTTGATGACGCAACCTGCTGAGGCAATACACAACGATGTGAAACCGCCAGCTTCTTCGATTTCAAGACACTTGATTGCATCAGGTCACAAAGTTGACCTGACCCAGTGTTTCAAAGCATTGTTGCGCCATCCAGCACCGAAACTCTTAGCTTTCAATGAAGCTATTCCAGTCATGGCGCATCAGTCAGCACTCTGTGCACAAAAACGATTGACCCAAAATGTTTGTTTACCTTGGCTTTAACACGACAGACTTCACTCTCACTAACTGTTGATCGTGCCTTCTTTACTGTTGCACTTACCCCCATACTGTACCATGTATATATACTGACACGTTTTACGTCCGCGGTTGGCAAGTGTAAACGAAATGGTTGCATCTCGCTATTTATGTCTACTCTCCGTTCACATGAATTGGATAAAAAGGACCCAATGTTTCAAAAACTGAAGAGCCTGACATGCTACTGTATGACCTGCGGCAGGTAGTACGGACGGTGGATATGTAAAGACCCCAACAGTTTTGAGAAAATGACTATTTTCTGGACACCAGTTTGGATCTATTTTCTCTACGATCTTTTCTGACGTTTGACATCGATCTCATAGTTTTCTCCGGTTGTGTACGTTTTACTGGACTGACTTTTGCGAGGTTTCCGTTGACCTCGCTTTGAATCACTTTCACTTTCGGTCGTTCGCCGAGTGTACACGCTCGCGGTTCGCTTTCTGCATGGCCGTTGCGTTTCTTTTCGTTTACCGTTCAGTGTATCTCTCGTATCGGTACTGTTTCGGTGCCACGACATATAGAATACACCTCGCATCTGTAAACCAACTTGCGTCTTCACTATTCGTCCGATAGAGGGGATATCGTTGGTATTTCGCTGCTAGACCCAATAGGAGACACGTTCACTAGCGGCTCTCGAACATCTTCTATATTGGTGATCCCGAAACTTCCAGAACCTCCTGGATTATTCGCCCGCCCGGTGAGTCTGTGATTTTTGCTGTTTTACGTCCTCTTTTCGTTGCACGATATATATTTTTTACGATATATTTTCGCAACGTAACCATGTCAGAGGATAAGATGCAGCTCGACACAGGTCTCACTTTGTCTGTGGTTGCTTTTAAACCTGTGGCGTTTATCCCACATGATCCTGAGGTTTGGATTGCAGCCTTAGAGCTGCAATTTGAGGCACGTAGGATTATCGGCCAATGCCAACGATTTTTCTATGCCTTATAGGCAATCCCGGACGATGTTATCGCCTCAGTGAACAATTTGGTATTATATCCTCCTCAAGAGCAGCCGTACGATCGGCTTAAGGAGGCCATACCGCAGCATTTCCTTCCTTCTCGGGAGGATGGCATCCACCAGCTACTTGCCCGGCACGTCACAGGGGGTACACAACCCAGCCGCCACCTAGCTCACCTCCGGCTTGGCAGGGCCCGCCGATAAGGATTCGGAGATAGTTAAGGAACTGTGGTTGGACTCTTTGCCCTTCCACGTTCAGACCACCGCAACTGTTCTCCTCGAGGACTCGTCCTTGGAACGAGCAGCCTCCGTGGTTGACAAGATTGTCGCACGTGTCGGCAGTGGGGCTGATCCCCTCATTGCCACGACATCGCGCTGTCCTCGGGGTGTTGACCTGGATGAATCGCCGGAGGGGCCTCGGCACTCTCGATCCATCCAGCGCCACCTGTCCTTCAGGGACAGAGTTAAAATACCGACTCCTCGCAGTAGCCCACGTAAACAGTGGCACGGACGGGTGCCCTCTACTGCCCACGTCCGCCGTGAATCCGTCTCACCTGCCTCGTCCAAACCAGATCATCCTACCAGCGGTTTTTGTTGGTTCCACCGCGTTTTCGGACCAGCCGCCCGCAGGTGCAGACAGCCGAGTTCACACGCGGCGGGAAACGCTCCTGCCGGCGAGTAGAAGCGGCCGTACTCGCCGGCAATCAGTCTCAGGTTGGCCGTTTATTTTACGTGCATGATTTGTGCACTGACGCTAGGTTCCTAGTCGATACTGGGGCCCAAGTTTCTGTCTTGCCGGTTGGTAAAGAAATGCCACGAGCTTCCATGCTTCGGCTGTCAGCGGCGAATGGTTCCCCCATTCCTACCTACGGCACGAGATAGCTTGCGGTCAACCTGGGACCACGACGACGGTATCTGTGGACGTTCATTCTTGCGGATGTTCCCACGGGCATGCTAGGAATCGATTTTCTGCGGCACTATGAATTACTTGTTTATTCATGTAGGCTGCAGCTTATCGATCCTTCGTCGAAAGCTAAATTTACGGGTCTTACAGCTCAAACGGATGCACACCGAATCACAGGATTGTTTTCTAAAATTCCGCACGATTATCAGTCTTTGTTTCTGAAATTCCCCACACTGACTAAACCATTTGAAGAGATAGAGACAGTGATTGATCGTGTGGCACACCACATTGTCATTAACGGACCACCAGTCACGGCACGATCTCACCGACCGGCACCGGACAACTTGGCCTTCGCCAAACATGAGTTTGGCACTTCACTTTCTAAAGGTATTTGTTGTGTCTGGTTGGGGTCTCGCACACTACGCGGACAACCGATCAACATTCCTCTCATGAATGGACATACTCTTAATTTGCCTTGATCGTTAACCATGCTTTAGTGCCAGCAGTGTTGACCTACCGATTTTGCTGTGTACTGATTGGTCTTCCTCTGCTGCTTGTGATGGCACAAGTAGTTTAATTCTTTATGACAACTTACTTGCTTGTTTGCCGCTTAGTCGCCGGCTACGGCCGGGTTTTGTGTTTACAATGGCATAAATAAATGCAACGCCACCACTACGTGTTCTGCTACCGGTTGTGGACACAACATTTGGCGTCGCGGGCATCGGCCCATTTTAATGGATTTATAAATACAGTTGACATGGAAATTAAGGGTGATTTACCATTTTCGGCGATTCAGCGAAACCATTTGTCGGATCTACGCAAGAACGCTCTGGCACTGTGGCCACAAGTCTATCTGCAGATGTGAGTGAATAATACCAGAGTGTTACTCTTAACATCCGAGACGTTTTTCGTTGATAACTTTTTTATTGTTTTCATTGAATGCTTAGTTCACTTTTCTCGGTTTTGTCCTGTATACGTCCTTTATTCTAACGAAGCTGTTTTGTGTTGTATTACATGCGTAATGCTAATACTACAATTGCTGCTACTACACTGTTAATATGATGGTTACCGCTACTCTGCTACTGCAATGACTACCAGTGTAACTCTGCTACTGCTTTTGATAATAGCAATGCCACTACTACCACTGCCACTGCTACGGTGAACAATACTACATCTACTTCTGTTGGTACCGCATTTCAGTTCCCAGCCATCATCTCATTGATGAAGTTTTTGTTCTCGTTTAACGTTTTGCCCAATTTTCCACCATTCTTGCTCGAGAATGTCCTATGTGCTTTCTCAGTTATACTGGCGCTGGTTTATTCAGTGTTTTGTATCGTCACATGCGTACAACAACAACTGCTGCTGCTATTGTAACTAATGCTGTGACCAGGGTTTCTGTGAATCCTACTGCGAACGCGGTTCCTGTTACTACTACTGCTACTGATACAATTACTGCTACGAATGCTGCTATGAAGAACTACTGTTACAAATACTACTACTTCTACTGCGGATACTGATACTGCTGTGAAAATAGTTTCTGTCACTACGACTTCGAACAATGTTGTTGATGATACTACTGTAACAGCCGGTCGTGGAAAGTCCCCCTTTTTCCCTCGCGATTCAGTGTTTTTCCCAACATCACTCATTTCCATACACTATTGACTTGTCTTTACGAACTGGTTGTTTTTCTGGACCAATTGTTGTTTGTTCGCGCCCACAGCGCTACTTTGGCACATCCTTGCTCAGGACCTGCGTGACGCACGTGCTGTCTGCTCACACGCTGCTGTTCGGTTTCTCGTTGTTGAGTCTTTGTGATCGTATTATTGAGGTTTGTATATTGTTTATGTCATTGTTTATTTTAATAATCTAGTATCGTAGAATTATCACGGATAATCGCCTTCTGATTTCGGAATCCGTTGCGAATTTGGCTACGCATTGCTCAAAAGTTCGTAACAACTACTGCTTTGGATACTACCACGACGACTGCTTCCAATGAAGGTACTACTGATATAACCGTCGCTGGTAATACTATGAATAATTTCCTCCGTTGCAAGCCTTGGATTTTTTCCTTGGGGGAAGGAGAGGTGATGTTGTGTCTGGTTGGGGTCTCGCACACTACGCGGACAACCGATCAACATTCCTCTCATGAATGGACATACTCTTAATTTGCCTTGATCGTTAACCATGCTTTAGTGCCAGCAGTGTTGACCTACCGATTTTGCTGTGTACTGATTGGTCTTCCTCTGCTGCTTGTGATGGCACAAGTAGTTTAATTCTTTATGACAACTTACTTGCTTGTTTGCCGCTTAGTCGCCGGCTACGGCCGGGTTTTGTGTTTACAATGGCATAAATAAATGCAACGCCACCACTACGTGTTCTGCTACCGGTTGTGGAGAGGTGGTGTTGTGTTCGGCCTGAACAGGCATGTGCTCAGACAGACGATCTTGCACGCACACACACGCACGTACACAGCTGACGTTCGCCGTGCTTCGTCCCGGACGGCATTGACCAATCAGAGTGTATCACGTGTTGCGCGACCTTGCACGGCGTGGTCCGATTGTACCGTTGTCTGACGTTTCCGATTAAATACACGATTGACTCACGCACGTGCAGACTCGGCTGCGTTTTCACGTGCTTGCTTGTACTTGTGCCTGCCGTACGTTTGTACCGAATATACGTTTACCTCTACAAGCGTGCCCTTCTCTTGCCTACTGAATTCGGAACACAACATTTGGCGTCGCGGCTTCAAACCTGCGGAATGACAGCTACAATTCGTGCTCCAGATCAGTTTTGGATCGATGCTGCTGGTCAACCATCCTCAGATTCGTGGAATTCGTGGAAGACTACTTTCATTGATTATGTGGAGATTTTGTCCGTCTTTAATACTGGCACCAAGCTTTCAGAAGAACATAAGCTGAAACTTCTTCGACTACATCTGGGAGGTGAAGGACGAAGGCTTTTTGACGCATTAGGTTTGTGCATGAAAACGTCGTTGAAGGATGCACTGGAAACACTAGACAAACATTGGGGACCCCGTATAAATGCCTATGTGGCACGTTACAAATTTTCACTCATGAAGCAGCAGCCCGGAGAGAAAATTGATGATTTCATATCTCGGCTTCTGTGTGCGATACGCCGCTGCGACTACAACTCCGTGCCAGCAAAGAAATTTGAAGAGGTGCTTCTTATTCAGCAACTTGTTTCGGGCGTTTGTGATCAAAGAATTCGTGAAGCCATACTTGCAGAAAATTCCCTCAAACTCAATTGGGATAGTGCATGTGACATTGCACGTACGAAAAGTGATGTTAATGAGCAGGTGAAACTATTCCACTCCGATGCAGTTAGTACGGATATTACTCGCATCGGAGCTGTCGCACCGAATACGGATCGTGTCTCCAAACAACGTGTTTATTGCTTTAGATGCGGAAGTACCCAACACAAAGCTGACTATAAACTCTGCCCCGCAGTAAATGTTCAGTGCCGCATTTGCGGTAAGTGTGGCCATTTTGCTCGTGTTTGTCGTAAACGTACTGTTTCTCACGTATGTGACATGAATTCTAGTGATCTATGTTCCACAAATCAGCCTTCTGATAACATTTACGCCTTGAGTACTCGTTCACCTCGTACAGCATTGCATAATTTTGAACCTAGACTGCCTTTACCTGATATTCAAACGGTCTATTTCGAACATGATAATAATGTGCATTCTCTAAAAATGGAACTAGATTCAGCTTCACCTATAACTGTAATACCCTACGATTTTTACCGCAATCATTTTACTGCTTTACCGATACACCCGTCATCGTACACTTTTGGCAGTTATTCAAACAATACAGTGCCCATTCTTGGTTTTGTACATGAAACGTTATTTTTGAACGAAAGTTGTAAGTGCCGGATTGCTGTGTACGTGTCCAGCAATAACAGTAAACCGCTCTTGGGCCGAAATGCCATGGTATCGCTGCGAGTTGCTTCATGCGTTGACAGAATGCTTATCGCAAACATAGAAGCTTACGGTTTCCAGGAGAAATATTCCAATTTGTTTAAGAACGATATCGGGCGAACTCCAACTGGACAACACAGAATACGGCTGCTTTCCAATGCAACTCCATTCAGCATCCATCAACCTCGATCAATACCACTGCCTAAAAGGGAGGCGGTTACTACAGCGCTTCGGGAAATGCTCGAGAACGATTTAATTGATCCGGAATCAGACGTATAGTATCGAATTACTGATTTGAATGGTAAAATTCAAGTGACCGGAACATTTGTTCACACTTACAGATGTGAACTATTTCGAACAATTTACTACATTTTCGCTTCCGGCGAGTTTTTCCATTATTGACGTTTTTTCGTTTTTGTTGTTGATTGTTCAACAAGTGTTTTATCTTTTTCGCTCGCATGTGTCCTGTATGCATCCTTCGTTACAATCGGACCTGGATAATTACCGTGCTTTGTGTCGTTCCGTGCGTACTAAAACTGTTGCTACTGTTACTGACATGACTGCTACCACTGCGAACATGAGTACCACTGCAGTTACTGTTTCAGTTACTACTACTGCGACTACTGTGCCCGTTACTACTGCCGAGTATTGTGTCCCGAAACTGCTACTACAAATACTGCTACGATTACCGTTACTAACACTGCTGCTGCTATTCTGGTTACTGGTTCTGACTGTACAACTACCGTTACTGCTACTGCTACTACTATGGTTACTGTGTCTGTTCTACGACTACTGTTACTGTTGTTGTTTTTACTACTACCCTTGCTGGAACTACCACGATTGCCGTGCTGACCATGGATTTTCCTCTTCGAGAAGGGAGAGGTGGTGTTGTGTTCGGCCTGAACAGGCATGTGCTCAGACAGACGATCTTGCACGCACACACACGCACGTACACAGCTGACGTTCGCCGTGCTTCGTCCCGGACGGCATTGACCAATCAGAGTGTATCACGTGTTGCGCGACCTTGCACGGCGTGGTCCGATTGTACCGTTGTCTGACGTTTCCGATTAAATACACGATTGACTCACGCACGTGCAGACTCGGCTGCGTTTTCACGTGCTTGCTTGTACTTGTGCCTGCCGTACGTTTGTACCGAATATACGTTTACCTCTACAAGCGTGCCCTTCTCTTGCCTACTGAATTCGGAACACAACAGTATCGTTCGTCCTCCTCACAGTCCATGGGCCTCACCTCTGCACATGGTTCTTAAGGAAGATGGCATTAGCCGGCGACCAATTGACGACTATCGCGCACTAAATTCGGTTACCCGTTACGATAGTTATCCGATACCCCACATACACGACATCACGGCATCACTTCACGGCACGACTGTATTTTCTAAGATAGATTTGGTGCGAGCCTATCACCAGATCCCAGTTGCCGCTGAAGATGTCGAGAAAACCGCTGTCACGACTCCTTTCGGTTTGTTTGAGTTCCTACGTATGCCTTTTGGTTTACGAAGTGCTGCTCAAACATTCCAGAGGTTTATCGATAGCATTACGCGAGACTTGGAATTTGTTCACGTCTGTATCGATGACTTGCTAATCGCGTCGTCGAGCTTAGATGAACATTTCCAACATTTGACGCTACCATTTCAACGTTTGTCCGAACATCGAATAGTAGTTAATCCTGATAAATGTGAACTCGGCAAACCGGAACTCGTGTTCCTCGGCCACAAGATCACTCGAGAGGGTCTTAAGCCTTGCGAGGATAAAGTGCGCGCTATTCTAGATTACGCCGTACCGTCCTCAACCAAGGAGCTGAAGATATTTTTGGGGTTAGTTGACTTTTATCGTTGTTCCATATCCCATGATGCTGAACGTTTGCCTCCATTAACTGACCTATTTCGTGGCAATCCACGTAAGCTGTCGCTTACGGATGCCGCACGAGTGGCTTTCTCGGAGATTAAAGCGACATCAGCTCAGACCACGCTCCTAATGCACCCAGTTCCGTCCGCCACGCTAAGCATAGCGGTGGATGCATCCGACTTTGACATCGGCGCAGTCCCGCAACAGTCTGTTTCTGGGATATGGCAACCACTAAAGTTTTTCTCTCGAAGCTTCAATCCCACGGAAACCAAATATAGTACTTTTGGTTGCGAACTGCTGGCTGCGTATAATGCCGGTAAGCACTTCCGCCATGCAGTCGAGGGTCGATAATTCATCCTCTATACAGACCATAAGCCCTTGACGTATGCATTGCATACTAAGTCTGACCGTTACTCCCCACGAGAAGTTGGACATCTAAACTATATTTCTGAAATCACGACTGGCCTACGACATGTTAAAGGTGAGTCGAACTGCGTTACAGATGCTGTGTCGCATTTTTCGCTTATTGCTAATAAATCCTCGGTTTCAGACACCCCTGCTATGACTGCAGCACAGGCACAGGATTCTTCATGTATGGAAGCCGTTCAGTCGTCGTCGCTACAGTGTCAGTCCGTACCTCTGGCCACCAGTGCTGGGACTATACTCTGCGACATGTCTACTGGCATACCTCGACCAGTCGTACCCTCTACATATCGACGTCTCGTGTTCGATACCCCACATGGACTCTCACATCCAGACATCGCAGCCAGTCTCCGATTAGTAGCTGCTCGATACGTCTGGCCGACCATGAATAAAGATGTTCGTATGTGGGCGAAACAGTGTCTACAATATCAACGATCTATAGTGCATAGGCACGCAGTTTCGCCTATCGGTTTTTTCCTACGCCTGATGCTCGCTTCGATCATATCCACGAAGACATTGTGGGTCCATTGACCACATCACACGGGTATACCTATTTACTAACGTGCATCGATAGATTTACGAGGTGGCCTGAGGCTTTTCCTATCTCTGTCGTCACGACCGAATCAGTGGCCCGACATCTGATAGAACGATAGATAGCTTCATATGGTTGTCCTTCTACAATCACTGCCCATCTAGGGCAACAATTTGAGTCCGATCTATTCTCCTCATTAACTCAAATGCTGGGTACGGAACGCATTCGCACTACCGCGTACCATCCGGCATCGAATGGTTTAGTCGAACGTTTTCATCGCCAACTCAAAGAGGCTCTTAAAGTACACGAGGGCCCCCACCGGCACGAAACGTTGCCGCTAGTTCTGCTTGGTATCTGGACTTGCATAAAGGCAGATATCCAATGATCCGCCGCAGAACCTGTCTACGGCACGACATTACGACTACCTGGGGAATTCTTTACGCCACGGAGTACAGACTCACTTGCCGTACAGGCTTACTTTTGCCGTTTGTCTACGTACACGCAAAATCTCGCTCCGGTGCAGACCCGAATGCAGCGACGACAGGTTTTTGTTCCGACCGAACTCGAAACTTGTTCGCATGTATTCATTCGTGTTGATTCGGTACGGGAACCACTACAACAGCCTTACGAAGGTCAATTTTGCTTGATTTCTCGTCACGATAAGACCTTCAAGGTTGATCGACACGGTCGCGTCGATACCGTTGGCATCGATCGTCTCAAAGCCGCGTACGCTGACGATAGCGTGTCGCCCGCTGACATGAGATTCGATGTTAACCCTGCACTACCTATTGACGACACTTCCGTGTCACGTCAAGGTCTGCAGTTAGCGTTGCCTGCTAGGACTCCGAATGAGGCTATCGTCTCACGTTCAGGACAGCACCCAGTTGGTACCGCTACGACTTCGAATGAGGCTATCGTCTCACGTCCAAGTCAGCAGCCAGTTGGCCCTGCTACGTCCTCGAATGAGAATTCTGTCTCACGTTCAAGCCAGCAGAGCACGCCTACGCACCCGTCCGTGAACGGGGCTCCCGTCCCACGTTCCGGTCGGAAGATCGTTTGCCCAGCACGTTTTCGCGACTAGGTCAAACGCGATCTTAACCATTGCTTTTCGCAGTAATAACTTTCGTGTTTATCGTTTCGACACGATTTAACATACTTCATTAGTTATTACGGTATTCTAGTCAAGTCCATTGCGGTTGCTACACCAGTTTTTCGTTTCTTTTCGTTTCGTGGAACCTCGCCATATGGTACGCTTCGCTGGTCCCACGAATTCTGGAGAAATTTGGCACCAAAGTTTGCATTTTGTATCGGCCCTGTCGCTTTCGTTCCTTGCCATTGACGAACCTACCGATTTGGCTTCCGGATAACATATTGGTTAACGGCTACCCGACGCTAGACGTTATTGGTGTGGCACAACTGGATGACGATTCACGCAACCGATGTCATTGGCAACGAATCTGGTTTACTCTCGGCCATCATCCTACGGTTCCTGCAAACCACGTATTCTGCCCGTCAGCATCCTACAGCACAGCTACATTCACGTATTTTGCACGCATTCATGCGCACGAATACCCTTTGTTTGCCTTCTCCACCCTGACATTTTTCGAAAGCTTTCCGTGCTTTCTAGCGGGGGGCGGTAGTGATCCCAATCGTTTTCAGAAAATGACTATTTTCTGGACATCAGTTTGGATCTATTTTCTCTACGATCTTTTCTGACGTTTGACATCGATCTCATAGTTTTCTCCGGTTGTGTACGTTTTACTGGACTGACTTTTGCGAGGTTTCCGTTGACCTCGCTTTGAATCACTTTCACTTTCGGTCGTTCGCCGAGTGTACACGCTCGCGGTTCGCTTTCTGCATGGCCGTTGCGTTTCTTTTCGTTTACCGTTCAGTGTATCTCTCGTATCGGTACTGTTTCGGTGCCACGACATATAGAATACACCTCGCATCTGTAAACCGACTTGCGTCTTCACTATTCGTCCGATAGAGGGGATATCGTTGGTATTTCGCTGCTAGACCCAATAGGAGATGCGTTCATCAGCCGCTCTTGAAAGTTTTCCATAGATGCAGCACTCTTGTTATCCATTAAAAACTTCACCGAAGAAGTGGTAACCGGTCGTTTTAGGTAGAACAGGACTGATCGGGTTACAATCTGCCGAAATCCTCTTCGCAGGTAGATCAGTAACACGATCCATAGGAGGTGTACGACGAGAGTCAGCCAAGAGTTCGAACCGCCGAATGGTATCAATACCCACAATGGCGTTTGTAACGCCTGCAACTAAGAAAACCCGAAGTAATGTGCGATAAAGACCGAAATCTAATGTATTCGGAAGTTGTCCATAATCCTGTATGGAAGTGTCATTGGCGGCAAGTAAGTTGTAGAGGGGGCACCTATTTAAAGTTTGAGTGTGGGGGCTCACTAACTCCAGCACCTGTGTCTACCAAGTAGTGTCCCTGAATTATGATCGATGATGTCGGGTAGGCGACTACCCTGGTCAGTGGCGTCCGCCACAGCTACGCACTGGAGTCCTCGCGCCTCTGACCGGCTGGCTCCATGGCACAAGGCGGAGTGCAATGACGCGCTTTTGGAGGATACAGCTGATGATATTAGCAAGGAGAGTCAGTTGACGTTGGCCAAACTGGAATTCTCATACGGTTTCTGTTGGGATGTGTGTTTGGGCGGCTCTGTCTGTTAGGTGATGGCTAAGCTGAAGATCCAACTGAAGACGACCTGATTGCCTCCAATTTTTTGACATGGTCGTGCACAGTGGTCGTAAAAGTGGCCACCACAGACTCAGTTTGTGGGGAAATCGCCTGATTGACCTTTGCCTCCTAGGTTTTCTCATTTTCGTCGGCCATCTCGGGAAGCTTTTTGGGACGTTCCTCCGTGGACATATAAAGGGCGTTCTGCCTGTCGCTGGGAAGACGTTGGAGTAAAATCTCTTTCAGTAGACTAGTACCTATCTTAGTAGTTTCTAAAAGAGTCCGCATGTGCCGAAGCAATTACGTGGGTTTGCGATCTCCGAGCTCAGTGTCTGCGAACAAACGAACAGTTCGCTGTTTGCCAAACATACCACTCCGGCTGATGGCCGAGGCTTTGATGCGTCCGAAGGGGTTGGATTATTCTGGTTCCAACACATCTTGCACTTTGTCGACAATGAGTGAAGGAAGGACTGCGACAGCTTAGAGACACATACTACTTTCCGTAGTCACATTGCGCAGATTAAACGTTGATTCTAGCTGTGCGAGCCAGGCTCTGGGTTTTTTTTTCCTTGAACGATGCGAAACGAACTGCAAATGTAATTGCATCAGCATAAAAAACTTACGGTTGTTCATATTGTAAATGGCATAATGAATTACAGTTGATCGAAAAGTGAAAAACCAATGTAGTAGAGAAAATGCGAAAAAAACTAGCCAAAAATATTCAGTTACCACTGAATAAATTGAGGAAATGATCTACTGGTACTCGAGGATGGATAGAAAATTAGTAAAGACGAACGGATCATCAGTTTAGTAAGGCATGTACCAAATGCTGACTAGATCCCGAGAATGGCTCATGGAACGGGCAATAAGTCAAAAGTTCCGACGCGTACCAAAAAACGGTAAAAGTCTATGGAATAGGTGAAGGACTTTTTCCTACTGAAACAATGCCATTCACGTCTACGTTTGGGAGCGACGCCGGACGCGATACTAGCTAAAGGAGCTCAACGTTCAGCAGTCCGCAAACAGAGCAGTCAATAATGTGTTTCTCAATTGGCGGAAACCAATTGTCCTAACTTCGAGCAGACACACGACGCACAGCCCTGTGGCATCGAACAACATACAAACTGCTTAAAGCCAAGTGCTAATTGGTAACATTTGTCTGAAGTGATTTTTGATCATGAATTTACAGTGCCCTATAAGCCCTACAGACCATGCAGCCAAGATTTACAAGGAACATCCCAGGTCTTCGGAATCCACTATGTGCGGAAATATTGCAGTCCCTGGACTTTTCCCCCAGGGAGTTTTTTGAGGCTGTTAAACAGCTAAAAGGAATGTCGGTGACTGATGTGCCTCTCTTTGAAACTGCCGAATCTCAGCCTCGAGGGGACATGATCTAGAACGGATGAATCCCGGGGCACTGCGGGATAACTGGGCTAATATGTTCTCTTTTGGAGTTGCCAATGCGTGGAACAAGCATCCGGAAGAGGCAGTGTCCTAAAACACTCATCCTTTTCAAGGCTATTTTGGACGAGGCTTGGACATCAGAGTTTCCCACGCTTCATTGAAACTCAAGCGACTGTGTCTTTCATCATTTAAACCTTTCACCATTCCTCTGGCCTTTTCCGATCCCTCCTCTCAACGGTCTCTAACTCGTGCTTCCATATGAATTCATTTGTTTCTTCAGTCTCTCACTGTCCTATCCTGTCCTAACCCCCACTCCAGCTAGTTTCAGAGGCCTGAATATGTTTCGCTCGCCGAATGCAGTGTATGTGCAAGCCATGTCCTTGCTCCTAACCCGTTAAAACTGCGGGTTTCTGGACTTCAGGAAGTGGATCCGACTTTGCTCCCTGAGACTGAAACCGTCGACCACAGGGTGCCAAGCAAATGCCTCGTAGGGCCAAAAGGGTATGTACATTATAAACTGAAATGAAACAAGAGGTGTGACACAAACTCACAGTTGTTCGCTGTTCTCGTGATCAGAAAATGAGCGTAAAAGAGCCGATAGCCGCCAGTTCAGTTCGGTCTGACAGCCATTCGTTGAACAGAACAGGATGGTATTGAGAGAAGTGCCAAGTGACGCCGTGGAAACTTCTAAAATGTTTTGTTTCTCACAGTTAGTTCCGACCAGTATAATTCCAAGGCACTCGAAATCAGAAGATGAGACCCTGTCAGACTGAAAGGTTTATTGGCAGCCTTTTTATATAACGCGGTGGTGATGTTCAGAAAGGTGGGCGTTTTACAACAAAACGTCGGTACAACAAAGGAGTGTTGTACCAAGGGACGTTGAGAATCATGGAAAAAGTCGGAAATGTACAGGTACCTACAGCCTTTGCTCTCAAAGCACGTTGAGATACTGATGTCTTCGCGTACATGAGTCTGGAAACTCGTTGGCCGAGTAGCCAGTCCTGTGGTTTGACCTGATCTGACCTGACCCGACCCCACGTGGCCTAACTTCAGGAATGTCTGGGATCCTGGGCGGCGTACAAGCTGTACAGAACTCAGGGGGCATGGAATAGCTATAAGATGGCTAGGAACAGGGCTCAAGAGATCCAAAGAGTGGAGAAATATGCTTTCGAGCGTCGGTTAGCTGCGTCGGTCCGCACTAACCCAAAGCGATTCTACGCCTACGTGCAATCTCACAAACGTATGAGAGAGAGCGTAGCAACTTTGGAAGGAGCACAGGGACGACTAGCTCTAAACGACGAAGACAAGGCTGACACGCTCTTGGAATTCTTCAAGAGCATATATCGACCAGAAAATAGTTTGGAGGAAAGAATGGAGGGCCCACAGGCGCCTCCAATACCCGAACTTACTGTAGGAGAAGAAGAAGTGTACGCGGAGTTGCAAACTTTGAATAGGAACAAAGCAGCAGGTCCAGACGGGATTCATCCAGCAATCGTTCAGCCTCTGGCCGAGGTCCTGAAGGCTCCGGTGACGAAGCTGTATGAAACGTCACTTAGAGAGGGAACTGTGCCGGGAGACTGGAGGAGAGCAACAGTGGTAGGCATTTACAAGAGTGGGCCCCGGCAAAAGGCGGAAAATTACCGGCCGGTTAGCTTGACTTCGGTACTGTGTAAGTGCCTGGAGCGAATAGTCAGGAAACAGATCGCTAGGCATTTGGTTCAACACAACCTCATATCAAATGCTCAGCATGGGTTTGTGGCAGGGCGATCCTGTCTGACGAATCTCCTGCTGTTCCTCGATGAGATAACCAAGCGTCTGGACGAAGGGCAATCGATTGCGGTCTGTTACTTGGACTTCAGCAAGGCATTTGATTCCGTGAACCACAGATTTCTGGACGTCAAACTGCAGTCCATGGGAATTGTTGGAAAGGCAAGACAATGGATAAGTAGTTTCTTAGCAGGGCGAACCTTTAGTGTTAAGGTGGGGAACCATGTTTCAAAACCGGAAGGTGTAACGAGTGGGGTGCCACAGGGCTCGGTGCTCGGCCCTCTGCTCTTCCTCATCTTCATCAACGACCTAGCACGTGGGCTTACAAACCCCACCTTTATGTTTGCCGATGACGTCAAGATAGCTGGAGTAGATATAGAACTTGACGTGTTAGCAGTACAAAACTGGGCACGCAAATGGGACCTTCCACTAAACCTCACCAAGTGTCAATGCTTGACCACAAATACAGGGGCTAGTGAGAATAGTGTGGGTTCGTTGCAAGTGGTCTCGCAGGTCAAAGACTTGGGCGTTATAATGGACAACAGCTTTAAGCCGTCAAAGCAGTGCACCTCAGCAGCCAATACGGCCAGGAGGGAACTCTTTCCAGTTAGATCCATTATGTCGTGTAGAGATCCGGAGATATTCGTTCCGATATATCAGGCCATAGTTAGGCCGCATATGGAGTACTGCGTGCAGGCCTGGGCACCGTACTACCAGAAAGATATCGACTGTCTGGAGAAAGTGCAAGGACTAGCCACTAGAATGGTGGCTGGGCAAAGGGGGTTTAACTACACAGAGCGTCTCCGTGCCCTAGACCTATTCTCGATGGAAAGACGGCGCATTCGCGGGGATTTGATAGAAACCTTCAAGGTAATGAAAGGACTGTCAGGAATAAGTCGAGAAGACCTTTTTTCGCTGATCCCCGAGAGAGGCACAAGGGGGCATAGCCTTAGATTACAAAGGAAACATTCGAGGCTCCAAATTAGGGCGAAGTACTTCTCAAATAGAGTGGTACCCTATTGGAATAAGCTCCCGGAAGAGGTCATAAATACCACAACAGTGAAGGCCTTTAGGAAAGCAGTAGACCTATGTTGGGTGGCAGTATACCCCGAGTTATGCCAAGCAGCTTTTAGGGTCAGATGCAACTTACTTATTGTTTCCACCTAACTCTGCCAGGGCTGATACTGCACAAAATGTTTGCCTTTCAGAAAAGGAAAATCACGCAGTGCTGGGAGCTACGGAAACGCGCCGACAACACAACTATCTGGACACACGATTGGCTCTAGCCACACCAAGTCCTGTGCAAACTGAACTGAACTGAACTGAACTGGAAGGAGTAAAACAAAAAATAAGAAATTATTTGAGAACTCACAGGAGGAACTTGGACGCACTTTTTGAAAGAAAATTTATGACGTGATGTGAACGAAAAACTCCATCGGTCCTCGCCCCCAATACAGAAAAACTCTGGTGGCGGCTCCTACGACCTGCTTTCGTTTTTGTGCGTTGCATGGTGGTTGTTTCACAGACGATGACCGGTGACTTCCGTGCGGAAGCTAAAGAGCTAGATCAGTGGATTGAACAGCTGTATAATTGTAAACAGCTTTCAGAAGCCCAAGTTAAGTCACTGTGCGAGAAGGTTAGTCTCTTTTGGGAAGCCAAAGTTTTTATGCGCATTTCAGGCTAAGGATATATTGACGAAAGAATCGAATGTTCAGAATGTGAAAAGCCCTGTTACTGTATGCGGTGATGTTCATGGCCAGTTCCACGATCTCATGGAGTTGTTTCGAATTGGTGGAAAAGCTCCTAATACAAACTACCTTTTTATGGGTGATTATGTTGATCGCGGACATTATTCTGTGGAAACAGTCACGCTTCTCGTCGCTCTAAAGGTCTGTTACTTGATTTCTTTAGGGTAATACTGTGTAGGTGCGGTTTAAGGATAGGATAACCGTTCTACGTGGAAATCACGAGAGCCGCCAAATTACCCAGGTCTACGGGTTTTATGACGAGTGCTTAAGAAAATATGGCAATGCTAGTGTTTGGAAGTACTTTACAGATCTCTTTGATTACTTACCATTGACTGCATTGGTTGATAATTCGGTAAGCTGGGTTCGTTTGTTGATCGCCACTAGATATTTTGTTTGCACGGCGGCCTATCACCATCGATCGATACATTGGATCACATTCGCGCCTTAGATCGCATTCAAGAGGTTCCCCACGAGGTTAGTTACGCAGCCGCATTGCAGGTCTTTGCTAGTTCCCAATTTGTACATTACTATTAATCAGTTAACTTCTTTCAGTTCATGCGGGTTTGATCCCATAACTTTTCATAACCATCATTTACAATCGTAGGGCTTGGGTGACAGAAAACGTCGGTTTGCTATACACACGGCATCTTATCGTGGTTAAATTGTAAGTACGTATTCGTTAGTAGTTCGTGGTTGGCTTTAGCATTGTGCTTAATATTATTCCGTAAAGGCGAGGCGGTACATTAGCGACTTATGGGGAAGTGTCGTGTTCTTTACGCGAACATTTTCCGAACAGGACATCGACTCGTCTGTATCATCATCCACGCCATATCAAACAGCTGTAACTACGGTTTTCGCACATCGTGAATTGGCGGACATTGCAAAATAATGTCCTCAAGATGTTTTGATTCAAGTCTCTTACCCGCGAATTAATTCAAGCCTAATTAACTCGTTCAGGAGTCCCGAACAGCGCCAATAGTCGAGTTTGCTTTTTTGTGACGTGCCAACGCGGGACCACGGTGGGATGTGTGCCTCTTGACCATGAACCCTTGACCTTGCGATAGTGAACGTTAGTGAGTATTCACACGACTTAGTTCACTGCCGCCTTAGTAATTATGGTTTCATGTGTTCATCCAGATTTCTGCAGTTTGTGTGCTGACTGTTAACCACTAACTCCCTATCTGTCTACCATGTTCGGTTATCACCATCAGCATCGTACAGCGTTAAACAGCAGGGAAAGCCCTACCCCAATCATTCTCCTGCTTTGTGGCTGGACACCCTAGCAGTATTCGTCCAACATCTCCCATGAACTGCACAAATTCCATACTGCATCGGTCGTCGCGCAGGATAATCAGGACCGCGCCGCCCACTGCATCGAGCGGGGTGGGTAGTGATAAGTGAACTACTGCTCACGGTTCCCTCTTTCATTCAGCCTTTGTCTTCTGTCCCTAACCACCCCTCTTGCCCCATCTATCCACCCATAATGCTCCCACAAATTACACGGTCGATACTCGCAACGATTCACTGTCAAATAGTGTCGGGAATAGCCTTTGTCTGGTAATACATTTTAGATGGGCGTTGTGCTTTACCCGCTCAGCGTACAGATAACGGGAATAGACTTCTCCATTTTTGTGCAGACAATCGATTGTTCTTGTCTAGCACCAAATTTCCGACACAGCTCGCGTCGCACAGCAATATGGCGCTCTAACTCTACAGGTATTCCGAGCCAGATTGATCATATCGCAGTAAGCTACCGGTGGCGCAGTTCTGTTCAGAACTGAAGATCTTACTGTTCCACGTACGTAGAGTCGGACTATGCATCAGTTCTAATGCACTCATCTCTCCAGCTTCATGGTCATCGTCGCAAACCCGGTTAGCTGAGCAACGTATGCGTGATGCAGATGTACGCACCCGTTACGCGCAGAAGTTGGCACATGAGCTTGGATCTACGACGAACAGTAATGTACACGAGCATTGGGTTCATATGAAGCAGATGATGCACGTTGCAGCAGGTTTTGCCTGTGGTCCTAGATGCGATGTTCATCAGAAATACTGGATCTCGCAAAAGTCATTGAGTATAATGAAGCAAAAGCGTCAGCTCTCGAACCGTAAGGAGATGAATAAGATGCGGAGAAAGCTACACAGGCAAGTTACGCAAAGCCTCAAGAATGATCGCGAAAATTGGTGGGTCAAGGTAGAAGAAATGGAAATAGCAGCTGCTTCAGGTAACAGTCAAAGACTGTTCAAACTTTTTCGCGACACCGGTGGAAGGCGCGTCCAGGCCAGTGAAACGATTTGCGATAGAAATGGAGAACCCAGCCATAGCAAACAGCAAAAGCTTGACCGTTGGGCCGAGTACTTCAGGGAACACTTTAGTTGGCCGCGCGCTAATGTAGTTACCCTTGTGTCAACAGCTGTGACTCCTTGGGCGGTTCGCCGGAGTCCCCATCGAAAGTAGAAGTAGAGTCATGCATTCGATTACATTAGCGGGGGAAAGCGGAATGTCCCGACGAACTTCCCCAGTTCTTTTCAAACTGGGTGATGGGGCGTTGATAAAATTTCTTACCATCTTGCTCCGTGACATTTGGAACGAGAAGCGTATTCCGTTAATATGGAGCGAGTAATTGATTGTTCCCATCTTCAAGAAGGAAATACGCAATGACTGTGGTAATCATCGTGGGATTAGCCTTATTCTGATAGTCACCAAAGTATTAGTCTCGATTTTGCTGCACCGTTTTACGCCCATTCGCGAGAAGAATGCACGCGAACAGCAGGCCGGATTCCGCCCAGGTAGAGGATGCATCGACCAGTTTTTCACTTTTCACGGACTACTTGAAATGCGTCACACGCACCGCCGACCGACAGTAATGTTTTTCTTAGATTTGAAAGGCGTTTTGATTCAGTTGACCGAACAGCGCTTTTCAGTGTTCTTCGTCCGTTATATGCCCACCTGGTTAAATGTAATTGCCTAGGTAACAAAACTTATCCACCTCAGCTAGAGCTTCCCCGGCCAAAAGAGGTTTGTTGTTGAGCCAACCCAGTCCTGCCACAACATTTTACAATTTGAACGTGCAAAACACATCCCAAACGTTCCTACACTGTTGTTAAGGCCATCTAAAAGAGCTTACAACTTACCTGAACCTCCACCCAAGAGAACAATATCGTCCGCATATTCCAAATCAGACAGTTTATTGCCTGATCAAAGGTCGATGCTGCTGTTCTGACACGAGGATAAGGCTATCTCAAGAATCAGTTCAATTACAAAATTGAAGAGGAAGGGTGAAAAAAGGCAACTCCGACGAACACCACGTTCCGTGGCGAACTCGGGCGGAAGATCGCCGTAAGCATGAACTCGGCTTCGGCTGTTCGCATACACGCATTGGATAAGATAAATGAACTTCTCTTGCACACCTTTCAGTGAGAGGTAGCGCCAAAGAACTGGGCGGTCGACTGAATCGAAAGCCGCTTTCAGATCAAGAAAGACTCAGATTGTGGGCCTACGGAAGATGTGTCTGTGCTCTGAGGTTTGCCAAAGAGTGAAGATGTAGTCGATACAACCCCGACCGGGTCTGGAAACAGCTTGATTCGCACGCGTATACATTTCGCCGGCACTGCGTAATCGGTGGAGAATAAGACCGGTGAGCAGTTTGGACGCAATACTTACCAAGCTAGTTCCTCTGTGGTTTTCACAAGAGGATGTCACCTTTCCCGTAAATCTGCACAATCACTTATTCAGAGCATTCCCTGGGAATCGGTTCACTGTCACGGAGGAGTTTTGTTAACTCCGGAACCTAAGCTTTGCCTCCATTCTTGAAAAATAGATGGAGACAACCAATCCGGTCCAACGGCTTTGTATCTTTTCAAGTAACCTGTCTCCCGCATAATCCCCATCTCTGATAGAGGAATGATATCTACCTGCATCGTTTATCCAGCAGGTATATTGGGAGGGTTCACTGTTGGAGTGGGCCAACTGAATTGTTCCCTAAAGTGCTCCGCCGAATGATCCAGACGACGTCTCTGAGAGTGAATCAGTAAGCCGTCGGACTTCGTGATTAACCCACACTAGGCTTCCGTGGACCGATCCCTTTAATCAAACAGAAAAGGTTGCGAGCATTGCCAATGGACGCAGTCTTTTCCATTTCCTTATATTTCTCAATCCACTACTGCTCATAGTCATTCTTCAGGCTCCTAGTCAGTTGGCGTTTCAGGGATTTACGCACTTCATTGAGGGACGGATCCACGAGCATCCAACAGAGCAACTGATGTCAAAGATATCCATTGTTTGTGATACCGATTGAACCAAAGCTGTGGGTGGCATTCGAAGTGGCATACAAACCTTCCTTGACCTGTTGCCGGCGTTCATTTGGGTCCTGAACATCTGCATCGATAACTGTGTAGACAGCTCTGTCTGGAAACTGTCTCTAGTTATCGTCTAAAAGCAGCTGCGCGGGACGCGTGGCATTTACTTTGGTGTGACCACGTACGAGACGTAAACGGAAGCGGGCACGTACCAAGGCGTGATCTGAATCCACAGGCGTAGACGAAAATGAACGACAATGCTCACTTGATCCATGCCAGCGGTGACCAATCACAATATGATCAATCTGAGTCCAACGTTGTGAAGACGAAGGAAGACGCCATGTGAGTCTGTGCCGCTTATGTCAGAAGCTCGTACTTTCCCAAATATAATGAGAAGTTATTGTCGATGGACCTTGCTCTTGACGTATTCAAACCTCCCAGTTCCATCCTAAAACAGCAACTAAAGTTTGCACCTAAATCGGCCCCTGTTTTGCAGTGTTTTTAACCTCTCCTCGCATTTTCCCCTGGGCCACATCCTCAAAAGGAGTGATTTATTCAACCTTAATGACCACTGTCCAACCTTCCCCACTTCTGTTATCCATGAAGTCGCAGAATTCACAAACAAATAGAACTTCATCCAAATGTGGAACGCAATGCTCTGTTGAGCTACCGCCACCACACAGAAAGACAGCAAGACGTGGTACAGACAGGCATCACACTTGCGTCTGGGAAGCGAACGGGATATGAATGAATCATGTGCGAATTTCAGTGACACATGAGTTAGCATCGCAACATCGTCCCCTTTATTTCAGAAAAAAACATTCACAGAGTTTGCGAAGTATATGAAACAAGGGAAAGTGCATACGTGGGCACAGACGGGAATGACAAACTGTTTCAGTTATGGTATGAATGATTGTGTGGTGAGAAACAACGCCCCATCTTTAGAAGGCAAAATAAATGAAAGCGACGGACAAGTTGTATTTCTACGGTCGGATTCTGAATGGAAGGTCTGCTAGGATATGTGGTGTCGAATATACTTGGAGTAGAATATGGGTAATCTGCTATGATTGTAAACGCCAGACTGGTACCTGTAAACTAGGGACCGTATTCTTCCTGACCCAACTGCGGGTCCCAAGAAGTTCACGTCGCTGTTATCTCTATGTCGAGACGGTTTTTCCGGTTTTTCTTTCATTAGGGATGTATAAAGTCGTCTTGCGTTCACCGTTGATCCACCTGAAAATTTGTAAGTTCCTGGTGTGCACACATCCTCCGTTTTTATGGGCGCTGTTAGTCGGATCTCACTCTTCGGTCGGAAAACCCCTACATACTAGCCGACTTTAGTGGCTTCGCTGCTCGATAGTATGAAGCCTGATGGTCAGATCTTAGGATCTTTTTGGATTCGTGTTCGCTGATGGAACCACCACTCAGCTTTGTACGGATTCGTCTACCCAGCATGGGTTTCGCTGGAGTCTTTTGCATCGCTGGATGAGGAGCAGTTCCATAGATGCTTAAGGCAGCGAGTCATGCGACGTTTCACGAGGTACCCTCCTGCTGCATTGTTTGTATAGTCCCTTTCCTTGCTCGGTCGAAGTGCTCCACCATACCATCCGCTACTGGATTATATGGAACCAGCCTGAAGTGCCTGATGTCATTCATACGAAGGAATTCGGGAAACTTTAGTTCTAAATTAAGGACAGTTATTTGTCACAACTTCCTCTCACAGTCCGAACCATGCAAGTTAGCACCTGAGCCACTTAATGACGACCAGAGGTCACTTTTCGTATTATAGTGCATCGAGCCATCTGTATAAACAGTTAGCAGCGATATTTCGTTTACCAGTGGGAGTTTTCTGAGACGGATCCATGATGTAAGCAGTTACTCTGACCTATAGACCCATGGGATGTACAATTGGATGCACTAATACAGGAATCGGTTTTATCGAAATGTTGACATGCCTTACAATCTCCGACGGCTACTTCAACAGAGCAGTTTGGTTAAGATCACGAATAAAATTCGAACGCGTGCTTTAGTGCGGATGATTCTCGGATGCTCCTCATAGGCGCACCGGATGACGGTTGAAATCAAACTGCTACGGACAACGTATCGACCCCCGTGCAGCACACACTTGTCAACGGTGGATAGTTCATCGCGGAAGGTGAAGTAAGAAAGAATGTATATAGAACTTGATCATGTTTCTGAACATGACGACCTTCGGTACGCATTATTTGAATCAGAGTTGGATCTTTTTCTGAATGACCCTTCAATGAGCGTCTTGTTATTACATCACACCGCTGGTTTTCTAAAGCTGGTTCCCTCGATATCTTCATTTTCACTTGATTCGGTCATTGAAAGACGTGAGAATGTGTCATCCACTTGACTTCCAGACCCCAGAGTAAACTATTTCAGTCAGTTGAGGAGGCGACTGATTCGTGTTGGCCTGTCACATTGACTACCTTTATTCAGGAGACTAGTGAGCTCGGAATGATCAGTGCGCCAAGTGAATAAGCACTCAACTGCCATTTTTTGGCAACCCACACTTGAGAGCTTTTTTCTCACAGTGGGATACCTCCTTTCAGTTGGGAAAAAGATCGTAATACAAACGCAACCACTTTCTCGCGACAATTATAAATCTGGGATAACAGCCCCCAGGTCGATGTCTGAAGCGTCAGTCGGCGCACTTGTATCGAGGTGCTCGTGGAAGATCGCTGTCGTTGGTGCAGCAAATACCATGGAACAAATCTAATCGGGAGCCCTTGTTTCGCCAGACCCCATGAGAATTCCTAATTTAACCTGGATCTCTTAAGAGATTCCTAAACTGTTGAAAAATTCTTGGACATGAACCCGGAAAATGTTTTACTTGGTCAGGAGTGTGCAATATCGAACAATTCAATATTACTTAAACGTCGTCAGCTTTCGAGTGGACCCCATCGGCTGATATTACATAACTTGGGAACTAAATTTCAGGCACCACCAGTAAACACTTAGCGTATTAAAACAGATTTGAATCGTTCAGTCACCGAAGTGGAGCACGAAACGGTCGTGGTGATCCTCAGGTGTGGAACCAAAGACGCGAATATCGTCCATGTAGCCAATGCATCCCCACAAGTTAGCCAAAGCTCACGAACTTTCGCCAACATATATATATATATATATATAACCGAGACGTCGACTAACTTCCACCCTTTCTGCTAACTTTGTTACTGAACAATGAACACTCACCTATAGTATATAACATAACGCATGGTCTTTTCGGTACACGGAACTGATCTGGGATCTGATACAGTTGTGCAAACAGTAGTTGAACATTGATATCATCAGCGATTTTTGTAGCAGGGTGCCATAGTGGAAAGACGGAGAGTGGATCCAAAAAAGTGGTTTTCCGTATGTTCCACATTTCGGGATATGGGTTTTCAGTAGCGTTGTTCCAGAATGGTTCGAGAGAATGTAGAAAATCCGACATTATGCCAGTTCGAACTCGGAGTCCCGAATGTTGTGTCCAAGTATTAGTAAGCAGAGAAAGTACATATGCACGGTAGAACTTGTATCCAAAACCACCGTTCGGCAAGCGTAAGCATGTGTCAGGCGGACGAAAGCGAATAATCGGTTTTAGTCTCACGCGGAACTAGCAACATGTGATTAGTAAAAAAAGACAGCAAAACGTGGTACAGATAGGCGTCATACTTGAGTTTGAGAAGCAAACGAGATATGAATGAATCATGTGCGAATGTCAGTGGCGCATGGATTGACATCATAACAATAATCCATTGTCGTCCGGCCATGGGATATACCCATTCCACTGGATTCGTACGCAAGTAAGCAGAAAAAATACCTGCATATGGTCATGCTAGACTATTAATTAACAAGTGTGGTAGGATTTCCGCGGCACCCTTCAATAACGAGTGGCTCAAAAAACAACTCACGTCTTCCATGAACTGCACGAACAAAAAGAATTCTATACTACGTCGGTCGCCGGGCGGGATAATCAGGACCGCGCTGCCCATTGCATGGGGTAGTGGGTAGTGGTAAGTGAGCTACTGCTCAGAGTTTCCTCTCTTTTACTCAACCTCTGTCTTCTGCCCCCAACTACTTCTGTTTGCCCCCTCTATCCGCCCATAATGTTCCCACCGACGGCATGGACGATACTCGCAACGATTCATTGTCAGACAGCATCGTAAATAATCCTGTCTCGCAACTCTCATTTTTATAAACGTCAACCACCTCTGAGTCTCGGATCTTTTACCGCGTGCACTCATGCAGGCCGGTCAGCAGGCATTCATAATGCTCGTAATAGATTCTCTGGTGGTTGGTATCCGCTGCGTAAGTGAAACGCGTATCCAGGATTCAAGCAATGTGATTCCGCTAACTGTTTATCAAGGTATTTCCTGCGCACTTCAGGAGATGAAGCAGCTAGGGCTGTGGGTCACCGTGGTGTAGGAATAGTTCTGACTGACAAGATTGAGGCTGCCTTTTTAGACTGGATACCGGTTAATAAAGATTTATGTGCTGTAAGATTCCAGAGGTCAGTTGGCGTTCAAAAGGATTGCTGTGTTAAGCACAGTTTGTTTGTGATCTTGGTATACGTTCCAACAGACTGCAGCTCTGACACTCAGAAAGACAATTTCTATGATAAACCCACCACTCCGGTTCGCAGGAGCACTGTAGTGCTAGCTAGCGGTTTTCATGCACAAGTTGGCAAACTTAGTGTGTCAGAAGCTTGCTTAGGTGGGCATTGTGCTTTACCCGCCGAGCGTACTGATAGCGGAGATGGGCTTCTCAATTTTGGCGCAGACAATCGGTTATTCGTGTCTAGTAAGAATTTCCGACACAGCGATATGGCGCTCTAACTCTACAGGTACTCCGAGCCAGATTGATCATATCGCAGTAAGCTACCGGTGACGCAGTTCTGTTCAGAACTGAAGATCTTACTGTTCCACGTACGTAGAGTCGGACTATGCATCAGTTTTAATGCACTTATCTCTCAAGCTTCATGGTCATAGACACAAATCGCAAACCCGGATAGCCGCACAACGTATGTGTGATCCATAAGTTCACACCAGTTATGAAGAGAAATTATCACGAGGTAGGATCTACGACCAACAGTAATGCAATTAGGCACGAGAAAATCTCCCGAGGGAAGTTACACAAATAGCATTAAGAATGATCGCGAAAGTTGGTGGGTCACGGTAGCCTAAGAAATGGAAGTAGTAGCTGCTCCAGGTAACAGTCAAAGACTGTTCAAACTTATTCGCGACACCGGTGGAAGGCGCACCCACGTCAGTAAGACGATATGCAATAGAAAGGGAGAGCCTATTCAGCGAACAGCAAAGGCCTAACCACTGTGTCTAATAATTGAAAGAGCAGTTTAACGGGCCATGCGCTAACGTAGCTCCTTCGACGTCAATAAGTGTGATTCCTTAGGGAGTATCATTTAAACCCCCATCAGAGATTGAAGTGGAATAAAGCGTGAGAAAGCGGCTGGTCCTAACGAATTCCCCCCAGTTCTTTTCACATGAGTAGTGATGCGTGAATAAAATCACTTACCACTTTGATCCGTGACATTTGAAACGAAGTGCATATTCCGTTAGTATGGGGGCGACTCGATTGTTCCCATATTCAAGAAGGGAATACGTAGCTGTTGTAAAAATCATCGTAACATCAGTTTGGTTCCGATTATCACCAGTATACTAGCTTCGAATTTTAGTGCGCCGCCTAACCGGCTCGCGAGAAGAACGCCCGCGGACAGCAGACCGGATTCCGCCCTGGTCGAGGATGCATCGACCAGAATTTTACTTTTCGTCAATTACTTGAAACGCGTAAAACACCGTCGTCCGATATTAATGGTTTTCGCCGAATGAAGGGCCCCCTCGGTTCAGTTGACAGAACAGTGCCATTCAGTGCTCTTCATCAGCGAGGTATGCCACAGAAGTCCGTGAACTACTGAGATCATTGCACTCATACTTCTGACTGCGTGAGGGTTTGCGGTAAACCATCAAGTCCGTTGGAAACGACCGGTGGTGTTCGACAAGGATGTCCCATTTCTCCATTCCTGTTCAACTTCGCCATGGACGAGATAATAGAGAATGCCTTAGGATATCTTCAGGATGTGGGCGTCGAACTGGCAAGTGGTGTAAGGTTATGCGACCTAGATTACGCCGACATTTGCTTGTTCAAATGTACGAAACATGCGCAACGTGCATCAAGTCGACTCGCGAGAGCTGTAGCTCCATTCGGAATTTTCTTCGCACTTTCAAAGTGTGAAGTCATTGGATGGAGGAAAAGACTTCGTTGGTTGGAACACGTTTTGCACATCGCAAACATGTCTACCATACCGTGCCCTGTTTTCCGTTCATCTTCGGGAGTAAAAGAAGCAGCTTGGAAATCAACAGATGATGTGCCAGCGGGGAACCAGAAAAAGTACATCGAGCTTAGGAAAAGTAGGCGCCTCGTGTCTTCGTGATTCGGGTCCGAAAAATCCCTCAACAAGTTGACTGGAGACACTGAAGGATATGGCAGCGAACCGCGAACAGTGGTGATCGTGTTGTCACTTCCCGTCCAATAAGAATGATTGATCAATGGGCGTTTGTACAGTTAGACTGTGTATTCCGTTTGTTGGCTACTAGGGCACTCTTTCCTTCTCCCACGCCTGTAGGTGCACTGTTTATCCACCTTTTATATTTTTATATTTCACCATGCAAGATGAGGAGAAAGGTAGTGGTCAGTGGGGCTCGCCCTGATTTTTAACGCTGTACGATTGAGTCGACGGATAGAAATGGTGCCGGTACAATGCTTACTGGTTCGATTTCTTTGTGGTTTCGGCAAGAGTACTGATGTGATCTAATTTGGAAAAATTACGAATGCACAAAATCTTTTGTGATTTGTTCTTCTCTACATCAAACCATGGAGTTTCGTCAACTACAATTCTAAATCCGTCTCCCGAAGAAGAAAGTTAATCTCTTCGGTAACTGTTCCTCTCAGACCTAATGTGACACGACAGTTTCACTCATCATTAGTAAGCCATGCGAATACTGTAAGCGTGTATCTCCCTTCTGAGAAACATCGGTCCACGAAAAACAGGCGTTAACGAATTGATGAAAGAGGCGAATGGGCCACTGATTCGGATTCGGGAGCGTTGTTTAGTTCGTTGGGCGGAGTATTTCGAAAAGCATTTTAATTGACCTTTATTCACAACAGGGTTGTTACCTAGCGCAATGACCACAGTCCCAGTTGTGGATATCAGTCCTCCGTCAGAAGCTGAGGCTCTCCGTGAGACGAGCTATCTCAAACGACATGAGCCTGACAGACGGAACGAGTTGCCTCCGTCTGTTGTCTAAGATGGCGGCTAAGCATTGTCGGTTAGATATAGGAGAAGAAATAAGTTCCAAAATGTTCGTGTGAATCATTGATCATACCGATTTATAAGTCGACAGGTCCCCTGTGAAAATCGCGGTGAAATGAATCTGGTTAGCATCACATTTAAACTCAGTTCAATTCAGTTTAGACAACCAATAACCATGCCTCAAGTGCGGTGGCTTTGGTGGCTATCTCCTAGCGACAACCTCAAGAAAATAATAGAGCAGAAAAGTGTATGGAAGGAGTAAGAAGAGAACTTCATTACTAGAATGAAGTCGGTGAAGTAAGTCTGAATTTAAAAGTGCCACTTACCGCGACATCTAGCCATATCTTCCAACGTATCTAACCATTGGGTCGGAGGGTCTTTTGGACCCCACCCAGAAAATCTAACACGTCCTACATGGCCAAGTCCACGGGTTAGGCTTTTCATACCTCTTCCACGTCATGGACTGACCACCCTTACTCATCTTCCAACCGGCACCCGCCTCAGCAAACACAGCACACCGTGGGATCGTGTCAGGGGACATGCGTGAAACGTCCCAACCATCTTAGCCTGGTCAGCTTAAGTGTTTCATCTAATGATTTGATCCCATTAACCTAAGACTTTCCGCCGAACCTCAGCATTGCCCACACGGTGTTCCTACCAAATTCGAGCAGTGCTACGAAGGCATCGGTGTTCAAATACCCACAATCTTCGTATATCCTCCACCCGCATTGGTCATGTCTCCGAACCATACAGAAGCACGGGCCTCACTGCTGCAGCGCACACTCGATCCTTGATAGGTAAACGGATGTCATGTCGACGCTACAGATGACTCAGGTTGACAAATCCCAAACGAGCCTTCTGATTACGGAAAAAAACATTTCACCCGATATTTGACTTTCTGGTGAAATACGGCTGCTCAGAGAACAGAACTTGTTTGGTACGTTTATAGTCTCCCCAGACATTGAAATGTTTGGCGTTGGACCAACCCAATCCTGCAACAGCATCTTGCACTTTGAAGGTGGAAAGCGCATACCGAACACTGCTACGCAACCCGTCAAGCTGTCTAGATAGGCTTGCAGCTTACCTGAATGTTTACCTAGAAGGGTCTGACACTTCTACTCCGGAAAAGTTCAATACCACTATCGTCACTTGACAAAAGCGCGGTCCCTACGGCCATATCAATAAAAAGGCTAAAGAGAGAGAGAGGGGGGTAGAAACCCTGAAGCACACTTTTCGTGATGAACTCGTGTGGAAGACCAACGTAATACCGAGCTCGGCTTCAGCTATTCATGCGGAGAGACTTTATGGTGGAGACGAATTTCTGATGCACCTTTCAGCAAGAGGCAGTGTCAGAGAACTGCGTTCGACTGAGTCGAATGCCGCTTTAGGATGAAGAAAAAGGGAAATAGTGAACCTACGAAAGGTGTGGCTGTGAGGGAGTGTTATACCATTGCTGCCGGACAGCCAAGTCGCGTGGGTAGTCAGCACTAGTGCGGTACCAAGCCCAAGACTTGAGACAACAAAACTTCGAGTGACAAGACAGCCGATCGCTGGAGTGGTTCGATAGATGAGTGCTGAGTCTTGTCAGCGTTGTACAAGCATCAAGGCGTGGTCGCCCACACCAGTCGGACCAATGCATTGTGCGCAACGAGTGGGCGAGTGTGAAAGTAACCTACATATTCTTTGTTTTTGGTTAATAAAACGGCATGATTCTGAGGCAAAATTGAGTACTCACTAGAGCTAGTGGGACGGAACAAAACGGTGGCTATGTCCCAAAATTTGTCGAAGAGTGAAGATGTGACCACTTATGTAGGCACTGATCACTCTTGTCCGCGCGCGCTTCAGCTTGCGCCTCGTCGGTGGCCGAAACAACACCAAAGCGAACCGTCCTCCGCAGCTGCTACTGGATGATAACCAACGGTCTGCTTTCCAAACAGAATTATTCACCAGGTTATCGATGCATGTAAATGCCCAGGATCCAGAAGAGCGATGGACAGAGATCGGACAGTCTTTACGTACTGCTGCTGATGCTACCCAAGGTCCAATAACTAGACGCACACAGAAACGATGGACATCTGCATCCTCAGTTGCACTGTTAGATGTGCGCAGAACGCATCCTCCGGATTCCAGACACGATGAAGCACGGAGATGCCTTAAATACCAACTGATTCGGAGCCTGAGAAATGACCGTGAACAGTGGCCGATTGCGAAGTGCAGAGAGATGGAAAAAACTGCGGTGACTGGCAACAGCCGCACCCTTTTCCGTCTGATTAGACAAACCGGTCCACGTACGCCAGGCGTCAGCGAATTGATCAAAGAAGCGAATGGCTCACTGATTCAAATTCAGGAGTGTCGTCTGATTCGCTGGGCGGAGCACTTCGAGATGCAGTTTACTTGGTCTTCATCCTCTTCAGGTTTGTTCACTAGCGCAATGGATACAGCTCTTGTTGTAGACACCAGTCCTCCGTCAGAAACGGAGATTCTTCGTGAGACAAGCTATCTTAAACGACATAAGGCTGCTGGACCGGATGGGTTGCCTCCGTCCATTTTTGAAGACAGTGGCCCAAACACTCAATGGAGTTGACGGAACTCCTCGGTTTGACATGGGAAAAGGAACTAAATTTAAAAAGTTGGTGTGAATCGGTGGTCGTACCGATTTATAAGCCGACAGGTCCTCCTGTGAAAACCACAAGGGAATAGGTCTGGCTACCACTGCATCCAAACTACTCGTTGGTATTATTCTTCACCGCTTATCTACCACTCGCAATCGGCACCCGTGCGAGAATCAAGCTGGGTTCAGACCTGGTGGAGGTTGTATGGATCTTATCTTTACACACACACCTTCCGCCGGCTCACTATCTCCGTTTCCCTTGATCTTGAAGCGGCCTTCGACTCAGTCGATCGCACAGTTCTCTGGCGCTGCCTTTTGTGGAAGGATGTATCAGAGAAATTCATTTCTACCGTAAAATCTCTTTAAATTAATAGCCGAAGCCGAGTTCGGGCTTACAGTGATCTTTCATCCGAGTTCACCTTGACAAGTGGTGTACGTCAGAGTTAGCCCCTCTCCTTTTCTCTTTAACTTAGTGACTGAAATGGTCCTAGAGACCGCTTTTCTGTCAGGTGAGGATAGCGGCATTGAATTTCTCCCGAGTGGAAAAGTATCGGACCTTGAGTATGCGGACGACAGTTCCTCTAAGTAAAGATCCAGGTAAGTTGCCACCTGTCTAGACAGCTTGACGGGTTGCGTAGCAGTGTTCGGTATGCGCTTTCCACCTTCAAAGTGCAAGATGCTGTTGCAGGATTGGGTTGGTCCAACGCCAAACATTTCAATGTCTGGGGAGACTATAAACGTACCAAACAAGTTCTGTTCTCTGAGCAGCCGTATTTCACCAGAAAGTCAAATATCGGGTGAAATGTTTTTTTCCGTAATCAGAAGGCTCGTTTGGGATTTGTCAACCTGAGTCATCTGTAGCGTCGACATGACATCCGTTTACCTATCAAGGATCGAGTGTGCGCTGCAGCAGTGAGGCCCGTGCTTCTGTATGGTTCGGAGACATGACCAATGCGGGTGGAGGATATACGAAGATTGTGGGTATTTGAACACCGATGCCTTCGTAGCACTGCTCGAATTTGGTAGGAACACCGTGTGGGCAATGCTGAGGTTCGGCGGAAAGTCTTAGGTTAATGGGATCAAATCATTAGATGAAACACTTAAGCTGACCAGGCTAAGATGGTTGGGACGTTTCACGCATGTCCCCTGACACGATCCCACGGTGTGCTGTGTTTGCTGAGGCGGGTGCCGGTTGGAAGATGAGTAAGGGTGGTCAGTCCATGACGTGGAAGAGGTATGAAAAGCCTAACCCGTGGACTTGGCCATGTAGGACGTGTTAGATTTTCTGGGTGGGGTGCAAGGGACCTTCCCATTCTGTGGTAAATACACTGGAGGAATTGGTCAAGTAATACGATCAGTGTCGCTCTTGTTCCCACAAACTTTCTTTATAGACTTGATATCACTTTTCGTAGTTTTCCTGTCACTGCTTTCATAGTCTTGTTATTTTTCATTTCCTCTTGAAGTTGTCGCTAGGAGATAGCAACCAAAGCCACCGCACCCCGTGCATTGTTAGTGGTTGTGTGAACTGTCATGCAGATTAATCAAAGTTGTAAATCTCCTGTGAACTTTTTAATTTTTATACTGGTACATATAAACTTGTTTGGTAACCACTTCTGTTTCATTTTTCTCAGGGTCCTATGTGCGATCTGCTGTGGTCTGATCCAGACGATCGAGGTGGCTGGGGTATAAGCCCACGTGGCGCTGGCTATACATTCGGTCAAGATATTTCTGAAACGTTCAACCATAGCAATAATCTTACTCTGGTCAGTCGTGCTCATCAGCTTGTTATGGAAGGTTTCAACTGGTGCCATGATCGAAATGTGGTAACAATATTTAGCGCACCCAACTATTGCTACCGATGCGGAAATCAAGCTGCATTGATGGAATTGGATGACAATCTGAAATACAATTTGTACGTTTTATTATCTTTGTTTCCGTTTTCCTTGCACCATCAAGAATCATATGTTTTCAGACAGTTACATCATTGAATTCAGTACTTTATGGTGTCCTTTTTCTTGGGGAACTAAAACAAATTGGGCAATAGATAGTTGGCATTTTCTCTTTGTGCCTTCTGGTTGATCGCTATGAGAGAACCTAGGACCTGTTACCGATAATAACTCAATGAACTGTTGTTTAATCACGCAAAAATCGAGCGGGATGAAAACTGTTGAAGGCGAGAGTTTTTTCCACTGTCAACGGCAGTTTTTGTCCAGCAGTGTGGCTGTGGATTCATACACTGATAGTGAAATTTGTGACTGGGATACAGCTTAGTCGTTGAGTTCTAAATTGAGTGGTAATATCAACGTCCATATCGAAAAGTAAATTCAGCTGGTTTATGTGCATGGTCGGTGGAGTTAATTATCCCGGGTACCGTTCAAAACCAGACGCTACTAGCCAACTCTTTCGGTAAGAAGAGTCGCCGTCGTCTGACTTACTACAACATATATGAGGCTCCTCATTCCAAGTTTACTTCCAGGTTTCCGGTTTTCCATAATCTGCACTTTCATGGTTTCTCATGAGTGCAGTGAAAGGGAAACACCCAGTAACCAGAGGGATTACTGTCGGAGAGAAAACAAACGACTCAAAGACTGGCAACCAAAGGTCGCTTGGGAATCAGAAAGGTCAGACGTGGTAATGACTCGGGCGATTGTGAACCTGTCTTTAGCCAAAGTTGATCGTCTGGTGGCGTTCAAACCAAATTTGGTTGCGCTGTAATCGTGGTAATACACAGTAGATGTAATATCTGCAACCCGTAGCTTTTTCACCCACCAGAGAAATAAAAACAAACCATTGGAGCCATTAGTGAAATAATGCTTCAAATCTGAATCATACATTTATTGTCATAGGTCCTAGCATTTGCGTGATGTGCTGTTCGCGGACTTAATGCCTACGGGGGTAGTCAGAAGGGTTGAACACATAAGTACACACATTTTCTGTATAGAACACGTAGTAATGAATGCTTCGATGCAAAATTTTCACTGCGATAATAGACTTGTGAAATCTTTTAAATAAGAATCAATCTGGTACAGTAATCTGCTAACTGCTCTACTGTTGGTCATTCTTGTCGCGAACCCCGCATTAAACTGCTACTATCACTCAATTACTTCGGAAATCTGAGTTCCATTCTTGTTTTGTTGTTACAGAACGTCAGGCATAACATTCACACTGGTTTTCGTTCTCACTTGGTTTTGTTTGCAGTCTGCAGTTCGACCCGGCTCCTCGACGTGGTGAACCTCACGTTTCTCGTCGCACACCGGACTACTTCCTGTGAAGGGTCCTTCTCACCGTAGCTCACTTTGCTACTACACATGGGCTCTGATTCCTAGCCGTTTATGAATGCCGCTCAACCACATTGATGCCCAGAACAGCACTGCTAAAAGTCGCTACCCCTGCCTCCTACCCAATTGCTGCACATATACAATTGTCTTCGCAAGCTTATCTGCTTCTTATCGCGACTTCTCTGCCACCATGTTTGCACACTTAAACGTCGCCGTGACAAGTTGCGCTCACCGATGGGCAATCCTCTTCTGGTACCTCACTACCCACATTCGAATTCATGGGCGGAGATTGCGGATCTGTTTGAAACGAGATCGAAAATTGGGTCAGATGTGGCCTGGTCCCGTCATCACGCACACACCCCGCACTAACGCTGCATGCCCCTACCCGGTCAGGTCTGTTTCTTTTCCATTGTTTCTAGGATGTAATTCATTGCAAACTGTGGATTGATATTATTCTTGCGCACGACCCAAGGGTTGACAATCAGCGTCGCCAGTGCTGTGCGTAATGCCATATCGCTGCGTCACGATATCTTTTTCCTCCACGTACATTTCCGCGTCTTTTTTCTATGTCCAACTCTGACCCAATACCTCCTGTTGTTCACTTTTACGCAGCAGTTCGCTTAGAAATCGGTCTGCGTGCCCGTAAAATTCTCAGTCAATTTCTTGCTCTGTGCGATTTAGCGCTACCGATCGAGTGTGTGCAGCATGTAATAAAGTGGTTCCAATATGTTCACTGAACAGTGTAAATCTTATTTAGCTACTTCTCAATCATTAGTCTAGTTTTTCTTGGGACCATGGCTGTTATGTTGCACCGGGATCAGATTGATCTGTTTCAAAAGGCCATACGGGACAGTTGATACCAACTTCTGCCGATCAGATTCATGCAGCATTCCATGTTTCATTTTGTGTATTGATCAATGTGCACGACTTTGTTGACCGAAGTTTCTACGCGTAGTCCACTATTAAGTCCTCTAGCTTCGGATGATTTGAGAACGGGACTGGGAGCAGTCAGCACATGAAGACTACACGTGTGAATCCTTTGTATACATTCACTCACTACTGTCAAGTGCAAGGCAATGTAGTGATTTTGAAGAGCCTTCTGCGTTTAATTTCCTCGTTCAGTTCTGAATTTTTCCAAATCAAAGTCATCATCAGTCTGCTTATCCGGTTTGGATACACTCGCGAGAGTTAGTCTAAACGAATATACAATCATGAGCATCCTTCTCAGTAAATG
Organism: Fasciola hepatica; assembly: GCA_948099385.1. NCBI lineage: Eukaryota > Metazoa > Platyhelminthes > Trematoda > Plagiorchiida > Fasciolidae > Fasciola > Fasciola hepatica. The sequence goes on from CANUEZ040000195.1 coordinate 596,351, forward strand.
TACAGAACGTTGAAAGTTCCATCGGCTTCGTCGCATCGTTGTCAACCCAGATCATTCGTGATTATGCAACTGTGAAATGTTGGTTAGTTGGTAGCAAAGTGAGCTATCGTTGTTTGATTAATTGCAGAAAAAACGATGTGAGGCAAATCAATTTATTCGAGGGAATGACCATTTTGAAATCGAGTACGAATAGACCGCTACAATTTCTGTGGAACCGAGGTTTGAGCGTCAAATCTCAATTGTCGGTTTGACTTACCACCAACGCGATCGGCAAAACATTGGTTCGTTTTCAGTCGTTACTCTGGGCCGACCAGATGAGCTTGGGTCGTGTTAATGATTGTATCCAAACTGCCCAGCATAAAGCAGTGGAGATAGTATTCCCTTTGATTATCTACTCCGTCTCGAGAATGACACGTTTCCCATGATCCTAAAAGCACATTGTGCTGATGAGGGTAACCGCCAGCCATGACTTTGAGCCTGAGTGGAATAACACAATGGGTCTCAATTTCTCAGGCCTAGCGCTGAGCTGCACGAAGGCGCATTGCTGTTTGCCATTATTAATTATTGAATTGGACGGCTACGTGGCTGGACAAGTAACCTACACCACATTGCAAATGATTCAGATTAAAACAATCCACATTTGCAAGGGATTCGTGGTTAATTTTGAATGAACGGTGCGGACTGGCTGCATGAAAAGGAGACCTAAAGTTCCTACTACGATCTCTTCATGGAGCATGATACTAAACTCTGAGAGGATCTGATAATTTGTCCTTGCGAGCTGTGAACAACCTTCTTGCCCGAATTATTCACCTATTATTCAAACCCGTGAAAGGCTTACGCATGAGAATCAAGCAGGTTTCAGACTCGTTAGGCGTTGTATCGACCAAATCCTTACTCTTTGCCAAATTTCAAAGCCTAAGTACATCTTCCGTAAGTCAACCATCTCTGTCTTCCTTGATGTCAATCGGCATTTGACTCAGTCGACCGCACAGCTCTCTGGCGCTGTCTGTCATGAAAGGGTGTGCCATCAAAATTTATTTCGCTTTTCCATTCGTCGTATACGAACAGCCAAAGCCGAGTTCGTGCGTATGGCAATCTTTCACTTGCGCTCTACACGAAAAGTTGTGTTCGTCAGGAATGTCCTCTCTCATCCTTCCTCTTTAATTCTGTGATTAAATCGATTCTTGAGATAGCCTTATCTCCGTGTGGCATCAATCTTTTCTGGGGTAATAATCTGTCTGACTTGGAATACGCGGATGATGTTGTTCTTCTGAGTAAAGATCCAGGTAATTTGCAAGCTTCCCTAGATATCATAAGCAAGAGTGCGTTTTGCACCTTTAAATTGTGGAAATGCTGTTGGAGGATTGAATTGGCGTCACACCAAACCCTGTCCTGAGAGGGTAGCTCTATCCGATGTAGATAAGCTTTGTTACGTGGGCAGTTACATCTCACCAGGTGGTTGGATATCGGATGAAGTGTCGTCACGCATACAGGAGGCACGTTCAGCTTTTGCCAAACTCAGTCGTCTGTGGCGTTGATGTGACATCCGATTGTCGACCAAGGGTCGAGTGTGCACTGCGGCAGTTAGATCCATTCTTTTATGCAACTCAGAATCGTGACCGTTGAGGGTAGAAGATGGGCGAAGACTGTCGGTGTCTGAGTATCGATTTGTTCGTAGTATTACCCGAACACCGGGAACACCGTATCAACAATGTTGAAGTTAGACGTAGGGTGTTGGGAACCAGAGGTCAGTCTCTGGTTGAAGTACTGAGTCTAAGCAGGCTAAGGTGGTTGGGACATGTGTTACGCATAGCGACTGATAAACCTCCTCGGCGTACGCTGTTCTCCGAGGCAGGTAGTTGTTTGAGGGTAGGTCGACGTGGTCAGTCCACGACATGGCAGAAAAGTACGGAAACCTTGACGAATGGACTTGGCCGAGTAGGACGTATTAGACTCCCGGGCTTGGATCTACGAGACCTGCCTGCCAGGTGGTTGGAGGCATCGTGGTATTTGTAGGTGTTGAGGCCACTGGCGTGTTTACATTCGGACCCTATCTTCGTCTTTGCGATTTCCACTTATTACTTCGCTTTCGGCTTTCTTTACTTTCTGCGACTGTTCTTTAGGGCAGTTTCATTCGGTGTCGTTCTGTTTTTATGATTTCCCAAATAAAAATCGTTTTCTGCTTTCTGACTGTATTTATCGGCCCGTTCTATACTCCACTTGACTTGCTGCAAGATGGTAACCGAAACCAGAGCACCTTGTGTGCAGGTAGTCTGATCTAAAATTCCTACCGACGAACCAGTTCTACCGCTCCACAGTCATATTTTTCGACCCAAGATCGTGGCTTTTTACTGTCGTTTTTTAAACAATTCCGATGAAGATGTTGAAATTCGCGCATTGTCCTTTTCGGTTTGGTTCGTGGTAGTTCTAGTGCCGTGGTTGGTCTTTTATTTCGATTCGGTTGAAATTGAGAAAAGTGATTCATCGTTTGACTTTTCCGTTATGAGAGTAGTAGTTAACAGAATTGATTTGTGGATAGGAATTTATTGGAATCAGCCGTGCAGAACGTTGGTGGTGTAGTGAAATATGTCATCGATGGGTGTTCACCCCTCAGGGAGCATGAAGCATGTTTTTAATGTTTTTAATGTGATGTGTTATACGCTGCCGATAACAATCATTGACAACTATAGATATGAGCGGCACACACAGGTAGACCAAAGTGAGCTGAAACAAGGACTGGGAGTGTATTCAATGTATAGCAGGGCTCCTCTACCGACAGAGTACTGATTATCGTGGGTTGTATATCGTTGATACGGGTGAGCAGTTTAGTTGTTGACTAATTGTTTTAGCGTTGTCCTAAAGCATAGTTTCAAATTAAATATTATCCGGCAGGTGTTCTGGGTTATAATAGCATGGATAATAACTACTCTATTGACCACACAGTTATGACGCTCTATGAAAGAGGGACGCGACCAGTTTCAAATTGCTGAAGGGTGAAGTTGTACGTTAGCTGGAAGATCAAAACCCATTATCTCAAGGTCGATTGCTCGGGGTGATGACTGGTTGACCACGATCGTCTGCAGAGCAAAAATAATGATCCAGATCATAATTCGGTCTATTTCTCACTATTTTGGCCACGAAAAGGTTAGCCAGCAGTGGGTTTAGTGCAGCCCCATCATATTATGGACACGGTCTCTCAGCAAGTGGGTCATGAACTATCTATGTATCCCGCGCAAGTCAATCTTGTAGCTTCTGCTTCTGAATAATCACAAGCTGGTTTTTTTCCGAGATCTATGTCGTTGGAGAACTGAGTTTCTTTTGTCGTCAAGCCGATGAGTAATGAGTTTGCTTTATGAGGGAAGATTCGATCAGTACGGTCATTTCACTAATTGCTTCTACGAATGCCAACCTATTTTCAAGGTCACATGGTTCCTGATCGGTTAGAGAATATCGGTTGGTATGATCGATAGACCGTTGTAAAGATGAACTAGATTGGTAATCAGGGTTATGCATTTTTGACAACCCGCTTGGTTGAGACGACAATCAAGCTTAGTTTATCAAAAACAGCTCCCGTTTAGAGCTGCTTCCTTTTCTCCATTCTCTTCTAGATTGGATCCCATGCGAAGCCATTCGCCTTACTGCTGATCTAT